>CAUIUS010000003.1:614166-1228333 GCA_961210405.1 Drosophila mercatorum
GTTTTAAAAAAGCGCCATACATCGATAACTATTTTAACTCAACTGTGTCTACCGATATCAACTTACTACTTTTCACCTAAAAAATACCAAATAATAATTTGAGCGCATTTTGTGACGCAGTCTGCCAATGTTTTAAATTATGAACTAATTAAATTAAAATGGATAATGCAACGACAGTAAACAAAAGGCGGTCGCTTACGCTCAGTAGCCGATTACTGCACAAGCGACACAGTGGTAACTCCAAAATACTTATATGTGAAGTTACAGCTATGTGAATATATCAACATCGCATTTTTAGCTTCTCCACAGAGTCGCGCTTGCGCTAGCGCAACTCATGAAGCTGCAGTCGATGAAGGTTCTCCTTGTTCGTCAAGAGTAAGCATTATCGACAATGTGGAGAGTACGCCACCCAATAAAAAAACTCACACGCTTGACGACAGCATAGAATTCTCGCAGCACAGCAGCCTCTCGCCCAGCTGCTTGTTCTCACAGACTTTGGTCACCGGCAGCCCGGAAGTCAGTTGGCGCTGGCAGTGCGATAACAATGGGCGTCGCGATAAGGTAAACACTACTTCGGATAGCGGCTTCGACTCTGAAGAGTTTGGACCAAATGCGTACAAGCGGAGGGAGAGGCGCAAACAGGTGCGTGCAGATGCCGCCAATGAGAACAGGCGCAAACAGCTGGACAACAGAGAGTGGCGGGCTCAGCAAATACGTGATCACGAGCTGCTCAAGGAGCGTTGCGACAAACTGCACAGACAGTTGGATCAACAGATAACAGCGCCAGAAGCAACAGAAGCTCCAGCTTCATATTGCAGCAAATTCGATGCAGTTGAAGGTTCCCCGGATCCAGCAGCAAATAGCACCAAAGTTTATGCAATTGAAGGTGTCTCGGATCCTGCATTAACAGATTTTCTGAATGACTCTGACACTGATTTCTTTCTGCTGGAGGCCTCACAGCAATTGGAGTCTAAGCTGGAGAAGCCTAAGCCAACACCGGTTGCTACCACGCCCACCAGCCACCTCAAGAAAAAGAACGAGAAGCAGTGCTCCTTCTACATGAAGTTCCTGGAGGATGAGAGCGAAACTGAGGATTGGTTTGCCGCCCTCGACGAGGCCATGCTGGAGGCAACGCAGCCCAAGAAGCCGCGCACTTCATTGCAGCGCTACAAATCTATGCCCAGTAAGGCAGGCGATAATGTGGCTTCCACAAACACTATCTGCAGCAGTTCATCCAGCGATACACCGCGAATTAAACGCCATGCCAGCAGCCATGCCCTCTCGCCGGCCACGTCGAGTGGTAAGTTATAGTTAAAAGATATAGCAAGTCTAAATCATTTCTAATATGTTTATATTTGCAGCAAGGAGCAATCTTTTTGGCAGACGGCAGTAAAGCCTTAGACAATGTGCTTACGCCCACAATAAAATGTTTCAACGGCTTCCCATTTACCAGTACCGAATGTGATGCGCATAAAGTTTCGCCCGCCTTCTTGTTTCTCATTTTTGTTGTCATTGAACATGTATACGCTAACTTAACCATATAGCCCTAAGATACTTGTGTAAGTGGAATTGAAGCTCAATTAAAAGGTATTTTTGATTCAAAGTGCCTCTCAATGGCTATCGAACTAATTGCATCGTTTACGGCGCTCGGTCAGGATACGCGCCATATGCTCGGCATTAGCGATTAGTGCAGCTTGTGCAATTGAGAAAGGACGATTGCATTGATTGACCAATTAACGGCTCTTGTTACATGATTAGTGTCGAGTGCCTTGCTGCTGTAGCGATGCAGCTTAGGAGCAGAATGCAGTTTTTAATAAAACTAATGACAAATGTAATAGACATTCACTCTTATCTATAAGAAATATAAAAGGTTGTATTATTAAGACCAATTTTATATAATAAATAATGCTGTGCAGAGCTTTTTAGAATATTTAAAATATATGTATTTTCAACAACAAAATTACAAAGTAATTCTCGAGTAATTTTGACTTATGCAGTCGCCCCGCAGAGGAGGTTTATATTGCAGACATGTCGAAATCACTTCCCTAAGCCATAAAATTGTATGCTATCACTTTTTATCACAAGTCCATTAAACCATATCAATTTATAGCCGAGTGCTTGTAATGTTTCAACATTTAACTGTACCTTTGGCATTATTCACAGCAGCAAGTTCTTCTCTTTGACGATGGCTACTCAATACTTCAATTGCTCATTAAATGCGATTTTACCTGGAAGTGTATGCTAATTGCTGACCTTTGATGGGGACAGCCAGCTGCAGTTTACGCTGACTGAAGCAGCAGGAGCTGCACTCGTTTGAGCGGCTTAATGCGCGCTTACGGGCATACGCCTCTTGATTGAGGCTAAGGTCAAAGTTGAAGCTCTTTTCAGCTATTATTCGCGTAAGAACCAATTCACACACACATCCCCACGAAGTTGACGTGTACATGCACACACCCACACACACACATTTACATATGTATGACTGCGTATGTACTGGCTTTTACAAAATGCAATGAATCTAGAACATAAAGTATGCTGCCATATGTTAGCAATGCGCAGCATAAGCCAATCGCAGCAGAGCAACAAGCCGAGCAATCGAGAAAAACAACAAAACAGAATAGGCAGCAATAGCCAGCGTGGAGCGAGAGGAATATGGTATACAGGGGACACGCAATACAGTACGGTAGGAGGCAATAGGCAGCGGGTCAACCAAATTGGTGACGTCTACAAAGCCCAAACCGAGCTGCAAGAGTAACAACAAAGTTGGAGTGAACACGGCGAGCTTGAGCCCGAAGTGGAGGAGCAGCTGGGCGTGCGAGCAGCGTAGCACTAGTGACAAATGAAATGCACTGTGTGGGCGCCAACTGTTATGGGGTGTGAGCGAGAGCTTGTGGAGCTTTTCGTAAGCTTTTCGGTAAATGCTTTCGTACGGTGCGCCGCCTCTCGTGTATTCATAATGGCGTCCACAGCCGAGACTGGCAAACAGTTTACAGCGCGCAGCGCCAAAGTGAAGTTCGTCGCAGCGCACAGCAGGCACAACGAGGGACAACCAGCAGTAGCATCACAGCTCAGTCAACAACAAGCATAACAAGGGACAACACATAACTTCAGCGACGCAAAGCTAATTGCCCAAGAAGCTACGCAGCGCCCAAGTTCCCAGTGCTACCGGCCCTTCAAGGATTTGTCAATAGCAAAGAACTAACTAAGAATTTCAATTGTGTTAAGTGAAGCGCGGTCTCTGTTCATCGACATTCATCTCCTAGAGTCCCGCTCCTTGTTAGGCCAGCGAAAGCGAGTGCACGAATTTGTGGCGCCAGCGTTGCCCCATCGTCGCAATTATTTACTGAAGCACAAATAGAGTCCAAAGAAAAGCAGCCGAAAATAAAAAGGAACACGAGAGACGACTTGCGAGGCGAAACGAGTGAAATGTTTATTGTGGCAGCTGCATGGAGCTTTGCTGCTTCATGGCGACTGCTGTGCATCGGGACGTTGGCGCTGGCGACGCTCTTGCCGCTGGCAGCCGCCGATTCGGAGGCTGCTATCAGTGGCACCGGCGGCCTGGCTAATCACGCCGTCTTCACCAGCTCATTTCTAGTGCGCTTCCGTCGGGGCGTTGACAATGATTTTGCCCACAAGTTGGCCGACACGTATGGCTTCGAAAATCTGGGACCGGTGAGTAATTAATAGCCACAGCACTGTACAGTGAACACAATCTGCACGCACCCGCACGAATCTCAAGCCAATGTCAAACACAAAACATAAATACATCTTATTAAAGTTCTTGCATGATGAATATATATTCCAAAATATTGCAGATGAGTATAGTTCTCTCTGAAGACTTTAACACTCTATGTATATGTATTTGTAATTGTCCGAGTTTGTTTATTATATATCATAAGATGTGGGATGTCCGCTTCCGTTACGGTCTGTTCATGTATATGCCCAAGGGAGCTGTGCGCTCGCAGAGCTTTCACTGTACTTTTTACTTATTACAAAGCCAGTCAGTCAGTCGTTTGCTGTGAAAAATCAATTATTTTATGTTCCGACGGCGCGCCGTCGGCATGTTTTGCGGCCCAAAAGAGACAACCAGCAGCAAGGCAAGCTGCAGTCGTCAAGGGCTGTTAATTATTGCGACTGCTTAAGTGGGTGTCCATGTGTGTATGCCTGTGTGTGCGTGTGTGAGGCGCGTGCCTGGCGTACAAAGCATTATAAAGTCAGCAGCGACTGTGGCGGCCACCATCCGGCTGGCGCGCAAAAAATTTCCATTGCATACTATCCGGGCGTAATATTTCAAGCATTTCGTGTTGCATGTGGCTAACGGGCAAACGGACAAGCGGACAAACGGGCACAAGGCCAACAACTACAAGCAAAAACTTTCTTTAGAAGTATAACAAACACTACATGCTGACTTGTCGGACTTAGCATTCCCCAACACTGTCACCCCTCAGCTCGAGATGGCCGAGAGTTCTGCACCCAGTCTGACGCGAATTGGGTAATATTTCGCTAGGCGTCTGCGATTGACAGCTATTGTGGCTGCGTGTAGTTCTACTTGTTGCTTGTGCTTGTCCGCTGTTATCAATGGCATCAATTGCTCAAGCTGCAGCAGTTTTCTGTCCGAAATACACTCAATTAATTGGCAGGACAAAGTGCTGTAATTAGGTACCTGGCGCTTAATAACATTATGTCAGGGTCGACAATTGCGTCAATAAAAAAAGATGAAGCAGGCGAAGCAGGCGCCAAATCCAATTAGTCTATACACTCGTCATTATTTATGTAATGCTGATTTATGTGTAAACTAATATGCCTTCGCTTAGTCACTTCGCGTTGCCTTCACTGTGTCCAATTACCTGAGACACGCCCTCCACGTCCTGAGCTCTGGCTTTGCGAATGCTTGTTATGCTAGCATTTATTACGCCGTCGACACAAACAGCAGTCCGACAATGCATGTGGGCTGTATCCATGACAACGTCAACATATTGCACAATACAATCAAAGGAACGCATTAATGCAATGAATTCATACACAGACTCCTCTCGAGGAATGCTGCTACACTGAACTAATTTTAGCGTCAGCAGTATCAGAGTACATCGTTATTATTTTCCAGGTAAAACCGATAAAACCAATATAAATAGTTAGTGTTTCAATAATAAGGTTCATTAGTTCATTAGTGAATTCTTAGAACCTTAGAAATATAGTTGTAAGAATCGTTTAGTATATTTGCCTTCTACTTTGCTTTAAGCAAAGTAGTTTTCTTTTCACAAATTGACATTTGATGATGGCTACACAAATATTTAAATAAATATTGTAAAGATATCTTTTTAGTTTTCAAAAATATTATTGAATATATTTATAAAAAAATCATATATTATTCTTGAACAAAAACTAAAAAATGTAAATATGAATGCATCATTTTCCTTACCTTTTTTTTAATCTTCGATAATTTATTCGATTTCCAAGAAATCGATTAAGATCACAACTTAGTTTGAGTTCTTGAACTATGAAGCCATAATTGGTATTCAGATTCAACAATTCTGAATACCGTTCCCCGTCAGGGCGGACACCACGTAAGTTTAGGGAAAATGCCGACTATCTATATGATTTATTATATTCAATGTACATTTTTAATACACAATTCAGTAAGAAACTCTCATTAAAGATCATATTTTTCTGTGTTTTTTTTTTTATAAAAATTTAGTTTGAGATAAACTTGATAAACCTGTTGATAATAATAAACAACTTTGATTATTTCGAGTCGAATATTCATAAACATTCGATTTGATATATTTTTGTAGATTGTTATTTTTAAACTTTTCAATAAATGGATTGTTTCGAGATAATATTTTGATTCAGAGTTAGGTGCGCTCCTTACTTCCTGCTTTACATAAATTTGTATACATTTAATTACTTACAGCTTACAGCTTATACTTTATTGATATTTTGAGCAACAGGCTAACTTTTTGCTCAGAGGATAAAAAGCTTATAATTTTTCTATAATTTGGAATATAAATTGATAGATTAGACCATCTGGAACAACTATTTTTAGAGTTAATTAAGAAGGCATATATATAAAGTTCGTTTCGATTACCGTTATCCCTGTTCGGGATAATTGTGAGTTTATAGCACTTACAAACCAATTTCTTATTTCGCTGTTCATATGGACGACCTTTTTGATGGGCTTAAATGTTCACGGAAATTTAATTGGAAATTTGTGTCGACTGGACTTCCGCTTCGCATACTCATCCAATTCGCTCCCAATGCTTTCAGCAGATAAACAGCAAAATTCTTTCAGTTTACTTTTTTGTGTTGGGGCAAATGGCAATAAAATTGCGGCACATGTTGCCGAAAAAATCTGTTGCTCTTACGTCAAACGCTATCTGCCAACTGAAATCACACAATATGTACGACAAAGTAACAGTATATACATACCTACATATATATATGTATATATATATTACCAAAAAGGCAAACCTTTGAGCGTGGGATAGCGAGTAGGCACAGCCACAGGCACAGGCACTGGCACAGGCACACGCCTATACTCAGTCGGCTGCTCAAATCGATATTGCGTATACGCAGCATATGAAGTGGCGCTGGATTTTTATCTGTCATATAAGCGCCGACTTCGTTTGGGCTTTATTGCTTTCAATGTAAGAGTCCTATCGGCAATAAGCTATTAGTTTCGACTATCAGTCATCTGCTATTAGATATTCGTTTACATATGTAAATTTCGATCTACAATATAATTGAAGTTTGCGCTTAGCACTCACAATTTAAATATTTTGATTTTAATTAGTTAATTTCGTGCTTTGGTAAATACATATGGTCTAGAATTAGAAACGAATCCTGCCAGCTGGGCAACCGTCGCCCACGCAGCCTGTCTCAACGTTATCATCGTATCCGGCCTACAATTTTATGCTAGGCTGGATTTTTGTGTGTCGTTTTCGTCTGTGCTCTTTAATGACCAGCAAACTCACAAAGTGCTGCATGGCTAATGCCTTAAAGCGATTTTTTTAATGTTTGCCTTTGTGGTGTTTAAAAGTTTTGCTTAATACCTACTTTGTGTCTGCTCTGAGCCTTCGGGCATACACATTCTCCTTGTATGTGTAATAACTTATAAAGCCAACAAGCCCACCTGTCGCCATATTCACCATAACTCTGAGCTAACTGGTAGTAGGTGTTGTGTCGCAAATCCTTGCACAAACCGTTAAGTTAAGATTTCTGTTTGGCAAACCAAAGCCTTGACAACAGAGGCAACAGGAGAATCAACAACAACAACAATGTGTTCACCCACATTGAATGCAGCTCATATTCATATATATATATATATATATATATATATATATATATATATATATATATGTTTTTGAATTTTTGGACAAAACTTGTATTGTATTCATGTTCTATGGAGACGGTTGATGCACATATTTCGAATTATATTCTGAAAAAAATGCAGACATGACACTGGTGATATGATATTGTAGTTAAATAATTGAGAGATGAACATCAAATAAATTTGAAGTGAATAAAAAACTTTAATTGATAAGCGTAATATGCAGCAGAACTTTATATTTTATTTGTCATAAGAAGAGGTGTGAGAAAAGTGTCTGCATTGGTTCAACTATAGTCTATTTCATCATCAAGCTACCAAGGAAGCAATATAAAATCTTTCATTAGCTTGGAATTTCCTACGCTGCATTTTTAATTTAGCTAGTAAACCGTATGCAAATTATCTGTTATAGAATTTAGTTCTCTGAATTCGCCCTTTATTCATTTTTAAATGGATCTTTAATTACTGAGTTCGTTTTAATTTAATAAAGTTTCAACCTTAATGAGAATAGCCGCGCAGTTCGCCTGTACAACTTTTTGCAGCATAAAAAGTTTGCGGAATGTCAGAGCTAATTAAATATGCATTACTGCACAACGCAGTGCGTTTTTTATGTAGTTTGGTCTGCATAGTCTAGCTGATAATATAGACGTATTTCTTGACCATTCAAGCAAAAAGATAACCATGGTTAACGTAGTGAATGAGGCTGTTGGACGACAGACGAAATTTTATATAATTTATTGAGACATTTAAAAGGCATTCATCAGTTCCAGTTTGAACTTCAATTTGTCGGCTGTTTTTGTTTCATTTCGTATGCAAAATGAAAAATGAGTTTACAAATTTTGCGGTCCTTCTGTCGGTTTGCTAGACTCCGCAAATTAACGGCACGGACATTTGCTGGCAATTTGTAACTAAAGGCAAACATATGTTGGCAAATAAAAGACAAACAAAGGACTCGCACGTCGGGCAAACAGAGACGAAAGTCGAACATGCCAGGAAAAGGTTATGCTACAGTTCTTAAAATATAGGGCCCCCAGGGACACAACTCCACATGCATAAACCTAACCAAACACGCACGTACACACACATATATATGTGGTTTGAAAAGAATATCACGTATACGCAGCGTTCATCGCAAAGTCAATAGATATGTTTATTTATAGAATCGCAGACCAACTTCAGCCTTGGCTGAGCACGCGCTATGTTCGATGCTTAATAGAAATTGGATTCTCCCAAATAAAATATTTCGGTGTAGAAATAATACAGATATTAAAGTTTGTCTATTAAAATTATAGTTTGTGCTTACCATACAATCGCTCTATATGCTCGCATACTGGCAACCAAATTAATATCATTAGAGTGGCACTTACCTGAGCACTCCGCACACACTTTAGGAGCGTGCTCCTTGTACTCGCCCTTTCGCCAACAGTTGGCAAACTTTGATGCAAAAGCCAACTTTTGGAAAATGCTCGTAATTTTCCTGTTAGTATGAAGGGTATCACATTTTCCCGTCCTCTAGCCCACTCGCTTTACCGGTTTCATTTTAAATTATATATGCATGGGCCTTGATGAAAAGTTAATGTTTCATACTGGGTCCGAAATTAGCACTAATGCTTATTAAAAAGTTTTGCGGAACACTATCTGCTAATTGCTAGCAAAAGAGCAAACATTTTAAATTTATATATTATATTTCAGCTGCATAAAAGCTTTTTATGTGCAGAACTTTGTCGACGAAAATAGTCCACATAAATTGTGATATTTGATATGGCGTAGGCGGTCCTATAAATGAGAGAAAAAAACCAAAAAACAGTAAATAAAGTTTATAATACCCACACATTGCACGTATGTTAAAAATATAGGTAAATGTTGTGGTTTTCGAATATTAAATAATATAATAAACAACATTTCCCCATTACGCAGTTTGTCGGCAACCGTTTTACTTACATATCAATTACAATGTGCCCACACAAAGCGGGCAGGTACTAGACGTTTAGTGCTTACACCTGTTGAAAGATACTTTTAAAATTAATTTAAGCGAGCACTTTGTTAATGTCAAAGGGCATGCGAAAAAGTTTTGATTGCGGTAAGTGAAATGTTCATCAAAAGAGCTTGAAGTGCTGAAAAGGACAAAGAGTGGGAGAGAGAATGAGAGAGAGAGAGAGAGAGGAGAGAAAACATTTGAAAATTAAATAAAATAATTAAATGTAATTACCGAGTAGGCGAACCAGAAAGGAGAGATAAAGATAGTATCGCATGGAATGCACACAATTGAGCTGATGTAGGAGGGAATCACGCATACGCAGCATGTGCCAAACAGCATGTCAATGTCAACAGTAGGGTAGATAATTATTTTGCTTCATAGCGAGTGCGTTGTCTTTGCTCTAAATAACAGACGGACTTAAACGATCATTATGGTCAGTCTCGGCCAAGTTGTTTTCACTCACGCTTCGTCACACTGTTTCTTCGAATGTGTCAATCGATTTTCGCCTAGCATAGCTTGGCCTTTAGGTTGGCTTATAACGCGGTGACCCAGTTGAGAAATGAGTTCCTGTCCCCATGTTAAGCAACTGCACATTTATTTACACTTTCGACTCAGTAATTTTAATTAAAACTCACTCCGTCCCTGTATCGTTCCTCCTCCGTTGTGCTAATCGGTATGACAACCACTTGTTCTGACATTTAAGGCTAATTAAATGTCATGTTAGAGTACAACCACATGTGCAGAGTGCTTTTAAAAATTTTCAATTATTTATGTGCAACAAAGTTTTATTGCAGCTCGCCCGCGCCAGCTAGTTAGCTTTTAGCTGTCTGACTGGCTTAACCTGAGACCAACAAATCATAGCATTTGCCTGGCTAAGCCACGGAGCTGACACAATGACTGCCGCATGCCAAAATCCTCAATCAAATCCTATTAGTCCTGACGTCTGTTTGTCTTCGCTTCGCGCGGCGTATCCTGCTGAATAATTCAACAGTTGGCGGCAATCATTTACATTTCACTCATTTGCCACCTGCCTATCTGTATATACATATTTATATATATATATATATACACCTGTACAGCTTCAACTTTCTCTGGGCAATTTGCATGCCATTTATTGCCGCCTGAACAGGGCTTACGCAGACGCCAATCACGTTTCCTTTTGTTTTTCATTATTTGCCTCTGTTTTAGCCGTACAATAGGGCTGGACTGTCGCATATGGTAAACGTTTTGAAATTAATTTCAAAAGTTCAAACGCAACTCCCTCACACACGCTTCGCATATTTTTTATGCCAATATTGCCTGTAGAGTCGGCAAACATCAAATGCAAAGTGAATCTCGCCTATGATAAAGTGCATTCAATGTGCACTTTTTTTTTTATTGGTTGCCACTGTTAAGCTCCATTCAAACGTATAAACGCCATTCAAACCAATTGCATGTAATGTTGAAGTCCACTTTGGTATAAAATGATTTCATTTTATCTATTTTATGTGCCTATAAAAAAATCATGTATATTTTTTTACTTTAATTGAAGTCTGTTTTTTCACAAAATTGTTTTTTGATATGTCGAGTGTCGATAGCGCATTTAAAATTGAAAATGTTATTAAATTAGTTGCTGTTACAGTCCACATTAAAGTGCACTCTTCTTACTCGAAATGACTAGATAAAGTCGCTTCCTTTAGTTTTATTGATTTAAGGTTTTATGTGACACATAAGTAAAAACGTCAAGTGAAACTTTCGCTTTGAGGCAAACTTTCGCAAAACTTGTTAACTTTCTTATAGAACAGTAGAGACAGTTATACTCAAGACTTGCAGACCGTTTGAAACCCAACTTTATTTAGTTAAATAGTTTTGCAACTCAAGTCCGATCTGAAAGCCCAAGTCAAAGTCATATATACAAAAATGTATATATAACTAATACAATTAAGTTCGTTTGGCTGTTCGATAGTTGCCGTATAGAGCACAATTATCAGCTTACATGGAACGCGCAGCTGATAGCTTACATTGAACGCATACCTATCTATCGATTGTGAATATCTAGTGTATACGTGTGATGATGTGTGTGCATCAATACAGCAAACACTTATTATGTGCATGGCAGTAGTCATTTGCTCAAGTGCTACCAGAAATATAGTTGGCCACTGATAAAGTGACGCGAACCGATAAGGCATGGCTAACGATGGCAATCGCATTGGCAGAGCCTGTCACATACATAGTTGAGCCAAAGGCACAAGTTTGACAAATGGATTTTACTTTAGCTGTCAAATATAAATGGTTTGAGATAGTGCTTCAGCTTAGCGTGCAATCAGAAAATAGTCATGATTGCACTGCAAATGATCTGTCAAGGAAATGTGTTGCCTACTTTTCAGCTGAAAGTGCTAGAGAGGGAAATCTAAGTGGAAAACTTAATATGAAATCTATTTCTGAAGAAATAATCTTCATAATACTTTGGAATTTGTTGGGAAATAAATTTTCCGAATCGGAACGATGCGCACAGTGAAAACTAATGAACTGTTCTATCAGGAACACTTTATATATACAAAAGCTTTTGCATAATATTGTTGACTTTAAGCCTTTGTTGTTGGCTTGTTTAAGCTTACAGCTTACCAAAGGACTACCACCTGCCATGCCTGGCTGCCTGCAGGGCAATCAAAAACATACACTGAATGGGATGGATGCATACACACACACACACATACACACACACATACATGAATTTATAAGGATGCGTGTGTGCATTCAACAAGAATGCAGCTGTTGCTTTCTTTGTTTTTGTTTTTGTCGTTGTTGCTTGTTGTTTGTGAACATTCTGTTGTTTTCTGCTCTCGCCAGTGCATTCAGTTTCCGCGGTGAGCTAAAATCCATAAATTTGTGACGTTGACATTCTTTGAAGGATGATGTGCCACATGGCACATGCCACATGCCACACGCCACGTCCATGTAGACATCACAGCGCTGTCGCCGCCTACACTGCGGTTGTTTTCCGATGTAACATACTGTCTTTGTCCTGTTAGTGGGCATATTCAAATGAACGCACTGCAACAAGTTGCGCGAGTAACGATTTTTATTCCACTCACTTTTTGCTCTAAAATGCTATCTTGGATGAATGCAAGCTATTACTGACGCCATTTTGGCAATCATCGCATTTGCTCGCCACAAAAAATAAGCACCCACTCATGCCAGCCTTGCCAGTTTGTCAAACGTCGCTAAATGCGCGTGGGTGTTGTTTCGGCTTAAGTATCTCACACGAAGAGCTGCCTTGGGGTCGATAGGGGCAAGGCGGTGCCACATGCCACAAGTCACATGAAGTGTCTGCTCGCCTAGTCTGACTTTGCTTTGGCCTGTCCTCATGTCTGGCTGTTGGCTGTTGTCCGCGTTATCACCCGCTGTGACACATTATTTTTATAATACTCTGTGTACTACATGGACACACACACACACACATATGCACACACAAACATACGCACGTAGAGACAATGACTACACAGAGAGCTGGCTTTGTCTGCTGTGTGTGTGTTGTGGCTATTTTTATTTTGCTCAATCCACTCAAAGCTCCGACATCAAGTTTATTTATTTGGTTTATTATATTTTGCTCTCTTTCTTTTCTATTTTTCGCTACCATATGGTTCACATATTAGGAGTAATGCAAAAATTATGCGGACTTTCTAAAAATATGCGCTCAACTTAGCCGCGAGTGGCTGCTGGGATTAGTGAGGTTGCCTTATTAATTTATAGACGTGCGCACATCGGGCGCCCCACGCGCAATGCTTTCATTATCTTTCGATGTCTCCCGCCAACAGTTTGCCGCCAGTTAATTTGAATGGCAAACGGGCAACAGTTAACAGCTGGCCAGCTGCTACAGTACCCAGCGCACTTAACGCACAAATTATCAGGGCATAAAAATAGACAAGCCCTCATAATCATCAACCTTCAACCCTCAATCCTGCCAGTAGCTGACAATTAATGAACCCCAATGAGCTGATGGAGCACAGTTGGCTCAGTCTCCTTCTTATTTTGGCTTAAGTAAACTAAAAGCGCTTTGAAGCTTCCCTTTTTGACTTGCATGGGCCTTAGGGATAGCAGCTGTCTGATGACGTGTCTTCTCTATCGATAATTTTATGAAATAACCGATTTGAGTTGACCGCAAAAGCTTTTTTGTTTGCTGCAAAAAAATATACAAATGGCCTTTGCTTAAATAAAATAGAATTAAAAATATATTTTTAAATATATATTTTTCTGACTATTTCTTTCTATCCACATTAAAGTAGGATAAGCTCTGATGCGACTTTCTTAGCTTCAAGAGAAACATATTTTAAAGCTATTTTTGACGAAGATATCTTACCTCAATATTAATTTTCTTCTTTATTTTAGTTTTATTGTTGCGAGCGGGCGATTTGCATTATGCTTATTGTCTTTAATTCAATTTTCTGTTAGTTGAGTTCAATGGAAACCTGTGGGGAGCGTATTTTTAAACTTTTGTTAGGCTTCTGTGGAGTAGGTCGAGGTACGTCAAAAGAGTTTGCCTTCATCAACCACAAGCCTTTTGTAATTTGTATGTAAGGCCGCAGGATATTTCGAAGCATAACTCAGCATAAACCCACGTTGCATGCGCGCTGACAGCTGCCCAAGCTGCAAGAAGCGTCTTTCAAACTTTTTACTTTACAAAGGGATAAGGCTGAAAGTGGTCTAGTTATATCTTTGAGATGAAGCTGTGCATTCTAAGCGCATTATATGTAAAAATAAAAGCGCGTAGGCAGCCGCAACAGCTGTTGACTATCAACGTAATTATTCGTCCGCGCATTAGTTGCGATGGCTAAGCCGTTTATCAACCCCAAAGAAGCGAAGAAGCCTCAGGCACCAGTTAATTATTTGCTATTCGTGGGCGTAAAGAAAACTCACGGACACGAGCATCGGCCACCCAACAGCTGTCCAAGTTGTGCGAAAGTTCTAAAACAGTCTTAAAGTCGAAGCAGGCAACTTTGACTCTCTAACTATGTTGGATACGGCTGAAACACGAGCAACTGCGAGACAACGTCAAGGGACCTTTGAGACGCTACCCTCTATACTTTGACACTGCAATAAACTTTATATTATTTTAGTATGTTTGCATATAATCTTATATTATTCTTTAGTTAAAACCTCTTTCAAGATTAAATATCTGTGTACTCAAAAGGTTGTAATTTAAACTGATTGCTTGACTTTTTATAATTACATTTGCATTTTAATATTTTAATTTATTTTATTTAAACAAATTTCCCAAATTTTCCATTCCCTCTGCTTCAATGATAGTGAAAGTTTTCCTAACTGAATTGTAGGCTTTTATTACACTGATGCGTGTAAAATGTCATTTCATCTGGGCGTAAGCCCAGCAGCAGCAAAGAAAACAATTTGGTGAGCCTGAGTCGGCTCACATTGGGGACTTGGGAATAGTGGCAGAGGGCCTGGCACATGTGAGTAATGTGCGCAACTCGATATGCTGTTTATTGGAATTACATTGAGGGAAAATGGAAAATAACTGCTCGAATTAGAGCAGGCTGCTAGTAAAGACAAGGCAAGGGGCACGGCGAGGCATGGCAGGGCAAGGCAAGGCAAGGCGAGTAGGCAGTGAAGGCTGTAAACTCTCAATTTACTAAAGCTCGGCCAAGGACGAAGGCTAATATACGTAATAAAGCTAATGATGTTGTTGTTAATGCTGATGATGGTGCTGTGAAGATGATGCCCATGACTAGCAATTTAAAACGCAATTATGGGCTCTCGTACTTGCTCTCGTACTTGCTTAGTTTATGTATGTGCGTATACATGTAGTGAAGTAGGCGGCCAGGGAATGGCCGACTAAAGTCAATTATGGCTCAATTATGGCTGACTCAGCTGTATGGGCGCAGAAGCCAGAACAAGAAAGGAATTAATGTGTTAAGCTCAATTAGAGTTGAGGCTGCCACGCATCCACTAATGAAATAATATTCTTCTACGCTTTGCAGTTGGTCGGCGCTGACGGACATGAGTACCATTTCAAGCACAAGTCACTTCCGCACGCTCGTTCACGGCGCAGCTTGATGCACACGCGCGTCCTCAAGAGCCATCCCTCGGTGAGTATAACTGTAAATTTAAAGACCATTGACAGCTGTAGCCATGTCCCTGACACTCACTTCCTTGCACAAATGTCAAAGTTCACTTTGCTGCTTCGCTGCTTCCGCTAGCAAGTTGGCAATCAGTTGTAGCAAATTGCGTTCTTGACAGTGCAAGTCGCACTGCCGCAACCACAATCACGTTGATTGCATTGCAATTGGGCATCAGTCTATCTGCAGGTCCGCTACGTGACAGTGGGCCACTGCCGATAATTACTATTCAAAATGCAACAGGCTGGACTGACTGCAGGCTGGCGGCAACCAGCTGCTAACCAAAACACAATGCGAACAATGCCAGATGAATTATGTAGATGGGAATTATGTAGCTTTGTTGCTTTGTTTTGTTTGCTGTTGGCCTGCCAGCAATCAGATCCACAGTCGGAAACCGAATACTCAATGTTTGCTCTACACCTACATGAAATTACCATCTCTGACTGACACGTACGTACACAATATCGACCAGTGAACGTGTGCTTGTGGGCTCGTGGAAGCCGTTGACAGCAGGCATTTCGATATTGATACATTCCCGTTGAAATATTTTGTCAGGTGCTCACGGCTATTCAACAATCGGGCTTTAGACGCATCAAGCGCGGACTGCGGCCGGTAATTCCTGCAATTCATGGACTGCACTACACTGCTACGCTGGGCGAACCGAATGCTGTTGATGTGGAGCCTACCGACCCCTACTTTCCCTTGCAATGGTATCTAAAGAACACTGGACAGAATGGCGGCAAAGTGCGACTGGATCTGAATGTACAAGCCGCCTGGGCTCAGGGCATTACGGGCAAGAACGTGACCACTGCCATCATGGACGACGGTAAGTGGCACGCGTGAATAAACTGGTCCGATATGATTCGAAATTGTTTTATTTTCATCCTCTGTGCAGGCGTGGACTACATGCATCCGGATCTGAAATACAATTATGTAAGTAATTTCGATTCCTCGCAAAAACAAACTCAAAAGGCAGCATCAAACGAGTCGATGAGTGGGCGTCTCTCTGTGTGTGTGTGTGTGTGCCTGTATGTGTGACTGTGAGGGTGTGTTGATGGCTTTCAAAATTATATTTGCAGAGTGATACGGTCAAATGAACACATCGATTGACGTTTGTCCAACTGCACACAGTTCCACAGAATCGAGTTAGCCCACAGATGCAATTCTCATCGACATGCAAACTTTATTGAAATTCCCCTTTGATTGCTTTTCCATATTAAAAGTTTGATTATAAATGGAAATGATTTACTATTTATACCAACAGACGCAATTTAAATAACATAGTCAAAGGCCATATTTCACAATTTCACATTTGCATAATGATGACCTGGTTGAATGTCAGCTTTTATTTTTGTTCAATAAATATTAATATTTAAATGGTAATCTGGGGATTATAGTATAAAGATTCCGATAATTTGATTCCGACATGACTAATTACATACATGTATGCAAAAGATTGCCGAAATCCGGTAATTATATGTATCATAGAAGAGTTGAAATAAAAAGTACAAAAAGCCTTTCACGTCCTAGTTGAACCAAGATTTACAAAGTGTTTATTTTCTATTTATATCACTTTGTCATGTCATATAAATCCAAGTTGGTCTTTTTTTAAATATTGTTTTATTATTTCCAGTAATTTATTATGAGCTGTGCTATGCTGCTAATAGAATCGTTTAAGTAATGAACTCACTTTCGCTGTCGCATGAAAAATTCCTCTTCAATAAAGGCTTAGGCTCATCTTCAGCCTCTGGGTACAGCACCTGGAGTAAAACTCTTCTCATTCCCACAACACTCACCAAAGTAAACAATAATTAATTGTGTTAGCCGTGGTCGCTTGCTTACGTCACGACACTAAAAGGGTCATCCGTAAAACAACCCTATTTACCGCACTCGCAAGTCCTCTCTGCTTAACATAATGCCGGATTAAAGCCTAATAGTCTTCTGTCCACTATTAAATTTGCGCATATCAACCGCATTGGGTGCAATTAAGGTAGAACGAGGTCCAAGTTCAATATAAAAGGAAAAGAAAGAAACAAAAATTATATTTATACCATTGACATATGTGAGTTTGGGACTTGATAAAGGCATCAAAACTGAAACAAACAAGTAAGAAAACTCTAGTCGACACCGCCCGACTGGGGGATACCCTGAACCCTGCGAAGAACCGCTATTCCGTGTATTCTCTGTTACTTTTATATACATATTTGCATGCTAATGTTAAGGGAAATTAAATATTTTATTACTTTTTTGTAGATAATCGATTTTAAACAAACTTGCAGAGAGTGATCATGTCATTCAACTGTATATATATATATGTAATATATACTTTATAGTCTGTCATGCTTCCTTCTGCCTGTTACATACATTTCAACAAAACCATTATACCCCGATTTCTCATTTACAATGGGGTATAAAAAAAATTAAATAGAATTTCAGATATCAAATATCGAGAATATTTCTAGTTATTTGGACATAATGTTACTGAAAATGTTGCTTGAATTTACAAGTTTTACTTATTTCAAAAATATATGAGCATATGCAGTCTACGTTTGGGTAAACTTTGAGGACAGCTCTCGCTTGATATGTGCACGTTTCAAGTGCTCTGCAAATATCACATTAAATTGTTATCAACATTAACGACCAAGTTTAGTTGCCAGATTATGCGTGATGAGACACCAAAATGCACTTAAAACTCACGCCATGCCAATTATTTGACGCAACTGCGTATCCCTCTATTAATAGCTTACATTCTCGGATCACCCACTTCTTCACTCCACTTTATTCGCTGTACTTTCCCTTGCAGAACGCCGAGGCGAGCTACGACTTCAGCAGCAATGATGCATTCCCCTACCCCCGGTACACCGACGACTGGTTTAACAGGTAAGTCGTGGCGCAGCCTAAGCGCCTTTGGCTGATACTCATAAGCATCTTGGCAGAGGGGAAGCGAAGAGCTCTTAATAGCCTGGCAGTAAGAGCAAATGGTAAAGTACTGAGAGTTACATCCTTGGCATTTCGAATTTCAATTGTGTAAAGTAAGCAGCTGTGCATAAAAACGAAATTCAAAACAATTCACAAAGTTTTCTTCTTTTTTTTTTTTTTAAGTTTGTTTTTACTTTTACCTTGCAGCCGAAAATAAAAAGAAATTTTAAAGGTTTCTGTTAATTGCTTGCTTTGTTATGCTTCCTGCTGCGCATTTCGTTATTCAACTTACGTTTCAGTATACGAAAGTTGATATTTGAGGGTTTTTTACAGAAGTTCTTATTTGTTTTAGCTGCTTTCTGTCTATCACGTTCATTGCATAAAGCCCGATTGTAAGCACTCGAAAGAGGTGCGCAGGCAAATGCCACGTATTTCACTAATATATTTATGGAATGGTCACCCTGACGTTCTCACACACTCTCTCTCTCTCTGCTTTATTCTATCCTTCATTTCTGCAGCCATGGCACTCGGTGTGCTGGCGAAGTGGCTGCTGCCAGAGATAATGGAATTTGCGGCGTGGGTGTTGCTTATGACAGCAAAATCGCAGGTAAGTGGATTTGCCGCGAAGTAAATATAGAGAACCGGGAAAAGAACAGACATCCGTTTGCCAAGCTAAGCACTCTAGTATTGCATCACGTATACGTGTAGCAGGACGAACTTTCAGCATGCATTAATCCAGCTGACAAATATACTTACATACACTTGTACTTATATATGTACGTTATTTCTAGTTGAAATCAAGTATGGGACTCGGGGGGACGAGAGTACCACAAGTGGGCACATAAATCGGCTCAAATCTTATCTGTCGTTTTTATGGCACAAGTGGGAAAAATCATGTGGAAAATCGGAAATATTTGATAATCGCACACATTGCGTGTTTTTTTTACGATTGCCATAAAGCGTCGAGTGAAAGTAAAAAATAACGCGGACTAGCAACAGTTGGGTGGCCTTGATATAAGCGACTATAAATGTTGATTTATAATTGAGATAATTAAGATTAATGGATACTCTACAGGCATACGCATGCTGGATCAGCCCTATATGACGGACCTAATCGAAGCCAACTCAATGGGACACGAGCCGCACAAAATACATATATACAGCGCCTCCTGGGGTCCCACCGATGATGGCAAGACGGTTGATGGGCCGCGCAATGCCACCATGCGCGCCATTGTCCAGGGTGTGAATGAGGTAACGCTTTCTTTACGCTGCTCGAAATCTTAAGCATCGTTAATTTCTGGCCACCCTGCAGGGTCGAAATGGCTTGGGTAACATCTATGTCTGGGCGTCTGGCGATGGCGGCGAGGAAGACGATTGCAACTGCGATGGCTATGCCGCCTCCATGTGGACAATTTCCATTAACAGCGCCATCAACGACGGTCAGAATGCGCACTACGATGAAAGCTGCAGCTCGACTCTGGCATCCACGTTCAGCAATGGTGCCAAGGACCCAAACACTGGGGTTGCCACCACTGACCTCTATGGCAAGTGCACGACAACCCATTCGGGCACGAGCGCCGCGGCACCTGAAGCAGCTGGCGTCTTTGCGTTGGCTTTGGAAGCGAAGTGAGTATTGAGCGTGCGCTCGGGTTTCTTACATCAATTTATGCAAATCTCAATTCCAATTTGGCCAACAGCCCCCAGCTCACTTGGCGCGACATACAGCATCTGACTGTGCTAACATCGAAACGCAATTCCCTTTTCGATGCCAAGAACCGATTCTACTGGACAATGAACGGCGTTGGCCTAGAGTTCAATCACCTCTTTGGGTTCGGTGTGCTTGATGCGGGCGCCATGGTGACCCTGTCCAAGCAGTGGCACTCGGTGCCAGCACGTTATCACTGCGAAGCGGGCGAGATTAACAAGCCACAGTAAGTACATATGGGTAGTGTAGTTCGTCTGGGGTTGTGTGCTAAGCCAAGGCTATTCCTATGTAGGCCAATTATAATGGGTCGCTCGCTGTTTTGGGAAATCAAAACTGATGCCTGCAAGGGCACCGACACGGAAGTGAACTATTTGGAGCATGTGCAGGCAGTCATCACGGCCAATTCTTCGCGGCGTGGCGACTTGGAGCTCTTCCTCACCTCTCCCATGGGCACCAAGTAAGTGTTTGTCTATATCTGAAATCGTTCCGCTGTTCAATATTTCTTGTTTTAGGTCGATGATTCTGTCGCGACGCGCTAACGATGATGATCATCGTGATGGCTTCACCAAATGGCCCTTCATGACCACTCACTCCTGGGGCGAGTATCCACAAGGCACATGGAAGCTGGAAGTATGTTATCCTAGATATTGAATTGAAGTTCATTGCCATTAATTGTTCCTTTGCTTTCCAGGCACGCTTCAACTCAGCTCAGACGCGACTTGGCCATCTAATGGAGTGGTCGCTGGTGTTGCACGGCACGAAAGAGGCGCCTTATCGCACCCTGAAGCCGTCCTCGCCGCATTCAAAGTTGGCTATCGTTAAGAAGGCGCATGAAGACAAGAAGATGAAGTAAACGCTCTGCGTGTACACCTCTGACGTCCATTAGTCCACCTGGCTTTTATCATTCAGTTTAGTATGGAGTGCAAGAATGTGTAGGCTGTGTTTTTATTTATTTAAATGGGATTGATTAAAAACAATCTTTTATTTTATAGAGCTGTAAACTCGAGTCCGAGTCTCTACAACTTTTAATTGAAATATAAGCTGAGCTAAAAGTTCAGTTTGGTTGCAATTTTATAAAATTCTTATTTGACGCCCTGAGAATTTCTCCTTTGAGTTTCCAAAAATCTGAATTGTAATGGAGTTGTTCAAGCGCACATTTTTTTTAGTCAACTGAAAAGTTTACTTAAAGAAAAACACAAATTTTGAATAAATGAAATTAGTTGAAATGTAGCAAGAGATAAAACCGTAGTATCTTTCAATGTTAAGCAGCAAGAATCTTTTGAAACAGGTATAGCATACGTTAATCACGTAATAGTAGTTATTGAGCAACAGAGCGAGGGAATCATTGAACAATACATAAACTAAACTTCTTAAATAATGGAAATGTCTTGTAAATGTACTATATCTAACGATGTGTATACATATATACCTTATCTGTAACTGTGTCCTATGCTCTTAGCCTCTTAATTATACTATACATATACATATATACAAAATATGAGAAAAGCTAATGCGATTACTCCACAAAATATAAACATAAAATGTTGATCTTAAATGAAAAGGGATTCATTCCAAGCTGCACACCGCCAGTAAAATCTCTCTATAAGAATAATCTATTTATTGTTTATATATAAACATATATATATATATATATATATATATATATATATATATATATATATATATATATATGTATATATATATATATATATATATATATATATATATCTTTCCATTCTAATCGTGCATATAACTTGCATACGGAGTTTATATTATCTTTCGGGGGCCAAAAATAATAAAAACGAGCATGCAAATGATTTGAATTATAATTTTGATAAAACAAAGATGAATATATAAAAGAAGTTTGTTATTTATAAACGAAGGAGATAAATATATAAAAGTAAATAGAAAGTACAAGTGCAGAACATTGAATGTATAACAACAGCGATTGACGTGTTTAGTAGAGAGCAACTAAATTTATATATGACATTGTTAAAGTTCATGGACTAAAATGTAAACGAATGTTATATATATTATATATACCAACATTTATATATATATATATATATATATATATATATATATATATATATATATATATATATATATATATATATCTATATATATATATAATTTAAAAATATGCAGTACATGTGTAATTATTATCCAAAAACGACGTTAACGCTGACGAAACATAAACACAGATCTAATAATATACATCAATAACAAATATATATATATACATATACATTCAGCACGACAGTGTCTATATAGAGTACTTATATACACATATAAATGTTTGAAATATAACAGACACAAAAATATTTATATATATAAATATATATATATATATATATATATATATATAGAGAAACAGAATAAACAACTTATATTGATGTGCAGTTACATTTGATGTTGTAGATACTATGAATACCCACATAAATGAAATTGCAAATCAAAAAACTGTCTAGTATACATACATATATACATATGTTAAACTGAAACTAACACTGAAAAGATAAATCTTCAAGCAGTATTATGATTTGCCATTGAAAGTTTGTTTGTTACTCATTAAATTATTATTGGCTTTTTCGATTCTCCAGTAATGGTCAATCAAACAAAATCTATTTAATTTTGTAAATAAACGTTGGAAAACGGCAAAACCGGACTTTTGATATTTGAAGAGCTAGAAATTTCAGATTTTGTGCGACCAATCTTTTATATGCTTAACTTCGTTCATTTTCAATTCAAAGTAGCAGAGAAAGCGTTAAGCTTAAAGCTTTTGGCAAGCTTGATTCACCAGCTGTGCCTCGAACCCACATTCGAAAATCTACATTAAAGCTCAAATCTAAAGCTATCAGTTTTTCCCTTTATGACTTTACCAACACTACACATAAAACTCTACAAAAGCTTTTCCATTTTTTGCTCACTCAACTATTGGATATTTGAACAGGTAGGTATCTAAACTAAACTTAAGTTGAAACAACTAATCGAAGTCAATTATTACGAATGCATAGAATACGAGTAGAGGTGTCACTCCAATACTCCGATGATATGATGAATGGAAATCTATTTATTCTTCAAATAATACATATGAAGGCATATTGTTGACTGCATACACATTAATATTTGTTTAATTCATTAATTTGGGGAATAATTGCAGAGCTATAATTAGAATTAGATTCGTTAATTGTTTCAAAATATGTACATGTCAGATAACAAAATGTGATTAATAATTACTCTATATCCAATAGCAATGGACGAAGTAGTATTATGTGGGCAAAGTGCTCATTGCTATCTAATATACATATATTAAATACCCTAAAAGGACTTGTAACATTTAATTTGTTTGTGTATTTTATATGTTCGGAATATAAGTAAAGATTACAATATCCACGGTAGATAATGTAATGTCTAAGCATATTAATTCAAAGCATTAAAAACCACCGAAAATGAACAAGGAATTCAAAAGTGAAAGGCATGGACTCAATACTGTTTAATATAATCCTATTTCTTTGTTGATTAAAACTTTAATAAATTACTTCTCAACATACATATGCCGCGATATTCTCGCATTGGGGCGTTGTGTCTCGGAAAGGGACTAGCAAAAGTTTTCGCTGCAGGAAATGTTTATTAACTATAAATTGCGCAACGCTAAAGGCGGCGAGCAGCTCATCGGAAGGAAGGAAATGAGCAAACATCGGACGCACCCACAAAAACAAATAAAAATGCGGCATACGCAAAGCGTTCAAAATGGTGAGGTAGGCATCGTTTTTGTTGTTGGTTTTGTTTATGTTGCTGTTGCTGATGTATTGAGTATATGGCAGGCTGTGCGTTCATAAATCATTTGCTTGCGGGCATATGATAAATTGTCATACTAATTGTTTTCAGCGTTCAAGACAGACAAGCAGCCGCGTCTTGTAAGGGCTGGGCTTCGGCTTGTGTAGCCCACGTCAATGTCATTGGCCACGGCAATGGCTATGGCTATGCTGCTGACGATGACGATGACGATGGCGATGACGTTGGCCTGCCAAATGCAGCCTGAGGCTGGCATAATTTTAGGCTCTCGCCCTAAAATGCCAAATTAGAAAACAAAACGAATTTGCCACTCATTTACTTGGACCTGTCAAATTTTGCATATCATTTGAGGCTTCTCATTTTCAGTTTAAGTTTTGAGCTAACGAATCGTTAGAGTCCAGAATTGTGCGCAATACTAGGCCAGTTGCATTTGCCATCAATCACTTGTGGGCTAGTGTCTTGCACATTGCCCATAATTGATTTGCGAGCACTTGGAATAGAGTTACTCGAGCGTAGTTGTTATTGTTGCAAACATATTAATATTTTGGCAAGAAGTAACAAGTTTATGATTTATGGCACTTTAATAATGACAGCCAACTTGGGCCGGGTCAGATGGGCCGGCAGACAGCGAATGGGAGCAGCAACAGGTTTGTTGTCATGTTTGTTATGGCCTGCTCTTCGTTATTTGTTGCTGCTTTTAAATAAATTTGTGTTTTTACGCTCGTTTGGCGATGGGCCGAGAACGGAGAGAAGGGGGAGGGGGCTATGCTTGGCTTTGGACATTTCTGTAAGCTCCGAGTATTTGACACTTTAATGAACTGCCTCGGGTCGCGTGTGTCGCAGTCGCCCCTGCTGCGTCCCCCGAGCGATTCATTAATATTAATGCTTCATTTTGGCCAGTTTTCGCCATGACAAAATTGGGCTAGCGCACTTTAACCTGCGCCAGCTACACAGACACACGGACGGACGGACGGACACACATGTCAATCGTCGCTGCTTCGTTTGTTTAATTTGTTGATAATTGCAGTTTAATTGAGCAGCGATAAGAGCGAGGCTTGTTGGTCACCAGCTCGCAAACAATTAGTGGGCAACGTTCAAATACGAATGCCGATTTGGCCATTCGCCAGAGAGTCGGCCAGTTGCTAATGCGTGCGAGTAATTATGGCGCAATTGCATTTGTCTGCTGACCTTTGACCGACACAGCTTAGGCCTAATGCCCTTAATGGTTTTGTGTATTTGGCACCGTAATTGCTATTATTAGCTGCTCGTATTCGTATTCGTATTCGTATTCGTATTCGTACTGTGTAGTCTGTAGTCAGTGCAATGTGTAATGTCTTTTGTATCTATTGCGGCTGTTGATGTCATGATTTATGGGCTAAAAGAAATTAAGGCACGCGCAGACTTTGAAATATTTTAATTAAGAACGCTGGCGCACACGCCGATATCAATTACCCAGTCCACTGCTTGGCCCCGTATCGATGGCCACGAAATTTGCACGGCAAATGAAATCTGAGCGAAACTCGGGAAAATCTTATAATTTACTTTATCGTTTCGGCCTGTTCTGTGGCAACTTTTGACTGCTATTGCCATTTGTTATTGTTTCAGCTTAGTTGTGTTTGCGCTCGGTCTAAAGATAAACAAGCGGCAGAAAACAAGAAAAACAAGCACCTGGCAACCTGACCCTAGGCCATGTTATTTAACTTTGGACACGCAGCTATTGGCGGGTGTCCATATCAGTTATATGACAGCTGCCCAGCAACTGTACCAGCCAAACTTTTTGGCCCTTATTTCGGTGGTCTTTAATTTTTCTTTTCGGTTCTATTCCCATTTGTTTGCCGGCGGCAAAAGTAATTAAATTAAACGTTGTTCACCCTAGAGAGAGAGAGAGGGAGGGAGGGAGGGTGAGAGGGAGAGTTTTAATATATTTAAACAAATCGTACGCTTTTAGCAAAATAGAAATACTAACACAGTAGCCAATGGGACAGTCGATCTAAGCCGACGGCAACACAAATCTTGGTTGCCTTTTGCTGATATATGGTGCCTCGTTATGTCCATAAATGACCTGTGCAAATAGGCGGAGTCAAAGAGAGCTCGAGGGGGGGAGGGGGGGGGGGATGGTACTGCCTGTTGCTGCGGGCATTGTTTGCTTATGTTGGCCTATAAATCTGGACAGTAGCATCCTTCGGTCGGGCTCATTTATGATGAGTTTCCATCGACAGCTAAGTGGCCATGCGTAGCCAGGCCTGAACTATTATCAATTAGAGCGTATTCTCTATGCACACACACGCACGCAAGCACACGTAGCAAGATGAACATGCAAGCCAGATTTGCACACTTGAAGATGTAATCAGATTTATGTGAAGCAATCAAGACAATTACCTAGCAAATTCTAGAAACCGTACGATTCTGTTCTTACAGAGCTGTGTGCGTGCCTATGTCTGTTGTTAAATATTATTATTGCAGCAGTGTTGATGTATTGTGTGTCTCCAAGGAGCCGTTCATGCCTAATTTAAACGTATTTGTTGCCAAGACAATGTGCCAATTTGTTACTCTTACCCAGTTGCCCGTGTCTTGACCATGGTCAGAGCGTAGCCCAATTATGGGCTCTGGGAATTTTGTTTAAATATATGCATGCGTATAATATGGCTTGATTATGTACTTATAGCAAGTATTGTTCTTGCTCGCACACACACACACACTCTCATACCTAAAGGCAGCCGCAAGCAGTGCAAAATTATAATCAAAGTTCATATCAAAAATGATTTTAGCATCAGATGCGATGCGGCTGCCAGTTGACTAATTAATTAATTATGCATATTTCCGCATAGTTTTTGGTGGCATTCGGCGCTTTGTAGTTTGACCGCTCCGAAACACGAGTAGTTTTTGCCGAGCTTCGAATTTATGTAACGGAGTGGCCAGACCAACGCCCCATTGGGGCACCCCAAGGCGCAGTGTTAACGCTTAAATGCTCATTTATCTCTGATTAACTGTTGTTGGATGTCGGTTGTCGGTTATTCGGTTTGTTGTTGCCTGTCTGCTCGTGGCGCGTGTTGCAACAGCTGAAATCGAGCACAAAATCAAAATCAAAGCTCAAGCTGAAGCTGAAACTGAAACTTTAGCCGATTCAGCTGGTATATTGTAAGCGTTCGCATCATTTATCATTTAAGTTACAATTTCGAATTTTCACTCTTGTGGGACTTTTGGACGCAGCGAAATTAAATGCGCGTATAAAAATCAGAGGGCCCTCGACTCTGGACGCCAGTTTGCAACTTTTGGTAGCACCCAGCAGATCCGTGCACAGCCTCACACAGCCAAACACAAGGTCATGATGCGTGGAATTCTAGTAAGTAGTTGTGAAATTGAAAACCTTGATATGGTGCTTACGCTCAGTGAGAATACTTTGTAGCTTCTCTGCTTCGTTGCTGTGGCAAGCGCGGCGAAATTGGGTTACAACTATCGAGCAGCTGTCGACGACAGGCGCTTTGCTGACCTTATCGATACGGAGGCCACGGGATTTAGTGCATCGGATACACAACAACAAAAGCACCAACGTCTCCAGCAACAGCAACAACTTGTGAGGCAGCAGCCCGTGGCAGATGAATTTAATAAGGAATTCTATACATATGCCGCACCCGAGGAGGACTTTGCTGATCGCGAGGCCACAGAGCAGATTGCCCATATGCTGAAGCGCAATCTACGCGTGCTCTTCATCAAGTCGCCCGAGCACCAAAGCCTCACAAATGCCGCACTGCAGCTGGCCAAACAGTCCAGCGAGCAGCGCACGGCTATCTATGTGCTGACCAAACAGGCGGATGTTGGGGAATTGGCGCAGCGCCTACAATCTGAGAAGCAGACTTCCGAGCACAAGCCAGAGGTTCACTTTGTTAAATATCGCACTCCCGAGGATGCTGTGCGTGCACAGCAGCTTATCCAGCAACAATTTGATGCCCTGGGCGGTAGCTCGCGCAGTTCCGATGAAGGCGTGGCGCCTGTACTGGACTTTAGCTCAGCTCCAACTGTGGATGAGCGGTCTTCGGCACACTCTGGGGCCGGTCCCAAGTATTTGCCTGCAGCGTAGCAGCCTTGTGTATTGTAACTAGGTTTCCCTTAGTCAGTTAACGTCGTTGTAGTTGTTTCTGTTATATTTTATTAAAATAAGATTCTCATTACAAATTGCTTACACCGAGCTGCGCAAGGTTTGGATTTTGCTTTGAAGTAGAAACTGTTCCCGGAGTTGAGCTCTTGACACAAGAAAGGAAAATGAAAATTATGTTATGGTATTATGTTTGTGATAGCAAACTAATTTAACACGGCATACTCTCAGATATGTCCTGCAAATTCCGGTATGTGCAACATTCTATATAGCTTGGAACTGCGAAAGTGTTTCATATGTAAAATGTATGGAGCGATTGGTCAATAGATTTATTAGTCATTGTTCCTTAGAGAAAGACATATTTTGTTAGCTGATCACTCGAAAATTAGATAAGAAATTACTCCCCTTGCTGTGCGGAAATGTACGTAAATTATCTTAATCTGTTTTGTCCAGGTATTTTCATTTTCTGCTCGACTTACACTAAGCCAGCATAAAGTCCTTTTGTTTGCGTCCTTTCCTCTAAATGCCAAGAGCCAAGGTTATGTCTTGTATGTATAATTGTTGTCGAAGATATTAAAATTCATGTGCTTTTGAATTGATTGAAATAGAGTATTCGGAAAGTGAGTATAACTAATGCTATATATGCGTTATGTACGTGGGCGCAGTTGGTATCCTTTGAATAAGGTTTATCTGCCCGGGGATTGGTGGCCTTCAGCCAACTGCTACTGCCACTGCCAAGCTACGGCCATGGCCACTGCCATTGCTATTGGCCAGAAGACTGACTTTGAAAGACACAGGAAGCAACTTTTAATTTGATTAGCTTTGTGCAGTGATTTCGCCTTTGATGCTGAACTAATAGCAGTTTCACATTATTTATTTACTACAATTCCTTGAATTAGAATTGCGCACTGCATTAAAGCTTAGATAAGCAAGCAAGCCTGGACTAAACTAAAGTAAATAATCATTTTATATATTAAATTGTATTAAATTGTGGCTTTGAAAACTAGTAAGTAACTATGATAATTATGATAAGTTTATTGTTTCTGGAAAACTTTCGTAAATAAACCGACAAAGTTTTGTAATTGAAAGTTAAGTAAAATCGATCATAGCCAAGTTCTGCAAAGGTGCTTAGTTGGCCGTATTTAGATCAGCAGCGCAAGAGAGGAGAAGAAGATAGCTTTGGGGCCTCATCTCAGCTCAGTAAATTTTCGCTATTAAAGTTGCAAAGAGGAAGCTTAGAGCATATCCTTGCTACCAGCAATTTAAAACGGATTCAATTTCAATTGTTGCCGTGCGTGGCAATTGCTGTCTAGGGGGTCCGCAGGAGTCTGCGGGTCTTGCAATTATGTTGGCCCTGTAAAGCAGCCAGCACGTATGTGCTGTGTTGTTGTTTTTGTTGTTGTTTAAAGAGAAACGGAATAAAAGTAAATAATGAAAATAAAACGACGACGAAAGGCGCGCAAATAAAAATAAAACGCATCGCATATAAAGCGAAGTACCGACAAAATGGCAGCCATTTGGCCTCCCAGCGAACTCATGAAGTGGGAAGTCCCCCATATTGTCTATAACGTCTCTATCCGATTAAATTACAATTCGGAGTCAATTAATACAAATGAGCAGCGCTTAATATGCAGGGCGAGGAGGGGCTAACGATTTGCACCATAACTCACAGCATTGATGCGGAGAGTGGGCAGAATTTTTGTGCGGCTTGCCCCTTGCAATTTAATTAAACAAACAGTCTGCTCTGCGGTTTTGGGCCAGCACTAGTAGCAACAGCAGTTGGCCTGCGGGAATTGTAATTTGCAGCGCCAACAGCAAAAATGTTTGCCAAGTGCCGACGTGTTGGCAACAACTCTAATCCGTTGTGAATAATTGTTATTGTTTCGGGCACTCGGACCGGGCAATTGAGCTCTAAATTTAATTGTCTAGGATTGAAGTTACATGGAGGTCTATTGCGGTCCATTGCGCCATTGTCTATGCGTCTGCCAGGCATATTGATTATTTCTAATTGTTATTTAAGACCAGTTATACGTAATAGCATTGTATATATAGAAAGTCAACAACCACATATATACGTGGCTTACATTGGCATTTGTCTGTTAAACAGGCAATTAAGACAAAGATGTTTGTGATACTTGTAAAGCAAGAGTAATGCCATAATATCTCGAGTCGTGTCACAGCTTGTCATAATGTCCGAAAGTCGAAAGTGCAAAAGCAACAATCAATTCAAAATTTGACAGAAATCTGGCTTCGAATTTATGCAACCATCGCTAGTTGTTGGCCTACACTATGGCAAATTATACGTTTAATAATAATTAATGTAGATGATGTCCAAAATATTACAAACATCCAAAGGGTATATGATAGAAATGAAATTAAATTCCAAATTGAAATTTTACTTTTTATGATGAACGAGATATAACGATTTTACTCGATCGCCTCAGCTCGTAGAGCTGACGACATCTGCTCTGCTTGCTCTGTATATTGTCATAAAGCCATTAAGCTCAGATTTCCCATTTTCAATGGGTTCAGGGTATAAAAAGTAAAAATTTAAAGAATTCGACAACTTTATTAATGTCTTCAAGAAATGGAACTCTTGAAAGGCATTCTCAATACACATACATGTGCGAGCGTATTAGTTAACGAGGGAGTGTGTGTATGTGTAAATATTGTATTGTTGTAAGTCCGGGCTTTTGTCATCTCCCAGCCAATTAAGCTACCTGAAATGAATGATGAAACTCAAGGCGACAAAGTTGTTGAGTTGTTTGAGCTGTGCAGCTACAAACATTAACACATACATCAAAACTCACACATGTTACACATTTACACATATATCAACATACGCACACACACACGCACACACATATATATATATAAATTCAATTACAGGCGTATTTGACAACTTGTGTAACAATGACCTGGAAGGGTGGGTGCATAAAGCTAAGCTCTATAAAAAAGTCTAAAATTGATTTTTTGATATAAACTCCTATCCTCACCTCTCAAACTAATTGCTGCACGGCTTCAGAACGCCGTCTAGGCAATCAAAACAGAATAGATACATATGTATATGTATATCCATATGTGGAGGTCTTGTATTATCGCTTATTTGCCTGATCACATGTCCCGGTTGGTGGTTAATTAAGTGTCCAATATACCGTTTCAGTTGCCCACGCAAGTGGCTTCTACTATCCGGTGGGCCTATCAAATATGAATAGCTGGTAAAGTGCGATGAACGGGGAAGAAAAGGGGCCCATACGTTATTAGTGATGATTATGTGTTGCTGTCTTGACGACCAAACACCATCGACAAAATGATTATTGCCTTTGTATTGCGGTGGCCGAATGAACAACAGAACTGAATGCAAATCGATTCAATGTTTGTACTTGACACACAATCACAGCTCTGACTAGCTGTGCACGTGTATATAAGGCTGTTGATAATGTTGACCTAATTTGGTGTGCAATCACTCGACGGTCGACAATAGGCGGCTCCTGCGCGAGTCCTTCACTGCGACGGCTACAATTCAAGCACAATTGCTAGAGCGCCAGCTAATACAGCTAATAGACTGAGTCAAAACTTAAAGCCACAAAGCAAATAGGTGTGGTTGCTGCATGTGGCAAAGACATGTGAGGGCAGGGGATAAGCAAGGGGTCTGCTCCTTGCCCAATTCGGGCATAGACAGCGCATGAACGAAAGCCAGCACAAAACGGAAATGAAACTTATTAAAAGATTTGAATCTAATCGATTTTTGTCCTTTACGCCGAAATGAACTTTGCCGTCGCCTGTTACCAGTTACCAGTTGCCGGTTGCCAGTTGCCAGTTGTGGGGCGTGAAAGTGGTGCGGCGAGGCGGTGGGGCGACCATGGCATTTGCCAGCCATAAATTTAATTGAAAACCCAAATAGTAGTCTGTCTATGACAGCTTCGTGGCAAGGCGAGGCGAGCATTGGCGTCGTGCCTCCATGCATGTCCGTATGCCGAGTAAATATACACATGCATATACGAGTCCATATAGATAGATTTTATTAAATTTACTTAAGCGTCAATAACTCAACTAAATCATTGGCTTTTAGAGCAGAAAGTGAACGTGCTGCCTTGCACCTGCACACGCCGACAAATGCGATTTCAAATAATTTGAATATCCAATTGAATGTGTGCACTTATCGTCACGCACACATATCTCTATGTGCACTTATCGAGATTCCTATATACGAAGTGTCCTCCCAACCTCGGTCCACATGGCCACATGGCCAAGTGGAGAGTCACGTTTGCCAACTTGCCGGCGTTTAACACAAATGCCAACCCATGCACAGCATCAATTGTCTATCTGACCGTAGCTGTAGCAACGACTGGCACCGAATCGGTGGCACATTGAAAGGCCAACTAGACAGCTTCTATTTGCCGATGCCCGAGGGTTGCGGCCTGGGCCTGCAGCTCCTGCAGCTCAGCTTAAGCTGCGATATTGAAATTCGTCTGAGCGGTAAAAGTGTTTGAGTGCATTCAGGCATTCGGACACTCACACCTGGAAGTGTGCACTGACACAGGCATTTTAAATTGAAAAAAGATTTGTGCCAAATGCTTTTCAGTAAACATAACCAATAACCGGAGCATATCTTTCAGCGTCTACTACAAACAACGAACGAGCATCCGCATTCACTGAAATAATGATTAAGAATGCGGCACAGCAATATTAGGAAGTCACATGGAAATGCTTTTATTGCAAACAAGCGATTTGAGCATAGCAAATTAAGTGCCACTCAGACTGCAAACTGAATCAATTTTTATTTTGAAGAAGCATTTTTAACTTGTATCGGCTTTTAGCAGTTATTTCAGTGTCATAAATATTCGATACACATTCCTTTGCGCATATTTAAAACTGATATAAAATTGCAGTAATTCTTTAATCTTTTTTGCGCCTGTCGACTAATTAAGAACTGTCAATTAGGAGTCATGAAATGAAAGTAAATTTAATTTTGTTTCGCAATTCCCGTCTGTTTTGTATGCATGCGTGGGCTGACATACATATACCAACCAACGTCAGAATAAAAAAAGGATCTTAATGCTATAAATTTGGTTCACGTCAGCATAATTGATAAATTGTTTAGATTTTGATAAATAAACGTCACTCCGCAGGAGGTATAATAAAAAATGCTCAATGTCACTGGAAAATTCAGATTGCGCTTTTAATAGATTACTTTTTAATGCTAAACAATATTGTTAGCTAATGGGTTGGACTCAGGCACATTAGATGTAATGAGCAGATTATCCTGGCAAACAGGGCGAAATAGTTACATACGAAATGCAATTAAATTAAAATATATTTTATAGGTAGTCCCATTGGAGCGTGGTGAATTGAGAAATAAAAAGTTTCTGTAACAAAAGAGTACGTGATAAATTTGTGTATGTTAATGTTAAGGGCATATGCCAGTCGACTGGTCAATTGGTTCGTTACTCTGCTGAATCTGAATTGATATTTTTGAATTCTTTCAGACTCGATTCCATTTATTTAATTAACTTTAAACAGTGGCAACAAGCAACAGCTGCACTATGCTCGCACAGCCACGGACACACACACGGCCACAGGAAAATAAATATGTGTGGGTAAACAGATGCGTGTGTATGTGTGTGGGCGTGTCTGTGTCCGTTCAGTTGTGTGCAATCAGTGGCTCAGTCCTTTGTTGCTGTTATGTCATCCAACTGAAAAAGGGACAGAACAACCAAAATCGAAGCGCGTGAAACCAAAGCCATAGCCAAAAGGAAATGCTGGTCGATGCGATGGCCAAAGGCAACTCATGCGTGTGCAATTTTTGTTAAATTTGTTAAATTGCAGCGAGAGAGAATGCAGCGGCAGGAAAAGCAACGATTCAACAGCTGCACCAACTGCTGACACGTTAATGCTTAAAGTGTTGTTTTTCTTTTCAATCGAAGTGTTTTAACTAATTAAATGATGTCTCAAAACATTTGTGAGATAATTATCTCCTATGCTAGATAAACAAATATTGAGAGGCTGAGATAATATTTCACATTCAGTATTTTCAATTTTAAATAAATTTTATGTCACTTAATTATGATCATTGAGGGCTAAGTTTTTTGTTTAATAAATTAGTTGGTCGGGTATTCAATTAAAATGATTCGCCATCCGTTCAATGCTATTCGTGCAGCACTTTCGATTGCATGCCACTTGATCACGTGACTGCGAAAACGTGCATTTATCTTTTTAACCGCCGGCAGCTGTCATAAATGCGGCCGCACATGCAATGGCAATCGCATAAATACAGCAATTAGCGAAGTTGCGTATACGCGGCGTTGCCATACGTTTCCGTGTGTTTATTATTGCCTGAGGTACTAAAGGCATACACCTCCATGGAAATTTATGAGTGTAAGTGTGTAAAATGCAGTAAAAAGAAACCCTAGATGCCAGACATTTGATTCGCTTGCGCGCTCTATTAGCATCTGTTGCTGTAGCGGCGGGGCGAGCAGAGATAGAGTGAGGGAGAAGGAGAGAGAGAGGAAGAACGGCAGGTGTATTGTGTATCGGCGCATATGTGAATGTGTGTGCGTGCGTGTGGGTGATGTGTGATGCGTGCAGATCTCAGCTAAGCCGTATTAACGTTATTCAAAACGCGCGTCTAAGTTCGCCCGGTGGCCACAGCTCAAGCACTAGTGCCAGACCTTGCACGGCTGCACACGCAGCCGCTTTCACTTGAACGCTCGCGCCACTTGCGAAAAGTGGTTGCCGATTTTGGCTGGCGGCGGTGCACAAACGGCATACAATACATACATATTTAAGTACAAGTGATGGCACAGCCGTCGTCGCCGCTTGGCCGTGTTAAACACGTATTCAACACATGCTCGACATGTCGTCGGTGAGTGTCGTGGCTGTAGTTATTGTTGTTGCTACTATTGTTAATGTTGTAGCTGGTGTTGCTGCGTTCACCGTGCAGCCATATCGGCATTCAGTTTGTAAAGCCAGAAATCATTCTGGCGAACCCAGCACATTTCTTGCCCGCCAGCTCTAGGAGCCTAGCGCCATATTCTCGTATTTACTCTGGCGTGTACAACATGGGAGTTTTTATTGTTGCTCCAATAGCGGTTGCTCTCTCTCTCTCTCTCTCTCTCTCTCTTTCTATTTCCCAGTCTCTTCGTTTTTTTCTAACGTGCTCCTTGTTCAATTTCAGCTTTGTTCGACAGCATTTCAATTACTACAAATGATATTTGTGTGTGCTGCAGGATGTGATGTGTGCTCTGCGCCATGTCGCGCTGCTCTGCTCTGCTCTGTTCCCAGGCGTCGAACTCCTCCAGCTTCGTTATCATCTATCTCTGCTGTTCACTTTTTCTCTCTGTCCTAGCAACATCTAAGTTTCATTGATTTTTGCACCTTTTCAGGGTTTTTTTTCGTTTGTTTTTCAATAGCTTTCTTACCAGGAACAACATTCGGAAAACCTTTCATTGAAACTGTTGCAAATTGTGCTTTGGTCAGGGCAATTTGGAAGTCTGGGGGGTGGCTGATTAATGAATTACCTCAAAGCGAATTGTTTGCCTTTATGTCGAAAGTCGCAATCTTTTGTCCCTTCTGTCATTAAGTTAAATTGTGCGTGTGTGCCATTAAAAGTTTGCCTAGCCTTCGACGTTGTCCTTACTTTTAATTATATATATCAGTGTCTAGCGAGCCACACTCCCACACACACACCCACACGTGCACGCACTCATGCAGCCACATGCTGTCAAAGTGGCCTGTCAACAGCCGTTGGCCAGTCGCTCAAGCAATCGAGCGGTCATTGGACCAACTTTTGATGAGGGTTGTCATCGTCGTCGTCAGCGTCAACAAATGAAAACATATGTAGCGGTAAAAGCAGCACCCACAGAAACGGCAGCAAACGGAGCAGCAGCCCAAACGAGTGTCCATATTAATATCAAATGAACTGTGAGCACAATCATGATGTGTCCGTGGTCCTGCGGCACCAAAATGTGCAGGACAAAACTTTCTAATGGCATATGACATCGCTGCCACTGCCACTGGCCCAGCACAGATGACACAATTTTACATTTTAACTTTGTGCTTCTGATTTCATAATCAAATGCTATTAACTAACTAACTGAATATTTCACATGCTTTTAGTTAGTATAAGATTGTGCTTGGTATGTGAAAAAGTCTGAAGTGTGTTGGAAAGGGGAAAAACTATGAGCGAGAACATAATGAAATCATATAAAGGATAAAGTTTTCCATTTTGGATCCCACTTATTCTAGTTTTCTATTTAATAAAATCGAATCCCAGTAATATACATGTTTTAGGTCCCAAATCACTCCTCTAATATTCAAGTGATTCTGTAGTGAAAATCGAATGCGTTTCGAGGCAAATGATCTATAAAAGAAAATATTGAATCAACGAAATTGCTTTCCACTCCGTTTTTATGTCTAGAAATAATTGAGAATTTCTATGCCCAATGCACGGCAATGTATTGGGCAATGCTGCCATGGGTCTGGCTGCGTGGAGTCCAGTGCATGCGCTGTTGTTTGTTTACTGGGCATAAATAAAGCAAACATTCTCTATCACAAACACACACACACTCACACGTTTCGACTGGTGCAATGTAATCAAGGGCTATCGCATTGCGTATTTGAAAACTCGAATGCAATCTTGGCAATCGGGTGAGAGTATGCGTTGGTTGAACCTGGTTGCGTCTGCTGTTGCTGCTGTCCGAACTCCTTTGCCTGGCCAGTGACCATACGCCTGTTGGGCTTACTCAACTGTTGACTGCAATTGTCGGTTATTGGCGCCTGGGTGCACACACGAGTGCGCCTCGGGCTATTCCCGCACAGCAAGGAATGCCAGCCCGAGTGACATATTGCCTAACGGCGCAGGTTGAATGATAATGACAGGTAAGTCAGGTAAGCCAACACCTGTTATATTTGAATCTGATTTCACAATGTAGACATTCATGGCTGGAAAATGCCAAGCACAGTTTCTTCATTGCTGAAACCTCCTGCTAACAGTAGGCAGTATTCATATTTTAATGATAAAGGGCTTGAGTCGATTAGCAACTGGTCAACTGGTGGGGATACCTGTATGCGTGTGCCGGTGTGTTGTGGCTGGTGTGTCAGCTGCAGCTGACATATATGTCCCTACAGGATAATCACTGTAAACTGTGGTCATTTATGCATATGAATTTATTCAAATCAGGGCATGGGCAGCAGGAGACGTCCAACCCCCAACCAGCAGGCATTTTGTTGTGGCTCTGTTCATGTTAAACTATTTTGCATTTAGACCAGCCAGCGCTTAAAGCAAAGCCGTATCCGAAGCCAAACCCCAGCCCACACCCATACCCAAAGCCAAAGCCACAGGCACCAGCACAGTCGATGGCAAACGCTTCGCCCTGCCCCAAAATACGAGCCAGTTACTTGCATTCGCTATATGCGCGCGAGCCTCAGCATATGTGTGGATGCGCGTGTGTGTGTGTGTGTGTCTGTGTGTCAGTTTTGGGCATGGGCAGCTTTGTTCACATGTTTTCACTTGCTGCTTAATTTGCATTTAAATGGTTTTTGCACTTAGGCTATTTCCCGTGTAAATGAGCTTTGTTTGCTGTTGTTGCTTTGGAGGTTGTTTTCCCATTGTTGTTGTTATTGTTTCCTCGGCCCACTAAGCAAGGCGGCGCTGGTGGCCGAGCTTTTGTTTTATATAGGCTCCACTTGCATTTTACCAAGGACACATGCTACCTCCTGGGCTCTGTAAACTAACATTTTGCAAACATATAATGCTGAGGGCTGCGCGACGTGCCAGAGTCCATGCTCATGGGACGTTGCTGGAAGACATGTAGTCAATGACCTGGGTTCCCTCCAGTTACTTAAGGCATTTCTAGTCCTCTGCTGCTCAAACAATTTTGCACTTTGAAACTTGGCCAGGTAATAACATAATGAGATTAGAGTGTATAATTCATGTAATCCTAGATTTTCCTTTAAGCTATCATAACATTTAGTCTCTCATACAGCTTGTAATCTGAAGCCTGGCAATTTGCTGAGTATCTTCACTTGAAGCAAATATACAACATATCCTGCTAATTAATTAATAATCATTGAATGAAGTCTGCAATATTTCAAAATGAAATAATTCAATTGCGTAAACATTCATAAAATGATCATCACATGGTGAAATTTCAAGTATTTAATGGCGAATCTCATTAAAAATATAACGTAAATATTTATAGTTTTAATTGATTTCAACATTAATATTTGGCATATCTTCGATTATGTTTACACAGTGAAATAGCGCCGCAAAAATAGTGAAAACTCTGAATCTGAAAGGGCAAATAGCTGCGGAATGTACTGTGGAATATTAAACGCTTAGCGCACACTGTTTACATTTGCATTTGCATAGGCAAATACGAGTATAACAAATATTTATCTATGCATAACGGAGTATAAATGTTTCCTATTTTTGGCTGTTCGCATAAATTTAATACATGCGGAAGACTGGCAGGAAAAATGTTATTTGTAGAGCTGTGACATGGGCCAGTGTCGGGGTGAGAGCGCAGTGCCCTTCATCTTTTGGCTGGCTGGGATTTATGTAACTGACATTTATCATACGCCAAGTTGGCACTGAGCTTATCGATTCACTGCATGGCTGCATGACAGCGGGAGGAGGGGCACGTGGACGGAAAATTGTCGTGGGCAGCACAGTCAGCAAATTAACACTGGGCACTAGCCACGCCTTTTATGACTTAATAGCTGAGCTGACTTATATAAAATAAGTATGTCAGTCGGCAAACATTGACCGAGCGGAGAGACCGTGTTCCCATTTAGCACACTGTCAACTTTTGTTGTGGTCACTAATGATGACAGCCGCCCAGCCAAAACATCAACACACACTCCAACCCACACATACACACGGCGTCGCTGTGTATATCGTGTGTGGGTGTAGGGAACGTGTATCTGTCTGCTTTGTGGATAGCGCCAACTGCTGCCTGCAAAATGCACAAATAGTCCTTGGTTCTCGCATGCCACAATGGTGTATCCGAACACAGAGCCGTGACTGTTTCCCCCGGTTTGTGGCCTAACCTCTGATCCCAGTCGGCGCTATATCGGGGCCTGACTTTTGTAGGTGACACGCGGAGCGTCAAAAACAAGCTGATTTGATTGTTTGTAATTAAAAGTGGACGCAGCGAAAATTAAATGAGTGCCTGCAAAGCACAACGTGTCTGCATGTGTTTGTTCTAGTCATGATGCGCATAAAAGTTTATGTCCACGTGCCCGGTTCCCGTTTTCAATTTAAAAGTAGAAATCTAATAAAAAATAAGCGAGTAATGCAAGCAAAGTATGCGCTACGTGCTGGGACCACGGCGACAGTATAAAGCTCTAAAAGAGCTCAAGGGGAAATTAAATCGCGATTGCCTTGGAGAACATCTCTGGGCAGTTTATTTGCGTTGTGCCTAACGACTAATTGATACGCCGCACTGTCAAGGAAAGGTCTTAAGGGACTTCAGCCACCTTAACCTGTACCCAAATTGAACCAAAAGATAGAAGCCTGTCAACATATGCATTAACAGCTATGAGTAATTGACTATGGTTTACATGGGTGACAAATGCTGCGAGTGACTGTGTGTGAGCTGAAAATGAATAGCAAAATAATTGTATGTGAGCGCACTACAGCAGTAGTAATGAGACGCTAAATATAATCTAGCTTATAAATGTATGACTCCAATATAAACCCATGAACAAATTCATTGTTAGTCTTTGCTCTGTGAATATTCTTATCATTATAGCTCAGACAACGACATAAACTCAGAGTCTCCTGTGAAAGCAACTTTACCTAAAAATATATTCCTATGACAAATTATAGAGCCAGAGCTTCCCTTGACAATTCGTCCTGTTAAGGCTAATTATAGACATTAGTTGTTTGTACTTTTCTTTTAACCATTTAACACAAACTTAAATGATACACTTATCTGCTCATGAGTCGTATAAGTAATATAAGCAGCTAAGGGAGCTAGATTTCAGTTCCGACTCGAGTCTGTTTATTTAACTTTTGAAATAAATATATGGCAAAGTTGAAGGGAATATTATCTGACTCGAAATCGAAATATTCCCATTGGAGGCAGTGAATAAACAAATATAATAGTACAATTCAGTTTGTAGTCTCACGTTAATTAACAGGATACATTACCGAGATAAAAACACATTTATATTCTCTGCCGTTACTAATCGTTAAAACGTATTGTTGGCCAATTATAAGGGTAAGTGCATTGTTCGTTTGTTTCTGTGTGTTTTTTTTTTAAATGCAGAAATGCCTGGACAAATAATTGTTTTCTTGCCAAACCTTTGGCAATTCAGAAAGCAATCAAAACAATAGGGCGTTGGGGTTGTTGTTTACCGCATTTAATGCATTTAAAAAGGCCACTTTGGCTGCACAGTCATTGAGGTCAGGGGTCAGATAAGAGAAGAGCAGGAAGGGGAGGGGACGTCTATTGGCAGGCTATTGGCGGAAGGGTCTTCAACAGCCTGTTGCTTCAATTTCTGCCAAGAGCCGGTTCCAGTGAGGACTAAGCCAAAGCCTGTTGCGGTAAAGCAACAACTGTCTGGATAAAAGAGCGGCAAAGCTCGCTCTCTCTCACTCGTGTTCTGGGCAGCTGGAAAGCTTTTGCTCTCTTTGCGGCGTTCGTTCGTTGTATGGCCGTTGTACTCCTCCCACACTATGCTCGTGCGTGGTGTAGGTGTTTGTATCGGGTCTTTCGTTTTTCCAGGCTCGTCGAGACTCGGCAGTGGCAGTTCAGTCTAGGATAAACGGTTACGGCGGCCACAACACGAGCGCGCGTGCGAATAGCCCGAATTGGAGTCTTTCAAAGAGTCAATCAACGGACCAGAGCACTGGCACTGGCTGTGTAAGTGTGTTGCGTAGTGTAAAGTGTTCGAAAGTGAAAGTGCAGACTGGGACACAGTCAGATATTTGTGTTTCTCTGTGCGTATGTGAATGGGCGTAAAAGTGTGCTCGAGGGAGTTTTCCCATACGGAAATTTAAACGCGGCTTAGTTCCCCCAATATTTTTTGACCGCCCACGCTGTTCGGAGTTGCACGCTTGTTCCACGAAGCACGACAAAAATGTAACTCCACTTGTGTTTGGATCAAAGAAATCAGATTAAATAAGTTTTGTGTGCTAATGAAGCAATTCGTGGAGCGTTTGAAATTGGTGCCAAAGCAAATCCATTCAAATAAATGTTAAGCAAACACCACCGACTTGGTCAATTCAATCCAACTCAGTTACCTATCCCAACATCGATTGTGTGAAGATAATCAATTAATTAAATCCATTTTAAAATTATATTTATTGCGACTACGAACTGGAAATATATTTTTCGAGTAGTCCTTTAAAGTGCGATTCGAAACTCCCCAGAAACATAAGCCTTTAAATCGCTAACAAGAATTTGCAGCAGCTGCATTTCCCACCACAACAACAACAACATCGGAAATATGTTTAGCTTTTGGATAATCGTTTTATGTCTAGGATTACTAGCAACTAAGCCAACAAGTAAGTTAAATAAAATTGCGAATCAGCTCTTAGTTCAAGTATCTTCTGATCTATCTAATTGGATTGTAGTTTCATTATAATAATAAATGTCGAGAGTCTGTAGTTTATTAATTAAATCAGTGTCATATGGTAAACAAATCAATGTGGACTTTATGAGACAGTTAATATGTGGACTTTATGAAACTTCAAATATATTGGAAAAAGGTTAAATTACCCATTGATATTATATATATTGCAAAATCTTTATAATGAGTTTTTAAGAATGTACTTTAAAGCATTTTCCATTCAAGCACACGCATTACATAGAACAAATAAAGTCATAAAATATAAAAACTACTTTTCGCCTTTTATTTCAGCTATAAAATAAGCATTTATTGTTTTTTTTTTTTTTAAGTACAACTTTGTAACAAACGATGATCCGCACATAAAAATTAATGATAAGATCATTCATTGTCTTTTAAAATGCATATTTATATATTATTTATAAATATAAACAAATATTATTGGCTAAGATGGTCTCAGCTGTTGACAATGTTATGTTTGCTATTCTCTTTTAAGAAACTTTGACATTCCCTGTAAGAGCTTTTGATTATGTTATTGAGGTCTAAATGTCAAAGTTCTATTGAAATGTCAACTATGTTTTAAGGGTCAACTTGCCAGGCAATACACGATTACTTTATTTGTAGAAGTATTCAAGTCAAACTCAATCCTTTAATTACCGCCTGGTTTTCATTTCACAAGAATTATATAAAGCCGTAAAATAGCATGAGATTTTAAAATAATTAACATCTAAATATGTTATTGCTTATTATTTGTTGCATATTTATGCAATTGCTTTTATTGCGTAATCCGCCTTAAGCTCCTGCAGCAAAGAACAATTTAAATATCAAATGCCAATAGCAGACTCCCTGCCCACAGCAGGTCTCTGTTCTGGCTTTTTAGCAGCTTTTGCACTTGCTAAGTCACCCAGTTATTTACGTTTTCCATTTTAGGTGAAATATGCATAAGTAAAGGAGGCCAGAGTAAGCCTTCCAGCTAATTGCAAATGGCGAGCAGGCATGCAAGCAGCAGAAACACCTGCTTGCGAGCTTGATTTCCATCCTACTTGCCATAAGAATACAGACGTGAGAGACGTGTTGCTTTTCTTCAAAACCGACTGACCTTGCCCAATGGAATGTCACGCAGTTGGTCAGTGCTGCTTCCATACCTGCTTCCACGGCTGCTTCTTGCTGGCTGCTGCTCCTGCGGCTACTCTGTGTTTTTTCATAAGCCTCATGAATAATTCAGAGAGCACGCTTCGATTATTTACTTCATAAACATTCTGCTACAGTCGTGCCTGTCTGTGTGTGTACACGGACATGTTCTATGAATAGAATATACAGGTATGCTCCTGGACGTTTCTTGGGCAGCTTTTTAATTTTTTAAATTGTTTTGTTCATGCTTGCAGCATGCAATGTAAATTTCTAATAATACAAAATGCCGCTTACATATTCATTAAGCTGTTAGCCGGCCGCCCTGTGATTGCCATTTGCGTGGGAAACTAATTGAACAAGCCGATTGGCAGCGAGGCATACATACCTTATTTGTTTTGATTACTTAACCAATAAGTGACTTAGCTGTGCACATTAATTACATCATCTGAAAGTGTGCCACGAAATTAAATTTAATTACAGCTTCATTTGGGAGGCCAAAGTTAATCAAAAACTCAATGAGCAGCTCATAAAAACAACAACCTCGTATCTATTACATGTTGCCGAGGCAACGTAATCGCTGAAAAATTAATACGCCAAGGAGCAGCGGCAGCAGCGGTAATGCCAGCCACCTCGATGAAGCAACAAGGATCGGTGAATGTCGTAAAGCACGTTTGGGGCATATTACACCGCCAATGGCTGAGATACGAGCCAGCAACGTATAAATTGTTGCGTTGAGACAGTAAAATCAATTTCAAGTCGTTAAGCGAAATGAACCTTATGAAGAGTTTTCTTTCTATGGCTGGTTTTGTACGGAAGTGAAAGTTTATCCAATCCACACACACACACACACGTACAGATAGGCCATTAGCAGGTCTGATCGTTGCTTTTGAAATTTAAAGGACGCTTCCTCTTGAAGTGTAATCGAAGCATAGCATCAGCAGCTGATATGATATTATTGATTTTCCATCAACTAAAATTTGCCGGATTGAATTAGTTAACGGTAGGGATGATTGGAGTCAAGTACCGTTCAGGGTAGCAGCGCAGAGGCTAATTGCATTGAAACTCTCAACTATTTACTCTGATGAACTATCGAGGAAAGATCACACGTGACGCTCATAACAATTCCATTTGATAACCATTATCATTGTTGATGACGTTTTGCTTAGCTCTTAATGTCAAATTCAATTTAGAAACTTAAAGAAAGTATAAATCAATTTGGCTGCACAAACAGAGAGCTGCCCCATGAAATTTACATCCATGCAAATATTATGTCAAACGCTGGCTGCCACAACGGCAACAGTGGGGATGGCTTCACGCAAACACTGGCCTTCGCTGCGTATGTTTAATGTGCGCACATGTCCATATAAATGTAATAGTTATAAGAGCTACCAACAGCCAGAGATGTAGCAGCAGCAACAACAACAACAACAAAGCGACAAGTGTGTGTGCTCGCTGCAACCTCAATGGCAGGTCTAGCCACAGGCAAACTTAAGTTGTGAACACGAACAGACACTCGCACACACACTCGCACACCCACAGACATAAAGTAACTGAAGGCAAACAAGCGGGGCGGAGAGATGATTTTGCCTGAAGCTGAGTGACTAACTGGCTGTCAGACTTGGTGACTGTCTCTGGCCAGAACCGCCTTTCTGTCTCTCTGTTTTTCTGTCTGTGTGCCTCTCTGCCTTCCGGCCTGACTGGCTGACATGTGACGACTTTGACAATCCACAAGAAGCCATCGCCTGCATGCGACCCTTGCCGTGATTTTAACTTGTACAAAGACGTTTTTCGCATATTTAATGAACATTTTTGGCCGACAAACTCTTGAATAGACTAACTCACGACTTTAAAACTTAACGAAGCCAATGTATAAGTGCTCTGAAATTGTCAATAAATTGTTGCCAAAATATGAGAGCCGTGGGCAAAGTTTAGCTGGCTTAGAGTATCGAAGTTAAGTTGAGTGGCTGAAATCAGATTAAAGGAAACATTGGCACACATGGACCCGGTTTACCGTCTTGCTGCTTCTGCCGTGGCTCTAATGCTCGGCAATACAATTTAGTTATGCTGCAGGTAGAGGGCATTTGCCAAACGACTGGAACAATTTTGCACAAATTTGGCGCAAAGACAATCAAAAAGTTATAAAACAAGCTTCGGCGAAAACGAAAACAATGGAGACCTGCGGCCGGAATTCCGAAAAGCCCCAATGCCAAATCACCAGAACACTGCCTGAGCGCAAATGATGCTGAGCAACACGGTAGACATGGTGGTGGTAGCTGGGATACGATCTTATTGGGAGCTCTGGCGTATGTGTATCGAGCTGTAAAAACTTTGGAAAACTTTTTTTTGTTACTTGTCGGCTTTCCCTTGTTGTACCTGGCTGGCATTGCGTATACGCCACATGGTGTTATTATCAGCGGCATCAGCGGCACCGTAAAGTAAATGCAAAGTGTGCAAAGTCTATAAACGAGCGGCAAACTTAAAAGCCCCAAGGTGGCAGCGCCTCGGCAAGGACGTTTTGGGGCCTCGGTATTTTCAAGCTATGAATTGGGGAGGCTTATCCACGGGAAAAGCACAGAAACAACTGGGCCTATCAAAAAGTTGCTCATACGACAAATTGTCACTGCGTTGCCAGCAACAACAACAACAACAACAACAACAGGAGTAACAGGAACAACAGCGACGGCAGCGGAACATGGAAAACGAATTTTATTTTTTAGCTTTTGCGATTATTTATATTATTTATGATGTTTTGGGCAATGTCGTTAAACTGCGGCCATTAAAAAGGTGTTCGTATATGTGGGTCGGATGCCAGCGGCCCAAAGGCGGTACAAAGATGAAGAGAAGAACATACTACGAAACAATTACACCTAAGTGCGGCACCTTAAATATTCATGAGGCTGAAAGTAATTGCGGAGCTATCCCAAAAATAGCAAAGAAGATCATTTATTAAATGGTATAGTTGAATTAACTTGGCCCAAAGCGAGGCAAATAATGAAACGCTTGCATAAGAGCGGTTCTCAGCTACTTATCGGAGCGTGGCTTCTGTCAAGTACACTAAATTGAAAACTATTAAAGTGTCAACAAATAATTACGCATGGCGGCAGCAGCATAAATCTGACGGCATCTCTTTGCCAAATCCGCCACTAAAACGAAACGAGCTCAGCCAGAGAAAAGTCGAAAACTGCGAACTCAACGAGGCGTTGGCCATAATGCGACACTTGGGCCAAATCGCGCAAAAGTTGCCAGTCAACCATTGCTGCTCGCTCTGTCTGTGTGAGTGTCGAGAGAATGAAAGCACTTTATCAAAACGGATTTACGTAGCTATGGCCAAAGGAGTTGGCTGCCAATGCAGGCAAATTCCAAGGTTGTGCCAGGGTCTGCTTCGTCTTTATATTTTTTGTCATAATTTTTTTTAGTTACTGCCTTTGGTCTGACAGTTTTGTAATAACAATAAACGCAAGAAAGGAAATCGATTTACCATTTTTCACTCAATTTATGGGTTTATCAAGAGTCGCACTTATTGTTGTTGTTCCAGGCTTTTGTTGACAGGGCAACGCGCCCTTTTTTTTAATAAATAATAAGGTGAGGGTAGTAGAAGAATCTTGAAGATTTTTATTTGATTGCTGCTGCCTGAGGTTGCGACCTCATAAAAGTTAAATCTGTAGCCCAGTGCTTTGAAGTTAGTGTTGCGGCCGTTTTAATGAGCCTTAATAAGGCAGCATGTGGCAGTCGGCAAATGCAGCATAAATCCCAGCTAATTTAACCCAAATCAAGAAACTGCGTTGGCATTGCCGGCAGACATTTGTTACTCGCAGACCCGAAATAAATTTCAAAAAGCCATAAATTGGCAAATGGCACGCAATGGGTCAGTTAATGCTGACAAACACTCCACAACAACAACACAACAACGAACGTTGTGGAAATGTTGTGTAAAATCGAATTCTGCTGGCAAAAAAATGTAAATTGACTCTCAGCAAATGACAAACAGCAATGGAATGTGCTCAAATCGGGATTCAATGCTGCGCACCGAACCGTTAATTATTCAGGCATATAGAGCACAGCGGCGCAGAGCAGAGCAGACCAGAGCTGAACAGAAAAGAGCCGAGAAGGACGATAAGTTGAGAGCTCGAGTCTGGCCATAAGCTGACAAATTTTGCGACGCATTCATTACTGCCCACAGTTTGATTTTTGGCACAAAGTTTTTGGCTCCGGCAGAAAACTTTTAACAAAGGTCGAAAGCATTTTAAAGTCAAACCCTGCTGGCAATTCATGCAAAATGAATGAGGCCTGCTGGTTAGCAATGACAGCAAGTTGGGGGATTTAAGGGATTTAGTCGGACGCCCCGACAGGACGTCCTCGGCCAGAGCCAAAACAGAGCGAACCAGAATGGAGGTGGCCAGGTTCAAAGGCTAAATTGATACCGCATAAATTTGAGCCCGAAATTTTGGAATATTCTCTGCCCACTAGTGTGGCGTGTGGTCAAGCCAAGCGACACATCGCCCAAACAGCCCAAACCATTGTCATTTTGGTATCAAATCTTTTCAAAGTGTGCACCTATTAAGAGTTTGAACGAAGATCGGAAAAGGAAATTCTGATTCAGTACGTGCATTGTTTTCAAATTTGGTTCAGTTTTAAGTACTTTGAAGCCGGACTTACACTTCCAACGCATTTGAATTATGCTAAGAGCAGTAACTTTAAATACAAAGTTGGCTTCGCTTTCTTATTCTCAATTCATAAAAGTTGCATGCAATATTTTCCTTTGTGCCGCTGTCAAAATATTCAAAATTTAAATTGTTTTTATCTAGATTAAATGAAATTTATTCTGAAATTGAAGCTGATAATGAATCCAGAAGCAGTTAAATTATAGTTTTATATACCACGCTCATTCAATGCGCATATGTTGAAGAAATCGTGCCTGATCTCATATATATCGAATCAACAGAAACAGCTGAGTCGGCTTTTCCCTGTCTATCTCTTGTTATGAACGCGTTGATTTTGGCACATATAAAAGCTTGAGGATTACAATATTAAATAAATTGAGTTATTAATCAATAAGTAATTATGATTTTTTAAATTTCATCTCAACTTTGCTTAAAATGAGTTTTAAATAGTTGACTATGAGATACATATATTTGTGATAAATGAGAAGTTGTTTCTCTTCCTTATTTACCTTCTTCAACAAAATTTTAAGTAAAGATTGGGACTTTTACTTATGGCGCATAATTAAGCTAGACCACTTAGAGTAGAAGATAACAAATAATTAAACACAAAGGACTCTTGCTTTAATTTTCCCAACGAAATCTGAGCAACTGCTAACTAAGCGCGGAAGTTATTCAAGAGGATATTCATCATATTTTTATAATTTGATTACTATTTCATTAGTCCATATATATGTATATGTATGTATATATATTATAATAGTGTTCAACCATAAATATTTCAGCGCAAATCCAGAGATTGTGGTTTATTATATTTAATCTACGCCCGCAATTAGTTTCTACTGCTGCTGTGGTGTAAAGTTTATTTTTGGTTTGGGATAATCATAACTGTTTTATTTGAATTATGTGTTATGAATTGTAAACACAAAATAAAATTTACTCAACCCATTTCATTCATGTTAAATGACGCGAGGCGTGACATCTGAAAATGTTGGCATATGAATCTGTGATATAAGTATAAAATTTGTAGGCTCAGCTTTTTGCTCGCAAATGTTTTTGGCACTTTTTAAAGTGTCCCCATCGTGCAGAGATGTGAGCAGTTATATCAATTTAATCACTGCAAAAGCCGGAGACGATTTCCAGCCCAGTCCGCATATGTATTTTATTTTATTGCTATTGCGCACACCCATGTAGAAGCGCGCACAACGAGGCTATTTGCCAGCAGTAGGCAAAATTAATTAAAAACACTGTGAATGCGAGTGTGCAAGTGTGTGCGTATCTACAATGTGTGTGTGTGTGTGGTTGAAATTAAAACAAAAACATGTCTAGGCACTAAAAACTTTATTAAGTCTCAGCAGTGAAGCAAAAAATTACACATAAAATGGCCGAAAAAAAGAAACGACAGGCGCCCCTCTTTCTGTCGCTCTCTCTCTGCTTTAGTAAAGGAGTATGGAACGCTGAGTGAAAAGTTAAACATAGGCGGAAATGTCACACATACAAGCCGCGCCCACACACCCACCCTCGGACACATACACACACGCATCAGGATATAACAAGTTGGCAAACAAACAAACAATAACGACAGCAAATGTGGAAACAAAGGGCTACCAAAGTTGCCTGACGATGACGTCGATGCCAGCGACGACGCCAGCAGCGGCTGCGACTACGACTGCGACTGCGGCAGAGAGAGGCGCGAGCTGGTGGGAAAAAAGTAAACTACACATTTTTATTATGCAAAGGGGACGCAAATGAAAGGCAAATGTTTTTGCTTTTTCCACTCGGCTGCTACTCCTGTGCAAGTCTATAAGAGTGTCCGTGTGTGGGTGTGTGTGTGCGTTCAAGTTTCTATTGCTGTGCTTGTGTGTGTGCACTCACTTGAAAGTATGTATTGTTAACGGGTAGCATAAAGGGCTGCCAAGCGCGCACTCTGTGTATCTGTGTGCGGTGCGTGTGTGTGTGTGTGTGTCTGTGTGTGTTCAGTAAAGTAGGCAATAAAACACTAGCTTTAGCTGCAGAAATCTAGGCACGCCCACAAACACATGACACACAATAGCATAAGCAGCTGTGTTATTAGGCCATTTCCGACGGGCGCTACCATGTTTGATGAACAACAAATATAGGCCAAATAAAGTGTTATTACTCAAAATTGGCTCAGCTTCATCAATTGAGTGTGACAAACGTCGAGACGTTCATCAGAGAGTGAAAAACAATGAAGAAAAGAAACAGCCTAGCCACAAATTTGATTAAAAATATATTTTCAAAATTTATTTAGAGCTTCAAATGAGACTACATTGAAAACGGAAGATAAAAATGTGTAAGTTAAATAAATAATTCAAGAAATGCTTTCTACTCCGACTAGTTTAATAAATCAATTAATTACCGATTAGCTTTTTCATTGGAATGCTTATAGTTTAATAAGTAAACGATAGTTTAAGTCATTTCAATCGACTCAGATAAATAGTTTCTTATAGTCAAGATTTAGCTGTAATTTAATTCAATTATTTGCATAAATGCTAAGCAGATTAGCCACAGCAGATGAGTTGCCCATATATATTTACTAATATAGTCTATCCTCTTAGCAATATTAAGCCGCTAGAGCTGAATCTGTCACGTGTCTTTGCTTTGCCGAACGACAGTTTCAATTATATTGATGCTATTATATATGCCTGGCCATTAGGCTACAAATTGTTTGCCATAATCACATTGAAATTAAATTTGGCGTACTAAGCGCCTGCCTGTCTTTTAAATTATTAGAGATTGGGTTGGTGGAGCTGAGACGAAGACCTGTCTGACAGCTGCCTAATTAATTGGTCGGACTCTTCCTGTACAAGGCTCGACTTCTGTTGCTTTGTAGTTAGTTGCTAATGATGCGGCTTATAAATGCTCGGGTGGGTGTATATGCGTGCTTGTGCGTGGCGGAAAGCAAGTCATTTATCTAGCCAGTGGCGTGTGCAATGAGCATGAGCAACGTCGCAGGCTTGGAAGCAGGATGTATCGCTTTTAGCGAGTTCCGACTGTAACTGTAACCGTTACGGCTATGATGATTTTTGCGGCGCTTAACCATGTTAAATACCTGCAGTTAATATGCGGTAGGTGACTCAACACAATGGCAAAAACAGCCACTGCCTTCTGGTTGCTACAGCTGTTAATGAGCCCATAAGTTGATGATTTAGCAGCTGCCGTTACCCATAGACACGCCTTCGCTGAGCCGTGCACCCAAGCACAAGCGGCAAAGAAGCGAGCCTAAGGGTTGCGTATGAATAAAATATCTCATGCGTTAAATTCAATTAATATTATTAATGTGGGCCGCTTATGAATATGGGTCTTGCCGTCTGTCTGAGATACTTGACTTGCTGCCTGCGGCGCACGCCGCGTATGCGTAATTTTGAGCGTGTGGAAATGCCGAAATGCGAGCTAGAGTCGTGCGCGCTTCGACGCTTTATTAATTGCCACATTTATGCAGTTTAAGCATTAGCCTTGCTTTAATTAACGCCAGCCAAGTCATATACTGAGCACACATCTTATTTGTTTAACTTGGCCACGAATTTTCGTAGCTCGGTGCGCACTTAAAATTCAGAGTCGAACCCAATGCCAAACGCTGGCTAAGCTGCTTAGTATTCGTGGAGCCACGACTGTGCTCTTCTTGTTATTTCTTTTGTGCTTCACGCAACAATTGACAGAGCTCAAGAGATGGCAATCAAGAATGGCAGACCACAGCCAAATCTCAGCGCTGCTCAATAATTGTATAGCATTATGCTGGGAGTCCAGAGAGAAAAAATAAAATAACAACTCGCTTAAGCGCAAAGTCAAATATGCGTCAATTGGCAGCCACATGCGCACTCAAGTAAACACAATCCTTAAGGAATTACCAGCAGAGTAATAGCACGAAAACAAATACAAACAAATAAAGACAGGATGGAAAAAGAGTCTAAGTCGTAGCTGCTTAGCTGTAATTGGATTCGAGTAAGTAATGCCTGCCGCAAATGCAAAAAACAAGCTCAAATTAATCATAAATAATAAAATGTTACAAAAAATTGGGCAAATGAATACAGGCAACACAGCAAAATACGCAAACACAGCTTTAAGAACTTCGAAGCCATTGAGCGAGAACTTTTTCATTGTAAACTAAAAACAAAGCCAACAATTTATGCAGCGCCGAGTTGAGAAAATGGGCTTCTGGGAATAGGCCAGACAAAATGGTGCCAAGTAGGGAAATATGCCCCAGGAAAAAGAGCCGAAATAAGGCTTCTCGCATACAAACAGAGACACACGCTGAGAGACTCTCAAGTAGGGACACTCTTGAATAGCTGGCACTTCTGCGCTGGTAATTGTGGGCCCAATGCTAATGCCACCTTCGGGCTGAACGAAATGAAAATGCGTAAATTATTGATTAGAATCACCAGAAAACAGAAGGCTGGCAGCGTGCCTGGCCAGCCTAACCGAAATATATATACATACATATATACCTATATAAGTATACGTGAATATTCTTGTTTTATACGCCGGGCTGATTGTTACGCCTTTTGTGGGAGCTTTCTCGGTTGAACGCACATATAAATATGCTAGCCCTTGGCATTGCAGCGGTCCACAATCGCATAATGAAGGCACTTTGCGTTGATTTTTAAATGGCGTCGTGTCGGACGGCAGAAGAAACAGCACCAGCTGAAATTGAAATGCAAACAAAAGCCAGTTGGCATTGATTGGACGAGGACTCTGGTGTATTCGTGTTCTGCGTTTCTTCAACGCTACGCCGTACATTTCAACAAGTTGTCCAGTGGCCAGTGGGGGTGGTTAGCTTCGGCCTGCTCTTTATGGGCACTAAACAAATATGGCCTTATTATTGTGGTCATGTGTGCTCGACGCTGCAAACTGCGTCATTTCACGTTCAACTCGATTCTAATGCGCATTTGTTCAGCTCACAATGGAACATAGCATCATTCATTGCCACCAAACATTCCTTGTATTCACACCAAACAGCTCCAGCTACCCAGACATTGGCAGGCAGGCAGGCAGGTCGACAGGCAGGCAGCAGGTGCTGTCAAGTGTCAACAAAAACAGTGCCCAGCATTTTGGCTAAAAAAGATGAAGCTACCAAAAAACAAAAGCCCAGCTGAGGACCGAGAGTCAGGGTGACTGCGTGGGACTGCTGGGGACTATCTGCCGAGCATAAATGTCAATATCATCAGAAGGCTCTGAAATTGCCGCAGGTCTTGCTGTGGCTTCCTCGTTTGTCAGGTCTCGTTTGGCCCATGTTTGTGCCGCAGACCTAATGCCTGTGTAGATTAAAGATAAGGGCGACATAAAATACTGGCGTTTGGGCAATGCGGAAAGAATTTGCTTAGGCAAATTGCGTATACGTAATACAATAATGCAGCTTGCGGAGGGGCTGAATTTGATATCGGTCGGTCGGTCGGTAGGCCATTCGGTTGGTCGCTCACTCATTCGGTGTGTCCAACGTCCAGGCAGAGGCAGGTCTTAATTAATTGTTTAGGTGGCCCTCCCAACCTGGGACGTCAGCGAGTTAAAAGTTTTAATTTAGAATTTCCAAAACAGCAGCTGTTGGTGTCATAGAAAATAATAATAATTCACGTTGCTGTTCTATATGATTTTCACAGATTTTTTCAACAAATAAATCCATATCCAACGCAAGCAAAATTGGTGGAAAATCTAGAGCGATGTTTAAATTCGCAATTCGGGCACGGGCAAATGTTTCGGTATCTGTCATCAATGATTTAGACGAGTTTTCTAAATAGATTGTGAAATGCTTTAGTGAAAAACAAGTTTTGCTGTTGAAGTCATGAGTGATCGACTTGATGATATCCTGCACCGAATCTATTATAGCCTATGAGAGAGAGAGAGAGAGGGAGACATTTCCAAAAAGATTGAAAATAATTTAAAAAGTGAATTTATAAATTGTAGTGCAAAACAGATTTGAGTTTTATATACAAATGTGTTCGTGTCGGTGTAAATATATTAACATACATAATAATATATATATATCTAATATGTGACTCTAAAATCGAGATGGAATGGAATTTCGTTTTATTTTTGCTTAAGTTATAGATCTAATTGATTTCTTTGGTTAAGGCTTTATTAATGTATATTTTAATTTATCTGAAACATAGGCACAAAAAAATAAAATAAATATAACACTATATAAACTGGTCTAATGTACCCTGAAATTGAATAATTGCTGAAACAACTCTTGACAATGAATATTAATATGGAAAATAAAGAGTGAGCTCAGCATACGCATTAATGACCACAATAACAATTCCCTCACTGGCCGTTTGAAATGGATACAGGGTATAATGAATGAATGTGTCCGCGCAGATGTTGCGACTAATGTTCAGCTGTCCAGCTCTTGAGTACTTTTCAACAACCGCTTCAACCAAGTACACATTTGGCATTAAAATTACATTTTTGTTGGCACGCCAACACACAGACACACCCAGACACACAAACACAGACACACATAAATGTATAAATTTCTATTCGCAATGCAATTTGAAATAAAATTACGCATTTGCAGCTCAAAAACGAAAAAGCAACCAATGAAAAAAGGAAACAATTCGCGCTACCAATTCGCAGTGTTAGCCAGCCTGTCATTTCGGTGTAGAAGTTGTAGCTGGTGTAGTTGTTTGTGCAGTTGTTGCTTCTGGTGCTGGCCAACGCATTAATAAAACATAATTTCGCTTAAAAGTAATTTAAGCACTTTTATGTGTTTGCCAACGTCGTCGTCGCTGGTGTTGGCTGCTTTTGCGTTTGTTTTTCATTTCTATAATGGTCTGCATCTTTACGAGCCAGGTACGGGCAATGGTACAGGTCCGGGTCGCGCTCACTGGTCCGGTAACTGGCTCACAAACACACACACACACCCACACACACACACACACACATACACACACACACACACACACACTCAAGCAAACACAAACGCACACTCGCACAGACATAGACGGAAAGTGCGGGGCCGTCGTGGCGCATGACTAACACTCGTTATGAGATTCATGGCCTACATGTGTTTGCTCCACGGCCTTGTAAATGGGCACTGGGCGTGCTGTATGTGCCCTACGTGCTGGGCGCTTTGATGGGCGTGCCTGTATAGTTGTAGCTGGTGCCTGTGTGCAAGGGCCGCCAAAGCGTGCCCTTGAAGCCATTTTCTTATGTACTTACTTATAAACGGATCTTTTTTCTGCCACTGCCTGCTGCTGTTGGGTTGCCTGTGGTCCCCGCCAGGGCTGCCGGATGCCCAGATAAAATTTTCAAAACGGGAAGCTTGCTTCCCGCAGCGCCGAGGAACTTGCTTGTTTTGACCATTACATTGGCTACTTTTGTCGACCATGTACATAGCTCTGGTTGTTGGCTGTTAGTTGTTCGTGGGGCGAGCATGACAGACATACACACTGCCCATTTTCTTTGATATTTTTATTTAACAAATCTGATTTCATTTCACAAATGTGATAAAAATATTAAATTGAAAATTTATGAAAGCATGTACGGAAAATATATAGTTAAAATGTAACTGTACCCTACTTGAAAGTGCCAAGCTTAACGAGAAGAAAAAGGATCAACAAAAAGTTAGGATACATGTAATAATAATTATAAAGTTCTTAGAGTTAATTTAGCTATTCGCATCGCTTTACTTTTACGCGATCTCTTTACATACCATTCATAATACGCAGGACGGAACAATCCAATAAGCTCTTATTTAAAAATACAATGGATACTTTTCTTAGATATATGGCCGAACGAAAGGCCACTTATCTTTTCAACGGCAACCTTGGAGCAGAAGCTTAAGATTATTTAGGCCAACTGAATAACTTACATACTAGTATATCCGCTGCGATTTGGCGCGCATAAAAACAATGGCTTAAATACTTATATACATATTATATATACATAGATATACATGTATATACATATATATTTTATTCTTTTTTTTCATGAATTTCGCACCCGACAGTTTTATTCAAGGACCGTGCAGGCCACTTCGTTGCCAAAGACGACCATTTTTCTTGTGTCCTTTATTGTTGTAGCAGCTCCTCTTTCCCCACAGCTGCCTTCCCACTGTGTCCGCTACATATTTAAATTTCACGCGCGCATACACAGGCAAGGATAAACGGGATTTATACCCACTAATGCCTGTGATTTGTTCTATAAAATTACTTTATGCCGCCGAGGCGTTGCCTGCAGACCCTACTTTGTGTGAGCCGCCCATAGCTTCTGCCCACTACCCAGCTCCAGCCCGTTTCAGTTCTGCAGAAAAATACAAAAGCAAAGAGAGCCTAAATTTGCTAAACGAATGCTTTGGCAACAGGACGACTTATGCCTTCATCCTTTTCCTTGCTTAAACAAAGCTGCATAAAGTTTTTTTTCCTGTCCTCTTTGTGGTTCCGTGTGGTCCGTGTGTATGTGTGTGTGCTTATGGGTGTGTTGTGTGCTTGGCAATATTTAAGTTATATTGAAAACATTTGCTTTCCTGCTGTGTGGGCCTTTCGTAACCCACAAGAGCCACATCGTAGAGTTTTGATCAAAATGTTCTAATACCGCAATCAAGCATGAACGTAAATTGAAGAGTGGCATAATTCACAACTCAATTAGAAATTTTGCTTGTTTTAATTACGGCTGGCATCAGTGAACCAATAAGCTTTCCTTTTTAACACAATGCAACTGAAAAGCAACTGCGTCAATCAGACGGTCATAATCAACACGAAATACTGTGGTAAAAGCCAGAAACTGATGCTAGCCCTGTTTACCAGCCAGTCAGTTAGTCAGTTAGTAAGTCGGATAGCTGGTGTCTAATGAACTTCGGTAGAATGTGTGCATAGTGCCGGTAAGAATTGCGGTTGTTTCGTCTGCCAATCAACCGTAATGATTGGACATTATATTGATAAGCAACAGCCTGTGTGGTGGTCTGCTACAACATGTTCAGCTGGCAGCTGGACAGGCAAACAGACAGCATGCCTAACTGCTCAGCCCTAAGAGTTGGGGGCAATAATTGCGTTCTGAGTTGTCACTGCATCAGGCATGTCATGTCTCCGCCGACAGAGTCACAGAGAGACAGACAAACCGATCAACCACAATACAGGGTGGCTCCCGGCCAAATGCATGCTGTTGCTCGTAGGCCCAGCAGAGTTGAGGCTATGACCACAGCTGGCAAAGTTCAGATATTGATTTAGCAATCAATTGAGAACTATCGAAGAATCGAACAGCAAATGGATCTGCCCACACGCGCTATTGTTTTTCTTATTATTTGTTTGTTTGTTTTTCGCACTAATTTATTTATGTTATAGCAATTTGTGCTTAACCAGCCTGTAGGTAAACAGGTTAGTTACGAAACAGCACCATTCAGTCCAAAACTTGTCGGATCGGAACCAGTAAACTTCTGCAATAAATTCCCGCTAAGTGAATGCTTAAACACAGCCGAATTACAGAATTGACCGAAGCCGAGTTAAGAGATGTTTGACAATCTTCATATGAATGATGGGCATAGTCTGGCCATAAGTGTGCTCATAATCTTCTACGCAAATTCTTTGATTTCCTATTCCTGTAGCTACAAGGCAAGGACTAAACATTAGCTTATCTTATCTTGAACTGCAATCCGACACCGAATATAGGTTATCAATATTTGCAGTATTTGATTCCTCATTCGGGCTATTAAATATTTCTCAGATTTTATATCATTCGCATATTGTGTTGCGCTTTAAATTAATTTTCCGTTTGAGGATTTCAATTTCCACGGCATATCAAAAATGGTAATGTAGTTGTTCATGGCGAAGCGTAGCCAAGCTCCCTTGGAGGAAGCAACTGTTGCAGCAGGTTGTTGTTGTAGGCGCGACGCGCCCACTCCCGCCTTGATTAATGCTGATTGATTGATTATTTGCGTTTTGCTGACATGCTGCACGCTTTATTGTCGCTCGACTCGTGGAAAATCATCAATTTCCGCTTGTAGAACACGTACACCACGTACAACAAAATGTTGGCGTTGTCGTTGTCGTTGTCAAAGTGAGCTCATTTTTTTCCTTTTTCGTTTTTTTTTTTTGCCACCCAGTCAGCAACAAGCCTGCCGAAGCAGAGTAAGCGTTTCGGTGTAATGAATATTTTCTGTTGCTGGCAGGCTGCAAAACAATTATTGTGGTCGGTCAACATCTTGCCAGCGGACGTGTTGTAAAGTTTCCTTCTTTGCTTTTCAGTATTTTTACAAATTTCATGAAAGCAAGTATTGGACAGCTGCCAGGGCGGGCCATAAAAAATTGATGGCGAGTGTGGCGACATTAATGCCAAGTATTCGACATGATTATAAAGGCAGACGTTAGCGAAAAGTCAGTCAATTCGGATTTGAGTTCGTGTCAGGACTGTCTGCTCTTTCGCGCAGGGTCCTGTATCGGGTCGGGTGTGAGCTTGGTGGATCGATTGGCAAGAGGCTGTTGCTGGGCTGTCGAGTCTTGGCCAGCTGGGTATGATTGAATTTTCGTGAATTACGGCTCGTTAGCATGCGGCACGAACACGTACAAATACGTATATGTGCAACCACCCACCCACACATACGCAGAGACGTCCCGCTGATGGCAATGCCACAAAACCAATGAAAACGTGGCATGTTCACTGTGTATTGCAACAAGTTGCCAACCAGGAAGGCAGAACGTTACCGTATTTGACGTCCTGCCAGTCCCGTCTGTCACCCCGCCTCGCCTAGCCTCATGCACTTGACGTGCTTCATTTCATTTGGTTTTCTTGTTTTCCGCCATTCCATATTTTTCGCGCGGCCTGACACGTTTTTTACTTACTCAGTCGTTGACATTTTGCGTGACTGACGACAGCCGCGTGGTGTGAATAAATGAAAATGAAATTGGCGCCACTTTGTAGGCCGTCCCCGCAAATGAGGCAATGTGTTTGCCTTCGCCATTTTGTGTCTTAATTATGATTGGAATTGAGCTCGCTGTTCGCTGCAACATTGCCAATTAGTTTATCGATTTCTATCAGCCAATTTCCAAATTGTTGTCGCTGACCAGCACCACATGCCCCAGCGCGCAGCTCTCGCAAATATCATACTCAATTTTCCACTGAACTAAACACACCCATTTCGTTCCGACTGTAGCCTTTTCTATTCAAACTTAAATACTTTTGAACAAACACAATATTTACTTAATAAAGTGAATAATTGAAGTACTATGAATCTACATTAAGCATACGCAGTGTGGTCAAAAGCTTGCTTCAATCAATCGAATAGCTATTTCAAATTATCCAAAAAATGAAATTATCCAAAAAACTTAAGAGTAATTATCTGACACATTAAAGTGAATATGCAATTGTGCAATTATGAATAAAAAAGGGTGAAGTGCTTATCTTTAAAGTGCTTGCTCTTTTCATACGAGTCCTTGAACCTGTGCAGGTCAGGCATGCTCCAGAAAAAACCACGATAAAGTACTACAATGGACTTCAAGTGTCATTGTGAGGTGGGAGAATGTGGTCGCTGCATTTCCCCCTTAACACACGTCTCTTTGATATGCACGTGGAAAATACCTCATGTGCACTTTGGCAAACCAATTAAGATTTATTGAGCAGGTCGGCGGTCGTGTGCGGGCCCACATCCCATTAACTGACTATTAAGGTGCAGCCTCGCGTTGCTGTTGCTGTTGCTCTTGCTTTAAACTCTACTGGCCGCACTCAAAATGGGCTGCATGTTTGGAAATGTTTTCTTCTCTTCGCTTGTGCTTTTTAATGGCTTTTCAATTAAGCCGCAATTGAGCGCGACTCGGTGTGGTCAGCTTCTCCGGTGCTGCAATGCTCAGACAGTTCATTTGCATCTATTTTAATTCGGAATTTCTCTTCTTCCTCTTTCCAGATGGACAATCGGACGTGGATGTGCAATTAGTGGTGCCGAGGTATGTGGAGCGAGGCTCGAGCGTCACATTCAAGTGCAAGCACAACGTAATACCGGAAATATTATTCAAGGTAAGACCATCCTATTGCACTATTTTAATACAGCAGCGTTTATCTGATGCATGTGACTCGCACACTGAAAGCTTCAAATTGAGTTCGGAATGGCAACCGCGACAAAGAAACTTCGTTTGCCTTGTGCCACTTTGTGTACAAAGTTTATGGGGTTGAGCCAAGCTAGCCCAATCAGTGGCAGGTGCAGCACAAAGTGCATGTTGTTAATGCTCCCACAGACACAAATGTCAGCACGTGCAGCAGTTGGAAAAAGTTGCAATCAAAGAGCGGCTCATCAAGCCCTGCCCTTTGCCACCATCGCATTGCTTCGCGTCGTGTTCACTTCCGTCTTAGTTTCAGTTACAGTTGCGACAATTAATTTCACTTCAACTCTCTTATTACTGTCACGAAACATCAAGGGACACGCACAGTCACACTCCATACGCCATACGTCCCTAAAGGCAACGCCTTTGAATTTATGGCAAATGAGTTGCTTAGTTTTCTTGTTCAGAACTTTCAACTGCCACTGCTACTACTTCTACTACAAAGCGCGGAATACAAATTCAAGGCCAAGCTTAAGCACCAGCACCGACGCTGCTCGCGGCAGAGCCTGCTCAGGATGTTAAGGTGGAGCTGGAGGTCGTGCTTGAGTTTGTCGTTTTGTTCATTCTAAGTACCATAAAAGCGTACAAATTTTATGGCGCAAAAATGCCACGAAGTTGAGTGCTTTAGGAGCGCACAACATATTGATTTTCTCTCCTTTGCTTTACTTTCTTTCACTTTCTTTTATTCGGTAAAGCAGTCGCAGTTGCTGTGAATAGTTTTCAGCTATTAATTCAAACTTGTTCTTTAATAAGAGAAGAGAAGAATTTTGTACGAAAGTGTACGCGAGATCTTTTAGAAATTTTATTTTTTATTGCGGAAGTAGAGCAAAGTGTAAGTTAAAAAGGGCCAAATATAGATAGAAGTAACTTACACGGCAGTCTAAGTTGTTAAAAAACTGCTCATTTTGTTGTGAAAAAAAGTTCGTAAGGCTAGACCAAGAAGTACCAAGTAGCTAATTACGTAATCTCTCTTTGAGTAAAGCAGTTGAATCTTGATCTCTTTTTCCATTTTGATCTCAAAGTGCTTGAGATTCAAGCAAATCTGAAAGTCTACATATAATCAATAAAGATATTTTTGAGCACTTTTAGTTATAAATAAAATGAACTATTTTCGTGATTATATCCAGAAAACAAAAGTGAATCTCACTTAACAAAAATCATAACATCAAAAGAAAACCTTCAATGAGTTAAAATGAGAATTATAGAAATTTTCTATAGGCAGACTTCACTATACTTTTACCAAGAACGAGATCATTAAATATTAAATATTTTATTTTAATTTCATTTTATTTTTCTATTTTTTTTCATATTGACTTTCGTTGATTTGGTTTTTCGTTTTCATTATAAATATTAATAACTATATTTCGCTGGCGTTGCTTTTTAAACAAGTATCCGCGTGACAATCGACATATGTATAATGCATATTTGCATACACCTGTTCCCCGGCATAAGTGGGATGGTAGATGTGTACAATTAGTAGAAGTTGACGTGTTTACATGTAGACATTATTTTATTTGGTCAGTTGGCCGCTTTGTGAATACTGCTGCTCGGCAGTAGCTAGTTAGTATAATTGACTATATAACCGAGTGCGCCGGCTACACGGCTCCATGCCGCCAACAGGATTTGATTCGAATTGTTGCACGAAGCGTGGCAAATTGTGTGGAAGTGGCACTAAAAAGGCAATTAAAACGCAAATGCGAACACGGTTACCCATGGAATTGAAGTTGGCTCAGTGGTGCGGCTTACACATGCTGAAGCATACTTTCGGGTGTACAAAGCAGCGCGAAAAAAAATATAAATTAAATAAACTAATTACGTTGTGAATGGCAGGCTAGCTGGCTGGCTGGCAGGCAGGCTGGCTGACTGACTGGCAGGCCATCCGTATGGGCCAACGGGGCCAGCTCAGACCAGACCAGGCCAGACCACATAAATGAGCTTTTGATTTGCCGACTGAGTACAAAAATAAGCGGGCTAATGAACACAAACAAAATATGTACAAAGTCAGACCATGGCACAGCGGACACGCCAAACCAACACATGCCAAACTCATGCCTGGCTAAACAACAACAATTCCAGCAATACCAGGATCGTTGTCCCTGTGGAGTTGGCCAAGGGCCCATCAGAAGCAGAGCCATCGACAGACAGTGCGGCATACAGGACCGCAGCTTTGATTACTTTGCGATACGCACTCTGGTTATTATTATGGCTGTGGCCGTAGCTCCGAAAAGTTCATGTCACATCAAGAGAAATTGTTTCAAAAATTTCCACAAGTGGCTGATAAAATTTGATGGGCATTTGGAGAGGTCGCTAGAACGTGGCCAAATGGTTCAGTGCTCGCATGATAATGTTTGCTTTGTCCCGAAAATACGGGGCGCTCTGTCACGGGTGGGTGTGCGCTGTATCGATTGCCCTGACAAAGGACAGATGCGTGGGTAATGACGAGGCCAAGTTTAATGCAATCAATGCAATTAGTTCTGAAGCATGTCAGTCAAACAAACAGCGCTTTGGGCGATACATTTAATACAACCATAACTGCTGAATAAGTGACGAGTATATTTTAATTTGATAGTCAAATCGTTGCCCTACGAGTTAATTCATAAAGTGTAATAAATAAATATTGTTCTGAGCTAAAAACTGCTTTTCTTCATTTCCAAACGCTCAAGGGTTATCTCGCGCTCTGTCGCTTACCCCCATGCAAACAACTTTTGCTCAGTCGTAAGTTATGAATGGGAATTTATTTTCATTTACATTGAGCTTTTTTATTTGCCAATGCTGCTTGAAGCCCGTGCAAGTCCCTCGTGCATTGGCATTGGCATAACTTTTTCAGCTGTAGTCGAGCATTTATGTTGCTTTCACAGATCTCGTTTTTAATTACGCTTCCGCCACGTCCCACAGGGACCCTCGTAAATACGGACATCACTGCGCAGCATGCAACTGGCAGCCGTCCCCTTCCAGCTGGCTGCTAGTGACATTTGCTTGTGGCATTTCAATAAAGCATTCTATTATTTGCAGTTTTACAGCTTAACGCGCATTTTAATTGTCGCTGCAAAAAGTTCGTGCAACTTGTTGCAAAGTTAAATTGCATTTCATTTTTTTTTTTATATTTTCATTTAATTTTTTATTTACCGTTTGTCCACTTGCGACATTTATACCGTATGCCATTAAATGACATACTCGAAATACAATAAACTGCGAGAGCCATGAACTGACTGACACATTGTCTCGCATTCAAATTGGGGCAGTTACTCAATCAATGTCACCGCCAGCCTAGCAACAACACAACTGTTACGCAACAATATTTTAATAATACCATCTATATATTTGCTTGATTGCAGGTGACATGGCTGAAGGTGGAGAAGGGCAAGTTCTTCGAGTTCATAAACGGACGCAATCCGCCGTTCCGTAACTCAACCATTGAAGGAGCCGAAATTGATGTAAGTAATCAGAAAATGACGTGAGATGGCGTCGAGGACAGGTTTAGTTAATTTTGACTTTCCAAAGCTTTAATACTCTTGCTAGCATGTTGAATATATAAGTATATAATGAATGACACATTTTTGATTATACGACATACTTCGTGATTGAAGGATAAAGTCAGAAAAATATTGTAAATGTGCATAACAGAAACGAACAAATGGGTTTTTAACATAATTATTATAATTATACTATCATAATGAGGCCATAGGCAAAGGTTTGAGTTGGGGGGAAATAGAACACACTTTTCTTCAGGTTTTATTATCTGTTTTCACATCCATTCAATTTATATTAATTGCATATCAGGTGTAAGGCAGCAGGTGTAGTGTATGCCAAAAGTTTTGTTTTGATAAATTAATAAAGTTAGTTAATAATATATTGGGCCAATATGTTATTATTAAAATTATTTAAAATAATGTTTTGTTTTGATAAATTAATAAAGTTAGTTAATAATATATTGGGCTACTATGTTATTATTACAATTATTTAAAATAAAATAATAATATTATTTAACATATGTTGGGTTAGATTTCTGAGTAAACAGGGGAAAGTTTTTTAATAATAAATATTACTAAATAAAATAAACAATGTTTGTATTTTAGCTATTTAATATTACAGTGTGTATCAATATTCATATCCTAACTCCTTATAATCATAATTATAATTATTGTATACGTAAAATGCAATCAATCAATTAAGCCTTTGAACCATTCCATCAAAGCCAATCTGTTCTTCGCTGTTAATAAGACAAGCAAATAAATATATTTTGACTCATGAGCATTAAACGTCATAAAATTATTATCAAATTAATACCTAGATGTAACAGCAGCTTGGGAAATTAAATTAATTATCATTCATTTATAAACAGGCATAAATGCTTTTAACTTAGTTATAAACTATAAAAGAATATATAGCGTAAAACAATGTTTTTTAAGTTTTATTGAATCTTTGTTTGATTTTACTGATTATTCACTTCAGTATATTGTGATTATTCGACATTTTACTAAAAGTCATTCGAGTTTGTATTGCGATATAGTTATTTCGTATGTAATTTTATAGTATTTTTATTTTATAATTTGAGGACGTTGGGTTTTTTCAAATGCAAATTAATATTAAGACAACAATATATTACTGCATTGATATAGGATTTCAGTTCCGGATACTCGATCTTTATGCACAATCGCCGAGTTCCGTTAAAATCTATATTTGCTTATAAATTTAAATGAATGCAATTATCTTTACCCAACAGTGGGAGAACTCGAACGAAACGCAAGTGACATTGAAGGATGTGCAGTTCGATCTGTCCGGCCAATTCTACTGTGAGGTATCAACGGACACGCCCATCTTTACCAAGGCCAGCGCTGATGAGCTAATGAGCGTTTTCTGTGCGTAGCAATTGCCGAACCAATTTGAGTTAGCTGACACTAATTGCTGCCCCTATCTCGTAATGCTTTTACAGTGCCCCAGACAGGACCACCCACCATCAAGTTTCGAAAGCGCACTCCCTTTGCTGTAGGCGAGAAGCTCTTCGCCCTGTGCAATACCACTCGAGGACGGCCTGCCCCGCATGTTACATGGTTAATCAATGGAAAGAAGGTGGGCATGCGTAATTTTAACAATTTATCCATCAAAACGCACAATAGTTGGCAAATCGTTCGCAGTCGAATTGTTTTGGGGAAGGGAGGAATCAGAACAGTTGCCAATGGTAAAATGGTAAGGCCAGACCTGCAGCATGCGCTCGAGTGTAGATATGGAATGGCTGTCAGGGGACGTCGGAATGTCAGTGGGGCTGCATTAAGATTAACATCAGTTTAAGCCATTTTATAATTATGGCCTACATGCGCGGCTCATGGAGCTTTCATTTTAATTACCCAGACCAAGGCCCAGAAACCCTACTCCTGTGTGGGTCAGTCGCAGCATGCGCAGCAGCACCAGCAGCATCAGCGGCAGCAGCTGCTCCTCGCCGACAACAACAACAGTAGTTAAGGGAAAAGGAAATGAAATATAAATAAATTTATTATATCTGCCGTTGGCGCACAGAATATGGTAAACTCTAAAATGAAATTTATTCATAAACGCTCTGCCCGGCAGCCATCTGACCAAGCATCGGGTCTGCGTGGCTTTCGTGAAGGCAGGGTTGTTGTGACGAGGGTATGGGGAGTTGCCCGTATGATCCATTTTTAATTTACAGTTGTATCCCCAAAAGTTTGACATTGAAATGACATTCATTCGCACTTTATTACATATTACGAACCGAAAATTTAATGACGATTCTAACTCAAGCATCACTCTATTCTGACAGGTCGAGGAGAAATACATTCGCACACATCACGTTCACTCGTTCAACGGCAAGCACCAGCGGCGCACACAGCAGCAGCCGACATCTCTGACTCAACAGCAGCTGCAGCATTACTACCAGCAGCAGTACTACAACCAATATCAACCTCAGTACCACGTGCCCCATTACATCGATCGGTACGACAAGAGCCTCCGCTGGGGCGGCTCTCGTCCAATCGGTAAGTAGAACACAAGTTGCCTGGAATAATTTTAGTGATACGAGATAGAGCTCGTTTAGTAGAAATTTATTTAAGAGTCAGCAATTTGTTTAAGTATGGGACTGGGAGTCTAAATAAATTAATAGATAAAGCTATAGATTTAGTTTCAGCTCGAGATGGACTGAAGATATAACTCAATCAGAAAGTAATCGAGTCTTCCTTCTTAGTTTTAGCCTATTACCTATTGCTCTTACATAATAATGTTAAATGTACAAAATAGTCTCTGTAAGTGTTTATTGCAAAAACTCTGAACTAAAGAAATTTAACCAACTTTTCATTATGCCTCACTACCCACTAACACACTAAACGAAGTACTTTTCTACATTTACATGATTAAGTTAACTAAGTGGCATAAGTTCATTAATTGGCTCATATAATGGAACAGGGTATTCTGCAGTGAGTTCTCTTGCGGGTAGCTGCACAGGGAGAGTGCAATTAAGCAATTGTTTTGAGTCTGTCATTGAGTGCGGCGTCAGCTGCTGCTGCAGAGTTTGCTTTAATTAGGACAATTTCGAATGTTACTTTGTTATTGCAGATGAATTCTCACAGTATGCGCCACATCACGGCCACGACGGACACGGACATCACAGCAGCCTTGGCAATATACACAACAATCCGTTCGGCATGCTGGCCAATTACCATGACATCGGCGAAGTGCACGAGATACATCAGCGCAACTATGACATAAGCAAGAAGCAGATGGAGCTGAAAAAGCAGCAGATGGAGTTGAAGAAGCACAGGTTAGTCTACACCGGCCCATTAATCAACCCAATCCTTCCCCCGAGGATGCTTGGCACAAGCTGAATTTTATTTATGAGCCTTACAAATTAAAACGCAGCAACTTTAGCCGTCAACTAAGCAGACGTCGAGTTCTTTCGAAAAGTATGCAATGTGCAAAGTTGTTCACCCTTCCACCGTTGCCACAACCGACCGTGTCAAAGACCCCCCCGCCCTTTGCTGGGTTAGACTGAGACAGCTGCTCAGTGCCCAGCGCAAACTTTTCATATTCTTATCAATTTCCCCAGGTTGCGTGTGTGGCGTGTTTATTAAAGTTTTCTTATCTATGGTCTAAAAGGATTTGGCTTATGCATGTGCCGCGATGTTGGCACATTGTTAAAGCCGCCTGCCAGACGGACTGGCAGACTGCCTGTTCTTATCCTCAGCTCGTTATGCCTTTTATTGTGGCGGGTATACACACAAAATCCAGAGCCGAAGCGTTAAGGTGCCGTAGTCGTTTCGCCACCGTGTTGCCTGTGGAAATGTTTATGTGGTGCGATTGGAAGTGAAACGTAAATGAATGCAATAAATTATTTACGCTCACCTGTGATATTAAAAATCAAGAAGGAAAACTTTTCCAATATACCAACTTTTTTTAGCTCAACTTTCAAAGCCATGGGCATGCGTATGTGTTTAAGTGTGCGCACGAGAAGCCGTGGATGTTTGGCTGTATGTGTGTGTATGTGTGTGTGTGGTGCTAGTTTAATGACAGGCAGCGCCACAATTCCTACCTGCTGCTGCTTTCGAAGCTTCTCTTTGAAGTTGTGAGGTCGTGCGTCGCACTCACATATTTACCTCACATAATCCACATGGCAGGCATTTACATGGACCACCTGTAAAGTGGCCCTGACACAAAGTGCACTGACAAAGCACTAAATCAGGCCAAGACAGGTGTGAGACAGCAACACAAATGCAGCTTGTTTTTGGATTGTAATGCCACAATAACATACTTAAGCGTTTTGTGTGACAGTTTGCAGTTGGGTTCAATTAGGGCCCTTAAAAACCTAAATCGTATCATATTTAACTTGAACATTACTCAGAGCACTTTATGGCCAGCCCTGAAAATCTTTCAGTGCAAATGCCAGCCTACGCTGCCTTCAGCTACGAATTTCGCATTTCCCAATCATGTGTGCTCCACTGTTAGGTATGTGCATGTATCTGTCAAGAGCTGGAAGAGCTGCTTGGTTAATTTATCCCTAAGTGGAAACCATGATTAGCAATTGCGCCATTTCCTTGCCAGCTAATTGCATTGGCAACGCGCAAAAGTAAAAACCTTTTATAAATAATTTGCCGCATTTCAAAATGAGGCGTGTGCGTGTAAATGTGTGCATTTGTGCATGTGTGTGTGTGTGTGAAAAACTAATTTTGCTGAAAACTTAACGTTAATAAGCAATAATTTATATCCAAAGTGCACGAGACCGCTCCCGGAAGAGCATAAGCCAGGTGGCACGGGTGCAAGTGAGCAGCGTTGTGCCTGACCTGCAACATTTAAGGCCTTGACAGTAGATACAGGGTGCTGCCTTACAGACTGAAAAGGTAAAAGCTAATTAATGTATTTTTAAGACTCAATTTCTTTCATTTTTGTACTATATTTGTTTAATATTTTTTACATAATTTATATTTGTACTACATTTTCATAATGCGAAAGAATGTTCAACCTTTCGCTTGGCTCTGTGCACATCGTGAAGGCGAAGCACCCTATATTGGCTTTATTCATGGCTTCTGTTACAGGCTGCGCACTATTTACGTATGTGTGTACGATTGTGGGCGTAATTGCAGACACGCCCACTATTAAAACTTGGCGCATATTTATGCAACACTCCAGCACGAAGTAAAAAACTATAAAAAATGCGCAAGCAGCAGCAACAAGCAACAACCAGCAACAGAAGGTAGCAAGTAACGGTCACGTTTATGTTTGCAGTAGCATGCATAAATTTCTCTCTGCGAATATCTGTATGTGTGTGTATGTGTGTGTGGGCGTGACGTACGCTGGAATGTTTATTAAGTTCATGCTTAATACACTGCGCTCCACACATGCCTTACTGTGTACGTGTATGTCGTGTGTGTGTGGGTGTAGTGTGTGTGTATGTGTGTGTGTTACTATGCTTGTGATTTTATGCAAATAGAATGTCAATGTTTGCTATAAAGTCCCGAATAGCGGCCTTGCAGCATATGAACTGCATTAAGTATGCGCCATGTGCGCCGCTGGGCATGCAACGTAATTAACCGCTAAAATTGATTAAATTATTGCCAAACACAATCAAGTCTTAGAGCCCCATTAGGCAGCTTTGTGGATGGCTGCCATTTCGTTAAGAGTTTTGTTCATTTGCCTGGGCTGCACTGCCTTTAAAGAGCACAGAAGAATGTAAAGAATTGTTACTATAAAAGCACAAAAATAACAGAAGCAGCAACAGAAACAGTGGCATAGCTATAAAAGGCATAACACGTAGTGCTGAATGTGCACTTGTGAGCGACAAGGCAGGGCGCTGGGGGTGGCGGCAGCTAGAAAGGGTGTCCGTGCACGGGAAACTCAGCCAGGCAAAGGCGTATGAATGGGGCATTTTATGCAGTCAAAAAGTAGTTTACACGTTGTTGCACAATTTATGTTTGTGCAACACGTAAGACCATTGTGCCAGGCACAAGCCTCTGGAGATAAATGTAGACATACGTATGTACGTTAAGGTTTCGTGCGTGTTCCTGCTGGACGCCTACAATCTTTCGTACCGTCTCTATAATCTGGCTAGCGTAACTTAAAAGAAAATAACTACTACAACTTCAGAAGTCAAATATACATATATTTTACAATATTTTCTTACAATCGAAATTCCATTTTGTAGGAGTAAAAACGATTTAAATTTATAGAAGAAAAAGTGAATTTAAAAAGTTGTAAAAAGAAGGGTTTTAATTGAATCTTTATTCTTTATGAGACGGTAAAATTTTCCGATTTAATGAATATACGTGAATATTCTTGAATTAATTCTGATTTGAACGAGTGAGTTCCCCGAGATAAAATGGCCGTACTGGATTAATTGAAACTGCCTGATGTCTTTGCAAAAGTCTTTAAGAACCAGCTTAGAGCAAACTATACTTTAATTATTGCATAGCATTAAAATAATTTCTAAAAACTAATCAAAATACATAATGATGAGAATGGAAATGAATATAAATATGCTTTAGCTGGGGAAAGGGTATTCTGCTTTGTGACTATTTCATTGCCACATTCCGCATTCCTGGACTTTTTATTGTTATTGTGTGTTGGATTTTTTGGCGCTTGCTTGTTTGCTGTGAGCGAACTACAAAGGCGCGCCCTTAAATGCAGCTTGTAATTTTCATTTAATTTTCAGTGTGGTTTCGCTGCTCCGTTGCTGTGTTGCTTCGTTTTTCGTGTGCTGAAATTGTTACTGAGTTGACCCTCCGAAAGGGCGGCCATTAAATGTCGCGACTCGCCGCAACTTGAGGCCCAAGAAATTGGCTGTAGCTCTGGCTAAGCAGCAGTATGGCTGTAATTAGCTGGTTTCTCGCTCTGATCGCGTGTGTGGCAGTAATCCTTCTGGGTGGGTCAGCAGAAGCCGTGGCGAACGTGTCATAAACCGGGGCACTAATTCTGAGCAGGGGAGAGTAGGGAGCAAAGACTAGGCGGTGCTGCCACCGGACTCCCTTTATATTAAAGGCCAGTTTTAAGCGAGGCCAATGCCAGTGCGCTTTCGGTTTTAATTGCTGGCAGTGTAGCAGCAAGAGGGGCAGGGATAAGTGCTTACTGATACCAGCTACAAGACGCTGAAATGGTGTATTCCATTAATCACAATGAGAGCAACAACAAAAGCGCCACAACGAGTGAACATTAAAATTAAATTTGTGTTTTATAACGAACGTTAGGGCGAAAAACTTAGCAATACAATTTGGCTAATTTGCTGTGGCACGAGGATCTTCCACGCCTACTTAACCTTGTTAACAGGCAAGTAGGTGGAGCTGGGCGCAGCTGCTGCTGGAGGCACGTAGGCAGCAGGCGGCTCCAGCTCCGACACGACTGAGGCTGCATTGCCATTGGCATGTGACTCAAGGTTAACAGCTCCTGTTCGGGGCTCATTCACGAGCTGCTGCGGCTGCTGAACCACCTGCTTGGAGGCAAAATCAAGAACTGGCGCAATGCCGGCATTGTGGGATGTAGAGGAGCCACCCAGGCGATCGTACTCCTGCTGAATGGTGCGCTGCGCATTAATGGCATCCTCCTGAGTTCGGTATTTCACAAAGTGCACCTCGGGCTTCTTGGCATTGACGTTATTGAGGCTCTGCAGCTTATTGGCCAGGCTGGTGAGATCGCCCTGTTTGGTTAAGACGTAAATGGCCGTCTGTTGCTCCGCTGCTTGTTTGGCAAGTGCCACAGCCGCATTTTCCAGACCTTTGTTCTCGGGCGCACGAATGAAGAGCACGCGCAGATTCCTCTTCAGCGAAGCAGCCAAGTCGCCGACACTTCGGTTATCCTCGAAGTCGACTTCGGGTGCGGAATATGTAAAAAACTCCTTGTTGAACTCTGTGTTGCCGTTGGAGTAGTCGGGCTGGCTGTTCGACCCATAGTCAACAGCTGAACCACCAGTTAGAGAGCCACCAATTAGTGATCCGTCCGTCAGTGAGCCGCCAGATAAAGAGCCTCCACTCGATATACTTTCAATGCCAGCTCCATAATTGTAGCCACCCACATCTGCATTAGCTGTCGCCAGCAAAGCTAACATCTGTCAAGTTGAGATAGACAATTGAGAGTGAATGAAGCTGAAGTGAAAGTTCTTACAGTGAACTTACAATAAATGCGCGCATTTTGCAGTTATGCTTCAAAGTCCAATATACGGGTGCAATGTCACTACGGAAGATTGCGCCTCGAGGTGTGAAAGGCGTGTGATGTTGCCCGTGCGATCGATGGGCGTTTTTATAGCCGGCAGCAGCGGGCCCAACGCCCGTTGAAGATGCAGATTGCGCAGTCGAAAGCCGCTGCGGCTGCTGTTATTTTGGCCATTCATCCACCTTTGCGCTGAGTGGTGTAAGTGACGTAAAATGCAAAAGCGGCCAGCCGTATCCGCCAGCGAATTAGTTTGCATAAATCAAAACCTATTGCTAATTTCGCTGAATCAATCGAGACGAATCGTGGACATGGAAACGGGAATAGTGGAAGCACCGGTTCGAGATGTCATTCCGGCGAGCAAACGTTACCTGTATGAGGCCAATGCCAAGCGGCAGGCGGCGCATTTTCTGTCTGCAGTGGCCTGTGAGAAATTTGCATTCTTGGCCATTTTGTGGCCATGTAATTAATTAATTATAATCGCACACACAAATGCAAAAATATTACAGCACTGTGAAAACAAGAGAAATGTCAACACTAAAGCTAAATAGTTGCACAGCCAGTGATTCGGAAACTGAATTGAAATTAAATATATGCACGATAAATATTTTATAATGATGGCAATCGATTAGCATGACAACAACAGTGGGAACCGCCTGCCACGGGCACCAACTTAATGCAACGCAAAGGCATTTCGTTAGCTCTCGACCACTGTAACTGTGTTCGTCTTTATTGTTTGGCCCAAACAGATAACAATGCCGTTTCGTAAAAACAAGAAAAAAAAATACTAACAATAAAAACAAAAAACAACACAAACAACAGTAACACAACACCAATAAAAACACAAAGCATAGGCAGTATTTATGCAAATTAACAAGCGCTTCAAGCATTTTATAGTCAAGCATCATTTCAGATTTTTTCTGATTTAATTTCATTCTGCATATACATACATATGTGTGTTGTGACATCATACAATCTTATTTACTTTTACTGCGACAGCAAAAACTGATTGGTCACAATTCGGTGATTTGATTCGCGTTGTTGATTTTCGCAAATTTTACGAATATTCTACAAACATATTAAATTCTGCTAAAACAAATTTTCGGCGAAAGTTTTTGTGTAAATATTCAAATATTTTACTTCGTTAGTTGACTTGAATTATTTGTTATTATTATACTACATTCAATTTGTATATGACAGATGAGTATTTATTTTATTATCTATAAAAAGAAATACTTTTATCTTTGGTATATGTTTTTTGGTGAATTGCATAGCATACTTTTACGCATTTATCAGCTCCACAAATACTGTTGCCACATTTTCGGCTAACTATTTAAAATATCATCGATCACTGGTGGTAATTTTGCATTTTAACTTTCTTTTTGTTGATCACAAACTAAAATATTTGTAATCAGATAATGAGTCTAACGAGTCTTTAATTTAACCCGTCAAATTGTAGCACGGCCTGATCAAAATCAATAGAAATGTAATTTAGTTAATTGGAAGCATGTGAGTTGGCAAAGTGGCATATGTACACACGATATTGAAATAAGTACACAATCAGCCAAAAAGCTATAAATGTGCCATTAAGTAAATTATCCCACTGCTGGCCGCAACTTGTCAATTTGGTGAGCGGAAACAAGCAGCCATAAGTGCAGAGAAAACAATTTCATGAACTATAATTTAAGAGCGATGGTTGTCTATGTCCATCATGTCCAGTTAATGGTAATGGAAATCGAAAGTTCAACACAGGCATTAATGAAGTTAAACACAACAATTAAGTTGCTCTACAATAACTTCTTGTTTCTAAATTTACTCAATAAACATTTCAGCGTATTTAATTTTATATATCAAGTAAATTTCCTCCCATAAATATTTAAAATATTGTTCGTGATTTCCGAAATATCATTTTCATTATGTTGTCACTTAAGATTAGCTACAAGATTGAAACTTCTTTAAGATAGCAATTTTCGGGGTGTACGAAATAAAATGAAGGAGGGCAAATCTCCATAGCATCAGTGATGCTGTTTGTTGATTCATTGCACTTAATCATGAATAGCTTTTTTAAAATATAAGTTAATATTTTGGGTAGGTCTTCTCTCAAATAGCTTAATTTGGTGTCACGTTTATTTTGATATCTTATGTACATATAGACAGATTTACTAAACGCAATTTGCTCTTCACAAAGTATCACTGAGGCAGAGTATAAATCTATATATGTATGTATGTTTGTAGGAATGAGAATGTAAAATTACTCAGGTACCGTTCTCGCTATCCGTGGCTGCTCGGCACGCGAAGGCACTTTACGTTGCATAAATAATTCAATAGACTGAAACGCCGCGTCGCGACATAAAGCATAAAAAACCTCCGCTGTCAGTGTCAGTTATAATATGATGCCCATGACAGCCAGTGCTGTTGCTGTTGTTGTTCTCAACGACCTCAGTTGACCCAATTTAAAAAGTGATGAACTCTTTGTGTGCGTGTGGTTAAGTGTACTCTGTTCCCACTGAGTATGGGGTATATATATTTTGTGAGAACACGGGTTGAAACAAATTTTTGTATTCAATCTTACTTTACACGTATCCGAGAAGAAAACATCCAACAAACAAGTTAAATTATACGATAACATTGTTATACCCAGAATATCGCCCAGCTGAAAGCTTCCTGCAGACATTTCCCAGCAATAAGCCGGCGTTGTATTTGTATAATTAACAAGATTTGACAAGGAAATTTGAATAATTTGTGTGTTTAATGGAAAGGTCAGTCAATCTAAGAGCAAAGTTTGCAAAAGTTGAAGTGCTAATCATGCTGGTGTCTGCCTTGACCACCCTTACTACTGCGACCAAGTTGCGGTTAGTTCTACTTCCGGTTTTCGATTACAAAGGTCTTTTAGTATAAGAAATTCATGGGATTTGGCACGTAACCGTTGCTTGTGGTGTTGGGCGTTGTTATAGCTGTTATTTTTGTTGTTCTTGCCTTGCTGCGGGCTAAGTTGCTTTTCTTGTTTCTCGGGAGAGTCCTTGCGCTCAACATGAGCTAGCTGTGGGCCCCGTTGCTAGAATATCGAGCATGTTTTTCATAGTTCAGGGTGTGTGCTGGCTGGGAAGGTAGCCCCGAGCCGTAAATTCTTAAAAGGATTTGTTGCTTTATGCTCTATGTTCTTAGCTTATTTGCTTGCGTTTGAAAGTAAAATAAACCTGAAACTTTTGCGGCCGATAGACATATAAGCCAATAGGAGACGCAACAACAGCAACAGCAACAGCAACATCAGCAACAGACTGCATGACATAGCAATTAATTAGGCGTATTTCTCAAATTATCGCCTTGGGCACGGCAGCGATAAGGCCGAGACGCGTAAATGACCTTGCATGTCAGCGGCAACTTAAGATATCTTATAAAGTAGTTAAGAGTAGAGTTTAAAGCATTATAGAGCTTTCATAACTTGGCTGCTACCAATATTGCTCGACTGTTTACCGGGACCCGCATTTCCGCTTTATTTGCATTGCTTGCCAAGTTTGTTGTGTTTTGAACTTGAGCTTCCTGCCACGGCTGCTGCTGCTGCTTTTCTCGCTGCCGGTTGTTGCTTTTCCTGTGAAAAGTGCGCTGCATAAGGAATTTGATTAAGACAACAAGTACAGAAACTGTAATGCCAGCAGCAACAACAACAGCCCCATTGATGATGTTACTGCAGCAGCTGTTGCTGCCGTCATCGCTGCTGTTTCTATTGCTGCTGCCAAGCTCGTCAACGCAATGCTGTCGAAGGCTTATGCGGATATTGTGCATTTGCTTTGAGTTCTGCTCGGCATTTGTTTTCGCTCTTAGTTAAACTAGCTTATTGTTGATGTTGATGCTGTCTGCCAGCAACTGGCTTTTCATGTTATTGTAGATATGGCTGCTTCTGAACTTCATCCCTGTCCCGTCCAGGGGCGATGGGGATTGTTTTCTCGTTGTACGTGAGGGAGACTTAAGCATATACCCCGCAATGTGCACTGCTCTCACGGACTCCATAAGTTTTCAGATGTTTTATAGAAAATACAGCTTAGTTCCGATTAGTTCCGATTAAACATTTGGGCACATAAAATTGCAAAATGATAGAGAAAGCATTTCTTTGCTGTCGCCAGCAATTGCAGTGTATTTCCATAGCGTGGCATGACTTTTAATGTATTTAAATATATATATTTTGCATGGAACTCTGCATTTCCTACCACGCCAAGCAGCAGCGGAAGCAGCTAGAGACTGGCACATAAACACATTACCATATTGTTGATACCTTGGCAATATCTTGAAGGCTAGAGATAGCGGATGCGCTGTCGCTGACACCGTCAAGGATCTGTTTACAGGCGCTGTTGCTGTTTCTGCAACTACAGGAATATAATATTTAAATATTATTTGCGGCGCACTTGCTTTGAAATTGCAATACGCTTCTGCAGTTGCCGCCTGTTAAATGATATAATTGCTTAAATGAGTCGAAAATAAGCGCGTTGTTTCCGCTCAAAATGCTGATGTCGGAAGTTTTAATAAGCCCCGCACTTGCGAGTGCCAACGCGCTATTAAAGTCCAATGGCATTGAGGCTTTAAACTAACACAGCTGTCAATTGGTTTGCCAGCACATTGGGTGCATAAAACTTTACGGTCCCCACATAATTTTCTCAAACGTAGCTGCACGCACTGTGCGTGTGTGTGTGGGTGTGAGTGTGTGAGTAGGCTTGTGCGTGCGTGTGCTTAAAGTGTGTGTGTGTGTGTGTGTGTGTGCTGGGTGTGCAGGTAATTTCGCAGTCATTTTGCATTTGTAATAAAGCAACACGTCGTCACAGACGTCGACGCCGCACGCACGGCTGAGGTAATTACGAGGCCGCAGCCGTCGAAATCTCACCAAGCACACTTGAACTCATTTATATGCCGCGCAGGCTTCTTATCAAATATGAAACAAAGTCGTAAAGGATAATTGGACTTACAATGTGTGAGTGGGGCTCGCGGCGCTGGCACACGAATAATGCAAACTTATCCACTAAATCCGCTCAACTCCATTAAAACACGTCGCCAAGTTGAGCTATAACAGCTTAAAGCATTACCTTTTATTCAGTTGATTTCGCTTGAGGTAAAAGATTTTAATTATAAAATAGCTTCTACTTGTCAGCATCATACGTTCTTCCTACACAATTAACGATATTTGCATTGGCTATTCGACATAACATGGACTTTGAGTCACAATTAGTGGGTCGTCTTCTCGTTGCCCACTCAGCTAGTCAGCAGAATGTTTGCCCATTGCAAATAGGTTTGTTGAAACATATTGTACTTAAATTCGTTTCAATGCGTGACCAGCATGTGGAAACTCTCCTTTGTTTGGCTTTTCATGTTTCCACACATCAATCATAAAATGCAAATATTTACGAGTTTATTTGTGTGCAAATTGCTTGTGGCTTTCGGCACATTCAACTTAGACTGGCGCTCCTTGAGAGTGAGAGTCACATCTGAGAGTCTTTTAACCATCCTATCTTTTTTTAATTTCAATCTTTTTCAGAAACTCAAACAGGAAGTTCCGGCGTCATATCAACGAAAATGCGCTCGGCATAATTCGCAGTACTCTGAACAGCGGCGGCTTTGGCCCTCAGGCACCAAACATTAACAAGGAACTGGGCATCCCTTCGAATGCCGGACCAATGAACCAGCTGGCAGCTGGCTATCAGCGTCCGCTGTCTCATCCTGGTGGAGGCAGTGCCGTGGCCGCCGCAGCGGCAGCAGTGACTGCCGCTCAGATGGAGAAGGGCATGTTCAGCATTAGTCAGCTCAACCTGGAGATAACGGAACAGCACGTGGGCACCAATGGCCGCATGGAGATCACATGCCTCTCCACAATACCAGCGACTGTTGGACAGGGCGAGCAGTATGCCGATTACAAAACGTATTCGGTGAAAGGTGAGTGGGGCATTCGCCGCATGCGTGATATGCATATAAGTATGACTACTTAGATGTGTACTTACGCAAATTAGTGTATTATACCTAAGCATGTTTGTATGTATTTATTGTGCGCTGCGCTGGAATAATATTTGTTTTGGGCCTCGCTTCATAAAATTGCGAGCAATGAGCTCATCAAAAATATGGCTCGTTTGCATACGGGCGCCCCACATGAATGTGAGTTATGGAATGTCGGAAGGAATCTCGGCCGCATTTACACAAAATAATTTAGCTTCATACGGCTGCTGGGTTAGACAGACCTGTTAAATGTGTGCCCATTGTTATTGCTGTGTCTGCCTGCGTCACGATGACTCTTGCGGAAAGAGACAACAATAACATCACTGGGCCAAAACAGCAAAAGTCAATGTAGCAGCGTTTTTGGCATTGTAAAATGCGTCCCTAATTTATATTTCTGCCGTTGACTTTACAGTCAGCCACCCCTAGAGTCGCCACCCTCTGTGCAATGTGTGGGCGCGTGTCATCTATTTTGTTTGCCCACGTTTAATTTTCGCTTAATGCCGCCCTGCCCATATTACCGCAAGGCGGGCAAACAAAAGTTAATTTATATATTTGCTCGGCTTTGTTTGCCTACACGCAGGCTGTTAGCACTTGCACCCAGTAAAGCCGTTGACTCAGCCAGTGTTGTAAATTGTCTCAAATTGCATGAAATAATTTACACATTACTAGACCCATGACTCAAGACGGTCGTTGGCCACTGTCGCTGTCGCCGGCGGCTGCTAACGGCCTGTTCGGCTCCGGAGTGTCCCCGAAACTAAGGGGCGTATGCGTGTTATTTATGGTGCGTGAAGTGCGTCGTTTGTTTTGGCCACTTCACTGAGAAGAGCGCTCCAATCCTTAATTGTTTCTTATGCCGTCTTAAAGATCTCCTATTATTTATCCCGCTTTAATCTTATCAAGTATTTTTTGAAGAAACTATACAAACTTTTTGTTCTGCTGCCAACAGTTCGACAAAGTTTAACTTTTCGCTTGCCACTAGAGCTCGGCAGGAAAATGCATTTATTTTTTTCAAAGCGGGGACATGATTGAAATCAGAGTCATGGAGAGAATCATTTCGTGCCACTTAACTCTTGTTGTAAAATCTTTTTTGTACAGTGTTATCGGAGCACGCGTTCAAATCTCAGCTTAAATTTGATTTTGCTTTATATTCTTTCTGCTTTCCAAAGGCTCTTTCCACATTCATTATTTATACGTTCACTTGTCAACTTAACTTTTTTGTTTTCTGTTTTTAGCCCCGCTGTCTTATGGACGATGGGTTTAAGGGGTCTAATTAATTTTGTTGGGTAGCCTTGACTGCTGCCTGCCTCTAAAGTATATTTTCCACCTGATCCGACCATTGTTTTTGACTTTCTAAAGCTTTATTTATAATGTTCGTCTCTCTTTTGACCTTTGCAGTGGAGGTTGAGCGACACCAGGCGTCGTCCACGTCGACGGCACCACCTAGCATTGGGATGGCTGCTCTAGGCAACGGCAATGGACACGGAAACGAGACCTCTGCAGGATGGAGGGCGCGTGGGGCTGTCCTAACATATCTGTGGTCGCTGACGCCCCTGCTGATATTCGCATTGCTGCCACTGAGCTATTAGGGCGAGCCAACAGCAAAAGTTGCAGCACAAACTGCTATAGGAGAGCAGACCACCGAAGTAGTAAAGGTACAGTAAACCAAAAGCAAGGGCACCGATTGCAGCAGCAAAGCAGCACACAATAAAGCGACAACCCCAACAACAACAGTCATACACAAGCTTTCGACTTTCACACACATATTGTAGACCAAATTTAATTTATTTCAGAGTAATTAAGCTGAAAATAAGCTGAGTGTGTGGGAGGAGTAAAGCATGCAAACATTTTAGAGCGAGTGCATAAACAATAATATTTTTTGTCTCGTTCAAGCAAGCTAATTAAAAGAGGGTTTTTTGTAAATAATTGCTGGACTGCAACGTTGGCATGAAAACGAAAAAAATAAAATAAAATAAATAAAAGAAGAAAATATTTGTAATTAAGTTGCAGTCAAATGAGAACAATGAGAATCTGTTTCATTTTCAACAGAAGGCAATTTTATAGCGTAGCGAAATTTGTGTAAAACTTACAATTGAACATTTCTTTGTCCCAGGTCCTGAGGATGTCCTGAAAAAAAAAAACAAATTATCAGACAAACAGCTTGGTATTTGAAGGTCAGCCAGTTGCAGTTTTGGGCCTGGCCAACTACATATTTGTGCAAATGCGTGAGCAGAAGATATACATATATTTAAAACCAAATTTAAACTAGTTAAACAGAGTTTACGGCAAACTTAGGCAGTCGCCAGACTGCTTGGGTCCATGTACCTAAAAAGTAAAAACAAACAAACAAAAAAAGAATAAAAAGTTATGCAAACAAAATGATATTTTTATGGTGTTGTAACGCTTTGGCTAATAGCGAGATGGCAAATCTAAAGCTAAGATTCGGGCGAAATTGAATTTGGGCCCTAGCTACCGAAAATTAATTAACCCCCACAAAGAAAATTAAATGTTTAAATGTAAAATAATTAGACAGTTAAACCAAGAAGCTTACAAATACAATCAGTGTTGAAAACATTTTGAGAAAACCAAAAACCCTAACAAAAAAATTACTAAAACAATACGAAGCAAAAGAAACGCGAAGAAAAGGCGTTGAAATGGTCGCAATCTGCCGCACGTGGCAATTCTAAAAAAGGGTCGTCCTAAAGGGGAGCTTACTATGACGCGTAATTCGCCTGTGCTGGTGTCGGGGCGCCCAGTTCGCTACACTTACACAGCTTATTTATCTGTATTCATTTAGTCCTTAATTGCGTTTTGTAAATTGTTATTGTCGCACTGGATCTGTCTAATATGTGTGAGTAGTTAGGAAAATATTTTCGTTTGGCTTTTAGATTTTGTTATTCTATGTTTAGATGAGGCGATGTATTTCTATATCGGTGTTTATAAGTACGTTTAATAGGATATTTTTCAAAGCGCTTTAAATGTCTATTGCTAACTGAAAACTCTAACCGCGTAGCACTCATTGTAACTAAATATGTATCTATACCAATTAAGTCAGAAAAGAGAAAAGTAAAACCAAAGGAAATAGCACAGAGCAAAGTAAATATGTGTAAAGCAAGTAGCAACCTAGTACATACACTATAACAATATACACCTACCTATAAATATGCGTCTACATAAGTGTGTAACTATTTAGAGGCTAGGTAAATATTTTTAGCTCCACAACAACATAATGAGAAATGAAAAATGTCTCAAATTTATTACGCCTGCAAACATTTTACTACAGTTGAAAAAGTAGCAAAAACTAAAAAAAATATAAAAGAGAAACCCCAAAGAAATTTCCGAAATAAATAGAAACATTTTTTAAAACGGTTGTTCAAAGCATTAGTTAATAAAATATGCAGTATACCCTTAGTTTCAGATCGAATTGAGAAACAAACAACAACAAAAAACAGTAAATGCACTAAAGTAGTGTATACTGAATGCTTTAAAGGACTACATACAATTTTTATAAAAAAGCAAAAAACATATAATTACAAAATGGTATAACAAAGTACATATTATATATTAAAAATATGGCTAAAATGTCTTATGCAGGTATTGACGTCTTCCTATGCTACGCTGTCTATTATTAACTGAACAAGTAAAACAATTGAAAACATTTATAAAATATACATTAATAAACTAGATAATAGGTATATTCTAATATATGCGTACATACACGTATTCGTATGTTAAACTTATAACATAAAAGAAATGCATTATGTGAATGTGTTAGTTTGTTGATGCGACCTAAAGTAACACTCGAATGAAACAACAATAAAAATATCTTTATCTATAACTAATTTATTTTAAGTGAGAATCTATGGACTTTTACTTATTCCATGTGTTAAACATATTTTTCATTTCGCATTCGTTTCCTAATTTATATTTCTTACATCTACTTTACAATTAATATATTTTTACATACAAAAATATCGATCAGATCCTCAATATTGTTTGCAATTTCTCGTCTCATCATTACGGGTAAATACTTCCCACCAATCTACATAGCACTCTAGCATATTCCTAATCATATCACGCATTTATGTCAACCATATCAAGTAAAGAGTTCTTTTGATGTCTTAATGTCTCAATGTATGCATACGATACGAACTTACATACACACATTCATAGGTACTTACATATGAGTCCAAATGTATCTTTCAGTCGTCTGACTTTGTGTATTAGTGCTTTAGCTGTTCAGAAATAAGTCCAAGCACTGATCAACAAGCATCTTAGCACATACACAAGTATTGCTTGTGTAAGCAGATAAAATTCTATATATTTATGGGGAATATACATAAGAAAGAAAATCTCTTAAAAAAAACATGAATATAAAATTTCTTAAAAATTAAAAACAAAACAAATAAATGTCACAGCAATTCGCAAAACATATCATAAGTGTTGTACAATTTTCAGTGTTAAATGAATGTAAGCAAAATGAACGTGTTATATTTATATACATATATATAATACCTATGTATATATATAAATATATAAATATACTTCGACCCAACGAACTTTCGGGAACTTATTAAAAAGCATTTTGCACACTTTGCCAGTTTAAGAAATCTTCGATTTACTCAGCGCCCAGCGATGATTTGAAATCAATAAAAAGAGCATAACATAATTCAAAATGGATATAATTGCATTAATGTCGGGGCAGGTAAATCGAGTAACTAACAGAAAAAAAAAGAAAAAACTTGAAAGCCACAAGCCACAATACGGAAAGAGACACAATTAAGACAATTAACAATTAAACATCAATATGGCTGGCAGTGGCCAATGCAATTAACATAATTTAATTCAATTTAAATAGTTCAATGATGCTCAATTGAGAAGCCACAGTAATTGGATGCTGTACGCTTTTTGAAATGGGAAATCATTTTGTATACGCTGATATATGTTGTATATCAACAGGCATACGGATAAACACACTCGCATTGACACGAAGGATGCTTTTGCTTGACATTATTTATGTGAATCCATCAGTCTACATATATATGTATAAATTAAGCAGATACTCGCCAACACAAACATATACAAACAAATAATCATATTTTTTGTGGTTTGGCAAATGGTATAACATCGGCCAGCTACTTACACCATACCATTGACAAGCTATAAGTATTTTTGTAATCGTAACCGTGGGTACCTACATAATTTCATTGACATACATATATACTACACGATTCTTCCAATTACACATATCATTGCGTATATATCAAATATTTACACAAACTATTTATGAAATTTACATAACGGGAGTATGTGAACTTAGCAGAAACAATTAACGCCGAGTTTGTATAACAGAAAACTGCAAAAAGAGAAAAAAAAAAAATATATATATATAATTTAATATTTCATTTATTGAATACGAAAATAAATTAAATATATCAATGCATGCTTATACACATGTGAAAAACGTCATTATTCAACTTTGATTTATTGTTTCGCAATGAGTTGCCCTTTGTTATAAATATATTTTAATAAATATTGTACTATAAATCGTAATATGTAAGTGAATAGCGTAAAGAGAGCTATTAAAAACCGCAGCGGCTAAGAAATTCAATGATGAAATTGTTGTACCACAGAGTAGACATAAACAATTACGTAAATAAATATGTATTTATAGATACAGGCATACCAAATGACGCATCAAATATACACCTGTAAAAATTGCAACCTATGCAAATCAATTTACAACAATATATATATATACAAAAAGTAACTGTGGAATATGTGTGTATGTATTTATTATTAAAGAGTTAGTACGTAGAAAATACGAGTAAATATGTACAATTTGGTGTCGAGCTGTCAACCTTACTATGACAAATAAAACTTTAAAGTGAAATCCTTTGGAAAAAGAAAACATAAATGGAAACTTGTATAACAGTCAGCTCTCAAAATGACACCTGCTGCTTGGCTTGTCAATTTACTAAAACAAAATTGATATATACATATAAACTTATAAAATATGATTAAAATTATTTGTGGTAAAAGAAATGAACTAAACATTACAAAATAAATGTTGAAAACTGAAGAACACACTGCTTGTATTGAAACATTCTTCCAGACACATCGCAAACTTATCATTCTGGTTGGTTTTCAATTTAAAATTAAGTTGCGCCAACCGCAAAAGCACAATACATAAACAGTTACATAAGGTCGTAAGGTACACACATAAATCGGGCAAGAGTCAGGGTACACGAATGCGGTAAGCAAAACTTGTGTAGCTTTGCGTTTGACGAATATCCTTTTAATCCCTTAAAATGCGCATGGAAATTGAAGGAGCTGTTCAACAATAAAATGCGTAAACAAAAACAAACAACGGGGGACGCATACGGTCAGAGGTCTGGCGAAATTACTAAAGGGATACCAGCAGCAGAGTGCGAGCAAATGTTGTGCAATAATCAACGAAAGGATCAACTACGAAATAAATGGCGAATCAAGGGTATCTCGGCCATAAAACACATCCGACCAGAACCAGAGCCACGGACAAAGCTTGAGCTTTTTCTTTTTACACCGCTTGCCCGCCAGCTCTCTGCCTTTCTCTTTCGCTTACTCTTTCTCTATCTCTATCTCTGTCATTGTGTTTGCCTTTGTCCACCTACTATCCCCCTTTCGTATGCCTCGAGCGCTTCAAAGGTGCAACGAGCTTGGTTGCCTCATTACGGAATCAAAGCCGTGGGTTGTACAAATACACATACAGTAGCTCATGTGTGGGAGCGAATGTGTATTCCGAGAGTATGTGCGTCTGGTCACAGATGTGCTCTATCGATTGAAAATTTGTGTGACAGACAACTGTGGCAGGCAGAAGGCAAGTTTGAATGGGATTGGTCAATTAACGCCTGGCCATCAACAGATTTCCTGAGGAAGCCATCAAAAGGGATGCCTCAGTGTCTTGATTAAGGTATAAATATTAAATTAGCCAAGGCCAACGTAGTGAGCGGGCTCCACAGCTTTAGCTTTTGTTGCTCCTGCTTCGGCCGCAGTCGCTGCTGCTGCTGCTGTTGCTAATGAGCCATGTCTGTAAGTGAAAAAGGCAAACAGGATGTGGTTTATTCAGCGTTGATTTGGACCCCACTATCATCCACCCGGATCCAACTCTCAAACTTGTTTAATTATACATGGCAGCGCCTAAAACTCAACTAATTGATATGCAGCAACGACAGACGCAGCACCAGCAGGCACAGAGTCTGGGAGTGTGGCAAAGTTAATGAGCCAAAACTGGCAGCATGTGTGCCAAGTTTCGACAGGCAGTCGAGCGGTTGCTTTGCATACAAACTCTCACTGTGCCCGGGGTCTGATCGAGAGCCAAACGAATAACTCAATTTTCATAGAGTGGCTGTTGCACATAGCCAACCAATAAACACTTTTTGCAACAAATTCAAACTATGGCCGCAGCAGCCGCAGCCGAAGCAGGAGTAACAGCAACGGGGACACAGTGAAACTTTTTGACAGCGACAAAATTGCGTACAACTGCCAGTTGCATGTGGGGCGTTTTATTGGCTGCTACCTTCACTCTTTGAGCGCTGCATATGGGAGTGTGGGGTTGGCGTGGGGGCTGCTCTGCCGGAAGCATTTGCCGAATTAACAGCAGCTGCAACTTTGTTGCAGCTAAAACGCAAAGAAATTCACTGACACACGGGCAAAACAATAACAGCTACAAAATGTCTCAAGCACATTTCAATTTGTAGCTCGTACACACACACACACACACACACACACACACACACACACATAAGCGTGCACTCAAAAAGTTTTTTCCCTTATATGGACAAATGCCAAAATATTTAGTTTTACAACAAAACTTTTGCACGGAGCTCGCACCATTTGAAAATTGAAAAGAAATATTGGGTACCAAGAGCGTAGAGCAGTGGGAAAAAGAAATAAACACTAAAACTTGGAAACAGAAACTGAAAAGGCTGAAGCTGAAAAAATTTCAATTTTTTTTCGTATTTATTGTTTGGCAATTGGATTGCTGCTGGGTTCTGGTCGGCTCACCGCAGCTGTCAGCTCGTGTGATTGAGAGGCGTCAGACGCTCGCTTCGTTTTCGCAGGGAGTTTTTTTTTTCAAATTCCCGCGATTTGTAAGCGGTCACAGAATGCAGCTTATATTTAGATTATGCGTATGCTCCTTGGGAGTGGAATTTTTGATGATTTTATTTATTCTTGAACCAATCAAAATGCTCTCAGCATTCGAGGACAGCCTAAAAGCATGCTACACGTTTGAAATCAGCGCAAAGTATGGGAGTTTCGAGTTGAATCCATTATAATGCACACTTCGAGTTTGGATTTGGATCTAATTAAATCTGTACATATATTACATTTTAGATTTTATGTAATTTGAAATGATCCTAAGACTTGAATAATATATATTTAATACAAATCTACCAAAGCTATGGCTGTATAGGGCTGATAGTTGAGTGTGCGTTTAATGCTGTTTTCATAATATAGTTGGTGAGCACAGCAGGTTGCTCATTAGCACGCACACTTACAGTCACACAGACACGGATACACACACACATGCACACACATATTCAAGGATTTGGATACTTAGGCGACACTCGCACATACTAAAGGTTAGCAGGTAACTCGAAACCGTGTGGCAGAAGGCACGCACACAGCACGCATTTGGCTGGGAGCAGCAGAGGCATCGACTCGGTCGGTTGCCTGCCGCATATCACCTTAATTACAGGCAACAGTCTGAGTGCAGTCAGACGGCAAATGGAAGGCAGGCAAACGGCTTTTATGCTTGGCCTGTCATTGCCACACCGCTACCAATGCTGATGCTGATGCTCATGCTCATGCTGATGCTGCTCTGCAGGCCCCGGGTGCGTGCCATATTGTCGTTGTCGTTGTCGTTACGCTTTAGCGATTTAGCACTGTACTTGCAGAGCAAGAAAACGGATTCAGCTTGCACTTGACTGCTGATAAGCGTGTGATTTCTGCACACACATACGCAAACGTTCACAGTCGCGAACAGAGACACACACACACCGTGCAGCCAGATAGATAGACAGCTAAGCCGCACATATACATTGAAACAGCTGCCGTCATGGCCATGAATACATGCGCCGTTGAGTTGCGTTTATGCCAGTTTTATGTTACATCTAAGTGAAATTTAAGGACTCCACTCAACAACGTTCTAAATCCACTGCATAGTTCGTGAACGGTGGATGGAGGTTGGCAGGTTTGGCTTGGCAAAAGGGCATTTGGGTGCGGCTTTTCACATGATGAGTTTGCCTACTGCGGAAGCAGGCAGCCATCATTGCGAACACACAGAGTCGCACACACGTCCATTGTTATATATAAATACACACACTCAGTAGCCGGGTGTTGGCAAAGCATAGCAGACACCGACCAAATCAGCCAGCAGAACTCATACCTGTCCACAGGTGCAACAGGACATTGCCACTTATTCCGACCACAGCTGGCAACGAGCATGGTTTCCGGCCATGGTACGGTAGCTTCGTTTCGATTCTAATAACTCCAATTACAAATGGCGGCAGTCTAAAACCATTGTGCATATGCGAGCGCCACAACCTGTGTGCTCGTCTCTGTGTGTGCTCGAGTGTTTGTGTGTCTGTGGAGGATGGTGGTTGGCTCAACTTGTTGCAGGACTTTATGACATGCCTGCCGCTTTATCCATGCTATTATTTCAAGGATTAGCTGAAAAAGGGCATCGCACGACTGCACAACCAGACGCCTACACCAACGCTGACGCTGGCGCCAGCGTTGTAGCCCTTGGCCAGGATTTGCTTTCGAAAACAAATCACACATAAAACGAGCTAACCAGGCAACTGACATTCGGGCAGAACACAATAGTAGGGGAATGTGGGCATGGATGTCCTGCACAGAAATGGACCCAATTAGGGGGCACTAAAAGTTGTCTGGAAATCAGCTTTCAACTTCAGCTTGCAATTGAGCAGAGATGGACTCATATCAGCCATAAAATTTTATTCCTGTATTGGTGTTTACAAACTAAGTAGTTATCGTGATGGCGGGTGCAGGTACGGTTGTATGGGTGAGTGTATGGTGTGTTATCGTATAGGAATCGTAACCATCGATAATATGTCATCACAGTTTACTTGACACGGAAGCGACGCAATGCGGGGGGCAGGTAATCCTGGGAAGACACCACATTGGTCGGCAGGTACTCAGAGCTGGGAACGCGAGCTGTGCTCACTGGGGCAGCAGGAGCCTGAGAGGCAAAGTTCAAAACTGGTGCACGGCCTTCGTTAGAGATGCGTGAAACGCCGGGCAATTGATTATATTGATTCTGAATTGCCAGCTGGGCATTGGCAGCATCTTGCGGAGTGCGGTATTTGACAAAGTGGACTTCTGGCTTATTGCTGGAGCTCGACTTGAGTGCGTTGAGCTGCTTGGCCAGATTGCTGACATCCGCTTGCTTGCTCAGCACATAGATTGCAGTCTCCTGCTGGGCAGACTGCTTGGCCAACTGCAGGGCGGCGCGTTCGAAGCCGCGATTCTCGGGCGTGCGAATGAACACAATGCGCAGATTTTTCTTCAACGAGTCGGCGATTTGCTGATTGTTAATGCCCTCGTCGAACTGGTCTTCAGGAGCTGCATATGTGTAGAACTCCTTTTGAAATTCCTCAACAAGCGGTGCCGGTTGTGGGATGATAGCGCTTGGCGCCGGTGCAGCAATCGGCGCCTGAATGGGCAACGATAGCTCGGCCTCACCGTGCTGTGAGGTTGGTACAGCGGAGACTGAGGTCAATCCGTTGCCGGCCACAAACGAGAGACCCTCATCAGCATGGGCCACTGGCTGATAGTTGTAGCCCAGTTTGTCAGCCCCACAAACGGCAGCACACAGGAAAATCAACTACAGAAGTTTTGATATGGTTGGAATAATTAGCATTGGCACTGCACTCAGTAGCTTTTCAAAACTTACAATAAATCCACGCATTTTGTTGTTGTTGTTTAGGCTACCGCACAGCTGGAGCTAAGAGATGAAACTAATGATGGGAATTCACGCGGTGTCTGCTTTTATAGGCGCAGTCGGCTGCAGTTAGGTGTTGCGGCCGATCCCCACCCCCTCAGCTCCCGTTCGAAATGTGAGGTTTCAGGCATCTGCGACCTTGACAACGCATGCTATATTAATTTGTTATTTATACCATGCCAAAGCCATTAAAATACCGCTCGAATTTAAATACAGTCAGGTCAAGACATCTAGTAGGCCTAGTCAGCATCTGCGGCCATTTATCTCGGCTTCAACGCCGTCGCATTTTGATTTAAATGCACTTTACGACATATATAAATATGCATGGGCCGCTTTGTCTCATTCTCTCTCGTTCCCCAACCAAAATGTTTTGGTTGCTTCAAGCCGGAAAAAAACCAAAACCCAAAATACATAGCACTCCAGTAGTAGCAGAGCTCATTGTGAAATATAAATAGCTACCGATTTCAGCTGATAGCAGCTCGGACGACGTCCCATCCCGGGTCAGCACTAAGCTGCTAATTATAATTTTCCCAAAGTTTTGCTTTTATCTGCCCCACTTTGCGGCCAAAAGCCTCAATACATTTTGCGGGCTAATAAACTTTTTTCAGCCAATTAAAACATTTTATTATTCATGAATGGTGAAAATAATGCGATCTTAATACTCTAAGATTGTTTTTGTAACAATTGCAAGTCTGGGCGATACTCTGTACGCGTCGATGCGTCGATGCAAAAGATTCAACATTCTCGTTATATATGGAATGATTATTAGCTCTTCTCCCTTGAAAATTATAATTTTCGGCAACCACGAGGCTTTAGCAATAATTGAAGGGAATATTTGTTGTCTGACTATCTATTTATATGAAGCTCGCGATAGGACAGATTCTTTTTGATTTTCTGTAAGCTGAGAGGGTGTTCTGATGTGTGGACGAAGGACCATAAATTGACACATAGTTGGATGTAGGATATGTGAAGATTTGTACTGTTTAGATGTGTTTTATAATATTATTCATCAGCTAAATATTAAAATGAAATTTAAAAATAAATAAATAAATTTAAGCAAGAAAGTTTTTTTATATTTCGCTTAAAACTCTATTGTCATGTTGGAGATAATTCCGTAATTTCGTACTTGAGGGTGGAATGCAGAAAAAAGGGAAGAATGCGACTAGACCAAACGAATTACTCCTAATGTGGTAATGGCAAGCCAAACAAAGAAAAACATAAGAAAAAGTCGGGTCAGAAGATTGGCAGCATGCTGCTGCTGAGAGTGAGTTGGGGACGCTGTCGTTTCGGTTGGACCTTGGACACACCTGTGTTGATATTGGAGCAGGAATTTCAAGTCATGAGCCGCCAGCCAAGATTAAAGCAGCCGTGTACTTGCCGCGCTTCCCTTGGAGCGGCAAAAACCTGGCAGCTTTGACGTGACTGGCAAACTTTTTGGCAGGCGCCGCTAACGAGCTACGTTCTCCTACGTACCGGTTCTCATGTTGCTCCAAAATTCTCAAACTAAAACTTGCTCAACAGATTTGTAGTGGCAGGATGCCTTTTTTACGTCTGCACTTCAGTGCGCCACATGGCGAAGTGGAAGTATAGCAGTGCGGCTGTGTGTATTTGACCTCTGCACTAAAACAATTTGCAAGGCAACCTGATGTCAGCCCTAGTGTCGTTGTCAGTGCCTGCGCTGCCATAATTTAGTTGAAACATTCTTAAAGCAACGCCTGTCGTTAATCTTAACGGATGGGTAGCAGTGTAGCTTGTGGGACAAAAAGTAGGGCCCACCCAGCTGCGCGCATAGCTCATTAAAAAGTTTTCCAGCGACAACCTCGGCAGCAGCAGTAGACACATTGCTTAAGAAAATGTTTGCATGGACATAGGTCGTTCATGATTATCCACGAGATACCTTAAAGATAATCCGAAACTGTGCGCATGGCGCAGCATGAGCTCAAAAGTGAAATGTTTCGACTTGTCAACCAAGTCATTAATTATTCATAATACCATAGCAGCGCTCAGTGCCTCGGTCGGAGTTGTCATCTCCATTTCTAAATATTTTTGTACACCCTAACGGAGGGTGCTACAGGTGGCAGATTTAGCGTATATATGTATTTATCCATTATATATTTATATGAATTTAAATTTTTGAGTCGAATCGGTAAGGTATTTTCTTTGTCTCTCCATGTTTCATAATAAAAAGATAGAGTATTAAATGTTCGCTGACTGAAAGTTTTCAACAACTTTTTGCTTTTATTAAAATCCAAATATAAATTATTATTTAGTAAGAAAAAAAACAACACAAATGAGATTCTTAAGGTCTGCTAATCGAGCTTCTCCAAATCGAGAAGAAAAATTGACATTGAGACTGAATAGGCAAAATTTTAATTTGCATAAAGACACGAAATATTATTAAAACTTGTAATAGAAATGATGAAGCAAACTAATTATAAATCGGTAAAAGAGAATATTTGATTACGCAACTTTTCTTAAATATTCAAATTGGCCAAAGCAATTTCAATAATAATTAAAATTCGAAATTGTGTTTGCCGCGGAGGTATTATATATATTTATGCATTGGGCTTAACAACATTGCCAAACCGAGTAAGAGAAACGAAAATATTTTATAATATTTTCTCTATTTATTATTATATTATGTATTTATTTGAGCTTTTCTAATATTGTAGTATTTAAATTTAGCAGTCTTTGACACTAGTCCATTCACAGTAAGCCTAACGCCGCTGCGCTGGAGGCAAATATTGACGAAACAGCGCCTGCAGCTTGGCGGCTTCCAATTCACTTGCCTCCTCGTGAGTCTCGTACTCTGCACTGTTCTTTGGCAAGATCTTGAACACCACAGGATCTGGCTGCACTATGTGCTGCGGTGGGTTGAGGCGAATGACATTTGCTGTTTCCACGGCATGGCTGTAGCTTCTGCCCGGCAATTGGTTATAGCTACCTCGCAGGCTGCTTAGGGCCCTACTTACGTCTGCGGGTGTTCGATATTTGACAAAGTGAACGGAGGGCTTGTGACCCACCTGCTGCTCAATGGCTGCCTTCTGCAGAGCCAAAGCGGCAGCATCCATTTGCCGCTGGAGCACAAAAATATCCAATGCATTGCGTGCCGCCAGCTGCTTAGCTGTCAGCGTAAACAGATTATTCTCTGGCGTGCGTATGAAGACCACTTGCTGCGGTGGTCTAAATGCCTTCGCCAGCTGACGAGCAGCTTGCAGGGGCAAGTTCTGATCGTCCTCTGGCGGTGCACTATAGCTGAAATACTCCGTGGCGAGGCGTCTCCGAGGTTCATACTCATTGCTTGCTGGCAGGTAGGCGTTGTTCAGTTCGAAAGCCTGGCTGGTGCAGAGGAATAGCAAAAAGCTCTGTCGCACGAGAGATAGAAATTTCATCAGGCGAAATTTCCAATTGTTGATTCGTTGAATATTCTTACCATTAAGGAGCGCATTTTTGCTGGAGCTTAGGGCTTAGGATGCTACGTTGGCCAGCAGCGGCTGATTTTTAGCGTTCGAAGCTCAGCTTGATTATAACCAAGTCACACCAACAAAACCATCCTTATATACGACACAAACAACAAACCTCGTTTATCGGCTGCGCTGGCTTTGTTTGCGATTTTTTCTGCTTTTCAGTGGCTTTTTTGTGTTTATTGGTTTTTAAAAGATTTTTGCAAACATTTGTGGTCTACTCGTTGTGTTAGCCTGATCCGATTATCCATGTTAATGTCGTTCAATTTTGAAATGCAAATTTTGCGACTTGCCAGAGACAAAGCCAGGCCAAAGATTCATGTGAATTTGACCCGAGCTCGGCTTGAACTTGAATTAATTCGCATTAAATTTACAAATGAGCTCCCAATTTGAATTAGTTATCAAATTTTTTCATATTCGATTGCTGTCCGCTACCATAGGTGCATACATTTGTTTTGGCTCCGTCACTACAGTACACCTTCGCCCCGTCCTCCGCATTATACTTTCACTTGATTTTTATTTTATGATCGAGTTTTATGGCTGCTGCTTGTTTGTTTTGTTGTTTGTAATAACCTAACGAGCCTCGCTCCAGATTTTGGCCGATAAGCCGCTTATCGAAATTAATGACTTTGTCTCCGAGCCTCATCTTCGGATTTGTGACAGGCAAAGAAATACATTTACAGAGATGTTGTGATATTTATTGTGTTGAAAACTTTAAACAAATTTAAGTCTTTTAGTTTACTATTTTAATGTCTTAATTCGAGAAGGAATTCTTAGAAGTGGGCGCGTCGTTTGCGCTTCTGTGGTGGCAAATAGTTGCTCGAGATGGCTGGAAGAATGGAAAATGTTTTAGATGGTTTCTCGGAGGGGAACACCATTCGACTATTTTTGCGGTGTCTTTCGTTAACTCGGTAGTCAATCCGTCTTGTTTTGGCAGTGCGTGCATCATAGTCATATGGACTAGGTGCCAGCTGCTGCTCTGGTAAGGGCAGAGGAGGCAAATCAAGTTGACCATGAATTACACCCCCAAAGGGGGGCTGTGTACCACCGCCATAGTTGGGCACATAGGGCGGCAGATAGCTTGTTCCTGGCCCTGGAACCACACCTAAGGGCTCTTGAGGATACGCGCTCTGCTCCTCTAATGGTTGTTTTTCCGGAATATCCGTGTGCTGCGAGTAGCCCAAAGATGACTGCTGTAAAGATTGCGAGGACTGACTCGTCGGCCCTTCGTACTGCGCCCGAATTTGCTGCTGCGCTTGTAAGGCCTCCTCCTCCGTCCTATATTTGACAAAATTTACTTGAGGCTTGTGTTTATGCTGCGCCTGCAAGGCGCTCAATTTGCTTGCCAATTCATGAGGATCCGTTTGCTTGTTCAGCACATAGATAGCAGTTTTATCTTCGCTGGTTTGCTTGGCCAGTGCGTTGAGGGCGCCTTCGACGGCCTTGTTCTCGGGTGCTTTGATGAAAACAACCTGTAAGTTTTTCTTCGATTGCGCCAAAATCTTGTGCTCAATTAGCTCAGCCACATCGACAGCATCTTGAGGTGCTTCGAAAGCATAAAAATGCTTGTGGAAACCTGCATCGTTTTGATTTTGGTCTGATATCTGGTATTCCTCAGAGTCGTAGTCGAAGCCTCCTGAGCTTGGCTCATAATTGTAGCCCTGCTTCCCTGAGCATACTGCTATAAAAGCTAAAAACTAGAGAAAATATGTATCAAGAATCCAAGAGTTCCCCTTTAATACTGCCTTACCACAACTTTCCGCATGCTTTAATCGCACCAAAGCCAAACGATCATTTGTTAGCCAGTTCCCAACCCGACGAGCATTTTATAATCTTTGCTTGCTGGCTATACAGCCAAATAGGGAATAATGAGGCCAGCCGCAGCCCATAAATAGTAAATAGGTTACCCTGATACAATATTACAAAATTTGCTTTGCCATAAAGTTGACCTAGTATTAAAGTTTCAGCATTTCATCATTATTATTATTAATATTATTTATTAAAAAAATTGCAATATGAACTTAATAGGAATGGTTAACAATGGTCTAAGATATGTGTGGGAATCAGGTATGGTCAGTCTGGAGGCATGGATGGTTTTTGCTAAAGTGGATTCCTAGGCACGGCTGCGCAGTAAAGATGAGGGCAGATACGAGTTAACGGGCTCTTGCACGGCTGGTACATCGCGAACGGGTGTCTTGGAGGCAAAGTTAAGGACGGGTGCGACGCCTCCATTCTGATGAGTCGAAACACCGCCCAGCTGATCGTACTGACCCTGAATAGCGCGCTGAGCATTGACAGCATCTTCAGGAGTGCGGTACTTGACGAAATGCACCTGCGGCTTCTGGTAATTGTTGGTGCGAATGTTGTTCAACTTGTTGCCAAGATCGTTTATGTCAGCCTGCTTGTTCAGGACATAGATGGCAGTTTGCTGTTCAGCGGCCTGCTTGGACAGGGACAAGGCAGCATCTTCGACTCCATTGTATTCAGGTCCCTTGATGAACACAACACGCAGATTTCTGCGAAGATTGCCCGAAAGCTGGTCATGGTTGATTGGTTCACTGAAATCGCGCTCATCTGCGGAATACGTGAAGAATTCTTTTAGCAGCTCCGGAGGCGCTTGATATGCCTGCTCGACAGGAGCCGGTGCGCTAATTCCAACTGGTTGAATAGGGATTAGAGACTCTCGGATGGGTCCTGTTTCGGCAGGTGGTATATAGCTAGCTTGGCTTTGACCAAGATTGCTCGACGTGAAGGACACACCGGAGATGGATGGTTCAGCTGGCTGGTAATTGTATCCAGACCTCTCAGCGTTGACTACGGCCAGAAGACAAAGGGCCTGCAAAAGCAAGATTGAATTAGTCATACTGGACTGCTATTTGAATATCCTCTGAATCCAAACTTACAATAAGGACACGCATTTTGTTAGTTTAGAGATAATACTTGTGGACTATTTGCTGTATCAAGCTAAAGTATGCTGATATCTTTAACACCCACGCTTTTTATGTGATATCGAAGCGTTTTGCAAATGCTGCGCTTTTTCGCACCACAATGAATTTACGATATCATTTATATTGGTCATCTTTGATTTGTGCACCACATTAAGCGCTATTTGTCAATATCAATTCGCTGCTCGCTTTTTTTTATGTCTTTCTTGCTGATTTCGCTTTTTTATCGCAGCATATATTATTTTATCGCAAGTCCCCTATTCGCATCTTTACCTTTTTATTTTTGTTGTATTTATAGCATCACATTTGCCAACTTCAGTTGACCTACTTCCATTTCAAGGCCGGCATAGTCATCGGGATATCACACAATAAAAGTATACTTTTATAAATATATTAGAACTATGTATTATATTTAAATGTAATACCAATATTACAGTAGTGGATTGGGAAAATATATACAAATTGATACAATTCAAAAATAAGAGGAATCATTAATAATAATAAAAAAAAATTTAAAATATATTTTTAATACAAAAAAAGCTACAAGTTAAACATATTTCTTGTTCATGTCTGCCTAAATCTGTGTGCACTAAAATGTTAATTATGTTCTTCACTATGTTGATAGTTACTTGAGAGCAAGATCGACATCGAAGCTTACTAAGTTTACTTCATCCAATTTCGGAAACATTTTACTAAAGAAATGTATTAAAGAAGTAGAGGTAACACCTCTAAATATTAATGGCTATCAAAATAAAAATTGTTGTTCACCAATAATGAAGCAAAATATTCGATTTTTCGTGTTATGAATGGAAATCCTACCTCAAAGTAGACAATATAAAGTTTACAAGTCGATCGATAGCGAAGAAATAGTTTTTTTTTTCGAAGCCGTAACGAATGTTAAAAATATAAATTCGAGATATAATATTATTAGTTGAAAAACTAGTTCAGTCTGTAAATACAATTTTATTCATACTGCGAAGATTGGATCAAAACTCAAGTATAACGATTATACTCAAAATATATATAATATAGCTCTGTTTTAGCTAGATAAACAGAATTAAAGAAAATTCGATTGGAAGAAATGTTAAAGCAATGACCGTAAGAATATGAGAACATCATCTGCATTCACGTGCCTTTTACAGATATATTATGCTCAACAATTCGCCAACTGGATTTCTATTCCACCCAACAATTTGCCATCGTATTGCCGATCGTATTTAATGATATTTCGAACAAAAAAAAAACTCTTGTGGACTTGTATTTTTTGGTTATGCAAATTAAGAATAGTGGGTGCTCTTGAATACAGCTTCTATTGTCTCGCTTTGTTATTGGGCATTCATGCGGCCGCTCTGTTATTACTCATACATAATGCATTGAGATGGCTGTGGCTGGCCTAGTCATAGTAGTTCCGTCTTGCAGTTGCCATAAATTTAAGTGCCAATAGTTTGTCTAGCCTTTTACTTCACGCAGATTAACATTTTAATTATTATCGAAAAATTTTGTTTTGCGCCTTTCGTACAATAGGCGTACGCACAATATGCCAAAATGTAAATTTTATTGCCTTCCACTTGGCGTTGATAATATCGACACAGTGATGGAATTTGTATAGTCCATAGTAAATAACGAATGCTTTAATTTTGACAGTAAAACATGAAAAAATACTCAATACCTCCTTAATTTTGTAAAAGACGCCATTCTATAGTTAGATATGGGATCGCAGATAAGAAGAATTTGTTGGGTATGTTTTAAATAGGAAATGTATTTGGAATATATGACAAATCAATAGATAACAGAACTTTAACAAAACAATCGTTATAAAGAATGTTAAATTACAAACGGTACCGAAGACGACGGAGCACAGATGAAGGCAGATATGAGTTTTCCGGAATTTGAGCATTTTGCTGACGATACTGGGGTGCTGAGGCGAAGTTCAGAGCACTAGCCACACCTCCGTTGTGGGACTGGCTACTGCCTCCTAGAGAATCGTACTGCGATTGGATAGCCCGCTGAGCATTAGCGGCATCCTCAGGAGTGCGGTACTTGACGAAGTGCACTTCGGGCTTGTTGTTGGTGTTGCTGCGGATGGCATTCAGTTTGTTGGCCAGATCACCGATGTCAGCCTGCTTGTTCAGGACATAGATAGCGGTCTGCTGTTCAGCGGCCTGCTTAGCCAGAGCCAGAGCAGCGTTCTCCAGTCCACGGTTCTCAGGTCCCTTGATGAAGACAACACGCAGACCCTTGTTCACAGAGTTGGAAACCTTTTCTAAAGCTTGAGGCTCATCGAAATCATCTTCGTTTGCACTGAACGTGAAGAACTCTTTGTTAAGCTCTGCTGATGGAGCGGCATTGTAATTGACGGGTCCATCCAATCCAGAGCCAAGAAGTCCAGAGCCACCTAGACCAGAGCTACCTAGTCCAGAGCCACCTAGACCAGAGCTAACTAGTCCAGAGCCACCTAGACCAGAGCTACCTATTCCAGAGCCACCTAGACCAGAGCTGATGAATCCAGATGAGCCGAGTCCTGAGCCGTCGAGTCCAGAGCTGCCGAGTCCAGAAATGCCAAGTCCAGAACCAGTAAGTCCTGAGCTGCCCAAGCCAAGGGAGCCACCGCCAATATTGCCAATGCTGCCACTTCCGCTGCCAGGATTGAACGAGAGTCCTGAGTGGGAGTGTCCTACCGGCTGGTAGTTATAGCCCAGCTTGTCGGCGCAGGCAACAGCCACAAAACACAAGACGACAAAAGCGCGCATCGTTGGGGTTCTAGTTCTACTCGGAGCAGTGAGCACAGAATGATGTGGTCAAAAGGTGAGGTGCCATTTTTATACCAAGATGTATGTCATTCTGAGAACAATCGTTGAGCCATCATGCTTGAGATCAAGATAAGATTCGTCATATGTTGTTGTCCCAATATGTTGTCGAACATGTTTATTTAAGGTGGCTTTGATTATTAGCTAAAACCAACAACAGCAGCCGCCACAGCGTTGATTAAAATTTGATGAACTTCGGCTTACAAAGAAAATTTTTATGCAAATGGACAGCGCATATCGACGTTGGCAGCGCAGTCGACAGCGACCGAATCTGAGTTAGCTTCGACAGAGGCAGCTCCAAATTGTTTGGCTGTGCGGTAGCCAAATTCTTTTGTTAGCTCATTTTGTTATGCAAATTGAGCCCGCACCGATTGAAAGTGAAACTCTGGCTAATGGCCACAAATATTTGTATTTTTGGGGCAGCATGCGAGCTTAATAATATTAAATTGCTCGCCGCCACGGTTTTGGGCATTGTTCGATGTAGCTAAATGCAATTTGTCAGACAATTCATACGAAATCAATTTACAAAATTCGTGGGTTGCTCACATGCATATTTTAATCTAAATAAACAACATAAAAGTATTTCTGTCGCTGGTGGGCACATACCGAAACAAGTCCAAAACATAAAATTATGCTATCATAGAACTTGTACTTCTCATTTGCAAATTTTCATTCGATACTGAGCTAATAGTTTGGCAACCTATTTAACCCGTTGAACCTGTTTGCCTCTCGAAAAAACCCAAATCCGTTTCTAAAATGAAATTCAAAACATTTTCATAAGCCCAAATTCCTCAGCGAAAAAAATGTACAATCTATAAATAAGCTAAAAACTATTTCCAAATGGTCTCAATCAAAGTAATGGGCCATAAGATACCCTACCTTACCTTACCGAAACTAAATGAATTTATTTTATATTTTTGTGTGATTTTTTATAAATTCAAATAAGCTTGCCCGACAACCGTTTACGAGCATTAAGTTACGATTCTCTTTAGCAGATTCCCATCAATAGTCGTTAGCCAAAGCAAAAGAACAGAATGAAATAGTAAGAGTTTAAAATACGATAAAATGCGAATGGGAGTGTGACCAAATTTACATATTATTAAATGGTTATTAAGGCACATAACTCAAGCTTTTCAACATGTTAGGCTTGCTTAAAGTCATCAGAACTCCATAGAACAGTATTTCATCAGCATATTGAAATTGCAAAAACTTAATTTTATATGATATTATCACAGATAACTATGTTTAATATACCCAATTCGCCAACTTAGTTACAGGGTATAAAACCAAACATCCGCCACTTAAGAGTTTCATTTTTTTAAATAACAATTTTATTTTCAAAACAATAAGTCAACAATAACAAAGGTTTACGGTTGCAACAACAAAATCAATCAAAGCCTGAGACTTAGAATCGCAAGCGGCGCAAAATGTTTGCGGGCAAATAAGTGCTGCCTGGAGTTACAGGGGGAATGTATGAGGTAATAGCGTCAGTGGCTGCAGAGTCAGCTATTTGTGGGGCTGGCGCAGAGGCCGCTGGAGTTGCAACAGGCGCTGGCTCACTGGACGCAAAGTTGAGAACGGGTGCAGCACCGCCATCCTGATGTGTAGAAGCTCCACCCAGCTGGTCATATTGTCCTTGAATGGCTTTCTGAGCGTTGGCAGCATCCTCAGGAGTGCGGTATTTGACGAAGTGCACCTCGGGCTTGTTGTTGGTGTTGCTGCGGATGGCATTCAGTTTGTTGGCCAGATCACCGATGTCGGCCTGATTGTTCAGGACATAGATGGCGGTGTCCTGCTGGGCGGCTTGCTTAGCCAGAGCCAAAGCAGCCTGTTCCAGGCCATTGTTTTCGGGTCCTTTGACAAAGACAACACGCAGAGCCTTGTTCAACGACTCGGAGACCCTTTCAGATGCAGCTGGATCATCAAAGTCCTCCTCATTCGCCGTATAAGTGAAAAATTCTTTCTGCAGTTCGGGCTTTAGTGCAGCATAGTTTGGAGCATCTACTGATGGCTCAGCAGCAGGCACACTTGGCTGGTAATTGGACTCCACACGTGAAAGCTGGGGTAAGCCTGCATCATCAGAATCAACAGCTGAGCCTGGTCCTGCTGAGTATGTTGGCGACACATTGCTGGCGGCGCTGCCAGGCGCAAATGAAAGCCCCGAACCAGAATGAGCCACGGGCTGGTAGTTATATCCAAGCTTGTCGGCTGAAGCTAAAGCCACGATACAAAAGCGGAGAACTACGGAAAGATGTCGCATGTTGAGACTGTTCGAGTTGGTTTTAGAATATGATGCCTTTGCCGATGGCGTGATGGTTTTTATGTTCGCGTCTATGTGGAGCATTTACGGTTATGCAAAGCGACTGAATAAAAAGGTAATATTATGCAAGAGTTCTGTTTGACTGCCGGGTACTAAATATGCAATAGAATCGCTTGATTGGGCAGCCTCTCTTAGAGTTTATGGTTACTAACCTGGTCGGAGGTGAATATCTTGATTAACATGCCGTCACCGGCACCGTCACCTGCACCGTCACCGGCATCGGCATAAGCTTCGGCATTTATATTAAATTCAATATTCTGCATTTAACTATAATTCCATTATTCATCTTTGCCGTTTCTGCTTTTGAAAAACCTTCACGAAATGTTTCTGCTTATCTTCATAATCAGTGTGTATCTTGCTTTAATGAGCAGGTTGTTGGCGGACTAGCTAATGGATCGTAAACTAAAGTCGGTGCAATTCACTTGTCTATTCGCCAGCTTAGATGCAATAAATACGGGATTTGAAGTGTTACCCAAAATCAGCCAAAGTATGCAAATGAGGCGTGCCCAGTCGCGTTATTCAAAAACATATTTTAACAATCCGCGAAATTATTATTGCCTTTTTGTGAGACTTCGAAGCGAAGTCGCTATGGCTTTATCTGCTTCTTTATGCTAATATTTGCGGGTGGAGGTGACCTTCGCAGCCGGCAATAGATGTGGCTATTGAATGGCGCCGGAAGTGCCAGCGACGTCATCGCTAAAAATAAAAGTTAATTTTTTTTCAGCGACTGATTATCAAATTAGCTGATCGAACTGCAACGCGATGTCATCGGCAAAGAAGATAATTTGATAATTGGATATTTAATAAATTACTTGGCGCCGCTCATTTGGCAATCAAGCCCAACTCCTCACTGCTCTTTCCTCATTTACATATCGACTGCGACGAAGACCCTTCATCTCAATGCAAACGTGCAGCACTTGCAATAACTCAAATTATTAACAATGGTTATTAAATTATGCTTAAGCACTTCTTCGAAATGCTTTGCAGCTTAAAATGCAGCTGCCATATATGGCTCGAGTGGGTTTACCAATTCTATTACCAACGATCTGCAGTTATAAAAGTAAATACAGTGATTGGCAAAGTCAGAAACAAAACATCGTTCTATAGAAACACTACCAAAATGCGTAAATTTATCGTCTTCTGCCTGCTGTCCGTTGCCTGCGCCGATAAGCTCGGCTACAACTACCAGCCAGTAAGACACTCCAGCTCAGGACTATCCTTTGCCCCCGGTAGTGCAGATGAAGCTCCTCTTGGTGGACTGAGCGGTGCAGCAAGCACCTTACGAGGCTCTCTGAGTGGAATCGGTAATGCTCCTGGGGAACTTGATGGCTCAAGTTCTGATAACCTAAATAGACTTGGAAGCATAGGTGATCCATCTGGAGGATCTGTGAGTGCTCCGGGCTCTGTCAATGCCCCTGCCCCAGCTGCTGAATTGGAGAAGGATTTCTTCACCTTCACGGCCAACGAACAGGACTTCGATGAGCCACAAGCTTTGGAGAAGGTTTCCAGCTCTCTGAACAAGGGTCTGCGTGTTGTCTTCATCAAGGGACCCGAGAACCGTGGTCTGGAGAACGCTGCTCTGGCTCTGGCTAAGCAGGCCGCCCAGCAGGAGACCGCCATCTATGTCCTGAACAAGCAGGCCGACATCAGCGATCTGGCCAACAAACTGAATGCCATCCGAAGCAACACCAACAACAAGCCTGAGGTGCACTTCGTCAAGTACCGCACTCCTGAGGATGCTGCCAACGCACAGCGTGCCATTCAAGGACAATATGATCAGCTGGGTGGAGCATCTAGTCATCAGGATGGCGGCGTAGCCCCAGCTCTTAACTTTGCCTCTCAAGCCCCAGCCTCTATTCGCGAAAACGCCCCTGAAGCTACCGCTCCCCGAGCTACCTACCTGCCTGCCAACATTCTCCGTCGTCTTCGTTTTTAACTTATGCATAAACTTGTTGACCCATTTTGTTGTTAAACTTAAATAAATATATATTGTTATTTACCATATGTTTATAAAGGTTTTATTTGAGAGACAAGCTACTGAATATAAATCTGTATTGAGTCAATGCAAAATCAGATTTATTAATTGCTTGAAGACTTTCTTATTTAAAAATATCTATGTATATGAAAAATAACTATGTGTTACGAAATATGACTATTTATTTATATGTTGGTGCTCTGAAACAATTCCACGTCCCTTCAGGCAGACAGATGGATTCGGTGCCGAACTGCTGTTGTTCACTTCCACCATTTTAATCAAACAGTTGAGAAAGTATTTCCACAATTATTTATCAAATAACTTATAGATAATTGTATTTGACAAATATTATATGTGTTGGCTCTTAAAAGATGCCGCGAGACTGAGAAGAGCACGGCCGATGAGCATCTCTAAGAGTAACGAGTTTTAAGCTGACGTCGATACTTAAACAAGTATTGCGCCAGGGCAATAACCGATCCATTATCCAGCCAACGGCTCTAGATCAACTCACAACTTAAATATTTCTTCCGACAAAATGATAAAAACAAAAATAGAATGATGTTTCGTCACGCATAACTTATCGTAAGCGGCCAAATCAAAAGGTCTCAGCAATGTTCTACCTTTCTCAAATGTATTACTTATTGCACGTATTTTGGTGTGAATGCGGATACTAAAATGGATAGAATCAAATTTGCCCGTTACGATGTCTATGCGCTAATTGGATACGTTTATAGTTTCAAGAACAAGTTCGATAGTTCTTAAACAATTTCTCTGTTGAGTCCAAATACCAACATTGAATGGCGAGAACTGGCATTAATAACCGGTCCCTCCATCCCGTGTTCCCTAACTCGGAAAGTTGAAGAGCTTGTCTAGTTAGATAGTTTTGCATAATCACTTCATAAGCGCACTACTTTGCATACAAGACTCGTTGAATTATGTGCCCGTAAAGAATCCATCTATTGTTCTAAGCGCGATCCCAGTTCGTCGGCGGTATATAAAAGGCCCGTCGCGAAGTATCAGGATTCAGTCTTAACCATTAGCTGTTTAACACACACATCTCTCCAATTCACAATGCGTTTCCTCGTCGTGCTCTGCTTGTTTGGCGCCGCATGCGCCCAGTACAATTATGGACAAGGACTTGACACTGGCTCTGCCACCAACAGCATCCCAAGTGTTGAATATGGAGGACCCGACTACGGTGGCGACGAGAGCAGACAATCCACATCCTACGCTCCTTCCGGTGGTCTCAACAAGGAATTCTACTCATTCGAGGCCAATGAGGATGACTTCAACAATCCTGCGGCCAGCCAGAGAATCGCAAACAGCGTCAACAGGGGTCTACGTGTGGTCTTCATCAAGGGCCCCGAGAACCGTGGTCTGGAGAACGCTGCTCTGGCTCTAGCCAAACAGGCTGCTGAGCAACAGACTGCCATCTATGTCCTCAACAAGCAGACCGACATCGGCGATCTGGCCAACAAATTCAACGCTGTTCGCCAGAACGCTAACGCCAGACCCGAGGTGCACTTCGTCAAGTACCGTACCCCTGAGGATGCTGCCAACGCACAGCGCGCCATTCAATCACAGTATGACTCTCTGGGTGGTACTAGCCAGAATATCAATGGCGGAATCGCTCCAGCCATCAACTTCGCATCCCGTGGCCCAGTCGCACAGTCTTACGGCAATCACGGTTCCCAAAGCGCTCCTAGCGGTTCCTACTTACCAGCCAACATCCTTCGCCGTCTTCGCCTGCGCTAGAAGAACCGAGTTTTAAGCTTACTTCGCCGATGACGCTGGACTGGTTATTGTTTTTGTTTCCTGCATATTATAGACGAACACTTAATAAAATCGACCAAATGAACTAAACCCAAAATTACAAACATTTTGTTTTTGTCTCTTCTTCCATATTGGCCCCTGTGTGCAAAATTATTGCATTTTTATGCTTACGATTTTGATTTTTATCACTTTTCTTATACTAACATTTATGCAAAGCTGAATTTGTCGCACCAGGCGCCGAGACAAAAGACGAACGCAGCTTATTTTTATGCGGAAAAACATTTTGCGACGTCGCCGCATTGTGTTTAACGAGAAGCCATGCTGACAGCCTCGAAGATAGGTTTGTATAAATATTAGACGCTATCGGGGTACCGGACAGAAACCAAGCAAGCCTCAAAGCAAAAGAATCTAATCAGCAGAATCCAAGATGCGTGCCTTCGTCGTAAGTTTCTGCTATTGAATGCAAAGGATATATTAACGGACTAGTTCTCTCCATCATGAATATAGGTTATGTGCCTGATCGCAGTTACCTGCGCCGATAAACTAGGATACAACTATCAGCCTGTTGGACACTCCGGCTCAGGACTATCATTCAATCCTGGCAGCGGAAGTGGGTCAGCCCTCGGCAGTAGCTATGAGAGCGGTTCCATTGGAGGTCTCAGTGGATTAAATGGAGGATCAAGTGACTTGGATTCCAATCTTGGAAGCCTTGGCGGTCTATCTGGCGGTAACATTGGTGGTCTATCAAGTGGCAACCTAGGTGGCCTCTCCGGTGGCCTCTCAGGAGGCAACCTCGGTGGTCTGTCCGGTGGCAACCTCGGCGGACTCTCCGGTGAAAACCTCGGTGGTCTGTCCGGTGGTAATCTCGGTGGTCTCTCCGGAGGCAACATCGGTGGCCTGTCCACTGGCTCTCTTGATGCTCCAGTCTCTTACAATGCCCCTGCCCCAGCCGCTGAATTGGAGAAGGAGTTCTTCACCTTCACTGCCAACGAACAGGACTTCGATGAGCCACAAGCTTTGGAGAAGGTTTCCAGCTCTCTGAACAAGGGTCTGCGTGTTGTCTTCATCAAGGGACCCGAGAACCGTGGTCTGGAGAACGCTGCTCTGGCTCTGGCCAAGCAGGCCGCCCAGCAGGAGACCGCCATCTATGTCCTGAACAAGCAAGCCGACATCAGCGATCTGGCCAACAAACTGAATGCCATCCGCAGCAACACCAACAACAAGCCCGAGGTGCACTTCGTCAAGTACCGCACTCCTGAGGATGCTGCCAACGCACAGCGCGCCATCCAAGGTCAATATGATCAGCTGGGAGGTTCTTCTCAGTCTCATGATGGTGGTGTAGCCCCCGCCTTGAACTTCGCATCCCAAGGACCAGCCCGCCAGGTTACTGCCCAGAGCCCCGACAACTCCTATCTGCCCACATCGGTCTTCCGTCGCTTGTAAATAGGTCGCACTGTACAACTAAAGCTTCTTAAGCTCTTGTGATTGCTTGTTGAATAATTCTATTAACTGTTGATAACATATAAACGAATAAAATATTTTTTCAATTTTACATATTTTGTTTTATCTACCAATTATTATTGAAAAGCTTCAGTAAATATTTATTGACTAACTTGTAAAGTTAACAATACTAGATAATATATCGAAAACATGAGGCCATACCCAACATATAATTGATTTGAAATTGGAAGATGACTTAAATCAAGTCAGCTCGCACTTAATAAACAGCAGAAAACAAAATTATCCCTCTTAATGATCTATTAGATGTTTTTCATTCAGTTAAAGTGCTACACTTTCTTTTACAAGATCTTACCATTTATGGATTATTTGTCTAATCTTTGGAGATTTAAAGAGATGGAATTTTACATAGCTTTGTACTTTTGTACACGATCGCCAGCAAAAAATCTCATATGTCATATGTTCTTTACAATTCTCGAAAAAAATCACAATGCATTGATATTGAAGTCCTTCACCTATGATTTTTATTGTTTGTTGAGACGTGAGATATGTTGAATATGCAATTTTGCACAATTCTTAATAGTTTTTTTTTTTTTTTTAGTTTTGACAGGAACTTTATTGATGAATTATTAAAAAAATAAATACAAAAATATTAATATTATCCTTATAGGCGTACGTTTTTATTTACAATATAAGTTATATCTGTTTACACGGTCTGAGTTTCAGAAGAATAGTTCTTTTCGTTATTATATGTTAAATTATCAAGGGCATTTTGTGATGATATTTGGAGAACAGAATGCATACAGAAAAAAATAGTAGAGTAATAATTAAAATCGAATATGGTTATGTCATGTAAGAATATAGTTCTAAGCTCTCAGATATTATTTTTGAAAGTTTAGACTTCTTAGTTTCATCGTTAAGTATACTCCCAAAGTATGACTTGACGCCATAACTATAAATCAATATCAATATCATCAAATTTGGTTAATCGACATTCGTATGAATGTCTCTTAAATAGATGTCCTACATAAAACAAGCTTGTAGCCTTGCCGAAATATTTAGGAAAAACATTTATTTAATATTTATAATAGATAATTATGACCCATCTTTATAGCATCAATATGCATATAAAGTTTGTTCAATGTGCTCGCCACATATTAATTTTATAATTTTATATTAATTCTTGTAAAAATTATTGAATAAAAAACTCGAAAATTTGAATAACCTAAAACAATCAGCCGCAGTCGCAGTCGCAGCTGTTGCCCATTGAAACGCAACAAAAATTCCAAATCGACCATAAAACTGTAGAGCTAAAAAGCTTTGTAGGCGGCAAAACACAGTGGCATCAAAGCGATTTCTATGCAAGCTACACCAAGGCGGCAGTTTTGTGTATATCAGCCTCGAAGATGGATTTGTATAAATAATAAAGACTGCTCCAAGCAGAAGACAGAAGCAAACCGTACCTCGAAGTAGAAGAACCAAGAAATTCATATTTGACATCAAGATGCGCGCTTTTATTGTAAGTACAAAGGATCCGCAACTACACATTGAAGGATTATCACTCAGCTTTCTTCTCTAAATAACTAAAGGTTATGTGCTTGGTGGCCGTTGCCTGCGCCGATAAGCTGGGATACAACTATCAGCCCGTAGGACACTCAAACTCGGGACTTTCATTCGCCCCTGGCAACAGTGCAAATATTGGAAGCATCAGCGGCGGTGGCTCTCTGGGTGGACTTGGCGGTGGTCTTGTCAGTGGCTCTCTGGGTGGACTTGGCGGTGGCAACCTCGGTGGTCTGAACTCTGGTCTTGGTGGTGGCAATATTGGTGGTTTGGGTGTTTCCGGTCTTGGCGGCCTCGGTGGTCTGTCCGGTGGCAATCTCGGTGGTCTCTCCGGAGGCAATCTCGGTGGTCTGTCAACCGGTTCTCTTGATGCTCCAGTCTCTTACAATGCCCCTGCCCCAGCTGCTGAGTTGGAGAAGGAGTTCTTCACCTTCACTGCCAACGAACAGGACTTCGATGAGCCACAAGCGTTGGAGAAGGTTTCCAGCTCTCTGAACAAAGCTCTGCGTGTTGTCTTCATCAAGGGACCCGAGAACCGTGGTCTGGAGAACGCTGCTTTGGCTCTGGCTAAGCAGGCCGCCCAGCAGGAGACCGCCATCTATGTCCTGAACAAGCAGGCCGACATCAGCGATCTGGCCAACAAACTGAATACCATCCGCAGCAACACCAACAACAAGCCCGAGGTGCACTTCGTCAAGTACCGCACTCCTGAGGATGCTGCCAACGCACAGCGCGCCATCCAAGGACAATACGATCAGCTCGGTGGTATCTCCAAGGCTCATGATGGTGGTGTTGCCCCCGCCTTGAACTTCGCATCCCAAGGACCAGTGCGTCAGGTTACTGCCCAGAGCCCCGACAACTCGTATCTGCCCACATCAATCTTCCGTCGCCTGCGTCGTTAAATTAAAGCTTAGATTAATTCCTTACTGACGAATGTTGTGAACTTTATTATCGCCAATTGTTGACTAATGCATAATTTCAGAAATAAATATGAAATAATTTTATAACGAAACTTTAAATGACTAATCTGTGCAAATTCTTCATTTAAAAACGAATTAAATTTTAAATGGAATAATTTGTTTCTTGAATTACTTTCTATCTAAACACAGTATATTATTTTTTAAATTATTTAACTTAGAAAACTGAATATGTAGAGCTTGCATGACTCTTTTCTACAGAGAACTAGTTTAGGTGAAACATGGATTAATTGTGTAGAGCTTATCTGAATTAAAAGAGAAGAGCTGAGAGCAACTAGAACAGCACGTAATAATCGATTTTAACACCCAGAATTTTATAGTGGCTAACAATGCACAGATGTGACATATAATTCGATCCACTTAAATAGTGCAAAGAGTATTATATGACTGGAGGTCGCCTGGTAGTCATAAACCGTTAGATGACCTGATTTTTTGTCACCTTGCTGTGTGTCAAGCACAATTAGAAAGGAATCTTAAGAGTCGCGCACAAATAAACAAAATCTAACCATATATATGAGGAACTCTCAAGATTTACGTTTGACCAAAACCTGTATGCTATAAAAGCAAAAAAACAAATCCAATCATTAATTTTATTGTGCTGACGATCACTTTTTTGTTAATATCGTTATATTAATATGCGATTCTGTATATCCGAAATATAACAAAAAAGTCTGTCGTTTGGAATTACCTGAATTTTCTGCATAAATTATAGCCCAATTATGGATGAATCACGATCAGCCAATCGCCAATCGGAAACAGGCGCGACAGCGTCGGCATCGGCGGCACGATTGATGCTGCTCAAAACAATGTGTTAAATGTGTTAAGAGCGAAATTATGTTAACAGATTAACAGCATTCCAAAAACCCGCTGGCCAATCACTACTCACGAATCTTAGTCGTAGCCGTGGTCGTGGTCATAGTTGTGGTTGTAGTCGTCGTCTGACTCGGATCGGAGTCGGGGTCTTCCGTGAACGGCGAGCGGACGCATCGATAAATGGCACAAGAGAGCAAGACGGCTTAATTCAGTCAAATCAACTGGGCTAAATATAGCAACTGGTAGCGTTGGCGGTATAAAAGCTATGCTAATATAGACTTGGACAGCATTCTAACAGAACAGTAGAGAACGACAAGATGCGCGCTTTGATTGTATTGTGTTTAGCGGCAGCAGTCAGTGCCGCTCGCTTGGGCTATAACTACAGACCCGGCAGCACGGCCATTGTTTCAGATGCCATTGACAGTACTGGTGTAGGATCTGGTCTAGGATCTGGCCTTGGATCTGGTCTGGGTGGCCCTGTGAGCTACAATGCGGCACCACAGGCCGGCATCCATAAGGAATTCTTTTCGTTCCGTGCCAATGAGGCAGATTTTGAAGATCCCGATGCAGCGCGGAAGATTGCTGCGGCCGTTAAGAAGAGCGTGCGTGTAATCTTCATCAAGGCCCCGGAGAATCGTGGCTACGAGAAGGCTGTCTTGGCTCTGGCCAAACAGGCTGCCGAGCAACAGACTGCTATCTATCTGCTCCACAGGCAACCCGACCTCAACGATTTGGCAAACAAGTTCAATGCGGTGCGCCAGAATGCCAATTCCAAGCCCGAAGTGCACTTCGTCAAGTACCGCACGCCCGAAGACGCGGTCAATGCCCAAAAAGCTATTCAGGGTCAATATGACTCGCTAGGAGGCACTAGTCAAAATATCAACGGTGGGGTCGCAAATGCCCTCAACTTTGCATCCCGCTCTTCTTTGCCCGCCCGTGAAGGCCGGATCCAGGAGCCCGATAGCAACTACTTGCCGTCATCAATTCTGAATCGTCTGCGCCATAAATAGAAAACTTAGAAAAATTTTGAAAATAATTAGGAATTGTTGAATACTGATCGATTTGTTAAATAAAAATATTAGAGTCTGCTAACTTTTTACTTTAAACAAAGTTATATTATTTTGTTATTTTTTATATATAAAATGAAAATAATAATATGATAATAAGAAGGTCAATATTAATTACATCATGTTTAGATATCGTATATGCAAACTTATATATGATTTAGGTACTATATATCTGTTTCGCTAATTAGTTTTGCAGAGATATCACCCAAATACTCTTTTATTTGTTATCTCTTCCCCATTAAATGGGTTCTATAATGACTACATGTATCTGTCAAATACCCCATTTAATATATGTATATATATCATTAAAAGCATTAGTTTTCCTTTCGTCTATGAAAAATAAATATGAATGCTGCAGTCGACCGAATATGGAGTACGCGTTCACGCCACACCCCCAATATATATATATATATATACATATATATATATATATATATATTCCGATAGACGGACGTCCAGTAAAACGCACAATACTAATATAATAAGTAGAGTATATATTCAGGTTTTCTTATATAGCATTTAGGGTCCGAGTTTCAAAGAACGTATCATCAGAAGTGCACTTTTTAAAATTAAGAAAAAACTACGTCCTAAAATCTTATTTCTCTTTGTATACCTCTTGATAAAGAAATCAAATGAATAATAGTATGAATAAAACTATAACATAGATGTGGAACTGAGCAAACTGTCCATAACTTATTATAGATATTGTCTAGACACACATACAACTTATTAATACAAGTGAGGTTGTTATAGCAATAGTTTGTTGGAACTGATTTTGGAATTTAAAGGCAGTTTAAGCTTGCTTGATACTCTCCAAAACACAATTATCAATTTCTCTATTGAACTTTGATTCAGCACCTAAATTTTTCATAGGCTGCATATGCACCAAATGAAACGATTTTGAAAATATTTAAGACAAACAATCATCTGCTGGAATCCGAATAAGTTAATTGCTGGTTATGATAAGACGTGTACGTTTGAAGTAAAATGTAGGAAAGGGAATTTATTTAAGCATTATTCAACAAAAACTATGTTTAAAAATCAGTCAAAGATCGCTGTCATTATCGTTCATATGATCTAAATATAACTGTCAATTTAGACACGACGGAAGATTGAGGTGGGCAAGTAGGCATTTTCGGGCGACTTGGCGTTAACCTGACGCACTGGACCCTGGGAAGCAAAGTTGAGAACGGGAGCAACACCTCCATTGTGAGCTTGGCTGGATCCGCCCAACTGATCGTATTGTCCTTGGATGGCGCGCTGTGCGTTGGCAGCATCCTCAGGAGTGCGGTACTTGACGAAGTGAACCTCGGGCTTGTTGTTGTTGTTGCTACGGATAGCATTCAGTTTGTTGGCCAGATCGCTGATGTCGGCTTGCTTGTTCAGGACATAGATGGCGGTCTCCTGCTGGGCGGCCTGCTTAGCCAGAGCCAGAGCAGCGTTCTCCAGACCACGGTTCTCGGGTCCCTTGATGAAGACAACACGCAGACCCTTGTTCAGAGAGCTGGAAACCTTCTCCAAAGCTTGTGGCTCATCGAAGTCCTGTTCGTTGGCAGTGAAGGTGAAGAACTCCTTCTCCAATTCAGCAGCTGGGGCAGGGGCATTGTAAGAGACTGGAGCATCAAGAGAGCCGGTTGACAGACCACCGAGATTACCACCGGACAGACCACCGAGATTGCCTCCGGAGAGACCACCGAGATTGCCACCGGACAGACCACCGAGGTTGCCTCCGGAGAGACCACCTAGGTTTCCGCTGCCAACACCAATGCTACCACCCCCAATGCTGCCACCGCCAATGCTGCCACCGCCAATGCTGCCACCGCCAATGCTGCCACCCCCAATGCTGCCAACGCCAATGCTGCCACCGCCAATGCTGCCACCTCCAATCAATGCACCACTAATGCTTCCACCTCCCACGCTACCACCACCTGGGCCGAAGGACAAGCCAGAGTCGGAGTGTCCCACTGGCTGGTAGTTGTAGCCGAGCTTATCGGCGCAGGCAACTGCCACAATGCACATAACCTGCAAGCAGAAAATATGATTGAGATAATCCTAAATGGGTTCCGCAGGTTACTCCTGGACACTTACAATGAAGACACGCATCTCGAATTTTACTGAAGTTCTTTGACTTTAACTGTTTGGTTGTATCTGACGTTTGGAGCACATTGCGTCTACTATTTATACGAAAACATCCAATCTGTGTCACTCGACTGCGCTCAAGTTCATGCAGACCGAGCCGCGATGGTCGCTGCTGCTGTTCAGCTGCTGCTGCTGTAGCAGATGCCGTGTAGTTATTGTTATTGTAGTTGATACAGCAGTATCTGCTGTCCCTCTCGATGCTCGAAGCATTTAGCATGAACTTCTTTTGCTGCTTTTGTCTATTGATTGAAATACGAGCCAAAGCGATAAAAACAATGCCAGCAATGCCAACGTCGCAGCGCACGCAGCTCTAACAGGCCTATTCTTGCCAATATCGCAGTCTGCACTATGCAAATGAGGTACAGCCCTTGGTCAAGAGTAAATCAAATTGGTAAGCCAACTGTGGTCGACTATAGCCAGGCTCAGCAGCTCAAAGCAGCATTGGCGTTGCCATTAACAAAACGAGTTTGGGTAATTTTGTGTGTTTCATTATGACTTTAATAAAAGAAATTATTTTCTTCATACATATTTGTATGCAAAAAAATGTGGAATGGTGCCGATCGATGTTGATATCCAGCTTGGATTGGCGGCGCATCAAAACAAGTTCGAGGTGATATTTAAAATTCCACTTTGGATAAGTATATATATTTAAGATAGTCTGGTGCGAAGATTTCTAGTTTGGAAATTCCCAATCGTTTATGGTGGCTGGTTTTGATATGAATTTGAATCTTTGCAGTAATATTTGGCGAGGGACCCCCAAAATCTATCGAATTACATTCAAAGGAATGTGTGTGGAAAATAAAACAATGGACCCAGCATCCATAAAACAGACATAGCACAACAACAACAACAAACAGAAATAAACATTCGAATCGTTGAGTATTTTGCGTATCCGTTTAGCCCTCAATGTTGTTTGTTGTCTGCTGTTTGCTGTTTGGCTTATAGGCAGTTGGCCAAAATTTCAGCCATAAAGCTAACAAGCGTTGCGACCTTGAGGTTTTTACTGTTCGGCACCTGAAGCTATGCGACGGTAATCAGCTGGCGCCAGGCGACGACCATTTAATCTGATCAGCGATTATCACGTTTTCATCATGCTTTATTGATATCATAAAAATTATTGTTTTTGACTCTTTGAGCCCTGCTATAGATAAATAAATGCCAACAACATATTTGAGATTGAATCCATTTGCATAACAAGATGTTTTCAGCATTCAGATTCGAAAGATCCATAACTAAGATAACTGAATAGATTTGCAAATCAGCGGCGCCTCAAAGATGCATATCATGGATAAGTTTAGCTATGACTAATCACGGCTTGGACTCTCTAGCAATCATATATCGGCATCTTTCACATTTAGCGAAATGGTGTGGTCGATAGTCCTAAGTTAGGGCCCCTAACTACTATTAATGGTCTGTGTAAATTCTATTGTGACTCTCATCAATTTCTCTTTTCATTCATGACTTCGCTAATAGTTTTTTTTTGCTTTCGACCACACTGAAGAAGTTGTCAATCAGGCCTCAGAGTCGTAGCCACAGACTAGGCCCAAAAATAATTTGTCTTTGTTTTGTTTATGGCTCCACCCAGACCACTAAACCGTGCAGCCAGCTTCTCTGCTTCTCTGCTGCTGCGCTGCTCTCCGATGGCATGCTCGGCATTTTGGCTGCTGATGCTGCCACCGCCTAGCGCTGGTGGCAATGTCATATGCAAACTAGACAAATGTAAACATATTAAAATAAACCAGATACAATTTCAAGGTCTCGGGCGCCACACGCTCATAAAAGATGCACGCAGCACCAACATAAAAACTAAAACACAAAAACTGAAAAACTGAAAAAAAGAAGATAAAAACAAATATAAAAAGCTGCAGAGGGCGCCGCACGCACAAAAACAACAATTGATAATAGCCGTCGGACAACTTCGCAGCATCAATAAATGAATAAAATGTGGCCTAGTCCGGGATCGAGCTGACAGAAGCGTATTTTATTAATGTCCCACAGGCCAGACGGGCTAATCGATCTATTTTATCCAAACACTTATCAAGCCTTCAATCGAGAGAGCATAGCCTGCAGCGAATAATAATGAATGAAAAATGTATGAGATTATTTTTTTTTTACCATTTATTGCATGCTATTTTAAGCAGCGGCAACCGAAGCCTTCGTTTGCGGTTGGATATTAGTGAGCATTTTAATTACCACCTCGCTATAAATTGGAGCATTAGTTGCTTCTCTAAATTCCTAAGTTTATCTGAAAAAATTGCAAATCTGCTGTCATTAGTTGCTGCCAGCTTAACGAGTTTGTTTAGTTCTTTCTTCGAATTAGCATAAATGTTTGAGCTGCCGCCAGTTAAGGACTTCTTTCGAGAACGTTTCCGCATGCCAAAAAACCAAAGTATTAAACAACATCAAAGTGGACTTAAACATATGCAAATTTGTCAAACTTAGCATGCAAATAAATTATGGCAATTATTGCAAGCCACAAAAAAACCCAAAACGAGAAGTAAGATCATAAAATATAAAATTTTAATAACTCGTCACCTGTTAGAAAAAAATATCAAACCAAATTATTGGCAATTTATGTATCTCTGGCCAATTTATCTGTCAATTTGCCATAACGCTCAAAGCATTTTGTGTAAACAATCACGTATCGACGACAACACCATCTGATTGTTGGGCAAATAGGCGTAAGATTATTTATCCAATAGATGAGCATAAAAAATGAGACTAAGGCAAGTGCTAACAAATATTTTATTGCAATAAATCAGGCATTAAATTACCATAAACAATTGAGAGAGAAACGTTTAAATTATTACATGTACGACTCAGACATATCCTGTAAACTGACTAATAACCAACTGTAGCACCTTCAAGTAAGAAAGCACAAAATGGTTGCTCATAAATTCGTAGCTTATTGCGAGTGTCCCAGCGCCCACAAGTAGGCAATAACTTATTTTTGTTGCCAGCTTGAGGACGCAGTCTTAGCCATAATCGCGAGTAAGAAGATCTTGGCAAATGGGACAGGGTCCATGCCATGCATTCAGCTGGCGCATGTGGGCTGCTTTTTATTTTAATTGCGAACATGCCCACACATATCGCCCACGCATAATGTCCTCGTTGTGCTATTCACGAAGTGGCGGCCCTTTCAAAGTCATTTGCGCGTAAGGATTGTAGCTAAACAGCATTCTCTGAGTGCTGACAGAGCCAGTGCCAGTGCCAACACCACCACCACCAACAACAACAACAACTGTGTAATGACAACAACTACATTGACAGGCAACCAGCGACTTCTGCATGTGCAAATTGTCGTTTAATTTATTAAGCAGCGAATACGACGGCTTTTAATATAAGCATACAAAACATTAATTACACACTTACACACCCGCACACAAAGTTGTGCAAATGTTCTGTAATTAGAAAATAAAGCTTCCACTCACGCCTACATATGCATGCGAGTATACTGCCATAAATTGTGAGCGCAGTGCCTATGCTTCATGAGAGATCTTTATAGAGCAAGAGCAGTAACGATAAAAGTGAGACAACATCGCATAACTAATCCCCCAACACAGCAACGGGTAAGGTTGCTGCATTTGGCCGTTGGCCTCAAAGTGAAAAACGGGTTAACAAACTAGACAACTTTTGGCTCCGACTATCACCTGGTTTGTTGGCCTTTTCGAGGCGCGCACACCCGTTATGAATTTTATGACTAGATTGAACTTGAAACTGGGGTCATTGCTGATTTGCATTCCTAATGAATTCAATGTGTTGCATTTTAAAAGTAAAAAAGTTTTCACAGAATAGCTATATAGAACGAGAGGATTTCAAAGTATAAATCTATTGAACTATCGAGCAACTTGTGATTGATTACAAATATATGAATCTTTATTTTGAAATCATTATATATGATATAACTAATATTAATGCGGTCATCATTAATGAAAATAACTTTTATACAATTTCAAATTAGTTTAACTACATCCCTTTTATAAAGTTAGTTAAAGTTTTTTTCAAATACCTAGAAACTGATGATTTGTTGTTATTGGCAGTTAAAGTTCAGCAAATAAATTGAAATTTCCATTTAAATGAATTTATTGTGAAATTATGTGGTAATGGTGACATTATTTAGTCTATATAAGTCTGGGCACTTGTCGAAAATATTATTGTTGCACGTTATTTACTTGGAAAAAATTATGCTAGTTACACAACGAATTCACGCTGTGTCAGCACAACTACGAAGGACCACCTACAGTGAATTTTCATTGTTTGTCCGTTGACTGTAATAGGGACTTTAAGCGTGGTCTCTCCCTCTCTCTCTCACTCTCTCTGTCTCTTTATCTCCTTGGCAAGCTCTTTGTTTAATATTTTTGGTAGACATCTTTGTTGCTTGTTATGGTGCAAGTGAAAGTACACGGTGCGTATACTTGATGCGAAGCTCGCTTGTGTTCCTTAAATTGCCGTATTGAGTATTCTCTTTCGATGTTTTTACTTTTGCTCACTATATGGCTCGACCAAAGTTGCTGTTTATGCGCCGTACATGACAATGAGCTCAGGATTCATTCCGAACCCAGACAATATCGCGCTCTGCCCATACTCGTCACGTCTAGGAGCTTTGGGTGAGCATACCTACCTACGCAACCTACTGAGGCGCATATTAAGTGCTCCCATCATATAGTTATATCAAAAGTGACTTTGGCACGTGTGCCGTTCATCCGGCTGTCCGTCCACTTGACATCAGCATCCCCGCCAGGCCAGCCAGTTGATGTGCAGCCGCTTCGAGGTGTCCAAAATGGAAAAACTAGCAAACGATGTAATAACAATTCCTGAAACGTTGTTGATGCTGCGATGTTGATCTTCGCGCGGTTTAATCAATCAGCAAAACGACGCACGTGTTTGACCAACCGCATGCGTTTCTAAGTCTGCTTAATTTATGATCTGGGTCAGTGGCAAATACATGGAAATCGAGGCTTAACCAGGGGTTATTGATGCAGAATTCATAAATTCTTTGCATAGGTTATGATATTAATATGAGAGACATTGTGTAAGTAGCAAATGCCAAATAGCTTTAGCTTTTTTATTCTTTTTTTTTTTTGTTTTCAGCGTACGTGCGCAGGTGACATAGCTGTCAGTAGCTGCTGCCCGACCACCACCACGATGACAGTTATCTATGCGTACCGAGTATATTGGAGAAGAGAGGCATGGCATGCAGGCAGACAGGCAGGCAGGTATGGTTGGATATTTTTTGCTCTATCAACAAGCTTCGTCCAGGGTCACAGTTGGCTTGAACGTATTTCAGAGTGCGTCACGTTTCAAATTTATTACGCAAAATATTCTTCAATTTAGCGCGCCTTCCTTGTCTACGCTCGTAAACACCTCACCGCGACAGCGCTGACATTAGGCAAGCGCCACATGCTGACAGCCAACTTCAGTTTAAGCGGAGGCCACAGCGAAGAAAAACGAAAAAACCTTAAAGAGCTGACTTTCTAATTGAGACAACATCTACCTCGAATGCTACCAATTTGAATGATAGATTTGGGTTATTAGAAAATTAAATAAATTCCAAAATCTGTCCAAAGTATGAAGCAATCCTAACAGTAATACAATCCATGTAAAAAATATGAAAAATATGAAAAAACAGGCTCTTTTATATTCAGGCAATTTCTGCTAATTCGGCAAATTCGAAATGCCTTGAAAGCGCGTGCATACTCCAATATTGAGAAAATGTAAGGCAAATAAAAAACCAGAGCAGCAGTCACTTCTGAAAGTATCCGCCTGTGCGCATGAATGCCAGAGCGGGTGTATGAAAAGGTGTCGACTGCCGAGCAAACGCTTATCAATATTTGCACAGTTTCAGAGTGCGATTTCTTTCTTATTTTTTTTTTTTTTGGGACTGCCTAAAAGGCAAATAAGAAATTCCAAAGTAATCAAAAACTCATTGTATTTCATCTCTCGCTCTCTCTTATATTTGTGGCCGCGGCTGTTTCTGTCTGAGCGGCTGGCAGGCAACTATATTTTTATGGTCGTGCTTTGGTTATTGCAAATTGCAAAAGCAAAACGCCTTCGCACACATTGCCACTTAACTTGGCATTCAATTGCCGTTAAGCTTTCCCCAGCACAACTCTCCCCACACGCCCTCACGCCCGCACACACACAGAGACACATACGTTCGAAAAGAACAACAACAATAGCAACATTGACAACAATAAGTACGCCCAACGCGTTCGCCACGCCCCGGAAAAGTTTTTTAAAGAAATTTTCCTTTTGTGGCAAGAACATTTTTATGTTTATAGTGGGTGCAGCGGCATTGACACTTGTTATAAGTAGCCGCAACGCCATTTTGTATTTTGTTTTTGGTTTTTTTTTCAGTTTTTTCGTTTTTATTTTTGTATTTCGTATTTTGTGTATTTTCTGTGGTCGTTGAAGCGCTTTTCTATTTATTTATATGAAAACTTTGACTGGCAATTTGCGAGTACATAAAAGAAATTTATTTTACGCGACGTTATTTTGTAAAGTAGCCACTTAAACCTAACGCGCACCACGAGCTTAGTGTTCCCTGCTCCCTGCTGCCCACTACCCTGCCGCACCCTATCTCGCTGTTCATGCCCGATCTGACTGTACGTGACGCTGGCAAGTTTAATAAGCAGTTTTAAAAAGCGTTGCCTGCTTTTCGGGACGCCCAAGCACTCAGTCCGTAATGAAACATCCGCTTGTCAGAGTAAAAGATAAAGCCTCCAAATTTATTGCTCGCCGTGAATATTGCAGCTGCGATTGCGCTCGAATTTGTATTATTTGAATTTGATGTAGCTTCAAGTATTTGATAAGTGAATGCTCGAGATTGACAGACGGTAATGACTTTATTAATGGCAGCTGAGACTTACTGCGACTTACTTTGCGACGAGGACAACAACGACAGCGACAACGCGAACGAGAGCGAGAGCGCTGAAATCGGCTGTGTGTTCAGCAAACTCGCCCGTCGATTGCTCAACCTGTTAGTCGTTAGGCACTTCGGGTTGTTGCCTTTGAGCGCAAGGTAAATATAAATGTATTGATCCAAGCAATTAGTGTTAATTGAGTAAATAAACAATATTTCAACATGCGTCCTGCCACATAAAAATAAGGCTAATGGCCGAACAATGACACCAAATTGTCGGTCTCTGCTGCCGTTAGTGCTTGTGTCTGTGTCTGCAGCCCGGGCTGTTGTGTCAGTATTGCTATTAAAGGAAATGCCACAAGGGAAAACAGAAATAAAGAGCATCATTAAGTTTTGCAACTGTTTCAATCATCTTAAACTTCCAAGCGAGTGCGGACGAAATTCCAGCTCGGGCATGAGAAGAACTTAAGTAACTTGTACTATGTACGAGGTTAGTTGTCATAAATGCCACTAAATCAAAACTGCAAGCTGCTCACTTCAGAGGGCTTGTTTAGCCCCTTGAGTTGCCGCAAACTCCACTTGTCTGGACTTGAGTTACAGCCACATTGATGAATTTTATGTGCGTGCTAGCCTGGAGCTGGCCATGACAAACAGAGTCGTGCGGAGAAATGACAAGTACAATGGGGCGTACATGGACAGCAGATTGAGAGACAAACTGGCCAGTGAACCGAATCAGAGCTCTTCACAAAATATTCCCTTTGCTAGGCATGCGAACGTCTCTGCTATCTGTTTAGAATGCAATGCAAAACTTTGCGGTTGCTCAATTTAAAAACAACACCAAAATTGTAGCAAAATGAATTTTTATGATATGCAAATGAATGTAATATTCCGTACGTTCGTATGTATGGGTGCACGCAGAGTCCGGCACACGCGGTCAAATGCAAATTTTCATTAAAATGGTAAGCACTCCTGTTTTTCCAACATGTTTGGGGTTGTCCATTTTGTGCATATATTATAATTGAGCGCGAGAGCAAAGAACAATTGAATTCAGTTGAGGTTGCACTTATTTACTACCAATCTTTAGCTGAGCACCATTCACACCGAGAGCACACCTATAAAGCTCAGCTTCAGGTTCATTTCATTCATAATATAATAACATCCTCATATATCAGCGCCACACTCCGACCAATGCCTTGAGTAGGGCTTCTGTTGCCTCAGGCACACGAAGCTCTTAAAGAAGCGTGGGTGTTGCGCCTATTTGCACAGTTGTTCGACGTGTGCGCACATGTGTGTCAGTAACTGAAGCAAAGTATTGCGCATAAAGTAAGGAATCACTGGGACACAAAAAATGTGTGTGCGCTGCGAAAAGACGCTTTAAAATCGTTTCCCGCAACCACCAAGAAGAACCAAACGATAAGACCCACAAATAAACCTTACAATGTGACTGCTAAGTGCGCCCTGGAAATGAGGTTTGGTAAGGGCTCTCAACAAGAAAAGTGAACTTGATAAATTGAATTAAAAATTTAGAGCCTATAATACGAATTTAAAAGTGGCCGAGGCGCAATAGAACTCGACGCTGAAAATAAACAAATAATCTATGCACAGTCATTCATAAGCACGTATTTAACTGAACTAACTTATTTTCGTATTATGAGTTCTTGGCAAATGTTCCGAATTATCTTTTTTATTTGAGAAAACATTTTAGTTTTTCATAAAAACATTTTGTCACAACCCATATATCATGCAAATAGCAGCAATTAGGACACCTGTGACAAAAAAAATGGCATAAAAGGCAAACTTCAACTGGCTACTTTTGCAAATTTATACCGGAATCAAGTGAAATTGGTAGATGTGTTTTGTTGCACGCCAAGAGCAGCTGTATGCAATTAAAATTAATTAAAAGGCAGGTGCAGGGCATAGCTATGAAATATCTGGCAAGTCCTGCCCAGGGCCGAAACCAGGATGCATGCCTTTGAGTTGACGGAACATGCAGAATGTAACCGAGTAATGCCCAAGCCCATTACATGCCTACGTCCACGCCCACTGCAGCAGTCTTGCAACCACAGCTCCAACAATTTTGGGGCAAGAAAAACAAATGAATTTCATTTCCGACAAATTTGTACTAGAGCAAAAAGATTGCAAGCCGCAAATGCCAGCGACGAAAACTATGAAAATTACTAAACTTAAGTTCTCTGACAACTTATTTGTTAGCGTCGCGTCGCGTCGCGTCGCGTCGCAGCGCTGTAAAAGCCGCAACTAATTACAACAAAATTGTCATTAGTTTCAACTTGTCGGCCGCACAACCAGCAAAGTTTTTGTTCATGTTTTGCCACTTAGTCGCTGGTAGGGCGGGGCTTGGATTTTTCTGTGGCAGCGTCGTCTTCGCCATTGCTATTTTTTGCGCGTTTCCGTTTCCGCTGCCACTGCCGCTACCGATGCGCAGCCGTTTGGAACAGTGCCAGCCCAACATGCACTTGACTTTTATGGAAGCAACGGGAGCCAAACGACAAGAGTGGAACGGATACATTTATAGAGTCGTGCAGCCGGTATCCTGCAATTGAATGGCCACCCCTGTCTGACTGGCAACAGTTGGCATTGACCATATTAGCGTGCCCGTGCTTGTGCCCTTCCACAGTCGCGGGACGACGGCAGCGGCGACGGCGATGGCTAGTTGACAAATGAATTATGTTCAAAGGGTGGAGGTGCAACAAGTTATGAATTTCTTGTTGCCTTTCCATGTTTGCCTTGGTCTTCGAGTGAAATAAATGGCAATTTAATTTTTTGAAATGCAATTACTTAATCAACTGCAGGCCCTGTATCCACATACGTGCTTATTGGAGTAGATAATTGATCAAAATATTTAAGTGAACTGTGGACATCACTTACTCCACAGAGGACATTTTGTAAGTATTTGTAATATTTTTTTTAGCCATATATTGACTCAGTCTACATACTACCTTCGTTACCTACACACATTTCCTTCACTTCAGTTTTATTAATTAAGTAAGTATTTCGCTCTCCTTCATTCCATTGGCATTTGAACGCGCATACTTTCTGTTTAAATTGAGTTACATACATAATTTATATTTGCAATTTTATACGATGGCTCTGACTTCGCCACAGCTTGTTTAATTAAATAAAGTTATTCCGATTCATATGCAAATTCAATTTCTTGAACTCTTGAAAGTTGTTGAAGAATTTGTCAATTTAAGAATCCGTTTCACTTATTTCATTAAATTTCGCTTTAGTTTTATTCGCCATAATAGTAGAGCTGACGGCGCTCACTCGATCAACATGATTTATATAGCATACAAAAAAGTTGCCAAGTGGATGCAGTTGAGGACGAGGGCGAGGCGCTGCGTTTATCTGCACGCAGCCGGCACAATATACTGTGACCCATATAAGAGAGCTTAAAGAAGCAGGCGGGCTAAGAGTTTGCAACTGGAGGCATCTGAAATCAAACAGAAAGTTTAGATGTTGAAAAATGGGAGTGGCGGCTGCTGCTTACAAGACAAAGAATTGTCTTATCCCTGTGTAGGCACCAGTTGCAAAACTTCTTTCATCTTTGCTATGGCTCGCGTGTGAGGATAAGTCGCACCGGGTACAATCCATCATTGCGAGCAGCGCAGGGCGGGGCATCAGCAAGCGACGAGGAGACATCAACATGGAGCAGCAGCAGCTGAGCTCGATCCACTTTCTGAAAGCACCGAGCGTTGCGACAATATTTTTCAATTTTCTTCAGCAATCGAGCGTTGATAACAAACTAATGCTGGTTGCAGTTAACTTCTCGCTGAAGCAGTGGGAGTTGCCGGGTAGGAGGCATAGGATGAGCTTAAGACACACAGGGCCAACTGAACTCTTCCCGCCCACTACGACAAAGATGCCATTTGAGTTCATTTGTGTTAGCTGAATAGCCAAGTACGTATACGTCATGTACGCCAAGCTGCACTGATTCCTGTTTGATGAGCCAGGGGTAAAGCAATTGAGATAGCTGAAACGTTGCCAAAATACACACACACACACACAAAAGTTCTGTTCTCATAAATAAACCGAGCAGCGTTTGTAGCTGTTTGTCGAGTGTTGAGTTGTCGATGAACAGTCCTAAATTTTCAATTCTTTCAACTTAACATTGCTTAACATATTGCTCTGTTTACTTAAATATTTAATCAGAGCCAGGATTTAAAATGCCAATGTGGGCAACATTCTGATCCAGTCGCACTTAAAATATAAATTAAATTTTGTTTCAGAAAAATTGTACGTTAAAATGAGTTGATTGGTTTGACAGCTTTATACCAATTTCACTTTATTGGAAGTATTTTTTACTCGATTATAGCGGATTAAAAAAAAGAAGGAAAATAATTATTTAAAAAATAATGAAAATATCGCTTCACTCCTGATACGGTTTAACTGCTGGACTCGTACGCAAGACTTTAATAAACCACATTAATCGGAAAAGGGCCGAACTGCCAGGAGCATCCACTGCCAGGCTAAATAACCACATGTCCGTCATCAGCTCATGCGCTTGGCCGTTCAATGAAACTGTTGTTGTTTTCGTTGTCAGAATGTTGCGTTTATTAATGAGCGCGCATCAGTCGATCCACCACAACGATGCTGCAAGTGGCCCATGTCCAAGCAGAACATCGTAGTAAAGTGTACACTGCTCAGTGTAGCTCTGTAGCCCGCCGTGCCATTGTATGCAGCATCACGTGCTCATTTGAATCTGTGGTGGACTACGATAATCACAAACCAAATGTATGCAAATTGCGCCCGCAACGCTCTTGTTCTCGTTGCAGTTGCCAACCAATTTAATCTGATTTTTTCCCAGTTGGACCATCGATAAAGTGCTCGAATGCCAACAATTGGCATACACGTCTTTACACACATATGTGCGCATGTATGTATGTATGTATGTAAATGCAAATTAATTAACTGAAGTTCTGCTTGGCAGGAATGCAATTAAAGGAATTTAATATATCGTAAGTGAAGGACATTTCACAGTCAATGTCGTAAATGCCCAGCTGCGATTCACCCAAGATATTTTGGTTAATTATTTTGTTTCCTGCTGATAAGATTAATCGTTATATTCTCATAAATCTTATATATTTTCAAATAACCATGATGAAAAAGCTGATATGGCCCAAAGCTTGTTAATTTACAAATAAAGCTCAGTCCATTATACAATTTATATATGCATTTGAATATTAGTTCAGTTTAAGACTTACTTTTAATTTAATAATGCTTATTCATTGCAAGTCGGTAAAAAGCTTAAATAATTGAATCTTCACCTGCACAGTTAATTATGCTTATGGTTTCTGGCCCCATTACTCTGATCCTCTGCAAGTGTCCATGTCTGATAACCAGATTCAAGTTAACCTAACCGCTGACTCTGGCCACAGCTGAATTCGTTAACTATGCCATACAACTGCGCAAATACAGATAAAGTTTAGCCCTGGCGCATGCCTCTACTAATGCTCGCACTAGTTCTAACAATTTTGACCTGGATATTTTTGGTTATGTTGGTCTTTGCATTTCGACTTCGCTTAAAGCACCGAAGTTTGTTAATGCGAATACGTGAGTGTTGTTTAGATTCGCAGACACTTCTAGGCCACCAAATGCTGCACGCTTCATTCGGTTCATCGATGCGCCAGCATCTCCCCAAGACAACAACTGACGATTGTCTCGTGTTGTCTATTTTGCTTTCAAGTCTCCTAATTCAAATGCTCGCCGGCATCGTGAGCTCCTAGCTCATTGCTGATGTGCGAACTTCAATATGACTGACAGCACACCTTATATAACCGGAGTCGGGCGTCATTGTTAAGAGCTCGCTCACTCCGGCGCAGGTCAGTAATTGTTGGAGCCTCTGTACGTAGGGATAGTTGGGACAGTATTAATAAATTCTGCACGTACTGGGCCGCCCATATAAATCTGTTTCGAGCTTACCCTTATCCTTGAAAATTGCAATTGCAAACCAGTAGCAGCCGTGGCAGCAGCAGCAGCAGCAGGAGCCGCCGCACCGACACTAAGTCAAGACGGGTGAGCTTGGCAACAAAGTAAAGCAGCCGATGTCTGAAGCTCGCAGAAACAAAAAGAGGCTCCAACAACGGCAAAAGATACGCATTCCAGGCTTTGAAAAAGAAAAAATCATAATAAAAAGATGCAAAGACAAAACTTTTCGTGGGCTTCCAGAATAGGGGGAATGAGTGCGACAGCGACGACGGCAACAACGATGACGAGCTCTGCCCTGGGGATGTGCCCCACTCACACAGCCAGCTAATAAAGGCAGCTGCCTTTTGGATAAGCCACACGGATAAAGCTGGCCTTTTTAGGGGCAATGTTTTTGTTCTGCCAACTGCAACAGTTTCTGCGGCATTCCAACGCATGCGTATTTCAGCATCAGCAAGCACCAACAAATAGCAACAGGCTAAATAAGAAAAAAAAAACTAAAGCGAAAGCAAGTCACACCACACGGCTTCTTTCAGCTGTGCCGCGAGCTACAATCTAAATTATAGGACGAGGATAGCATTTTTATGTGCAACCAGAACTATCAAGCTGCTCGTTCATTGTTCCTGAGCTACTGCAGCCCCTATTTATAGAGACACTAGCCATATTTTCATATATAGCCTATGTTATTTATAATCTGCATAAAACGTACAGCAAAACCATTGAGATTTCTTTTATTCAATCTACATTTGATTATAAAAATTCAATAACAACTATAGAGTCCAGCTTGCTCGTTGAGCTCCTCTATTAAAGTACAAAAAAAAAGGTTATAATTACTTATGTTATTTGGGAATTATTTTCTGTATATTCTTGCGATGAATTTGGCATTTACTTTTATGAGCAAACCTAGAATTTTGCCTATTTATGTTTGCAGCTGATAAAAGACTTGATTAATTGTGAAATCAAATCGTTGGTGACCACTTAACAAGTTTTTCCAAGCTGAGCTCTGCGTTAATGCTGCAAATTATGCAGACGCACAGCCATCTGGTTTCGTCGGAGGTTTTTGCGATGCTGTTGTAGAGATTCTGGTCCTGCTCCCTTGGAGCATTGTGGCAGCTGCTGCGCTTATTTAAAATTTATGAAAACGCATCAGCTGCACAGCACGTTCCAATATTTGCCAGGTAACTCAGTAACTGGCGGAGGCAAACAGCACCATCAGCTCGCCCAAGGACTAGAACAGCACAGGACACCTGCGTAATGTGTCTGTACGAGCGTGTGCGTGCGGCTGCAGTGCACACTGGACATTTTTCACCAGCTTCGTTGACTAACAGTAGCAGGAGTTACACGATGAAGCATCTTTCGAGAATTTATGTGCGCAATGTGAAAAATTTCAAGCAACAAATGCTGTAAATTTGTGACACCCGCACCAACATACCTACATACCTACATACATACATGCAACACACACGCAACGTCCACGAATAAAAATGTATGTCTGAATGTTTGGGCTTGCGGGTGAGTAAGTACTTTTTGTGTTTAACCAAGCATTATCCTATTAAATGTGACAGCACCGACAATTGGTTAGAGTCGTGGCGCAGACAGACCATGTAATGAGCATAGCCGCTGACCCTCGATGCCGCAGGCTGCTGGCTGTAGCTGCAGCGCAAGATCAGTGGAGTGTATTAAAATGTGACAAACTGCTCTAACTTAAACCGCAACAGCATCATGCATAACGATAACGACAGCTTCTGGTCCCACAAAAATGAGATTTTGATTAATGCGCAGCACATTTGGTGGCGCAGGGGCTGCACCAGCATTAGATGCGACATTGCCGAATTCCCGCAGTGTTTCGTCTGCGTGGCGCCTGCACTTGAAATGCTGAACAAATGCAAATGCAACGGGGACTCAAGGGCATGCTGCTGCATTCATTTGTCTTGCTCAGCACGCGGCAGGCAGGCAGTGGACCTGCCCTAAGCAGAACCATTGCACTTGGCACCAGCCTTTGCACATGCAACACGGTTTTGCGTCAGTAGCAAGAGCTGCGGGACTAGCACCCACTGGAGGCAGCCGTTGACTAGTTTTGCTGTGTAATTCAATTGGTTGGTATTAAATATTTAAAATTCTGACGCAGGTATCTGCTGTACCTACGTATGTACTTCTCGTATACGTTCTCTCTTTTTGAAATCGAATTATGCACGTTGCACATACGCAACGTTGGCGCCCAAGCGTTCAATGTTCGCCAGTGCCGAGAGCTTCCGCTGAAACCTTGCTGCTAGCTAGACTTGATGTTGATGTGATGATGTTGGGCGCCCAACAAACTCTAACGATTTTTACATTAAGAGCACCCGCCCATCTGCCAGCCAACTGTCTATCTTGTTGACAACCTCAACAGACGATGTTTCCGAGGCAGTTTTGTTGCGCGTTCTCTAAAAGGGAAACATCTTCCGTAATGCCATTAAGCTTGATGCCACCAGCCCTGTACTGTTACCTAAGCATCACATGATTCTCCATGAACAGATTCACTCTGTTTAATGCTTGTCTTTAATTTCCTTAACTGCACAAGGAAGATATTTCAAAAATGTATCATCTTTAATTTAGCAGAAAATGAAACTTAAATGATGTTTCGTCTCTACATTTACGTTTCGTCATACATTTTATCATATTAACTGTTATCATAGAACTGTTTCAGCATACGTCTGTAGATTTATGTATGTATCCACATATTATCCAACCTGCATTTTGAATCTGAATATGAAGACTAATTCTACATCATCAGATTTAAAAATATTACTGGCAAAATATAGTTATCATTTTCACACCAGCAGGTGGTCTATAATCTCACGTTTATTATAAGTTATAATTGAAATAGACAACATTTAGATAAGCTGTTGTAACCATAGTATGTCATGTTAAGCCTCATTGCGGGTTTGCCCGTAATGTAACTAGCTAAATATAAACCTGTTGGCAGGCAGCTCAACTCTTGTTGCTAGTCTATAATCCACGCCACTCTTGAAGCCGTATAAAAATAGCATTGTTGTATATTTATGTTCGGACGTAATATATGGCAACACACTTTTGGCCATTTGACACAATTCTCCAACATTTTGCGTGGGGCCTGAAGCAATACCCTAAATAGAAAGTTACCTGTATATGTATATGTATGTATGTAAGCGAGGTTAGCCTGAAAGATTTGCGAGTCTAATGTGAAATTTGAAAGGTTCGACAATTTACATGTTGCAGTCTACCCTCGATTATTGTATAAATATATAATATATACTTACATATGTATGCTGCTGTGTGTGGATGCCTCAGTGAAAGATACGTTTAAAAATAAAAAAATAATTTGAATTATTTATTACATTACAACAATGTGTTTTCTTTTGTCAGTTTATAAAAGATTGGTTTGCTTACACACTAAGCACATTTTATATAGACAGATAATATATAATTTTGCTCGCATTGGATTTTTACAATTACAATTTGAAGAAACTGACTTCTTGAAGCAGCAACTGAGTTATGCAAGGCGACTAATGTATATACTCCAAGAATTATGATTTAAAAATGTACGTTGCTTGCTTCTAGTGTGGTATCGCTTAGAGCTAGACTTTAAGATAAATGCCCAACTTGAAGTGGACAGTCGGAATGCTCGGAGTTCAGAGTTTCGCATACGAAGGGAGCATCAAACTAATAGTTGCCCGGCTCACGTCGAAGTTTTTGTTACAATTTATGTATTTTTTATACCCTGAACCCATTGCAAATGGGAAATCAGGGTATAATGCTTTTTTTTTATATTTTTCATTTATTGTGCTAAAATAAAAAACGCAACAATTTAATTCAATTCATTTGCGAAAAATACTTTTGACATGATATGAAAAAAGGGAATGTAAATGAATATTAAAAGCAAAACAAAGTGAAATTATTTAAATCAATTAAATAAGATTTTGTTCATTGCCATTATTCGAATTTAGTTACTTGGGCTTTAATATCAATTGCCATTTTTTATGATTACTGAATTAAATGTTGTTAAAAGCACTTGGCGTTTGAGTTTCTGTATTTAATAATTATGAAATTGTTTCCATTATACAAATTTATGCTTTTTTGTAGTATTGCGGGCGTTTTCATGATTAGTTACAAATGTGTGTTTAAATGCAACGACAAGTTATTTGCACAGTTAATTAAAATTATATACACACATGTATAATATATGGTACGTACACATGTTCATATGAAGGTATATGTGTATAAGACTTACATACATTATGTATAATGGTACATTGTTGAATGCTCGCAATGCGCTTATGTGACTATGCCTATGTGCGGGAGGGGTTGCTGGTGGAGGGCTCGTGAGAGTATTCGTGTGTGTCTAGTTAAATGCCATACAGACCATGTGTCGTATACGCAATGTGCAGCTCACTATTGCCTATTTCTTCTTGCCTTTGCGCTTGTTTTTGCTGCGATTGTTGTTATTGTTGTTGGTGCTGTTGCGACTGGTTTGCTTCTGCTGGCTCGTCTCAAGCCTCGGTATGCCGCTAGTGACAATGTTGGAGACAGTGCGAGTTGTGGTGACCACACTGGTGCTCGGCTCACCAGCAGCAGCGGCCGCTGCCGTTGCGGGCAGCGCCTCTGTGGTTGTTGTGGTCGTTGTGATGGTTTCGCCCTGCTGTTCATCGAAGATTTGGCGCTGGGCCTCGCCGCTGCTGAGTAAGCGATTGAACATAGCCTCCCCAGATTCGCCAGCAGCCGATTTACGCCCAGTTTTCGTCTGTTTCTTCACCACCTCTGTGACGGTGACGACAGCGGAGCTGTCGCTGGACGCTGGGAGCGTATAGGTGCGTTGTGTCTCCACTACCGAGCCGCTATCGGCACTGAGCAAATCCTCAACGGATTTGCGGAGCTGTTTTGAGATCTCGGCCAGAGCACGCTGCTCCGCCTGAAGTTCGGCTAACGTGTTGCTACATTTTGCGTTTCCCCTTTCTTCGTGCTCGTCGTCGTCCTCATGTTCGGCTTCCTTGATAGTGTTGTAAGTCTGTGACTTTTGCAGCTTGCTGCCTTCAGCCACAGTGTTGAGATTCTCGATGACCTGCGCGCCCTGCACGTAGGCAATGTTGAGTTGCTCCTCTGCATTGTCCTCCTCATCGGAGTCCTCGCTATCATCGTCCGAGGAGTCGCTACTCTCGTCCTCCTCCTCGTCGTCGTCCTCCTCTTCATTATCGTCGTCGTCTTCGTTCGCTGCCAATTGGCCTGCCAATTTACCAATTATGGTATTACGATTGCTGTCCCTGATCAGTGCTTCTAGCACCTGCTGATTGCCGTTCTTGGCATCGCTCTGGCCTTTAGCTCTAGCCGACGGCGCTGCTGTGATGGCAGAGTCAACAACATCGTCTATTGCATCACCATAAGCGCTCTCATCGTCGTCGCATGCGTCTACGTAGACGTTTTCAGTTTCATCCTCCTCATCGTGCTCATTGTCGCGCTGCTCCTCGAGGCTCTTTTGCAAATTCAATTTAACCCGCTCATTCTCAAGTAGCTCCTCGAGCACATTCTTCATTTTTGCATTTAATGACAGCTCCGACTTGCCGCCAGTGGGCAGCACAAAAGTTTCGCTGCGCAGCAGCGAGGTCGCGCCCTCCTCGAGCTCATCTATGTCGAAGGGCGCGCCGCTCACTTGTATAGTTCGCGCGCTGCCATCGCCTCCAATGACAGGATTCAGCACCTCCACAATGGTCGTCTCCTTGGCCAGCGTCTGGTGCATTGTCAGTGGCGTTGCTTTAATGCGTACCTTCCCCGACGAGACGCTCTCAATGGACGATGGGCCATAGCTATCCGCATCGTGGCGCAGGAACAGTTTCTCGTTATTCGCTTGCACTGTAACAATAGAGGCAGTGTCCTCCTCCTCTTCATCTTCATCTTCATCGTCATCGTCATCATCATCTTCGTCATCGTAATCATCATCGTTAAAATCGTCATCTGCCTGCAGCTCCAGCGGTGGCTGTGTGTCATCTAGTGTTCCTTCATCCCCCTCCGGAACTTGCAGCTCCAACGAGATGATGCGCTCCTTGCAGGTCTCCACCTAAATACATTGGAATCGAAATGCGATATGTTGTGCATTTGTTTTGCTGGCAGACAAATAACTAATAAAAGCAACAAGAAACAGCACCGAGCAGCGAGACCAAAACCATAGCAATAGCTTCAATATATATTTATAACTCAACAGTGGTTGTGAGACAACTGGCCAATATTAGCGCTTATCGTGCCACAAATACAGAAATACAAGTAAAAGTGATGCGTGTTAATGATGGAAGACTTTTAGTATTTCAGTTAGTTTTGCGCATAAATTTGTAGTTTTTAAATAATGATTTTAGTATAATAATCTACTAGCATTATTTGCTCATGCAAAAACAAAGCATTTGTTCCCTAGTTGTAAAGTCCTGTAATCTAGTAGTTACCTCTTCTACTAGAGGCTTCTTTAAGATCTCGTTAGATGACATTCATGAGCGTGACTCTATGTACATGAATACTTTCCATGTTCAGATTGGGGTTTACAGTGTCAAAGAATTCGAATCAATTATGAAACTAATCAAGAACTATTACAGAGCAAACTAATCCCTTGAGAGCCTAGACAAATGATGTAGATAACGAGATGATCTCAAGTATTTTGGGATGAATCTGAACACAATAAACATTAAGAACGAAATTAGAAATTATGACATATTAAATGTGCAATATATACAGATATGTTGAGAGCATTATGAAAGAATGCTGAGAGAAATAATTTAGCCTGAAGGGCCAAAGGCAAAACTAGATTAATGCAATGTGTACTAAAAGCGTGAATATGAAAGTCGAGAAAATGGACCCAAAGGATACATGAAGCCTGCATCTCATGCAGCTGGCAAACTGATGACTATGAGGACGACCGCAGAGAAAATTGCCAGCGTTTTCTTGCGGACAAAGTGAAAGGGTCCCATTGTCGAAACACGATAAGCTGTAGCTTGTCGCTGACAGGCGTCGCACTGAGCCAACTATGAACGCAGCTGCAGGCCGCCCGCAGTGCATTTTGCGCATTTGGGGTCAGTTGGAGAGGCTGCAGGCCTCGGGCAAAAGTGGTTGGTCTCGAATCACTGGAGTTGCCCAGAGAGCCTGGGGTAGTCGGGCAGAAGTTGGTGTGCCGTTGACAGTCTTGTTTGCATCGCTTCCTTCCGTTTAGAAATTGAAAAGCAAAGCAAAGCGATGGAAACAATTTTGAAGACTCAGATTTGCGCCCAAAAATAGCAGGGGCCGTAAAATGTGCTGCGCTGTATTCGCTTTTATTTCGATTGGAATCATTAAAACGAAGCCACCGCCGCAAAACGAAACAAAACTTTTGCTTTAATTTTAATGGACTTGGCCATAAAAGGCAGCGCGTCATTATAATGCGTTTGCATACATAAAATGAAGCAAATATCTGGCTCTAAAAGCGGTCGCCGCTGCTTTATGGACACGTGACAACAACAAGCCCCAAAAACACAATCAAACTCTTTGAAGGTTAGGCCCGAATGGAGCGGTGAGACGGACTGGGAGGATTCTAAAAACCGCGACACTTAAAGACAACAATAAGCACGGAAATGATTTTTGTTGCTGCTGCGCTCGCGCTGCGAATCGCAAGACCTTTTCTCTTAGGTGGCACGGAAAGTAGCTTATTGTCCTTTTTATGTGCTGCACTTCGGTCGGAGCCCCAGCTCCAGGTGGGCGGGACGCCACTGACGCAATGTCAACAGCGAAAGCCACTGCGCAGCTAAAAGACAACAACGAGAATAACTGATAAACATTTGTGGCAGAGCACTTACAAGATGTACAGATACTTTTCAGAAGGCCGCAGCCAGCTTTGCGCAGATGGAACATAAAAATCAGGGGCTCTATAAAATAATTAAGTTGAGTCGGTGAAGGAGAGTCTTGATGGAATGTTTGTTTGGTATGTACAGTGATACAAGTGGAGAATGGTGGGTGCTCTGTGCGCGGTGCATTAAATATTTTAGGATGTGCAAAATACGTGAATCAACTACAAAATCGAGAGCGAGACGAGACGCTGGCGTTTACGCTTACGCTTACGAGTACACAACAGAAGCGGCTTTCAACCAAAAAAAAAAAAATGTAAAACGCTTTTGCATAGCTCACGAAACTCAAGTTGGTGCCAATTAAATATAAGTAAACGATGTATTCACAATCAATTTCAGTTGGATTGGCTAACCTCCGTCTCGATGATTTTCTCAATGTACTCGACTGTGCGCAATTGAGGTTGCCCCGTTATGGGGCAGGGCACTTCCTCAGTGCGTCTCACAATTTTCTCATCGAGTATTTTCTCGCGTTCGCGCACGATTACCGGACCATCGCTCGACTTAATGGCAATTTTCGGAAAGACTATTTTCGGCTGCATTTCAGAGAAAAAATGTTAAAATTTAGAAAAGAATTTAATGGAATAGAATCAATTTGGGTATGTTCTTCGCTGTGATCTCATCCTTTTGTTTTCTTTGGATTTCCCATTCAGTGCTCTAGCAGCGCTTTGATTGGACTAACTCTGCATTAGTTACATTTGATCATGAGACAGAATCAATCGCATGTTTAGTTTTTGATATTTTAGTATATTGTTGGGGTTAGTAAAGCAATCCATGTAGCTCTATGGGTTGTATTTTGTGTTTAGCTGGTTAACAGTGGCTCAACCGAAATCCTCAGGCAACACACGCATGTTAATGGCTTCTTTTGAATTTGTGGATGGTTTTTATTTTTATTTTGTTGGGGGGATTCGCTTGAAAGTGGAGCAATATTAAGTAGTCTGAACACCGAGAACTTACCTCATTGGCCCTGGACTCATGAGTAATCAGATCGTCAGTCATCTTGCGCATGTTCTTGATCACGTCTTGCGCCTCAACGGCGCCCTGTTCCAGCGAGCGGAGGCGGGCCGCACGCCAAGAGGCGCGCTTCTCAGCGCTGCGTTAATTAAAAATAAATACAATATTAGCAGGGATTTCACTATAGAGTCAGTCTCTTTTCAACTAACAGAGCGCAAATTACAGGAAGTGTATTCATCTATAAATATACCGTGTACTTATATACAGATGTCGAGTGACTAAAGCAGACACCGTACAAACTATTACAAAATAAGATAGTTGAATCAAACTAAGAGAAAGATGAGAGTTGAAAGTGTTTCCCTAGAGTTTACATTGATTTACATAGATAAACAGATATAGGCTGGAAAATTACATTGAAGATAATAGTTGCTATTCGACTGTGCGTGTGCGATGTGTTCGTGTGTGTGGGGTTGGTGTGTGCACATTGTCTTCGCCGTCAAAGTCTATGTGGCAAACGGGCACTTAAACTAAATGGATACGCCTACGGGCTACGAGCTGTTGATTCGCTAGAACTTTAACCTGTGACCTTTGCGGCAACTTCTGTTCACACGCCTGTCAACTCATTCACCGCCACAATTGTAACTTACTTCATCTTGGCTCGGGTCTTGACCGCAGGCGATGTCGAAATGGCGCCTCGTTCGAGCTGCTGCTGCTGCTCCTCCTCCTCTAGCTGTTGGACATAGTCGTCCACAGAGAGGCCTGCTTGGCGTGCAGCTGCTGCTAGGGCGCGGCGTTCCGCCTTCAGCGTGCGTACGGGAATGCGACTGCTCGAGCTTGCGGGCGTGACAGGCTGCTCCTCTTCGTGTATGGTTGGCTCCTCGGGCTGGGGCTGTTGTTGTTGCTGCTGCTGCCAAAGACGTTGCTGCAGCGCGGGCGGCATCACGACTTTAACCTTTGGCTTGGGCAGCAGCGAGGGCTTGGGCGTATCCGCAGGCGGCGTCGCTGTGGGCGTTGCCTTCGTCTGCTGCTGCTGCTGTTTCAGCTGCTTAGGTATTTTGCTGGGCGCGTGCGTTGCCTGCGCTTGGCTTTGTGCGGTTCTGTCATTTTTTTGTGGATTTGAAATTCGTTGGGTGTTTCAATTGTGCAAAGTAAAACACATATGAATATACAGATATATAAAATTACCAAAGATTTGGCTGGGTAAACCAAGTTGTGAATGTGTAATGCGGTTAGCACATGATATGGGAGAGCGGTTACAAAAACAATGACGTTAATTCATTTTAGTCGGATGGGTGTACGTGCCTGTGGCTCCATGCAACAAACTTTGCCATAACAAGTCAAATTTGTTGTAATTAAAATCCAAGAAACACATTGCGAACTTCTACCCAAGCCCAACCTAACCAAATCCCTATCACTGACAAAATCACTTTTTGAACAACTTTGCCAACAAGTGCAATAACATGGCATCTGGAGATTAGCGTGTTAAGGCAGACAACCAAGGCACTGAAGCGGATCACTGGCACAGGCACAGGCACAGGCGCAGGCTCAACGATGAACAGGAGTACGGAGTCATAGCCAGGGCCAAAGCCCGAGACAATCCAGCACAGTCGTAAAACTTGTGATGCCAGTTCACTTGATATATATATATATATTTATATATATATATATATATATATATATATATATATATATATATATATATATATATATATATATATATATATATATATATATATATATATATATATATGCAAAATTAATTTTAAAAGTGAGCGCACTAAAACTATTTGCAATAAGGTTTCAGCTGGCAGTGTTATTCGGCGTCCCTTCGCCCACATCCTGTGCATTGGCCTGTCTCTCCCACTGACGAACTTTGTGGCCTGATTTTTTTTTTTTTTGGTAAGAACTTGCTGCAAGTGGCTTTTGTCTTAAACAAATTGCTACACACTTTCGGTTGAAGTTTAATTCGAAATTATTGCAGCTGAATCGGCGCTGTAAAGGCTGCAACTTCTGCTTGAGTGATTTATGTATTTCAATTTACACGACGCCGCTGGCATCCAGATGCTCAGTTACCTTCGGTTGGGCAGGAGATCCTGCTGAGAAGCGCTTAGAAAGGCGGTTGCGGTTGTAGGCTAAGTGCGGCCAGGCTTGACCCAGCTAAGTTGCACTTGCTGCACCACTTTTTTCTTTGATTTTCGGTCTTTTTATTGTTCGCGCTTGCTCGGCTCGTTTTATTCATTCATTTGCCCTTTCGACTTTTAAATGAACTTTGCACTGGCCCTCCAGGGGCGCCACTAGAGATGTCGCCGTTTTGACCCAGCGAAACAACCAGACCGCTGCGTACATACTATAAAGTATTTAAACGTGCTGAACTTTTGCAATTGACAGATTTATGTGAACGATGTCCTCACAACTTTTACAATGCACTTTGAATTCATTTAGCTCCATTTTGGCATTCTACTTTCAGTTGGTTTTCAAAAATATTGTTCAAATAGAGTAAATATTAAAATAATAACCCATTACCGATTTATATGATTGTTGTTTATAGTTCGTGAGCGTTAGATTATAAATTTAAAGTGGATGACAAACTGCAGTTGATTTAAATTCATTATCTTTTCCATTTATTTGTAGACATTTTTCCATTATGATGAGGAGGAACAATATTACATACATATATAAGATATATGACACATGTTAATCAATAAATTCATTGGCAATGTTGTGAGCATAAATAGTAGTTGATGATGACGATGCATGGATACATATTTATTCGTGTGTATGTCTGTGTGTGTGTGTAGTTTAATTAATACATGGCTTGAGTGCAAGTTCTCTTTTGTACAGATACATTCATATAAATATTTATAAAATATATACAAAATTTAACGTTGGCAACAACAATGCAATCGATTTCATAAACTTAACGTGTACATGCGTTTGGCTGGAACATATTTCAAGCAGCCCCGCATGGAATTGTGAGTAGTACGTGAACTAAGTAAGTGTTAACACCGCTTTAGTTTTAGGATTTTACCTCCCGGCTTTCATAAAGAACTTTGTCAATTTCCATTTAGGATTAAAACAAACGAATGCTACTTTCACTAAACAATTGAATACGCAAACATAACTAAATAGAGTCGGGCTTTACCCATACCATATAAACCTAGGCACTTTCCTCTCTTTTCCTTTTCTCTGTCTGCACAGAGTCGACTAAGCGTGCAAAGAGCATAATAATTAGCCTCCTTGTACTGCTCTAAGAATCATTATTTTTAATTTCGTACTTTTTCCACTTGCTCTCTCAAATATAAAATTGTGTTGTGGTAGTAGAAACATGTTAATGACGTGGCCCCTGGCACTAAGGCTGGTCAGTGAGTCAGTAAGTGGGCGTCGTGTACTGTCTGTGTGAGTGAGTACATTAGAAGCGCTGCAGGTGTGTGATTGTGAGTGTCGTGGAGCAGTGTAAAAGCATTTCAAGTGCTGGCAAAGTGTGCAACGCTGAGCTGCATTTTTTTTCGCACGAAGAAAGAGTTTGGGGACGATTAAAAAAGATTTGAAATATATGGCTTATAGAAATTTGAAAAAAAAAAAAAAAAAAAAAACAAAACAAAACATAAAACTCAACATTGATACTATACTTAGTGAGTGATGCTGCGATATAAAGTATATTAAAGTCTGTTGATTACGTAGTCATTCGCATTGTCTAAAGATAGTGTATAAAAATGTTCTGCATATAACAAAGTGTGTTGATTATGTAGGATAAAGTTAGTTGGTTTTTCGCTTTAGGTAGTAACTTATTGTAGTCAGATTCTCTCACATAGAAAGTTCTTATAAATATATAAGTGTATAGGCTTCATATCTATATTAGATATCAGAGCTTAGTCAATAAACGTGTCCCATTCTCATAAAGGTAAGAGATAGACTGTGTACTTGTATTTGTATGTGTGTGAGTGAGTGTGTGAACTTAGTTAAGTTTTAGCTTCTAAATACTGCTTCAATTTCGTCAAGTGGATTCCTGAAAAAGTTGGTGAGAAGCAGAAACAGAAAGTTGTTGTGATGTACAATTAAACAGGTGCATTGTTACCGGGCTTGCAAGTAGACAAACAAAAATGAAAAGCAATTACAAAAATAAAAATACATTTTTAACAGAATCAGAAAGTTCATCGTGCGGGCAAAGGAATGCTCAGATGCCTTCGGATTTGTTGCCTTTGGTGTTGGTGTTGCTGCTGCTGTTGCCGACTTGTCATTCGCTTATTCTTTATCGCATCATGTTATCATGGTTTTTCCAAGTTTAATTAATTTTTATGCGCCAAAAGCAACAAGCGAAATGTACAAAAAAAAGAAGAAAAAAAAAAACAAACAAATAACAACAAAGAAGAAAAAAAAACAATCGAAAATCTGCCACAGAGTAAAATAATAAGCTGAAAAAACAATAATTGTATGCGTTGAAGAAGAGCAAATGAAATAGCTAGCCACTAACGCACACACACACAGATTTAAAGAGCATCATTAACGCCCTCATTTTAGCTTAAGGTCAAATTATGCTTTTATATCAGAGAAACACAGACAACTAAATGTTCATTTGCATATGCGCCACGGTGCGCTGCGGTCCATTTGTGGACCGAACGTAGCGCCAACGCCATAAAATATAAATTAATTTATGCGTAATCAACAAAACATAAATATTTTCATCTGCATAAAAACACAAAAGCGGCCCAAGAAGCTGCGCTCGGTCACAAACCTACGTACACAAATGTAAAAACCAAAAAATAAATAAAATAAGAAAAAAAAAGCTACAAAGAAAACAAAACAAATACTAAAGCTGACCAATTGTCTCGACGTCGATCAATTCAAGGGCAACCGCTGTGCCAAACCGCCAAACCACCAAACCAATTGAAAGCGAGAGCGAGGGAGTCAATAGCCAGCCGCGGGCAAGCGGTTAGCTAAAGCGTTTAAGCAGCTGGCGGCAGCGACGGATGCGGCGGCGGCGGCATCAGCGGATCAACTAGAAATAGTTCATAAATTATCAAACTATAAATTAGCCGATTAATGCACAAATAATATTTCGATTGCGTTTTGCCGCCATCAACGCCGCCGACGACGACGACGACGCTGACGTCGCGTTTGTCGCCACGGAAGCTAGCAAAGAATTTATAAACACGGATCTGGCCGAGCCTTTGTGCTACACCATTTTTATAGATTTAAACGAGTTTAATTTGAATATAATAAATACAAATCGAATTGAGAACATTGCGGTGCCGGCTAATTTGCTTTGGCTTTAGTGGCTATACATATATATATATACATTTTTGTTATGGTCTTCTCTTTTTTGATAATTTTGTATGCCAGCGATGAAATGTAAATTTATGCGCAAGAAAAAAAAAAAAAAGACTAATAGAAATTCTTGCTGGGAAATTTTAAAATAGGTTATTAACATGTTTATCTTCTTTTCTTCGTTATGAGTTCCAAGGCCGAGCAGTGCCAACATAATAACACACATTTAAATTTATGTAAATTTAGGGCTGTAAGCCATTTGGTCAGCCGGCCCGGCTCGGCCCGGCCCGGGTTGGGTTTACGATGCTGCGCAAATTTGGTCTCAAGGTTGTCATTGATTTGCTAACCAGCTACAAAGGCCGCCATGTAATATAAACGATATTCAGAAAGATAACTTGTTTTTTTTTCTTTTGTTTTGTTTTGTTAAGTTTAGAGAATTAATTAAAACGATTATTAGCACTTCTCGCATTTTAAGTAGAATTGAAGTTTAGAAATCCTTTACATTTTGTTTGTGCAAGTCAATGAAGAAAACGTCGACAGCCTTCTGCTCCCGGTTCCTGTTGATGTTTCCTGCGACACTCATATAATCAAATGTACATAAAGACTCTTTGTTTTGCCATTGTTTATAAGATCTATTTTCATAGCAACCCGATGCCGTTCGCTCCGTTCTTCATGCATCTAATTCGCTAGCTCAAAGAGGACAATAAGACACAGCGACAGCTGATGGCCCTATAGGTTGCGGAGTTCCGATGCCTGGCGACTTGATATTGTGTGCCACTAAACGATATCTCGTGTTGTCATTCTATCATGTACATGCCATGACGACTTGACAATTGCGGGTCTAAGCAACTTTTCCAAACTGTTTGTTACATCAACTAAAGTTCGAGTTGTTAGAGTAGAGTAAAAATATACGTCAATTCCAATCAAATAACAAAATAAAACCTTTTAAAGCTTGCTTTTAGAATTATTAGAGCACTGTGAGGGCAGAATGCATAGTTTCGATTATATTTTTATCAGATAATGTTGTCCGTCCCTATCAATAAAGTCTTTATCTTCCATCAATCGACAATTTTTCTCATATCTATCGAAAGAGTATTTATACATTTGTGCATTAAACGACACTTTTTAAGCTGTATTGCTATGTGTTTGCTTTCGTTTTGCTCTCTTTCCACAGCGCAGAGTGTGTATAAAATTGTATTAAATTACATTGTTGTTGCTCATTACATAATGCTGCCAGAGTCAACAACTTGAACGCACCCGCCGCAGGCAATGGCGGTCTACACTTAGCGTACTTTGCCTGATAAACATGCAAAGGTATGTCAGTAACATGGACAGACAGTAGAGAGCAAAGAAATTTAATAACAACTGCTTGAAGGGTGCCAGAAGTCAGAGCCAGGAATGAGCATGACATCAGTAGTCGCTCCCATTTGCCTTTTAGCATACATTAGTGGAAACAATTGTACGGAACCTGCTACAAATATACATTTACAGCTTGATGCTGCTGACTCAAGAAGGCCAACAAAACAGAAAGAATCCGAATCTGTGAGCCCTACTTTATCCAGCAAATATTATTTATTAATAACCAGGGGCTGGAGTTTTACAGAATATTCAGTTTAAAGCGATAATGTCCCCTGACATGAGAGAGCATTTGGGGTGGAATCTAGAATATGCTGCACCCACACGTTTCTAGGATGTTTTGCACAAGCTTAAATCAACGCGTTGGTTACATTATGAGTAGCTTGAATTTGGCTCGTGTACGCGCCCACGCCGCGACCTTTTGCCAGTTGCCCATTTGACATTTGCGATGCGTCGGATGTGTGCGTAGGAGGCACAGCGCAATTTACGGCTTGTTTGAATGATGAAGTTAACCAATTGTAAAAACAGCTGGCATTGGGCCGGCGGGAATTCAGTTTTTGTTTGCCTACTGCACGCTGCCAGTTGAGGAGCTCTTGTGCATGGGCGAACGCTGCGTATACGTAATCCGCTGCAGAACAAATGAACAATGAACGCGGTACTGAGAAAGAGCTTTAATAGCAGGCAGTTGTGTCGTGGTATACTCGCGCTGTTTATAGATAATGTAGAGTTATGCGCCAGTCGACGAATTTATTAAAAGATAACTTGCTTTACTTCTCGCTGTTCCTCTTTCTCTCTGTTGGTCGCTTAAAAATATCCAGCGAGTGGCATAACATGTTTTTAAGTGGAAAAACGCCTCTGAGGCGCTGCTGCGATTTATGAGCCCAGACAGCGCTTAAGTGCTACTTCAAACTTAAACTGCTTAGGGTGTATACCCTGCACTTGCGAAATTGTGGATACATAATCTAGACATAAAAATACATACATATAAGGCTTACTTAAATAACTTGAGTAGCTGCTTAGAGCACACACTATGTTTCGATGATGATGATCAGCTCCATCAATCGGCTGGATGTGTATGGCATGTGGAGTGAAATAGATAAGCTGAATGACTGTATGTGTGTGTGTGTGTGTGTGTATAGAGAAGAGTATGCTTATGGATAAATTTAATTTAAGAGCAACATAAATAAAAGCATCATTACACCAGCACCAGCACCAAACCAAAAGGCAGCAGAGGATAACTTTACCAATGAAACCTAAAACTTAAAATGTTGCAAATAGATTAAAAAACAAATGCACAAACACCGTAGAATATAACTAGAATGTGTTTAAATGTTTTTATTTGTGTGTGTGTGTGTGTGTGTGTGTGTGTGTGTGTGTGTGTGTGTATGTGTGTGTGAATCATTATCATAATTATATTGTGGTTTGACCAATTGTAGACGTGTCTGTGCATTGAAATGTAACAGAAAATGCAAAAAGAACGCAAGCACCAATAATCCAATAAGACTTTGCCATCAAGCACTCACCTAATGTCCTCCGCATCATCGAACTGCGCCCTGACAGCGTTGTCGACGAAGTCGTTGCGATTGGTCGTGTTCTGTTTGTCATAATCATCATCGCGGCCATCGTCAACGTCGTCTTCATCGCCGTCGCTGCTGCTGTTGCTGTGGCTGTCATCGTTAGCCGATTGCTTATCAGCATGCCGGACGTCGTCCTTGTCAATGTTGTCATTGGCAGCATCTAATAATCTGGATTTCTTATCACGACTGAGTGTTGCAATTTTCTTTTCCTCTTCTTGGTGCAACTTTTCGACTTCATCCTTTGACAGGAATGAAAAAACTTTCTCTGCAATTTATAGTAAGTAGGAAAACCCATTAAACGAAACGCACTTAAATGTCATCCTTCAATTCAAGCCGGCACAGCAGCCGCCCTCCCCAGCCTTCCATCACTATGGCATCTAAAAAAGTTCTACAGCTATTGCACTACGCAACTACGCCTTCTTGATTTGCTTTAATCCACGAGTGGAATCGCGTACATCAAAAGAGAGAAGCCTTGCAAATAGCACATTCTCGGAACAGCTCCGCTTCCCTGTTTATTCCTTTGTCATGTAAATGTCTGAAAACCTCGCACGCCATCTTTTCTAATTATTAAAGCCGCTGAACAGAAACCTGACAAGGATTGCCAGCACAAGGTACAAAAAGCAACCGGATACGCTGTCCACGCTTATGCTATTAAATGGCTTCATTATAAGCTTATGAATCTCACTGAAGTGAATGGGCATATATATATATATATATATATATATATATATATATATATATATATATATATATATATATATATATATATATATGTATATAAATGGGTTTTAACACTTTAATACACTAAGCATATTGTGAATGGGAAAACAGTTTTGTAGTTTCGAATTGTAAAGGGAAAATTTAGCTTGTCCTTCCCACTCAACGCTGAAGTTAAGTTAATTTTATTCTCTCATTTTCATTGAGGCATTTTCTATTTATGGAATTCTCGATTTTACTTTAAAAATTTGAACAGAAAATTGAAACATATGCAAATGAATTTGTGCTACTAATGACTGAGTGAGTATAGCTTGAAGAAGTTAATATTATTCATTCGTTACTCGTATGGATGTCTACCTATGTAAATTTATGTACTTTCTTTCCCTTCATGTCGAGCACTTTCGAAAATTACTTTTGTTTTGCATTATGTTTGGTTTTTGTTGTTGCAAATTTTCACTTCAACCAACCTATTTTTTGTGTGGGTTTATGTTGATCCTCCATAGCAGACTCAAAGAATCGTTTTTTGTCGGATACCGATTTAGGCACTTTTGAGGGTGTGGCTGTGGGTGTAGCCACGGCTGGTACATTCTCGGCCGCAGGTGATAACTGGAAAAATGCAGAGTCTTTTGTTAGCAAGTCAAAGGAAAAAAAGAAAAATTGAGCTTTAAATAAAAAACAAAAAATCAATAAAAGTTAAAAATTTCTGCCAGTTGAGCTCAGTAGCGATTCGTGTTTATATATTTTTTACGACTTTGGAACAACTGCAGTTTTTAAAGTGTTGGTCAAAGAAACCCAAACGACCATAAACCAAATTGATAGCTCCGCACAAGTTTATTAAAAAGCAGGAGGAACGATGAAGTAGCATTTGTTTGCCTGATACGTCAGCAGCGTAGACAGCGGGAGGAGTTACTAAAGCAGCAGAAGCAGCAGCCAGCGTTTCAATCATAAAGTGGCCAACCGTGTTGTTGTACTGGGGCGGAATGAGCAAGGGATCAAAGCTTTGTTTTTCGCCCCAAGCCTTATAATTTACGGGCGCGGGGACACAAATTACAGCTGTGCCGTTGGGCTGAGGCCGAAGGGCAGCAGAGTGCAGGACAGGGTCAGGCCATTTATCATCCAAAGTCGTGTACTGTCGGTTTTATGCTTTCATGCAATTTCTTCGTTTTAGGCAATATGAGAAGCGCAATGCCTGTACGGCAGAGAGGAGGACCAGAATTCGTGTGTGTGAGAGCGTGGGCGGCTGCCGTAACGACGACAAAGTCATTAAACGGCAGTGTAGAAAGAGCAAGAGCAAAAGCCAGCGTTTAACTGCACAAATTGCAACCTTATCCTTTGGTTCGTATAGCACATATACACACACGCACACACTAGCGCACCAGCACAGTTACACAGTAACGAATGCAACAACAGCCCTACAATAGCCAACACACAAGGCCAGGCTCATAAATAAAGGAGGCGACCATGCGACCAACTAACGACAAGTGCATGGAAAAACGATATCAGCAATCCAATCCACCCTCTTCTCAAGCCCATAAAGACAAGTCAAGTACACTACTTTATATATACAAAAGCCATCAGCCAACAGCCGGCCAGCCCGTATCAAGGATCCAGTTGAGCTGTATTTTTAGCAGAGAAATTAATTTCGTATCGAATTTTTCGATTTTCAATTAAAACTCAATACTTGTATCATAGCTTGAAGTAAGGGCAAATCAGCTGCAGCGACCGGCTCTCTGATAGCCTGCCCTTGCCAGCTCGAACGACGAACGGGCTAATAGAAACTTACTGAGCCATGAAAGTGTTGAGAATATGGCTATTGGGAGCTCAGATCCAGTAGCTGGTGCAGCCAGAGCCAGCAGCTGTGGTCAGCGCATTAAAAGCCAATAAGCTATAGAATAATTCCGACACAGCCCTTCCTCCTACATGCCTGAGTGTGTGTGTGTGTGTGTGTGTGTGTGTCTGTGATATTTGTTAGTGTGTTACTGTGTTAGTGTTATCGATACCCAGACATTAAAAACGCTTATCTCTAATAGCAATTAAGAGTGTCAAGTGATAAGATAAGATTGCGAGTTGGCACAGAGATGCCACCAAATGCGACGCATCGCCCCAAGCGGCAAATCAGTGAAGGGCCAAGCGCCAACGAGTGCGGCACGTATGGGGTCTGGCGTGCATGTGCATGCAGCTAGTTAGCCAATGCGGCAAACCTGTTGAGAGGAGTCAAAATCAGCTAAGCTGGTCATGGTTACACAGATAGTGAATTATCTTTTCGATAAGTTCTGATATTGCAATAGCTGGCGGCAGGGACAATACAAAATGAAACATACTTTCCACATATCGAATTACAGAATCGTTTATTTAAGATACGTATTTTTAAAAAAATATTCAACTTGTTTCATCGTTTTGTTAGTCAAAATAAATTATCATTAAAGTCAACTTAAGAGCTCTATGGAAGAATTAACTATATAAATTGTAAAATTGTAAAAATTGCATTTGTATTCTTTGTAATTTGTGTGTCTGCTGTGTGTAGCTGTCTCTGGGCATTAACTTCAATATTCTCATTGGATTTCTACTCGCTGAGTTGCGAAAGGAGAAGAGAAATGAATCCACTTGCTGGCGCTTTAAGCAACGAACTGTTTCAATCAACGTCAAATTAAACTGGACGCAAAACGAACAGCGAAAGAGAGATAAATAGATGGAGAATTGAGGAAGGGGAGCAAATATGTTGATTGAGGTCCTGAGGGGCAGGTGGGGAGCGCACATTCAACTTCCACTGTTCATTGACCGTCTGTGGTCCATTTCAGTGTGTGTGTGTGAGGGTGTGGAACGGTGTGCAGGGGATCTGGTGCTAAAGTCAACAAAAAGTCGCATCTAATTAGCAATACAGACGCATCGCATGCTGCAGATGATTTGTCGCATGTGTCAGATTGCAGTGGCTGTTCTCTGCATCAATCAAATATAAATATTGAAAGCTGCTGCAGGGCTTGCTCTACGCTGCTCAATTTGCTGTTGCATTTTTAATGGATGGCTAAAAAGGTGTTGGATTTTAATTAAAACCCAAGAGGGACTGTGGACATGGGCGGCAGCTGAAGGGGATCTGGGTTACACAATTTAGGTAGTTAGCTCGGCAGCACTTAAGCAGCGTCGCCAGCTTGACCCAGAAAGCAACAGGCAGACGACAGACGGCAGAGGTAGCTAACTGAAGTGGGCATCTCGCAAGGAGTGGGCCGCCATGGCTACACGGTCGTCTCCTTGCCAGTCGGTGTTGAGGGCGTTTGGGGCGTGGCAGGTGGCGTTGTTAACAGCTGTGGCTGCGACTGTGAGCGTATTTTGAAATTACTCATGCCGCGCAGACCGTGCGGCTTCTGAGCCACCGGCGGGGGCGGTGCTGTGCGCAATTTAGTCGGTTTCAGAGGACGTTTCGGCGGCAAAGGCGGCGGGGTGGGGGACTTGGACGCGCGACAATTCAGGGAGGTGTCACTGCTGCGACGGGAGTCAAAGAAGGCAGTATTACTGTAAATTGCCTCCTCCTCGATTGTCGAATAGATTTCCTCGGCCGTCTCATAGTAGCTGTTGTAGGGCGCGCCGACCGCAGCGGTGGTCTTCGTCCGCAGCGACGAATTGGACGAGTTAATGGAAAAGGAGCTGTTGGTGCCCAGCGACGAATTCGATATATCAACGCGAGCTGTGGTCATGTTCTGATAATTACTATTTGAGTCGGGGCTGACCAGAATTTCCGAGAACGTGGGAAATTTCATTGTGGCGTAGGAGGGTGATTTGACCGTTGGCTCGGTCGTGCTCGATGAGACGGCAACACGTGTTTCACTCACCGGTAACTGGGCTGGCGACGATGCAGACGCTTGCAGATAGAGCGGCCCAGCTGAGCTGGCTAAAAGCACAGCTGGCTGCGAGGAGCTGGCGGCAACTGACACCTGGCGCTGATCGCCGGGCAGCAGCAGCAGGTTAAAAACGGGCTGAGACTGCGGTTGCGGTGAGGCCGCACCACCCAGCCTCAGTTTATTGGGCTGCTGCGGTTGCGGCAGACTGGCATACTGCACAGGCAGTATTTGGGCCGTGGGAAATATTTGCGCGGGCGACGCGGGCCCTAAAAGCAGCGGCTGCGGCTGTGGCGCGGCATCCAGATAGTTGTTAGCATTGGCAATGGGAAAATAAGATGTTGTTGCGTTAGTAGCGACAGCGATTAGTGGCGGCTCATGCGGATGATGTGAGTGCTGGGAGGACAGTGTGGGCGGGTCGCCGTTGGTTGGTGTCGGTGGAGATGGCATAGATATCGGTATTGGTGGTGGTGGGGGTAGTGGCAGGCTGTCAATGTCTTTATCGCAACAATCTAGAAAAGGGTTGTTTACCGCATAGTTGTTGCTGCCGCCGTTGTCACCACCGCTGCTGCCTGCTATGGGAATGGGCGGAGCCGGCTCGTAGGGCGCGCGCAGCTGATTTCTCATCTCGTTCTCGCGTAACAAGAAGTCGCGATGTTGCTCTGGCGTCACCAATATGTTGTCCGGCGAGTTTTCGTGCACGAAATCATGTGGGCGCCGCTGAGCCGGTGGCAGAGCCTCCATGTAAACCGATTCCTCCAACAGGGGCGACGACAGCTTGGGCAATGGTGATTTGGGCATTGTGGAAAAATTCACAGGTGGCGGCGGTGGGCTCTCACGTGGCCTACTCGACTTGTTGGCAAGGCGGACGGGCAACTTGGGCACCTGGTGTATGGTATTGGTGCTAGCGTCGTGCTCAAACACCGCGAAGTCACCTTGACCCACGTCGGTGGCTTGGAACGTCTCTAGCGCCACGTTGCGCACCAAATCGGCCTTCTTGAGCTGCGGCTTGGGCAGCGTCGGTGGCGGAACTTTGGGCCGTGTGCCCGTCAAGTTCTCGGTCGACTTGGATATAACCGTGCTAGGCGTGCTGCGTCCGCTGGAATGCGACTGCTCGAGCAGATCCTCGTTGGAGCGCGCCCCGCCAAAGAAGAATTGGTCGCGCGGCGAACGCGGCGACATACTAATTGCCTTGGCGATTTGGGTATATTCATCATCTTCACCGGGATGCGCTTGGCGGAAGGGATTCTCGCGATCCAGCTCACCATCTGGACGATCGGGTGATGTGGCACGTGAGACACGTTGCAACTTGGGAGAATCAACCTCCCGGATTCGCGCAACGGCCGGCACAATGGGCGCCAGATGATCTGGACGACGTTCCAGAGTGGAGTTGGCCGAGGAACTGGGGCTAGTGGCACGGAGGATACCCTTGCGAGGCATGCGGCTGCTGATCTTTGAGCGCGTGTCCTGCTCCGAGTCATAGGCACGCGTGAACCGATCAGGTGTGCGGGAACGCGAGCGCTCATAGTCGGACTTGGAGCGCTCATCGCCACTAAGATCAAAGCTCACAGACTTCCGATGGCCCCCAGCATACTCAGGAGTGCTGCGGCCTGAACGCGACGGCTTGTACGGCCGACAATCGCTCTCAGAATCACTGGTATAACGCCCGCGAGGACGCTCGAAGCAATCAGAGTCGGTGTCTGCGTAGGAAGGAGGCGACTGCAAGTCGATGGGCGGCGAGGACTCGTCTTCCTCGGCAATGGTGTCTATCTCGTCGTCATCATCGTCGTCGTCGATGATGTAGACCGGCTCGGCCTTCTTGGGCGTTGTGGGTGTTCGTGCAGGTGTTGGCTCTTGGGGTTGGATCTCCTCCTGGGACTCCAACATTTTCTGGTACGAGTAACGCGCTCCGGGTGCCAGTCGCTCCGGCGTCTGTGTTCCGCGTTGCTATTAGATTTTGGATTTTTGGGTTTTTTATTTAGTTTTGAGTTTCGTTTGTTGTTCTTGCTGGATGGTTGCAGCAGGAACTGCTTCACACACAAGCATGAAACACAAATTGCAATGTGCGAAGTTAATTGAGTGCGTTTGGGTGTATGTTTCGTGGTTGTTGGTGTGACTGTTGTGGGTGTCGATGGTGGTTGTGCACATGATGATACATATTTGGTGCTGCGACGACAACGATGTTTCCCAACGCTTACGTACACGTGTACAGGCCCCGCCAGCATTTTGTTAGCCAATTAGCAATGTCGCTGTCTGATGATGAGGTGCATTTGCGTTGCTCTGGCCAATTTGGTTGATGGATGGAATGAGCTGCACAAAGGTTGCAGCGTACTGAAAACCGAGTGTACAGCGAGGCGAACAGAGACAAGGACAGTTAACAAGAATGGAAGAAAACAATGAGTGAACTTACAATGAAAACAAAAATGGGCAAAATATGATAGCTGCATCTAGCAATCAGCCTAAGCGCTTTCAGCCCGCTTCCAGCGGAACTGAATCCTTTAAAGCTAACATACTGTTTGTATGATTGCTTCCCCACTGCTTCGAATAACCCCGCAATAATTTGTTGTTACGATTATAACATTAAGATTTAATTTATTGACATCAAAAATGAACACTCCATTATTCCATTATTCTATCCATATATGTATGTCATTTAGAACAACAGTAACTAACAAAAGAAAACAGGAATATAACCAAAAGATCAAATCAATAGTAAACTGCCTAAAAACATCAAATATTTTAGTTAATTAACTATTAACAAATTGGTTTCCAATAGCTGTAACATTGCTAGATGTACATATGTGGAAGTTGATTAACACTCGAATATTATAATGTACATACGTATAACATTTGGCCTTAGAGTTTTTTGTTTTTGTTGCTCAACCATCAAGGGCGAGGGTAGTATGATATTTATCAATTAGTACTATTAGTTGAGTATTTGGACCGTTTTGTGTGCTCGTCGCACAGAGATACACATATGCATTTCCTTACATATATATCAATAATATACAATAATAGACAGTGTGCCATGTACAAATACAGATACATCCGACACTTTAAACAGTGAAATACAACAATGTTTTAACAGTATGTGAATACTGGACGCCGCAAAATGACGGCACGGGAATAATTAATAATTAGTTTATTTGCGTTTAAATAGGCTTTTCCATTATTCAATTAACAGGAGGGAATTTTTGAGTTTCATTGTTTTCAGTATTCCTCTGCAGAGAGTTTATTTAAATTCTGTTCACTAAATATGTATCTTCAGTTCGAAACTTTTACATTTCTGGTGTTTCACGTCGTGAACAATTTGTTTTGAAGCAGATTTATAGAGAATTATCAATTGTAGTTTACTCGTAATTAAAATTCTCAATAATTACATCTCGCTCTGCAGGGGTAGAGAATCCTCGGCTAGCCGAAGTTTTATCTTTCCTACTGGTTTTGTTTTCACAATTCACATTGAGTCCTTTAAGTAATCGTATAGTTAGAGAGCTAGTTGGTTGGGGACGTTTGAAACCATTTGCTTTGATAAGTGCGTTCAGTATTCTTAAGATTGAACATCGAGTGAACTTGTTGTCTCAAGAACATATGTATATAGCTTCTGGGGGGTTGGGTGGTGCATTTCGCAGGCCTAGGTAGTAGGTAACTAGTAACTCTTTGCCCATTGAACACGACGAGGCTTAAATGAAACTGGCATTTAAATCAGAGCGAATTAGCCATGCTGCTGCCTGTATTCTCATTTGTGTTTTACTTTATATGTTCCTGTATTTTAAACTAAATACTCAGTCTTATGGTGGGAAACATCCGATTGTTAAGAAATACGCTGCAGTGATATCTACGCACATCGCCAAGAAAAATGACAATTGCGGGACGAATCAAATGCGAAACGCAAGAAAAAATCGTGGAAAAATTATAATATAAAGGGAAATGGGAAAAAACGGAAAAACAATATGTTGAAAAGCAGGGAACGGCGCGCATGTCATTGAGAGCAATAAAATGGAAGAACGAGAAGAAGATAAGAGAAATATTTTAATGGAAATTCCTTTCAGCAGATTTTGAATTACTTATATATATGTAAGTATATATATATATGTATACATATTTATTATACGTGCCATCTATGCATAATATTAGGTATTTCTTTTCTCTTTGCCTACTACTGCTACTGCCAATGCAAATTCAAATATTACTGGATTTAAGGTAAAACGGCATCCAGCAATAACAACAAAGAATAATAATAATAACAACAACAGCAACAACAACCACGTCAACAGGAAGAACAATCATACAAAATAACAATGCCGCCCATGCCCAAGTAGCAGCCATCCAAAAGGTAACAATAAAGGCGCAAACAGAAATTGATATAAAATGTAAGTAGCATAAATAAAAGAACAACAACAACAACAATCGCAATAGCAACAACAATAACATTGAAGCAGGCAAACGAACGTAAGTTGGACTGCTCCCAGGTTCTTACGAATATCCTAATAAATAATAAATCGTGTGCTGCCATTTCAATAAATGTGGGCCACGTGGTGCCAGCACCAATTCCCTGGTCTGGACGTCGACGGGAGAGATAAAAGTATATGCTACAATACAGGCTTAGCACAGCACCCACTGACATGCATCTGATCACTATGCACACCTACTCCCCGAGGTATCGATAAGTATGATTATATAGTCCTATATACTATTAAATCAAAAATATAGCTCACAACAAATAGACATACAACACGAATTATAATGAATACACATGAGAGAGTCGGATGTTTGATTTCGCCAAGACTGTTCGTTTTATGAATATATTTATTATATTCAGATTCAGATTCAGAATTTGATAGCGTTTCTATATATGTTTTTTCTTTCCCATATTAAGTTTAAGCAACTTATATTTAATAATAATTATGAGCGAGAATGCATTTTTAAATTATTTTAATATTCTGTTCTAGTTAACTAACTTATGAACTCGAAACTGTTGAAATGTTTTTTTTTTTTCAGATTGATATATCAAATTTGAACTTGATCGAAACATTAATCTGATGATTTCATAATGTAACCTAAATCTATTAAGACAAAATCTTTGACTCAGCACAATGATTACTTATTGCCACTCAGAGACAGTCTGAGTTTGAGGTTGCATCTCGTCAGACAATTTTAATAATATTATCAGACACAAAATTAATCATAAATTATCAAATTTGAAATCTGATTACCATATTCTCTTGTAGTTGCGAGCCGAATATCTAAAGCAAATACACAGAATCACAGTAAGGCTAAGAAAGTGTGTTGTCAGTGCGATGCGTTATGAATTTTGAGCAGATGAAGTGTAATTTCGAATGGAATGAGTTAAGTTTAGGTAAATGCGGGCGCATACGAGCTTTTTAAATTGTAAAAATATTATTAAATGTAAAACAAGGAGCAGGCACAGTTAATAACACTCATCCACACCGACATGTATCTTTAAGGTCAGACGTTAGGAGAGTTATGGAAGGCAAGACAAGCAAACAAAAATACACAAATAAATAAGGGTGAATAATTTTTGGGTTTGGTTGGTGTTTATATTCGAGTTTGTTGAATGCGCAGCAGTCACTTGCGCTCGTGTATGTTAAGAAGTGTTGCACAGTTAAATTAAAAGGACAGACGCACGTTGAAAGATGTTGAGCAATAGTAACGCACTCACGCACACAGGCGAACACACATACATACATATATATGGAAGTTTATAAAAGTACACACACATTAAGATACAGACAAGTTAAAGTAAGTTAGCCAAGACGTGCGTTTGAATACATACCTGTTGTTGCTGCTGGATGGGCTGCGGGCTGGGATTGCTTTGTGTCTGCGCCTGAGTCTGTGCAGCAGCAATTGGTGCAGTGGCCACGGCTGCGGTCGCTGACTCCGGCGGCAACAGCGTCAGAGGTGTGGGCGTTGTGGGTGTGGTAGGATTTGTATCGAGCGTGTGCTTCGATATAACAACAGTCGTTGTCTTTTGTATTTTATCCTGTTCATGATGCTCTGATGGTGATTTCGGCGGTACAGTGGTGAAGGCATCCGCGGCGCGCACAATTTCCAGTACCTAATTTAGTTTAAACACGACAGGTTGAAAGTGCGTGCACCTTTAAGCTACTGACCAGTCAGCTAAAGGTCAAGGATATTCGCTTACCTTCTCCTGGGTGCTCTTCTCCTGCCCAATTGTTGCCACCTGCGTCTGCGGCTGCTGAGTTTGTTCTGCGTGGATGAGTGCCACGGTTTGAGCGGCAACTGTATCAGGCTGTCCCAAATCTGCATTCATCACCGACCCAGCGGGTGGAGTGGGTGTTGTAGGTATTGGTGATGGCGACCCATGCACCAGGGCAGCGGCAGCTGCTAAGCCCGTTTGGCTGGTGGGCTCTGGCATGGCAGCGATGTCTGGCTGCTGTGACGCGAACACATCGAAATCCTGTAAGAGGGCAAGCTTTAAAGGGTGTTGCCTCTGGACAGACTAATTTAGGGCTCACCTGTCGGAGACGCTCCTCTTCGTCGTGATCCAAGCTGGATATGCTCTGACTTTGACTAAGCTCCGAGCCAGTTTCTGAAGCTCGAGAGCCTGCAACAGAAATTTGGGTGAATTCTACTATTAAAGGTTATTTCGGTTGGCGTTTTACTCACCTTGACGACTGCCACCGCTGCAGGATGTAGACGAGTTAAAGCCGGTACTCATGCCGCCAGCTTGACCGATGGAATGCATTAAACTAGATTTGTCGTAGCCTTTGCAGACGACCAATTGAATTTCATTGCCGGCAGTGCGCAGAACGTTGACTGCATCTTGATGCGAGGCGCCCAGCAGCGAATGACCATTGACCTCCAACAAACGCATGCCCACCTGGGGTAAGTTAAGGATAAAGTTTTGTTCAGTTGCCATCAATTGAATTTAATGAGCTTTTGCTTTTGTGCCCAACTGTCAAAGAACCCAGTCATTACCTTAAGCCTTCCATCGCGTCGTGCCGCTCCCACCGAGTTAATTTTCGAAACGAAGACGCCCTCGTCCGACGGATCCATTGGATTACCGCGCTGTCCATTCAAGCCACCCTTAATGTGCATGCCCAAGCGCTCACCTTCGGCCTTGGCAAGTAAAATTTCCTGCGATTTTCAACAACGGCAAAATAAACAATAGCATAAAAATTAGCATTGGCTTTGTTTTGGTGCTCAACAATTACAAATGGGAGCAGAGACTAAGGCAAAACAATTCACTTGATAATAGCGCATAGCGAAGCTGTGAAAAGTTTTCCAGCGGTGAAGCAGGGCATTAAAAGGATGAAATATCCTGGCAGTCGAAGTTTACAAATTTTTCACATCAGTGAACAGGAAACTTATATTTTCTGCTCTTTCTTAGCTTATGCAAATCTATGTCTCATTAACTGTTTTTTCCCATTTCGCAGAACTTAATGGGAATAATTTCCAAATCATTAAGATTGACTATTCGATCTTAAATTAATTGAACAAATAATATCTAAACTAGGAACGCAAATATGTAAATGCAATTATACTGAGCGAGGGTAAAAACATATCGTAAATGGGAATCAATTTATTTGGTTCTATTTAATTTCTTAATATCTTTCTTTCATATAAAACTATTTTAAAAGCGCTACTAGAAAATGAATTGAATTAAAATAAATTTATATTAAAATATACTCTAAATTTAATATATTGGTTTGTACAAAATGTACGTATCTAAAACTATCTTCAAACTTAAATTAAAACTAAAAGGGTGATATAGCAAAACTATTATATGATCTAAATACAAGAGAAATACAAATTGATGTGTGCTCTGCTTTATCTACAGTTACTAGCTTATTATTTAAGTGTGTGCAGATTTGATGGCATTTCCAATAGTTGGCTGAGGGTTGAGCATTGAAATATCTTACCTCTGTGTTTATATAAACTACTTCTATGTGCTTTGCATCGTTAATGTTTTTTATAAGCATTCATAGAGCATAGATAAAAGAGAAGTATAAATAGGTTTTTCGTATGTGACTTAAAGCGTTAAAATTTGGACTTTTACAATAATAATCAGTACTATGTATTTACAGCATAAACTAATAAATAGCGTAAAAGCAAAAGGAATACTAAAAAGATTTATAATTACACTATTACAGATTGCTCGTGTTAGGCTTACCTGAAAACCTGGTGGCAGCGGGTCATGTTGTATGGTGAGCTTTATCTCATCTCCGGGCTTCAGCAGCTCCATCACGGCATCTTGGTGTGTCGCCTTCGAGACGTCTGCCTCGTTAACTTTCAATATGCGATCGCCCATGCGCAGTTTGCCACATTTCGATGCGATGCCACCGGGCACAATCTGCAAATATTGTTTACAATGTCAGCTAAATCAGTCAAAATAAACTTGTTTATCCTGCCTGACTTGATAGCAATTGAATATAATTTGAAGTGATGGTTCCAAAAGACTTAATGACTTCGAAACTATAGCAGAAACCAGCTCAGCGGCTCTTTTAGAAGGAATGTGGAGTTTAAAGGGAGAAAGTTAAATTGTTTGAAAGAGCTCCTACATTATAAATTATTGAATAGCATTTCAGATGCAATTAGAGATGTCGAGTTAAGGTTGCCACGAGTAAAAAGTAGCAATTGGAAGCAAAACTTCGTCCGGCCAAAGCTAGGTACCACTATACTGTGTATGTTCGAGGTTCAGCAGACCCCGTGGTTTATTTAATTGCTTGTAAAGATGCCGGCATACGCTGCGAACTAATTTTGCAGTTCATTTGCAACCGCAGGTTGTGGCACGTCAATTGCTCTAATTTGAAAAGTTTGTCCCCAGTTCGCGGAGTCAACCCCGTCGCGCTGCAATTTGCTGTCGTTTGACTTACATGTGAAATAAAAATGCCCGGTTCGCGTGTGCCGAATGGCACACATGAGTGATCCGTGCCGCCGATGATGCTGAAGCCGAGTGAGCCTTGATTTTTGGGCAGCACCACTTCCTACAGAGACAACGAGAGGCTATATAAGTGTTTGTTGCAAGTGTGTAAGTGTACGTAAAACTAAACAAGTATAAAAGGTACTAAATATTTCTGTGTTCTATCTGAAACTTGAAGAGCACGTTGTGAAGGGTGCTGATGTGGGTGGCCTCATTTATGAGTGTGATCGTGTGCAAAATTGTTGGTAATATTTACATGAACAAATTTCGAATTTCATGTTAATATAAAGGACAGAGCTTAGAAATAGAAGGAGACAGACAGAGACAGAAGCAGAAACAGAGACAAAGACACCAGATAAAACCAAAACCAAACAAAAATCATGCAATTAACGCAGTTTAACCAAACAAAACAATAAACCATAAAACACAAGACCAAACATAATTCAAAATAAATGTTATGCATTCAACATTACTTGAATGCATTTTAAATGAAATTCAATAAGTTAAAATAATTATTTGGTAAGTCGACAAAACCCCTGGTTTGCGGTAAAGTTTCAATCTAAATCAGTTGATGGAACATGTGTATATAAGTTTGCATATGCCAAACACAAGTTGCAAGTTGTTTAAAAGTACTTTGAGTTGCCTGCGGTGTAACACACTCGATTTAAAATTCAAAACACGACACAAACAAACACACCCACACACATAGGCGGAGTGACTGTAAGTCTTTTATTAAACTGTCAAAGTATAATTTCAGTTTTACATTCATTAGCCGAGCAGACGACATGCATCCACATGAATAACTTTTCTGCTGCAGAAATAAACTGTATCTCAGATTGCTTAACTTGGCCATAACTTTTGGCAATTCACTAAATAAATTGGGCTCTTGGAATGAAGTGCCGCAATCGACGCCGTTGGCCAAATGACGTGCAGACATGGACGAGCTGAAGGGCAGGTGCCAAGAAGTGAAACGAAAAACAATTAAATATTTTATTTGCACTTCGAGTGCAAGTTTGCTTTGATGCCAGCCATTTGACAGGCGGATGAAAGATAAACCTTATAAGTTTGTTCGAGGGCTGACACTGACACTGACACCTCCCCAATGAATTCTTGGTGGATCTTTTTTCGTGTCTTGTCACTTGGCTGCTGCACTAAACGCAGTTTTCATGTACTTCTCAGAAACAATGCATTATTTAAAGGACTATGTGTGTATCGCTTGTTCGGTTTACTTATTCAGGTTGCATGCGATTGAGAAGTATCCAAGACAGTTGCACAAATTGGTATGTGCTCAACAGGGCTTTAAACGATTACCCACGAGGGGTTTTGATCCACGGGTTGAGTGGATGTACAATAAGCCCGAGGCCCAAAAAATTTAACTGCGTTTATCTAGACACAGTTTACTTTGAATCAACTTCTATTAGTTGAACAATGAATAAGTTAGAGCTGTTGTTATCTTTGATGCGTGGAGGACTGGAATAAATTCTATTTATTGTTTGTCGCGTCAGTGTGTAGCTATCTAATCTATAACCTGGCAAATACTAAGTAAATCTATTTAATTATTGATTTCAATGTCAGCTCTGATCTGATAGAGATCTTGAAAAGTTACTAAAATGATGTGAGCATAACATACTTCCAAATCTTCCGGAGCCGTATAGAGGTATACGATTCGAACAAGTTTGAACATAATTTGAATAGATTTTGTTCTGAGCAGGGGGTCGACTTCTAATAAAAAGTAACGCATATTATTATACATAATCATAGGAACAGAATTATATTTATCAATTGATCACAAATTACTAAAATTATAATATAATTATTTTTGTATACTCGCACTTTGTTTGCGATAAAACCAAATTAAATAATGTATTCTTAAATACGTAAAAAAGTTAATAGTATTATCTACTCGTTAGTAAACTTCAAATAGCTTTTAATTAAAATCAACAAAATTTAATTCAATAATTATAAATCATGTATTGCATGCACCATTAACCAACTGCAATTCCTTGCCGACTTTATCGTTTACAATATTAATGGGTTGTTACGGAGGACCATTGACCAACTACAACTAAGTCATAACTACAAAAAATACTATTTTAAAATTAGTTCGATGTGCGTGTTTTGCATTTGCTTTACATTTCAATTATAATTGTTTAATCATGTGCATTGGACAACGCATTATTCAAACGCTTCAACATGGGAACTTGAAGGATTCTTGGATCTATGCTGGAGCGTTCGTAGTGCATCACAAGCAAGGAGGTGTTTCGATCAATCATTTCGTTTGCAAAAACGCACAAATCATTTTATTTACAATGTATATTCAAATAGGTTTTATATAGGTGCTTAACGGCTTTACAAATAAGATGAGGGCCAAAAAAGAATAGAGCCAATTACATTCGTATACAATAAAATTAAGAGGTGTTTTGGTAGCTGTATGTGTATGTGCGTGTGTGTATGTGTGTTTATGGTGTGCATAAGTATGTGAAAAGAAGCTTTTATCCTTGTTGTTGATTGCGTGTGCAATGGGCAGCAAAATGATGCCCCATGGGCCGCCTCCACACATGGGGTGACACGAACATGTTTCAAAACTTCCGCTGCGTTCGGGAGAGCTTGGAGCCACTTAATACACAGAGTGTATTTTACAAATATACACATATGTATGTACATTTGACAACTTTGGTATCTTTTGTTGGCATTTTTCTAATATATATATACTTTTTTTGCGTTTAGTGTATGCGTGATGTTGTGATAGTCACCTCACTGATCAATGGCTCCGCCAGCTGATTGTCGGTGATGCGCGTCATCACAGTTTCCGTGAATGTGGACTTGGTGATGGTCTCGGTGACGCGACCTATCTCGGTGGGCGCGGCTGGGAACATGGGTAAATCTGGTTGCGGTTTGTTAACATTCACAGTGACAGCGCTGACGCCGACCTCGTTGGGCCGCGCCACATGCACCTGGTGCTGACTGCCGCCGCTGAGAAAGTGTGCCGGAATCATCGCCTGAAAATCATCGCTGGTCAATGGCCGTAGTGATGAGGGCTGCTTGTCGTAGATGGTTGATTGTTTGTTGTTTTTTTTTTTTTTTGGTTTCAATTTGATTTGGGCATGTTTTTTGGTTTTTTTTTTTTTTTTTTTTTTTTGGTGGAAAGTTCAGTTTTAAAGCAACATTTGGTTTTATAGAAAAAGAAACAAAAATATGTTGGTTTTTGTAAATTTCGTTACACATTTTGTTGGTTGTGGGTCTAAAAGCTAAGCTAAACTTTCTAACTGTTGATGGCATGAATGTGCGGCGTTTTATAAATATATATTTTAACATATGTATATATACAGTTTCTGTCCAGACCTGCCCCCTTAACTGGGCTCTTCAATCTCGGTGCATACGTACGCTATAAGCCAAGGACAAAAAAAAAGCAACACACAAATTGCTTGTGCATACTTATCTATAAATGCTTGGGGGTAATATGAGACCAAAAAATGACAAGAAGTAACAAGATAAAACACGAATAGGAGCGCGCACAGGGCACATGCAAAACAAACACAAACAAATTTTGTAAATATATATATAAAGTATGTACTAATATTGTGTTTATGTAGTATATATGTATGTGTGTTGGCTAAGAGCTAGGGTTATAGGTTGATAAACTGGCAGATTCGAGTATGTATTAGCACAATTAGATATACAATATATCTATATAATTTGATTGTATATAAAAATGAGTTCGTATAAGGAGGAGTGTTTATGTGTTCATCAACAACAATTTGCGTGAATCCTTGAGGGTCTCCTTGCACGTCAGTTGGCCAACATCCAGCCCTAAACTTACCTGCCAAGGGAGGGGGCCAACTGTCGCGCAAGTTCTAATGGTTTTTAGTGTTGGCCTGAAAGTTACTTAGGGATAGACTGAGCATGTATTAAGGAACGAACAAACGAGCTTATGATGAACATTAAATGACGTGCAGACAACTAAACAGTTGACTAAGACTAGGACACTAACGGAACTACGATTAACTACTACAAAGTATTCGCCTGTTATCTTACCTGAGCATCGCCAGAGTCGCCGCTGCTGGTAGATGCGGCGCCATTGAGCGGACCATCGCCGTCAGCCTGCGGCACTGAGTTGGTTCGACGTGGCGCCGGCACCGGCTGCCCCGTGGACTTATCAATGTGCGCAACTGGAGCACCGACTGCGGCTGTGGCAGCTGTACCATATGGAGCAGCACTGACAGCAGCAGCTGCTGCAAATCCGTTTGTCTTATTGCTCGGCAGTGTATTATTATTGCTGTTGTTATTATGGACAACGCCAGTCGTCACATTTGCCGCGGGCGTGGTGGCCAGTGTGTTGTACTTGTAGGGCTGCTCGTCGCCAACAGAGCGTCCAAAGTTTGCTGTTCGACAGAGAGAGAGAGAGAGAGAGAGAGAGAGAGAGAGAGAGAGAGAGAGAGAGAGGAAGACAGAACGAAAGAGATGAGGAAAAAAGTTAACAAAGTTAAGAGAGCGATGCACTGGGGCGTGAAGAGTTTCTAACCTGGTCGATTGGCTAGATAGCCGGATGGGCTCAATGAGTTGAGCACGGCGGGACTGCGCGGACTCAGTGGCGGCTCGAGTGGGCCACGGTATTCGCGCTGAAGCACGAGTCGCACAAACCGCTGTGGCTCAGTGAGGCAGGCAACGGCCGCATCGTGATGTGCCTGCGCCATGTCGTTGCCGTTAATCTGCAGTAAAAAAGGTGTTTTCGTTCATACAATGAAATGCAATTAGCGTCAGTCACTCATCCCTGGAGCTGCAGTCGATTCACTTACCGCCATCACACGGTCTCCAACCATGATTTTGCCATCACGGTGCGCCAGACCTCCCTCGGTAATGCGCGATATAAAAATGCCATCGCAGTCATCCTTGAAGGGCGGCGAACCCTTGCCGCCGGCTATGCTAAAGCCCAGTCCCTGACCAATTTGATCGCGTATGAGCGTCGTGTGCAATTGAATAAAACTCAGCGGCGCCAAATCCTGTCGGTAAACCACAAACGTCAACATAAGTCAATCAAAAGTTCTATATACTATATACTACCTTGCCATTTTCTTGCAGCATTCCATTCGTGGCTGGTGTGGGTGTGGCAAACACATTACCTGAATAGGCATGGGCAGGTGGAAGCTGTTGCAATTGCTGCACTTGCTGCACTGGCAGCTGCTGCTGTTGCTGTTCTGGAACTATTTGAATGGGCGGTGGAATGTAGCGCTCCTGTGTGACAGCTGGAACTTCGGCCACCAGCGGACGCGTCTCCACAGAGATCTGGGAGACGCTGCCATCCTCACTGAAGACTGGGTGCCCAATCAGGCGGGTTACTTCGCGCTGCACCACCAGCACCAGCACTGCGCCACAAGCCTTCAGCACCTGCACGGCCTGGTAGTGATCCGCATCTACGACCACAATGCCGTTAACCTTGAGCACCTTGTCGCCAACTTTGAGGCCGGCCAGATCGGCGGGTCCCGCTTCGGTCACGCGCGATATAAAAATGCCATCGTCATCGCCCTTGAAGGGCGTCGAGCCCTTGCCGCCAGCTATGCTCAGGCCTAGGCCCGCCGTGGTGCGCTCAATGTGTATCTCGTACTGCTCCAGGCGCAACTCCGTCACGCCATCAATGTTGTCTGGAAGAAGGAATATGTATAAATTAGCTCTGAGTTCGATAAGATATCACAGCCCTCAACTAGTTCACAAGTGTTTACCGAAATGCTGCCTATTTCGCTCGTAGTCCCGCTCTATGGGATCGTAGCTGGTCACTATGCGCACGTGCTTGCCTTTGCGGCGCAACGAGCCACCGTTGGAGGAGGCCAGAGAGCTGCGCAGGCTGCCCGTGGCCGGACTGTTGCGTCCGCTGCCGCCGGCGGCAATCAAGGAGCTGCCATTGTTGCGCTGTGCGCTTCGGGGCAGCGTGTTGTTGCCCTCTTTGACTTTTATTTTGACATTGAACATGATGCAGCTTATGAGTTTCTACTTGAATGCACTTTCAATATGCGCTGCTTGGCGTCTCCATAGGTTCGCTATTGCAATGGAAGAAGCACCCTGTTTGCTGGGGAAACCTTTACATTTGAATGCGCTTTGCAATAAGCCAAACACTCGCACACCCTGCACTTAACTGATGTGCATTTGATTGGAAAATTGCATGAAATAAATTCCAACAGAATGTGCAAATTATAAAATCAAATATTTTTTATTGCCAATACATTCGGATCGACAGGAGCAATAGACAACATTTAATTTATATGCATTGCATGCATAAATTACACAATAATGATAGCAAAATTTCTCTGCAAATTTAATGGCCAAAAATGTGTTGGCCAAACGAAAATCCTGCAGCTGGGACTCTACTCAGCAGGGCCAATAACCGGCAGGCAGGAGAGCAGGCGAAGCCGTCTCCGACCGACCATAAAGCCAACGACCTTGCGGCAAAACACCACCAGCCCACGGATGGCCTGAGGCAACTTTTGTATAATAATTAAATAAATTAGGACTTAGAGAGTGCCAGGGTGGACAGGCTGAGCTCGTCGTCTACAGCAGTCGTAGCCATGACTCGCCACTCCACTCACTGTCAACTTGGCTGATTTGCACTCAATAAATCCGTCCGCAGTTGGCCAAAGTTATTTTGGTTTTAATGACTGCCGCGTCTAATGGCGTGAGCCGCTTCGAATTTATAATTTCTCCTGTTGTCCGCAAATATTAATTGAAGCCTGCATTTTTGATGTATTCAAACAGGCGGTTATTCGGGATGTAATCGATGCGAATATGAATTATTAAATTCCACTTTTTATAAGCCTCTGCTTAATTCAGCCACAAAATATAATTTATGCTATCGCTATAAATTGGCAATTATTTATTTTGCGCTCCACTTGAAATATTTGAAAAGGCTTTTTATTCAAATCGTAAAACAACGACGACTGACAAATAATACGGCAATAAAAACGAAAAGATTTTCATTTCTTCTTCGTGTTGAGCAAATGTGTGAAATGCTCAACAATTTCACCGATGCTGCGCCATATGAAAACATTTTATGACTTCACACACACACACACATACACGCGCGCGCTTTCATACACGTGCGCAGATATGGGGACTTGAAAGCAAAGCCACGAAGAAATCTTTTGCACTTTTGTTTAAGTCCCCCTAACACAAGCATAAACAATTGGAAACCACAGTCCTCAAAAAAGGAAATACCCTTGCTGATATAGAGTAGATTTTATATACATAAATATAGATTACTATAATTTGTCGACTATGGTATAGTGTTCTGATTTAAATATATATATATATATATATCATACATTTCTCAGAAAATGTACAATGAATATATTCATTCTTATTTTGAATAGTAACATATGCGATATATATATATATATATATATATATATATATATATATATATATATATATATATATATATATATATATCGCATATGTTACTATTCAAAATAAGAATGAATATATTCATTGTACATTTTCTGAGAAATGTATGATTCCCTCAACAGAGCAAACGGAACGCAAACTTGCAATCAAAATGAGAAAAAGCTGAGAAATAATGAAAATAAATTCGACTGGCTTTGGCAGACTCAAATCTGAGGACACAAGTTCACTGTGCCGCTGTATAGGGGTGTATGAGTGTGATTGGCTGTGTGTGGCTGTGTTTAGCTGCAGCAGTTAGTGGGCCACAAATGCAGAGGTGTTTACCATGATTGAATGTCTACAATCTTTAAGCCAGCTCATGCCGTATTATGTGTCTCAATATAAATAAATACAATAAATAAATAGAATTAATTCTAATCTACTTGGATTTGAAACACAATTTCTAGTTGTATATTCAACGCCTGCATAACGAAAAATTCTACACTGCAAACCGTTTCGAGCTCATTCCATTTACCAACTCAAACCTCGAAAAAAAAACCAACAATCTCTCAAGAGTTCAATTTTTTGTGCAGCATAAATATTTGGCTGGCACACATGTTGGCGTGTGGAGCAGTTGCCGTTTCCACGCACTCAAATAAACATTTGAGCATTTTTACGACGCTCTTCATACTTTTGAGTATGCATTTAAGTATAAGTATTTTAAAGATGCTCAGCGACCGTTGCGCCCGATGAAGTGCGTAAGAGAAATGCGGGGCGAATAAATGAAAAGCAGGAAATGTTAACTTAAATACACCGAAAAATGGAGCAACTCATAAAGTGCGCGGGCAAAACTCATTAAAAGCGCTGCTGGGAAAACTCTAAACAGCAGCAGAGCAGCGCGAGTTCCCTGAACGCATTTCGAGTTTGAGAAAATTTGCGTCTGCTCATTTGAAATACAGCGGGCAAATGCCAAATCAATGCGATGTCTGTGACGCGTTTTGGTTATTTATATGTAAATGACCTGGCCCGGAGTCTGCATGTCAAGACACGTGTGTGTAGACCACATGACAAAACCAAGGGAGTAGGTCTGGGCCTGTGGCCCCTGGCTCCTGCCCTCTAGCTCAGATGCAAAACTCATATTTCACATATAGGACAGGCTTTGTGTCCAGCCATGTCGTACATGTCCTCTGTCCGGCCATTGACAGCCGGACAGGCGTCTCCGGCTTGTTCTTGTATTGAGTCCAAGTTCAGTGTTCAGTGTATATCCTCGTCCTCATGCCCTCGAGTTTGCCTGTTGAAATACTAGCATTATTTCTGTTGCTTCTGGCGGACCGTTGACATATTCTCTTTATGACACAAGTCGAACTTGCTGAGAAAGCTTGAAAAAACATTTTCTTTATGCAAATTTAATGGACGCATGTCACAGACTTATGCCAACCCGAGAGCTGGGCACTTGTCCCCCCACAATCGGGTTTTCATTTACATTCCGACTATCAATTGATCCACAGGCCCTTGTATACCCAATGCCAATGACCGCAAAAGTAAACGCCTTAATTACATTCTATTTGTTCTTTTTTTTTAAAGCTAATAGCAAGAGATCAAGTGCCTAATTGCATTTAAAGAGCTATCGATGAGCACGTGAACTGGCTTCGCCCAGTGCCCGGCCGTGAAAATTTACGTGGCGCGTTGAGTCGCTGGGCTCAACCTGCAGCCGTCGTGATAAATTGCCGGTCATGTTGTGGGAGCTCTTGACAAATTGTAAGTGTATGGCTATCAAAATCCAGCGAGCGCAACCAGTCGACCGACGCTTTTAAATGTGGTGCCACAAACTAATGAATCACAATTTTTGTTGTAGCATAAAAACGTTGAATTATTGTCGCAAAGCAAACCGAAATGTTCAACTTTGCTATCTGCGCCGCCGAAAGTCGTATATCCTTTTCGACAAACACTGAAAGTTCGTTTAGCGGCTATTGAGTTTAAAAGTTTGCGGAGTAAAGTTTATATTTTCCATTTTTCATTCAAATCAGAATTCATAATTCGAAATTCGAAATTTATGGCTCGGCAGATGAACAAAAGTCGACTGTTGATACGGGCTATATATATATACACGATATGCGATTCATAATTCATTTAAAACACCCCTATCGGGTGTATAAGAAAAACAATACATAATATTGTGTATTGCTCTTTGGTAGAAGGTGCTAAAACTCTCTGCGTATTTTGTAATGAATTGCCCAGAGAAGGGGTGCGCTCTTTCATATCTAATCGGGCGGCCGTGTACAGGTATGACAACAATAACTTTGGAATGCCTAAAGCCAGGTTGATAAGCGCATAACGGCAACAGAGACAGAATCACAAAATAAAAACAGAAACAAACATCGCTGACGCGGGGCTCTCTAAAGTAAATTGGGGACTGCGATAACGCAACAAAAATTGGAAAACTGAATCATTGCGACATATTTGGGGCGGCGCATGGGCCCAGCACAACATTACACGAGCCCAAAGTCAAGCGTTAGTTAATGACCTTGGTCCACCTGTCATATGCGTAATGTCGAGTAAGGGGCCCATACGCCATCGGCTTATCAATGAGTACGGCCCGACGGACAACTGAAATTGATATTATGGTATGAAGAAATGATACACAATGCACACACACACACATATATATATATAATTTCTGCAGGTGTGTGGGTGCATAGGTGTGGGCAAGTGTGTGTAATTCGCTAAGCGATGACATCATAAGTCCATTAATTTTAAGTTCAATTTAGCGCATAATTCGCAAGCCTGACGACTGTTTGTGAATGAAGTAGGAGAGCAATAAATACTATTGCCTGGAGTATGCAAGAGTGGCAAAATTCAAATTATAAATGATTCATTAAAGTCAATGTATTGGGGTAGAGTTGCATAGGTAAAAAATCCATTCAAGTCAATAGCTTTCAGTTTAATTGGAATTGCGATATGCACGCATACAGGAATAGAGAAATGAACGGAAATGGACTTTGATTAGCTTAACTTATCCCTTTTTTAGGTCACAATTAAATGGAATTATTTCGGCTTTGAAATCGATGGCATCATCTGGAACTGATTCGGCATAAAGTTCAAGCAACTATGAGGTAATGAGGCACTATAATCTATTTGAATTCCCAAGAAATAGGTATTCCAAAGTGCACACCTCTCAGCGAACGAAGCGGAGGGTTGAACATATTAGAACGCTTCTTGGCACATGAGCAGAGCAACACTTGTTCGCTGATATGTTGCCTGTTCAGCCGTCAAAGCAAACTCCCCTTCGCCTCAAGCTCTGCCTCCACCTCAGTAGCAATAAGCTTCTAGCATTTGGCGGATTTGCAGCATTTTCTCGCTGTGAATGTAATGCAAAATCGTGTGACATAACCATCGCGCCTCCACTTCCGCTCTCGCCGGCTTCCTCCCGCTGTGCATGTCGGTTACGCAGCTTAGCTTGTTTTTTCTAAGCCATATTTTCCTTAACTGGCATTTATTGCATTTTTTGAGTTTAATTTCAGCGCGCGAAATGTCGAATTATAAAGCAACGGCCAAGGAGCAAGGACAGCGAGCAGGACGGACAACATTCTCAAAACGAAACCGTTTAAGCTGCTTGAAAATGCTGAAGTTAACGATTCGATAATGAAATATCCATCAAAATGCCGATAGTTAAAATTGTTGCCTGCAGCGAGAGCAACAGCAAAAGCAACAGCGTGAGGAACACACAGTAATCCAACAAGAGTGTTTTAGCACAGCAAAAGGGCACTTGAGCAAACAAAGAGAGCAAACACGCACAGTGCAGAAATTCAATAAGGGCCCGGCGTGCAATCAGCAATACAATACATAAAATCAATTGCATTGCTTTGGGCTTATCAACGGTTTCGGTTTATTTATTGGCCAACGCAGGGCTGGGCAGGGCGCATAGAGCACGCCAGTTATATATTATTGAGGGCCGTAGGTTAAGCAACAGCAGCCGCACACTTTAAGAAATCACAATGCGAGCTGATGGCAAATGCAGCGTATTGTTTGCCAAAGCAATGCAAAAAGGTACTGAGCAAATGTTGATTGTGCTTGTGAAGCAGCTAACCAAAATAAAAAGGCAAAAGGAAAAGGAAAAGGAAGGAAGACGACGAGCAGCCAGTAAACCGGATATGCACACTACTACTACTGCACACGCAGATGCTCAGCAATATGCAAAAGGAGATAACTTGGTATATTTGTCATGTGCAAATATATAAAGAAAGAAAGAAAGAGACAGAGAGAGAGAGAGAGAGAGAGAGAGAGAGAGAGAGAGAGAGGGAGAGGAAGGGAAGGGACAGAGCAAGATAGAAGTCTGCGACTATATAAACAACATACAAAATTTCCTTTCAAGCTCTTTTTCCTGCGTATTGCATTGCAACCAAAATGCAAATAGCGGAAGCTGCTGAGGCTCCAAGGCAAAAGCAGCTCATGTGCCATGGCTTAACCTTGAGCAGCCAACCCGACCTTGCAATAGCGCCCGCGCCTTACACTTTGCATATTTACACTCGAAATTCAATTTGGGCCACCCCTGCGTATAAGCGATGCAAGAGTCGGCCGACAGACACTGTCTAATCAGCGGATAGGTAGCCGCAGCTAAATCGATAAACAGCAACAACTATTCGCACTCGCTTGCAAAGTGTGCTATATATACAAGTATATATATATATATTTAGCGTACAACTGTTTTTTTTTACATCTTGCTTTCAGTTTCGGGCCTATGACTAAGTCAAGGTATGTGAAGTTTTCGAATTCAATGTTATTATTGCCATTGTTTTGGCTCTCAAGTGTGTGTGAGCGTCTGTGTGTGTGTGAGTGTGTCTACTCAGCAGGCGTTAATAATGATAAACAAATAGTAGTAAATGGTATTTGTATGAAACTCAAGACAAACGCGGTAAATGTAGCGCGCGCTCTCGCGATGTTGACAAAACGCAAGCGTTACTAAAAAATGACTAAAGTCAGCGGCAAATGGGCAAAGTGTCGAGACCCAGACCCAGCGGCAGACTGCCAATTGCACTCACTCACTCTTCCTCTCTCCCTCTCTCTCTCTCGCTCACTCTCTTTCTGTTTGTCTCTCTTTGGCTTTAGCAACAGTACTCGCAGTACACCTAAACACACTCGCTCAGGTAGCCTCTCGACATTTGCCATAATGAGGCGGCTGATTTCAGCTTCAGTTTTCAGTTTTTCATTTTTCTTTTTTCACACTTTCTCAACTTGTTGCGCTCTTTATAGCCGACGCTCTTTTTCGCTCTGCTCATTTGCCTCTTTAATCTTATTTTTTTCGCTTTGTGAGTGTTCACACTGAGTTTCTGCTGTAGTTATCTGCCCACCGCCTCACCCTCCCCCTCTACTACGCCTCCCATGTATACGTTCATGTATGTTTTATCAGCTTTTGCAAGCCAACAAACAGATAGCGCAGCTGATAGGCCGCAGGCCCTATACATATATAGGCCCTGTACTGGCCCTAATTATCGGAGTTGCGTGTATATGTATTTATAGACCAAATTCCGGTCGCTTGTTTACCTGTTGCGCACATCTTTTCTTCCCAAACTCTATTGCTGTCGTAACGCTCTTTTAATGAGCTTGCGAGATAATTAAATCTGCGTTGTCGTAGTTAACTCGAATTGGTACTCGAACAAGGCTTGAACTGATTGTATCTAAACTGACCTAAGATGTTGTAAGACATGCGAATGAATAAATCTTTCTTGATGCATACGATTCTAACAAAGCGAATTGTAATATTGAAATTGAAAAAGTCTTCCGATTTCCACTGTCTTTGATATATTGACCTATGAAAAACGTTAACTTAATATAGTTCTATACAGTCTTTTATAGAGAGTGAATATTTCCATCTCCGATCGAATCAAAGATTTATATCTTTTATCTTTGCAACCAACTATAATATAAATATGATAACCCAAGCGGCTAGCCTTATGAGCGGAGATTAAGAAAGCGAATGGTCCGTTAGCTTAAATAGAGAGATCAAATCTACAAGCTACAGCCAGCAAAATTCTTCATGGAAATACATTTATAGAGAGCTCTTTTTTGTAGATTGCAGATAGAAAGTCAATTTCACTTAATGCTATTGACTAATAGTTTTCACTCGCACCTAGCCAGACACTAAATTGCATAAATAAACAATTTTGTAATTTGTTTTCCTTTTCAACCCAGTTCAAGCAATGAATAAGAAATGCATTTCATTACCCATTTTTCTAAAAAGTTATGTGTATATAGTTGCACCCCTTTGACACGCTAGGCCAACTATGTACATTCATACATATGTATATGTATGTCGTCATAACTAATAATTACTCAAAATTTGAACTGCGCTGAGATATTGCAAGACTTGGACGTGCGTATCGATTAGTTATTGATTATTTGTGGGGCATAGACTGCACTTGCATTCCTAGTGTTTAAGAGAGCCCCATAAAATATTTAAAGCTGCGAAGAGCTTATTTGTTTTGCATTATTAAAAAAAAAAGGAAAAGAATTTTACCTGCTGCTTCGGCCTTGGGAACTGGTATTGGGGAGAGCGATGTATCGAATGGTTGTTGTTGTTGTTGTTGTTGCTCTTGCTCCTGTTCAAATTGCTCTGCATCGGCATTCTCCTCGATGGGGGACTGCACATTGGTCAGCGAGTGCTGCGGCGTTGGCGAATCACGGTCCTGCGAGGCCAAAGCATTGGCTAGGATTTCATTCGCCTGCTTGTCGGTCAAATGCTGCACACGCTTATTCTTTAGATGGTGCGGCGTATCGCTGAGAGGGAAAACAAACATTCAGATTGGCAACATATTTCCCAATGCATTTGCTAAGCAATCTTACCGTCTATGAAGTTTGGGTGGCCTTTTATAGAAGTCATCGTCTTCGCCTTCCACCTGAAAGCCTACGCGACGGTCGACCTCCTGGAAGAGTAGCCAAAAATTACAAATAAATATATTAAATTTAAAGAATATTATAATTTACTCACATATTCATCCTTGTCTTCATCATCAGCCACATCGGCAACTGTTGCTGCTGCAGTGTCACTGGTTCGGACCTTCACTGACACTGAGTCACCCTGTGTGGTTGGTAGCGCTGCTGTAGCTGCTGTCGCTTGTGTGGGCGAAACGATACCCACCGTAGCTGATTTGGAATTCACCACAGCAGCTGGTTTCTGTTCTGGCTGAGCGGCAGTTGCGTTATTGGTGGTTGTCACGGCTACCTGTTGTTGACTATTGACCACAGTGTGTGGCTCAATGGGGGTTTCTGTCACGACTAACTTGGTGCCATTCTGTTATAAAATAAATTAAATATAAATTTAAGCAAAATGTAAAGGAAGCAGAAAAGTAGAAGCGTTAAAGATTTAATTCAAAACGGAAGGTAGAGCATAATACGTAACCAGGGGAATATAAACATACTTATGCATACAATACTTCAATAAATAAAATTAAAAATTATTGAAAGCGAAAAAATATTTGGATTTTTAATTGTAAAATATATAAGAACAAATTTGTTTAGCTAAATTTGCTAAACTTAACTAGTTGACTTTATACAATAATACTGATTAATAATACTGTTAGTAAGGGCAAGTAACATCTTATATATTCTATAATTACTGTGAAAATAAAAAGGAAATAGTTTTGATAATATTGAGTAAGGTTAATATAGCATTGGAGAAACATATACATATAGTATTTTAGATGCACATATGGGGAAATTAATAGGAATAAAATATCAATAAAGTACAGTTTATTAAACTACCATAAAATGAGGTCAGAAGTTTTCAAATTCATTCAAGAGTGAGCTGCCTCTGCTGACCCGCAATTGTGTAAATTGTTATTTTTTGACGACAATTAGGGGCATTTGAAGTAGAGACATAAACTTGACCCTTGAACCTGATCAGTTGATCTTCTTGTATCATTTACCTCCTCTGGCAGTGTCACCAAATTGACATTCTCTTCGTGCCGGCTGCGCTCCACTTTGAGTTTCTGCGCCTTCGCCTTCAGATCCTTGGGATGCGGCGTGTTCTGGCGCACAAACGGCGTATCCTTCTCCTGGGTGACCTCCTCCGAGAATTTGACGACGGTCCGCGAAGGCTCGCGCTCCTCATACGGCTCGGAGTCAGATTCCAAATCGCGTGCTGCGGCAAGAGTGAAAATGTTTTATGAATAATTTGACTTTAATTGTTGTTTAACTAATTGAACTTTAGCGAACGGCATGCGCATGCTCAGCTAAGAGCTGTCGGAATGATTTCTAAATATTTACATTGCTTCCGCTTAACGACCTGTGGCTCTACCTAAATAAATTCAATTGGAAAACCAGCTACAACAGCGACCTTCCTCTACACATAATATATATACATATATATATAAATATTTTTATTTGTTTTAGGCAGTGGCATAAACACTATCCCCGCTCGCATCCTCAGGTGCGCTCTAATCCATCAAGTGCTTGTGGGAATGTGCGCCATAAATTTCCACTCATCGTAAACAATATTAAAACTGCAACATGTGGGTAAGCAGCTCACCAATTACAAAACGTTCAGCTGCTGGGCTGGTGGGTTGCCGAGAGAGGAGCGGACAGCGGCGCAGATCAATACGCAAATTCAAATCGTTGTTTATGACGGAAGTAGTTGGCCCTGGCTTAAGTAGCTGCATCCAATGTCAGCTCGTAACTTACAATTTTTACTGAGCACAACAAATTTTTACAATGACCAACACCCAGTGGGGTGTGTGTGCGGACGTTGTTTAGTCACGGATAGCTCAAGTAGTAGAAGTAGCGGTTCTTCTGCCATGCTCATATGAAGATTTATGTAAATAAAACAGACCAGTAATAACAATGATAATGCCGAGGGGCGCTCATTGTCTCTTGTCTCTCTGGTCGCTTTAACGACGACTGCGTGTCTTGACCGTCACAGCTTTAATTGGATAATTTGAACGTTTAAGTGACGCGGGCGCGTTCAGCCACCACCACATGGCGCAACAGACCCCCAAAAAGCTTAACCCACATATGTGCACTCGACTCTATTGAAGAGCCGCCGCGCCGACTGGTCTTGAGCATTTTCACGCAAGTGTGTTAATTTGATAGAAATATGCTCGATGCACTCACGAAAATCAGTTAATTCAACATTCTCAAGATTAAGTAACAAGCGTTAAAAGTGCTGGACTATTAGAATACCCTATGAATAGGGCATACACTTTCATTTACAAATAGAAATTTATTCATCTTTAACGAAAGATACAGATATTTTTGGGAAGAAGCTCTTGAGCTTTTGTTCTAGCAAATTAGATTTCTATAATCCGTTTTCTATTCATTCTTATTTGCCTAAAATATATAATAAGACAGAGAGTCTAAATGGATGGGAACTTCATATTTCGACAAAACTAACTTATTTTTTAATGAGTACAAGGTATGGATAACGAGCATAAGAATTGATGATCTTATCGATGTATTTTTAGCAGTTATTTGCGCTTGCTGTAAAACTGGTTTCCGATTTGAAAACAGTTACAAAATATTACTATTGAATGCCAAACTATCGGGAGACAAAAAAAAAACTACGCAATAAACGAAAACCACAATAACAACAAGTTGAATGAATTCCACAGTGAGACTTTGAGAAACGAGACAAGGCATACAACAATGAATTATATTCCGATGACATATGACATAAGACATAAGCAACAATATTTATCTATTGAAATTAGCTATTGAATAGGCCTTCCTCCCTTCGACTGCTTTAATATTTCAGTTTTCGGAATGTAAATTTATTAAAAGCAGTTTAAGTATTTTAAGGTTTGAATATAAACAAACATTTGCGGATGACAGAAAAGCTTTTTGTCGATATATTATTCTTCAAATGCCATGTTTCACTGTAGCTATCACACAGTCAATTAATCAATGTACGGTTTCTGTCGGTCGTGCGCTCTCTTAGAAAACGATTAATATTACTAAGCATCGGCTTTTGCGATTACTCGTGAATTCAATTATATACATTCATCGACTGTCTGTCGATCTTGCTCTACATTCGAACTAAGCCAAACCAGACCAGACCCGACCATGACGTCAGAAAAGTTGACATCACTGGGAGCAGCAACTCATCGGATGAGTGTCGAAACAAAGAAAACGGCTGTGCAGCGGAACGGACGCTTTGATCTGGCGTGCCGCCACTGACAGGCAACTGTTTAATAACAGAATTCTACTCTGAATCTGAATCCGAATCGGGAAAGCGAACCACGAATCAGTAAAGTAGACAGCTATCGTTCAAGTAGCGAGTGTGTTGAATGATTGCCGATGCGATGGGATCTCTGATGGGAAACACGCACAAGGCAAATATTTTCCGGCCCCGCTGTCAAATGAATGGAATATAAACAGCAAATAATAGCATTATCAAATCAAACACACGCACAGTGTGAGTGCGTTTTTGAAGTGTATTCTGTGTATCGGTTGGGCGTGTACATAACTAATACTGCTCTACAGCTCCAAAACTCTTGGCATGGCCTGGCCAAGCCCCACTTCCCCATACAACTTCTTGTTATCTGATTTATATGACGTCATTTTACGACACTAAACTGGTTTTCTTTAAACTTGGGCATTCTAACAGCAAATACAATGGCCAAGAGACCTGGCTTTGGTCGAATCTTTATCAAAGCCAAAGCTCACAGTTTTTCAAGGTAACAGGCATAAGGAAAGGGCATGCATAGTTATGGCTATATCAACAGTTACATTTAGTAGAGTTGTGTATCAAAGATCGACTTATATGAATTTCGCACTCAGGGTTTTTTAAGCATTACATATATTTTATTTTTAGCTTTGGCACCGAAAACAATTAAGTTTTATGAATTTGTTAATTCATACAGCAAAGTTTTTCATCTTTCGAATTTTGAAAATGAAGAATTTCAGTTTTTCACCGTCATCGGTTTAACAAAATATTAAAAAAGCAAACATAAATAAAAAAAAAAAGAAACATTCCACAACTCTGCTATACAGTTATTGTTATAAGGAACTAAATATATATATAGGGTATTATATGAATAGCGGTTGGTACAGAAAAAGTTACAGGCAACGCAAACCTTTCTGCTGGTAACTGAAGAAATCCATCGAATCGAACTTTTCGCTTGATCTATAAAGCGCTTGCGGTGGATAATCTTTGGAATTTTTGTGGGTGATTGTTTAAGATATGTGAGTGAAGGTGCAATAAAAATATAGAGAGCGCAAAAAAGAATATATGTAATCGATCAAAATAGATACATAAAGATATTTGAGTTATTTTCAATACTGTGTTTTGGTGCACCAACTAATTTTTAAAGCCAAATAACGTTCAAAGTTTTTAGTCACAGAAACAAAATAATTAAGAAAATTTTAAAATTTGGAAAAGCTTTTACAACTGGATATCCGAAGCATTGCTCATTGCTTTAGCCGGGGCAATCATACAAGTGTTTCAGATTCTTATCTTATCGCGAGCATAGATTGCACCACCACGATATGGCTCGGGCACATACCCGTGCAAAGTATGCCAGCTACAACAGATAAGCGCCCTATATTTATTGGCCAATGTTGAAATTTCTGGCGTATGACTAAAGCAATGGGCACGCACCTGAAATCACGCTCTCAAGCACCATTTACCAGTTGTCATTTGGCATTTACAACAACTCACCTGGTGTAATGGGTTGGTATTCCTGCTGGGGCAGCAAGTAGCACGAGAGCACCTGCTCGCCCGTATCAGCATCCGTGTCCGGCTGAAAGGTGAGCAGTGGCTGCGATTGATTCTCTGACAGCCAGACGGCTTTTAGCTGCAGATTGACCAACGAATAGGGCAAGTAAAGCAACTGGTTGCCGCTCACGTCAAGTACATGCAACACGGTGCAGTTGCCCAGCTCGGGCGGCAGCTTCTTCAGCTTGTTGTCGCGCAGACTAAGCACTCCCAGATTGCTGCACTGGCCAATCTCCAGAGGCAGATAGTCCAACGCATTTCTGTCCACGTTCAGATTGCTCAGCTTGGTCATGTTCCCGATCGAGGCAGGCAGCTCGGATAGAAAGTTCTCTGTCAATATCAGCTCCTGCATGTTCTCGCAGCTAAAAGAAATATTTTATGTTTTTTATTGGAGCTTCGAACAGAATATTTTTTTTTTTTTGTACTTACTTGCCAAGCGTATCGTTTAGGCGCTGCAGACGATTCTGGTCCAATTTGAGTATGGTCAGGCGGCTCAGTTTGGCAATGCCATCGGGCAGAGTCTCGAGCAGATTCTGTGCCAAGTCCAGATCGGTCAAGCTAACCATGCCTCCAATTTCGTTGGGCAGCTCCTCCAGCCGATTTTCGGATACATCGAGATATGTCAGCTTGGTTAAGAGCCCCAACTCTGGCGGCAGTCGTTGCAGCTGATTGTGATCAAGCCAGAGCTCGTGCAAGCCCGGCAAATAGCCTAGATATGGCGGCAAATCTTCGATTTCGTTATCGCCCAGGTCCAGGCGCTTCAGCTTCGTGAGCTGGCTAATAGTTTCGGGTAAATGCTTGAGCAGGTTCTCGCGCAACTCCAGTGATTCGAGCTGCGTTAAGCTGCCAAAATCAGCAGGCAATGTTGTCAGCGACATATCGTTTAGGCCCAGCACTGTCAAATTCTTCAGCTGCGAGAAGCCCGATGGCAGTTTCGGTATCGGATTCGAGCTGAAGTCGGCCACCTGCAGGCTTTGCAGGTGCTTGATGTCATCGGGAATGTCGGGTATATCTACAACATAATAAGAGAAAGAATACATCAATATTGTTATCTCGTTTATCGATTTGTGAGCATCCCCATTGTGGAGCCCGACGCATTGCTTACGCATGAATTACGCCAAAGGACGTCCCTAAAGTCCGCTTTGAACTATTTATAATATATCTATAAATATTTAATGCAAACACTCTCCAGCAAGCAACAGGTTGCCAGTTGACTAGTTGAGGTTGACCAACTAGAACATACTCTATTAATATACGTATTCGAAAAATTCACCTAGAAAGGCGAAAGTACACAACTGAAAACGATCCAATAGCTGATACAAAAATGTTTTTGCTTTCTAGTTGCAGTCAACTTGTTCTATATGTGTGTGCACAAGTGCCTGCATTGTTGGCATAGTGTATACTCAGATTGTATGCGATTCACTTAACATAGGCTTATTCACTCTGTCCTTTTGTTATTGTTGCGGCCACACCAGCCCGATAAAGCGAGACGAAGCGTAAAATGACAAGCGAAACTTGTTGATTGAGTAAAATTTCAACTGTCATAGCGGAAATGCGCACGCAAAAGCCAATGTGCTCATACATATAGATGTGTAAAGCCACGTATATACATATATTTATGTATATATCAGTGTTTTCATATAGGTGACACACTCGTGTGAGAATGTGTGTGTCTGTGTGCATTTCTGCGGCAGTTTGTCTACGAGAAACACACCCACGAAGGACCACAAGAGCCTCGCACAAAAGGTCACCGCAGTGGAAAGCGGCAGGTGGCCGCGCAATCCTTTGCTACGCGGCGTTTGAGCTGACCCAGTTAAACAGAACAACAGGAGCACACACACACACACACACACATATATATATACATATATAAAGACAAACACACTGACAGCCACTTTCAGATATATTCACATCAATATATTTATATACGCTCCAGACTGGGGATAATAACATGATGTAACTAATACCACACGTGGGACCTGTGCAAGGCGACAACTTCAACGCCACAGAGTAAACAATGCCAGCAATAGGAGGGCTGTCGACTCACGAGCAGGACATGTTCGAGTTGCACTGAAACAATGGGCATTGTTGTTGCCTCGCCATGTCGAGTGGCGGCGAGTGGCATCGGCCGTGTGCGGCCGGCGCTTATGACAGAGAGGTCAACCCAATCCAATGATGGGATTTGTGCATATGCGCATTGAATTCACTGGGAATGTTGTAAAGCGTTTGCTACATTGACTGCAGCCGCCACCTCACTCCCCCCCTTCAGCTCTCCAGTTGCACTGAAATATTTGTGGCATGTTTCAGATAAAATGCTTGCCAACTGCAGTTTAATTAAAAATATCTACCGACATCCAACTGTTTGCATATAAATGCAATAAAATATTTGTAATTCTGCTTACTGTAATCCACTTTGTGAACATATGTATAAATATTGAGTTTAATATAAATTGGACGGCAAAAAGTTTTAAAACAGTTGAAACATTGAGTTCAACTAATCTGTTTATTCGGCAAATACATATACTGTAGTCTGTATACTAAAGCTTTGTTCAAATATTAATAACAAGGACCGTTTCATTTTTTTTTTTTTTTTGGAATATTCTGCTTGGGTCAGAAAAGAATAGTGAGCACCGAGAAAAGTAAGAAAATAATATGGATATTCATAAATATGCTACATGATCGATGTGGTTTAGGTACCTGTGAATTGGTATACACATTATTTAAAAGAAGAAGAAAAAAGTAATAAAAAATAGAATACACATAAACAAATAAGAAAAATTTTCTTTAGCTTTGTTTATTTTTAACTATAAATTAAATTTTGATGCGGGCCTCAGAGCACCCAGTGGGTCTTAGTAGAAGCAAAAAGATATTTATATTTGCAATTAATTTATTTTTTTTTTTTTTGCTGACCATTCAAACGATATAAGCAATGCTTTAAACCTGATCAAATGTATATTCAGATCCTAATATATTTAAATATCATTTCTATCCTATTAAATATATTAAGCTATACAAAATCATATATCGCAAATGTTTGCCGCAAGTCATTATTTCCATCAAATCATTGAACTCACGCTGATGTAGTTAATTAATAATTTGGGAAAATTACAGAGTTTTCCATGCGCAGTATTTATAGAATTCACTGACAATTCTGATGTTTGTATATGGAGATTAGACGTAGGCTGGGGCATAGCAACAGCGCGCAACTGTATATTATCCATCAGCAAACATTCTAGACCAATCGAAACCAAACAGCATCAAACAGCCATCGATCCATCCATCAGCAAGAGGGCAGCCACAACCACAGACCCACACACCACACGCATAAAAGTGATCCGAACAGCCGTAGACAAGTGGACGCAGCCAGAGGCTTCTGAGTAAACACACGAACAGAAACACACTTTCGGCTCTTGACGGCATATGTGTGCGCCTCATCATCATATATGGGATGGATGCTCTATTTTTTGGCGCACATTATCTCGTTTCATTTTGGCCGCAGGGCTGTAACCAAATTGTGCTCGACTGTGCGGCACAGTCGGCGGTCATTAGATGGGCGACAGTCGACCACCAACAGGCGTTTCATTGACCTTTCCGCTGCAGAGTCGACGGCAGAGGAGAGATGAGTGGGGCGTGGTTAAACAGTTGGAAATTTGGAAACTCATTTAGTTGCACGGAAATAAAAGGAAATGCTTAAGCCGCTGGCCTGTGCACAGCGAGCACCCCGAAATGTAATCAATTTGTGCAATTATGCAATGACCATGGCAACAAGAGGAGCGGACGGACACACACATGCGGCACGAGTTCTGGGCCGTGCTAAAAATATTGAATATTTTATCATTTTTATAGAGCACAAGGAAAAGACAATGCATGTAGCTTAAAATAGCGAACAGAGACCAGGAACAAGGCCGGCCGGCCCATGAATTTATAAAGCATATAAATTTCGATGAAGTGGGGCGAGAGACGAAAGACAAGAAATCGAAGAGGCTACAGCTGGGCGTTGCCAAAATTCGGCCAGGCGCAACGTCAGTGACGACGTCAACATTGTTGATGAAAAGCAAAGACACACACACACATGCACACACAACATATAAACATTCTTTTCAATGTCATTGAACGAGCAAATATTTTAAGAGCGTGTTGTCGTCGTTGCTGTTGCTCTTGTTGTTGCTATGAAAAATGAAATGATTTTTCAGTTATCAAGGCAAGGAGACTATATGCTATAGGCCGGCAGACAGCCAGAAGCGAGCATCAGGCTGGCTGGCAGGCAGGCGGCAGGCCTACATATCGAGGCCATGCTTTTCGATATGACTTGCACATTGCTCTCAATTAAGATGATGGCTTGCAGATGAAAAACTTTCGACAGGCTTTTCAATTTCACAGCCAGGTTAAGCTGCACTAATCTCTAGCCAACAGCACTGTGTATGACTAGTTTAATGGTACGATTCCATTACTTCATTGAATGAATGAAGTCGACCTCTTTTTGGTCCGTATCAACGACATCAGGAGCAACGGCATCGGCCTAGTTCCCGTTGGCATGCATTTCTGCTGTCAGGTTTTGTTGAAATCATCATCCTCATCCTCATCCCCATCCCCATCCCCATCCCCATCAACAACAGCATCCGCAGCCACATTCGCATTCACATCCAGCAAATCCCTCTGCGTCAGCAAAGCAAATAGAAATTGTATTGCGCCACCTCGAGATGCTTTACGCCCCGGCTCATAATAGTTGGCAGCAGCAACTGTTGCAACTGGCTGACTGCGCTGTTCTAGCCCTCAAGCCAGGCTAAGCCGTTCAGGGAGTGCGTTAAGTAAATGGCTTTTAATTGTCGACTGTGATGATTGCATGTTGCGACAGCATGGAGAGAACTGAGTGCAACAGGTGCTATTAACGTTATTAAGATGCTTAACTGCCATGAATAAGGAGAGCCCACTCTTAAGATGACCAACAAAGCCCTATATTTAACTGAATAATAAGGAAATAAATCACTTTACTGACAGTCAGTATAAAAGAACATTGTGAATTGCTCGGCTTTTGTGAAAGGCATTAAAGATGATTTAGATTTATCCATAAAGGATTAGCAGACTAAACATTTAAACTCAGCAGAGAGTTGATTTATCTAAATCCTTTTGCAGTGTACTCTCGAATATTATTATTTTGTGCGTGAATCAATATTTAACCTACATTTGATTTATTTAAATTTTTTACTTTATTTAAATAATATTTAAAAATTCCTTCAAAAGTTGATCAATTTATTCATTTGCATTTTTTATTTGGCACAGAGCAAATGCAACATTCATGGGGGGAAGTGTGCAGCGGTCGCTGTAACTCAATTTTTCACAGAAGCCAAGTGACATGCTTTACCGAGCAAATAAAAAATCTGTTCGTCCACTAAAAGCATTCATGAGTGTGCAGACTAATGTTGTTATCCACAATTGAGTGAGTGAGAAACGAGTTTAAATGCATTGCAAATTCAATTACAGCTAAAACTAAAAAACGAACGAAAGTATTTACGTGGATTTTCAAATGTGGCGAGGTAACATACCAATTTCTGATGTAGTCAATATGTGGCAAGCATTTACTTTTGATTATTGTTTAAGCTTGTGACAAAATTATTTTAAAAGCATCAAAATATATGAAGTAACTCAATTGTAATGGATTGAGTTAAGCTCCTATTATCTCTAACAGACTAAGTACTATATTTTGTGAAGGGCAGCCTTTGACAAGCCTTGCGTGAGAGACACATTATATTGCATGTCTGTCAATCAATTAAAATACTTTTCAATTAATACAAAGCCTGCCTCAAAATACGCGAGGCACACCTGCGCCACACAAACTCAAGACAGCGCGCGTCTCACTCAATTTCCACGATTTTCCCTCTCTCCATTCCCTTGCAAAACCAATCATCCAGCCAACCGCAACAGTTTTCCAATATTTTTTTTTCCGCGCGTTCAATTCTTTGCTGCCCTACAAGCCGAAGGGCAAATGTATTTGCCGGGAAGTTTGCTATTGACAAAGGGAATCTGAAAAGACTTTTACCGGTAAGTTAGTAAAAGAAGCTCATTTTCAAATGCGCCAGTAAAAGTTAATTGTAGTTCGTACAAAGTTAAGTTTGTATAGAAAACCAATTTACACCTTAGTTAAGTGTTTGCTGTCAATTGCTTGGCAGATAAATGGATACATTTTATAATCGGTTAGTTTACGAACTATCCTCTCCAGAGACATATGGGAATGGGGTCGCATAAAATGCTCCTCTATTAAAATGAAGGGTATTTGGCAAGTCTATCTTAGGAATATTCAAAAAGTTTGTTCGGTTTACATTTTCCGACACATTTTTGCAATATTCGCTACATGCTTCTATGTTTGCAGGCAGTTCATGTCGTACTTTTAGCTTTTGATTTGTTTCCCGCACACAAAAATATTGTTCGTCTGTCGATTAGTTTTTAATTGCGTTCGCCCAGTGACGTCAATAGCTACCAGGCATTTCAAATATGCCCGCATGTACATATTTATTATGGCCAAGTACAATGTGTGAAGAAATGATTTTTCAATTTTCTGATTTCTTGATATAGTTTTTGTTTAATGCCATTAATTAAGCAATTTTTGATTTTCTCACACAGCTTGGCCATATGCGAGTGCCTTTTCTTCGTCTTGCTTTGTGAACTACGCATATATAGTGGATATAGAAGTGCGCTTGCGGTAAGAATATACAAAGTCACTGGCAATAACAAAGTGAGCCCTAGGCCCAGTCCAGCAACTCCTTGGCTCTGATTCCTGGATTGTGGTTTATTAAAGTTCTCTCTCTATTATATTGCTGCCAAGCCCTTTTGATCTAGCTTGAAGGGGCTTCTGCAGCTTAGTGCCTGCCTCCGAGTTGCATTCAGCGGCGAGCAACGGCAACTTTAACAAGGTCTGTCTGCTGTCAGCGAAAAGAACAACAAAAATCTGGAAAAAGCCACTTGAAGAAGACGACGCGAAGACTTTGAATGCACTCGGCGCACAGCTTAACTTTGACCCAGTTGACGCCTTAAATGCAACGGCAAAGAGTAAAAGATGACACAGATTTAGTCCACTTCTCGTGCAGCAGCGTCGAGGACGTCGACGCTGGCTTAGTACATGAATTGAATTTAATTGGCCTTTTTGTTAGATGCAGTTTTCGATGATTTTTCTTTAGTTGTTCAATTGAAATCGACTGTAAAGTCTGCAAAGTTGTTCCCACGGCGCGGACATAGTTAATAGAAATTTAAAATCAATTCACACAGTAATCAATTGAATTTATCTCCCTCTCTCTCTCTCTCTCACTCTCTGTTTCCAAATATATAAGTATATATTACTTATGATTTCTTTTTTCCTAACTTGTTTATTGTATTTATTTACCCACAGTCCAGCTAGACTAATAAAATAACTGGGCTTATCAGACAGCTGCTTTGACGGGAGCTCTGTCGGACGAGCAGTGTTTTTTCCAAATAAAAATTAAAAAATTATTATGCATTAATAAACCTGGCACGAAGTTGCTACAAGCAGCGCAAACTGCACCGAAAGCAAATTGCGAAATTTAAGAAGTAGAAAACTCAACGAACAAAATAAACAAACAATTAGCGGGACTGCGAAAAAACTGAAAACAAAAATATAAAAAAAGAAACATGAAATGCACCGAGTAGTAACAGCTAACAGCGCCCTCTAGCGCACGTTTCGCAAGCAGGTCAACTTGTCATAATGATTTACGTTTCGTACAAACTCGCCACTGCTAACGACGACGCAGCACCTGCACAATTGCAAACACACCCGCACACACACACACACACACACACCAGCTCACGCACACACCCAAGTGCACACCAATACACACTCCGGTGCACCGCAACAGCTATACAAATTAATGTTTTTATTAGCATTGCTAGTATAGCAACTGCTGTGCACAGTGGAACAATACGAAATAAAAATCGATTCTGTGCCTTTATATTTTTCCTGCAGTATTCTAATTTTGTCAAGTAATATTCTGAATTGTCTAGATTAGTATCAGCAAACAAGTGCCCTTTTGCAGCTATACCCGCGTCGCCCCTTCCACGAGCAAGCTAATCTCCAATCAAACTTTGCATTAGTCTGCACTTTTGGTGCAGTAGGAAATTAGTCGAGCACTGCATAGTGTCTAGGAAAGCCACTTAGGAAAACCATTAAGGAAAAAGTTCTTTTATGGAAGAATAATTTATAATTACCCTCTGAAACATTCCACGTGGATAAGCTAAGGACACTCTTGATCAACATTATACTACTTTATTTTGATTCCTATATAATCAAAACTGAAAATCTGTTCATTAGAAATTTGAGTTCTGTACTTAAATAAATAGTCAACAGTATATAGGCAAGTGCAGCTTTGTGTGCATTTAGCACCTTATCAACCACTGTACGTATCAGCAGCAAATTCAATGCACGTCGCCGCTGTCGCTGCCGTCCAATTCTTTTGTCAAGTGCAAGCGGGCGTATACGTAATACTCTATTTTTTTCGTACTGCGCTTGGCAGCTTGCTTCGTCGTGTGCTGCTGTAGTTGTAGTTGCTGCCAACACTTGCACAACCGCAGCTGACATTGCCATTGTTGTGGCCAGCCAACCAACACAAATCAAGCGCGCTAATTTTAACATTATGCCCCACAGTTGAGAACTGAAATATTTCTTATAGCTTTGACCAATTTTGACGTTATAAAAAATACCTTTTGCCATATATAATGAAATTACGTGTGTGTGAGTGTGTTAGTATATTGCAAGGTGTGTCAGCACCTGCCCATTGCGGTTTTTCCTATTACGGGGCGAGTTCAAAGCCACCAGCGACATTGCCTTGAAAAAATTAAATTGTAATAACTGAATTTGAGCACAGGTAATTGAATGTGAAAGGCTTTTACTGCAGCCATCCATCAACCCACCCACCCACACACAGGTTTCCAAATCACGAGAAAAGACCAACTGAATGTTGATTTGAGATCACAAATTGTGTATAACTCTCTGATAGTCTGTCTCTGGCTTTCCATAGCCCGCAAATCACTGGAAAAGTAACATCTGTGTCGCTGAGGGCCTTTCACTTAGAGCCGCTGCAGCTCGAGTTTCCCGCACAAGGCGACGATTGGCGAGCTTTTAATGGCCGCCCGTTCACTCGGATTGCTTTGGGTGTGTTTGCAGATCATTTGTGGGTCATATGCATAAGCAGCAACCACAAAAGGCTGCCTGGTCAGCATTACTGCAATGCAGGCCAAACGCGGCTAATGGGTGCAATCAATTTGGCAAACTGGTAATGCAATACTTCTCGCCAGTTTGTATTCGGTGTAAAGCCCTTGTAGCCAAAACGGAAATAGGAAGCCGCATTATGTTGTCAGACCAACAATACAACGTCATCAAAAACAAATTTAGGTTTTTATCAACGCAACTCAGGTGCGATTACAGCTCACTTCCATTATATATATTATATTATATTATAGATTATTTATATATACTGATATTTCAATGCATATTTTTGCTGTTGCTTCATTAAACAATATCTTCATTTTAATTTTGTCGCCTGTTAAATCAGTGTTAATAAACAAAAAATAAATTGAAGTTCGGCCCTGACTGAATGAGCGACATGAATGAATGAATAACTTTTCAATGGAATAAATTATCGTTTTTTACTCTGTTAATACCCTGTCATTAAACGTTTGTTGGCTATAGTTTAACACAATATTAATGTTGACTAGGTAAATTATTTTTTATTTCACAGGCAACATATCTTTAGCTATAAGGCCTTAAAAGAATGCAATCTCACATCTCCAATTTTGAATGTTTATCAACAATACCTAAGTTTACAAGAATAATATTTACAGGGTATTTGGTAAACGAACCGCACACAAATGGATTGCATTTGTGTATGTGTTTTTTTTTTTTTTTATTTTTTTTTTATGTTGAATACGCGCTGCTTTGTGCACTGCACTTGACTCCAATTACTGATTAGTGTTTACGGATTTATGCTTGCTTAAGCAGAAAACAAACACGTATGTGGGCTATATGATTCCGACTGTGATTCTGAAAGCCAACTGTCTGGCAGACTGCTTGTGCGTGCAATATTTCATTAAAGAGTTAAAACTTTGTCCACAGAAACTATTCAGCTAGTAATGCACTTTGTTAAAAAGTTGCAGTAAATGGAAGCTGGCAAGCGCACACATTTTTGGTAAACTATAAGTGACACACAGCAGGACAATTGCCATAATTTGAGTGCCAAAGTTTATATGGGTTACTGAGACCCATTGCGGCTGTTGCCGGATAACAATGGGTGAAAGCCAAACCACACGAAATGCTTCGCTCACTGGCGGGCCAGAGAGCGTGCCCCTGCAGGTGCAATTGGAACTGATATAAAACTGTTTTGTACAAAGCATTGCGAAGAGACTTCATTTGTATCGCAAAATGGCCATGTGGTCTGTCAGTCAATGCGATGGATGGGCGCGTGCTAACGATCGTTTGAAGAGCGCATTTAGAGCTTTCACAACACACCGAGCGGCGACTCATCAATGTCAATAATAATTATGAGGCACTTGTTGCATGTTGGACTTACCGTTACGTGAAACATCGAGCTCCACCAGATTTTCAAAGTTTTGTATGTCCGGCGGCAGGCGTCCGATTTCATTGTCACTCAGGCCCAGTTTTCTCAGGCGATTCAATCTGAAGAAATTCTGCAAGAGCATAGAGAGAGAGAGAAACAAAATAAATAGCTGGTTAAGACAACGGCACGACAAGCTGCAGCAAAGCCTTTCTCTAGTCTTCGGCAAACAAAGGCCGCAATCGTTAGGACGTGTTTCTGTTCATCTTCGAGTTCGTTTTCGTGGTCATAAATTTCAAAGCGTTTGTCATTTGTAAACGCCGTGACCCATCCGGCGGGTCCAGCATCCAGCATCAAGCATCCCGAGCTGTTAGAAGTTGACTATGTGCCTATGCTGTGTTGCTTTCTTTTCGTTAGACATGTCGCCAACAATTCATTTATGAAAATCACGATTTTCCGGGCTCCCCATCAATTTTGACGTTCGATTTACAATAAATTATTTTGGCGCTCCTCGAACTTTCCCAAAGTGAAGGGTCGCGACCGATCACAGCCATAGACATTTGGCTGACCTTCCAGCTATGTGGAGCACACTCACACACACACACACACACCCATTCACACCAGCACAGTCATCTCTTAGCACTTGGAAAAGAAAGCAGCGCCCCCTGGTGGCTGAGTCAGTGAGTCATAGACCTCAAGGTTAACAGCCGCACCGGGCGGCGGCGGCGGCGTTGGTGCTTTCATTGTGCTAGCGATTTTAATCGGCCATTGTTGGGTCACTCCTCTTACTTCTGGCCCCAAAAAGAACCTACCACACCACACACAGCTCGCACAGCTCACACAGCGGCTGTCGCGACAATAACAATAATGAAAATAATTCATAGTTGTAGTCGTAAAAATTATTAACTTTTTCGCTTGTCTCAAAATACTTGTGGCACTGCGAAGTACTGTATGAGTGTCGCTGTCGCGGCCGTGACTCGATAAAGTTGATGACCCAGTTCGACGTGCCAGAAAGGTGTAAAAAACAACCTCACTTGTGAGAAAGCTGAAATGCTTCGCTTATAGCTCAAAAGAACACTAAGAAATGTACCCTGTTTATTCTAGGGAAATTTACCAACAAATCGAGTGATTTATGTATCGATATATAAAAATTAGTATATAAAACGCTAGTGTATCCTAATAAGGTTCGTTACATGAGGTTGTTTGGCAAAAACAAATATTGAATTAAACCATTTTCATACACAAGCCAAACCCCACATTGCAGAAACATAATTCAATTGAAACTTTCACAACAAAATCTGAATTAAATATCACAATTTCATAGAATTTTCAATGAATAAATAAACTCTTTGTTACAAAAAATATAAATAAAATATATATAAAACCCCCATACAGAACAATGAAAAATGTGTAATTATAAAATAAATAGACCGAATCAGATCATAAAACTTGCATTTGGGAACCGTTTTACCATTTATGAAGTTTCGATATTAATAATTTACCCACACGAATTGGACAAAGAAAGAACGCACACATAAATTCAGTTTTTTGTTGGTCAGTTTCGCTGAAGGCAAAGTACTTTGACTCTCCCCAATGGCAGACGTTTTCCTCTGTTTCGTTTTTTGCAAGCGGGCACCCACAATGTCCCAGATTCTGCTTCCTATTTAAAAAAAAAAAAAAAAAAAAAAAAACGAAAGGCCTTTCAACAAATCATGCGTCAGAAAGTTGTATCTGTCAGGGACAAAAGCTAGCGACGAGCGAAAAATGCAGGAAGACAAAACGAAACGAGAAAAACGACAGAAACAAAAACACAGTCATGCAAATTGCATATGAAATAGGTATGAGAATTGAGGGCTTGTGGCTCGTAGACAACAGACCGGTGCAATAGCCGACAATGCACAAAATAAAAGCAAAATGCACCCAAAGGAGGACAAGACGTGATGACAATAAAAACGAATGCGAATTGTAAACTTTTAGCCAAGTGCTGCCAGCCCACAAAGACCCACGCCTCCGCCCTCTGCCCGCATAGCCGGGCCCACAGAGTCCACAACCCACGGCCCACGCTGGGCCAGCAGCTTGTTGTATCTATGCGAGTCGCTCTTTTGCATGACCATAAATTACAAGCCGGCCGGCCGGCCGGCATTGCTACGTGCCACACGTACGTTGCACGAGTACTACCAGTTTGGCCAAGGCACTCGCTCTAACTCACTCACTCACACAGACTTACACACAGATACATTGATCCACTCACTCACTCACTCACTCACACGGCATGCATTCACTCAGCCAGCCAACACACTTTTACTATTGTATCTAGTTGGAGCAGGCGCCCAGCAGTCGGCAGCCAGCAACAGCCTGAATAGGTTGTGTTGGCCAGGCCAACAAGTTGCGCCAGCCTGCATAGGTTGCAACTCAGCAGCAAAACGTGGCACGCATATGACGTAGACCAGTGACGTTGCGGCCAGAAGCTGCTGAAGCTGCATTCGCTGCCTGGCAAGCGAGGCCACATCATTTAATTAAACCACAACGCGTTCGTTTTCGTACGCGCGAAGCTGACAAACCAATTAGTTTAGTTTTGAAACCATTTTGCACAGCCTAACAGCCTAAATTTAATAGCTTGACACGCAGCTGCAAGGCTGGCTTGTACATATAGTTTATTTGCATACCCTGCAATCAATACAAACTGGAAGAGCTGGACTATACTTTATAAATATTTAGGTAAATAGTAACATGGGCGTAAAATAATAGCTGTGCTATTGATAGAGATAGAGATACAGGATATACTTGGGTTGCTCTCGGCTAGAGCATTCCTACTCATTTTCGAACGATAAAACGGCGCTGAGCCATGACATGAATGTAAATACACAGAACAGAACAGAATACAATGCAATGCAAAACGAAACAATATAACAAACTCATTTACTCGTGCACACACTCACACACACAATTGCAGAGCCATGCAGTGCGCTTCGCTGATTCTGAGTAATTGTATAATGTATCTGCAAGTGTAATCTGCAAAATGTATCTCGCTGCTTGTACACATATGAGCACACACATGCGTGCACACATCACATCCATTGCTCTGCTGCTTGGTGGTGTGCATGTTGCAAATGACTGGGCGAGCAGCAACTGCCAAAACGGCGAAGCGCAAAGCAACAGTCACATGAGTAACTGAAAACGGGTTCTAGATACGATTCGCTCATATCTTGCGGGACGCATCTACTAAATGGCGAAAACCAGCTGAGCTAGAACAGAGCCGAGCCGAGCAGCGAGACGAGCCACATTTGAAATTGAAAGGCTGCGGATGGCACAAATGTATAAACTCCGAACATGTATGTATGCAAGTTGGCCAACCGGCAGCAGTTGCAACATTGCAGACGCAGACGCAGATACGGACACGAACACAGATACAAGCCTATTGGTGTGTTGGTGGATCCGACTCTGACATCCTCTGGCTAGGCAACTCGGCCTGCTGGCCGCATCTGCGCGCCTGCTCCATTCGGTACATCTTCATTTTGCCAGCGAGCAAGCCACACAGACAACGCGCCAAAAGAGCAGTGAGTGAGTGCACACACATGGCTTCACCTATTGTTCTCGCCGAGGTAGTTACAGCCACAAGTTGCACGCAGCACGCAGCATTTGTCATTGCGACAGCTCGGTTTGCAGCAGCAAGCAGGAACTGACAGCTGAAAGTAATTTGTCTATTATCTCGTGTATCAGCTTGTTAGTTGTGCAATTTAGATGAAACAAATCGATAAATTTCTTACTACTAATATTTCGCTGAGTGTGCCCCAAGTGCAAATGGTTTGTTGACGTCACTTTGTGGATTATTGTTTCAATGCAGTCAACAAATGGAAACGGCTAACAATATTTGTAAATAATAAGCTCGACTAAAAGATATCTTAAGTACGACAAGGGCAATATAAATATAAACATTGATTGTGCGAAACAAAAACAATGATTCTAAAGAGAAAACCAACAAAACTTTTATTATCGATCAATCAAGTTTGCGATAAAGTAAAGAGAGATAAGTAAATCTTTGAGAAATAAAACCATTCGTAAGGGAGAGATATATATATAAATATGAAAATACTATTAAAAACTAATTTATTCATGCATATTATATAGCGGTAAATATACAATTCAAGGATAGCTCAGATATACATAGACGAAAATATTTTAAATATAAAGGAGAAACCAAAACTGAAAACAAACTTCTAATGAAAATATTCTAACTAAAAGCAAAAAACTATATATATTTGAAAATGTAATTTTATTCGTTTTTGTTAAAGTCCAATCAACGATTAATTAAGCCTTACATGGTGTTTTGCTATTTACAGGGTATAACAACTAATTGAAATAGCTTGAGAACATTTATTGTATGTCTGTCTATGGAACCGGTTTTGAGCGAGTCGACAGCTCTGAAGAATTTATATAAGCAAACAACAGTTGAGTGCGCAGCTAGTAAAAAATAAAATAAATAAAAGCTGGCTAACTGTGACCCATTGCAAAAGCCAAATAGATAAAATCCATTCCGTATTTCGGCCACAACTATCAGGCTCTATGAGACACTATCAATCGGGCTAGCTTATAGCTAAGTTTCATTTGCTTGTGGGCTTAGCTACACTTAAAGAGAGATAGAGAGAGAGAGAGAGAGAGAGAGAGAGAGAGAGAGAGAGAGACCAGCACGACGCCATTTTAAATGATATTTAGTTGTTGTTTTCGTGGCTGCGCTGCTGCTAAATGATGTCATTGCCGACGCTTAGGTATTGTGTTCCAATAGCCAGACAAACAGACAAACAGCCGGTTAAGTTCTCAAAAAAGCAAAAAACAAAACGCACCTGCAATAACAACGGCGCGACGGTTCGAATTGCAAAAGACAAGCAGCCAAAACGGGAAGGCGCTCAGGTCTTTGTGGGTTTTTAGTACCTGGAGACCAGACCCCAAGGCAGCGGCAGGCGATAAGAGCCGATTACTTGATATCTTATCTGCGGGCGTGACTAATTGGCTGCCAACAGAAAGAGCCCTGGTACGAGCCAGAGAGGTGGACAACCCAATTTTGTGCTCAAGTAAAAATGTTGAAATTTCAACGAAAGTCACTTGAGGTAGGTTCTGCAGGCCTCAAACTCAATTCCAGCAACTGCACACTGCAAACTACCACAAAGCATTCGCATTCAAATGACACTTCGCACTAGATATGACAGAACACGAAACTCTCTTTAGCATAACTCATGATAACAATTAATTTCTAGCTCTAGAGCTATTGGCCAGACTAAAATTAGTTATAATTGAAAATAATTACTTAAATAAAAGCTATAAAAATGAACAGAACAATTTTTATTTTCAGTACTTTCAACAGTGCTCGCAAGTCTTAAAATAGAGAGGAAATTCCTATAATCGAAAGATAAGAGAAAGGCAAAGCCGATAGCTGCTATCTAAAATGATTCGCCACATTAAATGGATTTGCTAACTTTAGCTCTGAAAAGCAACCAATGAAAGACTACTTTACGTAGTTGAAAAAGTTCCTAAATATTTAAATGAATAGTTAGTCAATTTAAAGTGCTCAACTGCTCCTCTCCAGCTTGCAAACGACAAACGATATGAATAGACCCCAAGATTGCGGGAGATTGTCGTCGAGTTAGTGGCAATACAATTGAAGCACAGATTGCTGTCGTTGATGTTGTTTATTGTAGCTATGACAACGCGGAAATTGTCTGCCGCACTCAAAGACCTAAAGGGTTGATGGCCGATCAAAGCTTCTAGTATCAACAGCAGCAACAGAAACAACCAGCAGCAGCAGCAACGGCAGCAACAAACAGCACATCCGACGCTGTCAGTTGGTTTGGAATTCAAACGAACTTCCACAGCGCAACAAGAAGGAACATCATCATTATGGCTGTCCATTGTTGTCGTTGTTGTTGTTGTTTATGCTATTGCTGTTGTTGTTGTCATCGGTCAGCAACATGTTGTTGTTGCTACTGCTGCTTGTTTCTGTTGCTGCTGTTGATACTAGAGTGGGTCCATTGGTCTAGCAAATGCTGTTCCTCTTCTTGTGCACTTTATTGATGTAAACGAGCAACACAAATTTGCATTAGAAGTTCATTAGTGAGTGCGGCTAACCGCGAAGGAAGGTCTAGAAAATGGAAAATGGAAAACTTTACAATTTCATGACATGCGGCGAACAACTGAATGGAAATTGCAGCTAAAAATGCAGATGGGAGAGATACTCTTACTAGAGTCTACGACAACAGCAAAATGTAACTTTATAATCAGATTGATGGGATCAATGATGATTACGATGAAACTTGCTACTATGGACTCGTCAGCTCAGTCCGTTTAGTTCATAACTTTTAGATTACATTACCCCGCGCTACGAAACTTTTCATTTCTGCGTGTAATTATACAACATATCAAAACTACATTTTCATTTTGTTTTATTTATTTTGAAAAATACTCGAAACTGTGCATTAAATACTCCCCTAATTGTGAGCTTCGAGTTGCAACCAACAGAAAACACTAAATGGGCGGAAAACTTTGACTTCAAAATTCTGTTATTAATTGTGAAACGTATCTTGATACGCAAAGTTCATGGCAGCAGTTTAAATTCCGCTTTAAGCCAGGGCCAACCCCATCAACATTCGCAATACAGAGGCAATATATATAGATATACACGTGTATACGATTATAGCATATAGTACACATACAAGTCAAACAAACAGGCAGCCCCCATCCACCGGCACCCACCACTTGTTGCTATGTCAACGCTTTGTTTTCCGTTTATAGCTTTCGCTACTTGTTGTTGCTGTCGTTGTTGTTGCTTGTTTGATTTGTTTGTTTGTCTTCAGCTGCACATTAAACGGAAGCCAGGGGAAAAATAAATAATTCGAAATAATTCAACCGTTGCCAATCGACAGACAAATTATTTAAACCCATTTAAAGAACCCCTTGGAATTCAAACTATTATTAATATTTTAAAATCAATATTCGAGCTAAAGTCTCTAATTTTCGAGTGTTTATTCCCCTCGCTCATAATTTGATCTACAGGCGCATTTGCCTTTTGATGTTCACTAATTCCGAAATGCAATTGTAACTTTAAACTCTTTATATGTATGAAAATATGTAAACATACATACATATGTATGTGTGTGTATGCATCTTGTTGCATGTTGCGTAATTGGCGATTCAATTATGTATGCATGCCGCAGACATTCTTGGCCCAAGTGGAATCAGCAGAAATTGTAAAAGAGCCGCGCCCCACTGTGCATCCATATTAATTAAAGACTTCCGCTCGAGCTGAAGCACACGGACGTCTTTTGTTGTAATCATTGTCTTGGCAGACATACATATCTCTATGTAGATGACGAGGGGGGAGAAGCGATGCAGTGGCCAGCGGCTGATGGTGGACAGTAAACCGAAAGGGGGTTGCTAAGGGGTTGATGAGCTCTAGGTAGTTAGCAGGACTCTGTCTGTCTTCAGCTGTTGTTATTTCTTTGTGAAAAGATCATGCTAAGGGATGCTGCACGCACCTAAGACTCTGTAGAGTCCATTCACCCATTAAATAATTAGCAATAATCACTGCTATGAAATACTTATATTAACAATAATAATAGCAATAATAATAATTAGTACTATTATTATTATTATTATTATTATTATTATTATTATTATTATTATTATTATTATTATTATTATAATTCAATTTAACTCCGTTCCTAATTTATTGCCTAAATATTTTACAGCATTTTCCTGAGGCAAAAGGTAACAGCTGTTAGACCCACATACCGTGTACCGTAAAAACACGATGTAAGTGCGCACACATGCATACATAGGACATATAACACACGTATACACGTGTGCCCATACACACACACACACATACATACATATGCATATAGATATTTATACTGACCTTTGGCAAATCGCGTATGTGATTCGCATCTAAAAAGAGTTCCTCGAGGGTTCGCGAGTAGCGTAAAATTTCCTCCGGCACTTGGGGCAGGGAACAGTGGCGTTTGTCCACGAATTCCACCTGCCTGTTGCAGCCTTTGAAAATTGGAATGCACTTGAACATGGTTGTTGCTGTTGCTGCTGGTCGCAATTGATGACGTCTTTCGTGATGTTTGTTGTTGTTGTCGTTTTAGTCGTCGTTGTTGCTGTTGCTGTTGTTGTCTTTGGACAACAACAACATACACTTATAGCGTAACGTTTGCAGCATCTGTTGCGAACGCACACAAATACACAAACACACGGACACACACACACACGCACACTGAATCAGATAGAGACAGAGACAGGCACGCGCAGTCTTTGTTGCTGGCCTGGCCCCGCACTACGTTTCTTTATTTTCTTCGTTTGTTGTTGTTGTTGTACTTTTTGGCTGGCTTTATTTTCGTTTCACTTTTATCGCACACGTTTTGGCAACATTTTGCGCTTATTTGCTGCAATGAATTAAGCATTTAATACGTTTTACTTTGCACTATTTATGCCCGCATTTGTGTTTGCTCGCGTTACGAAAAGGTAGCAGAAGTAGGTAAAGAAAAAGCAAAAGAAGAAGAAGCACCAGCACAAGCACACGCGTCAAAAATGCCTTGCCTTCGCCTGTCCTTGCCTAACATTTACTGTTGTTGTGACTCCAAAGAGAGACAGAGCGAGAGAGCAGCAGCGTGTGCGAGCGCGCAGAGCGACTCGAGGCCTACCATGGGCTCTGCCTGTATTGGTATTGGTATTGGTATTGGGACTGGGATTGGGCTATGCGTGTGCGAATGAGTGCGAAAGAGAGTAATAAGAAAAATAATGAATAATAATAAATTCTAATTGGCACTTATGTCTGCTTCTTGTGGCTGCTACTGCTTCGTTTTTCTTTTTTGTCCGGCTTTTATTGTCGCACTTTGGTCACATTTGATCACGTATCTCAAGTTTTCATAGTTGGCAACACAAAACGAGGCAATCGCAACATTTGTTGCTTCTTCCACTACAAACATTCACACACACACACACACACACACATACTCAAAAAAACAAGAAAAAGCGAAGCAACAACAAGTCACAATGACACTTGACTAGTGCGCGGCAGCCGCTTGCGAATAGGCTTAGAATGAGAGAATTGTAAAAGAGGGCCCAAAGCGTAGATGATAAAAATCAACAACATAAGCTATAGCGACGCACCAAGCACACACACACACACAACCGCATACTCATGCACACAAATAACTCCACTTGGGTCAAAAAATTCATCGAAATAAAAAGAGAATTATAAACACGGCCAACATCGACACACCCAACCACACACACACACATACATAGACGCCTTAATGTCCAAAGCCGGGCATACGCACTGAAATGATTGTTAGCTTGTGTTTGGTGCCACTGTGCAGCGTGTTTTGGAATTTACTCATACACACACGTAAACGTACACACACACACACACACACTCAGACGCTTCGCGCCGCGCCGCGCAACAACAAAATGCTGGGCATAGGCAGCCTATACAAAGCCGACTACAATACAAAACGAGGCAAAGGCGACGCCGCTGCTTTCGGCGCCAGTTTGCACAATTTTTTTCTCACGCTTCATTTTGCCACTTACAGTTGCTTCGAGTGCAGTGCGGCTAACAGAGAAATATGAATATTAACTGTACAGAGGCGCAAAACACAACTCGTTAGCATGCAAGCACACACACACATTCAGACACATACAGGCATATGCGCGTACACATATAGAAATGGCGTTTACTCAAATTAACGTACACAAAAATATTTTATGCGCAACGCCCGCTCACACCAACCGTCCGAGACAAAAACAATTCGGCAACTGCTCTGTGAGACCAGCGTAGTGTAATACAAAAAATATCTCCTATACAATCGAACGGTGTGGCCGTGTCGGGCACAGAACTTATTCGATAGTTTATGTTAACTTTAACATTGCGTATGTGGAGCATGCTCACTGTTAATGAGCTGCTCCTCTTACTGTTAAAAGACTGTTACTATTTTTGCAGTGCTCACAATGTTATTTCCAGTAGTACACTTTCGGTTTGGGCTCTGTTAATCAATTTGAATTTAGGCGCGCATTTGAGCAGTGATGACTCATGAAAGCTGCATTATGCTTTAAAGCAACTAAAGGATAGATATGATGATAATTCGTAATTGTTATAGTAAAAATAGCGAAATATTTCACAATTGAAGTCAGTTTAACATATGTATTATTATATTGAATTATTTTTATAACTAAGTTTGAATTTTCTGTTATTTTTCCAATTAATGATTCAAGATACTTCAAAAGAGCTGCTAAAAATCAGATACATAAATGTGACGTCACCTTGCCAAGCTAACATACCGCTTTGAGTGGCAACCTGTTGACTCACGCTACACGCACTGCTAAGCTACTGCTATTTTACATGCTAATGTAAAAGTTTGTCTTGAAGCTGGCTGCGCTACTTTAGCAGTGCTCGAAAACGAAAGCAGAGCAAGTTGGCGGGCTTTTCAAAAAGAACTTGAGTGAAGTGTGGCAGAATTTAATATGTTTAAATTATAAAGTAATTCACTTTGCGTATTTTTATTTGTATTCATTGACATCAAGAGCAGCAGAAATTAACTATTATCAATCAGCTGAAATAGTTAAAGTAAAATTAACTCACTTAGCATATATAACTATATTTATGTATGTATATACATATGTATGTATGTGTGTGTATGTGCATAATCTCTGCTTGCTAAAGCGTTGTCTTCTTTTTCATTTGGGCGCGTGAGTATTTAAGAGGCAGGTGCTCATTCGGGCGCCTGCTTTCGGGCACGGCCAAGCGATCTTGAGAGACAACAAATAAGGAAAACAAACGGCGAGTGCAAACAATCCAAATGCAACCTCAGCGCTGACATTGTTGTTTGTGTCGTTGTTTGTTCAGTGTTGCTGCTGCTGTTGTTATTGTTGTTGCTGTTGCTGTTGCTGTTGTTGTTGTTGCTGGCACTGACAAACACAGCTGTCGAGTGCGGCGCTTAAATGGCAAGTAAACTGCAACTCTTTGCTCTGCTAATTTTACGAAAGGCGCCTCGACAATTGTGTGGGCGTATCGAGTGAGCGAGACAGAGAGGGAGGCAGAGAGGGAGAGAGAGAGAGAGAGAGCTGCCAGCTTAAAGTGTTTTGTGGGTGCTGTGGTGGGCGTGGCTGTGCACTTGATGCTTATTATTTGCACTCGGCAAGGCCAGAAGCATAATAAATTGAGTGAGGTGGGCGTCGGTCGCTGGGCGGGGTCTAGGGCGGAGGGGACGGAGGGCGTTCGGCACACTTGGAAATCTTTTATTCATGAATGCCACGCCTGCCCCCGCTCCGCCAGCCCATAAAATTGCACAATTTGAAGAGCCGCCACCACCGACACCACCGGCACCGCCAACACCACCGACGGAGACATTTGGCCAAAAATGTGTAAAAAAAAACAATTTTTTTTTCGTATGCGCCTCAAGGATTTCGGCAATGAGGCTTGGTCCTGGGCTGCTGGCTGTTGCTGCTGCCTCTGCCTCTGCCTCTGTCTCTGCCACGGCTGCTGCTGCTGCTGCAGGCGATAGTTGCATAAATCATAAAAGCCATAGCCAAAGATGTTGCTGTTGCTGCTGTTGTTGGTGTTGCACGCAGAAGGACTTTACGACACTTAAGCAGCGGCGCATTGAGAGTCACCAAGTATCTGAATTTGATTGCGCGGCCGCAACGTCTGCTGGGCCAACTCCTTCGCCCGCCCTTATTTATGAGGGCCTGAGGCGTGCCCCTTCGGCTGCTTGTGGATTTAATATGCAGGCTCGAGCAGAGACTCTTTCAGCTTTATTGTGCCCGAATCGCTCTGCCCACAGCAGGTCGAAGGTCGCGCAACAAGTTCAAGCGCTCAGCAGCTGCCAATCACATGTGCCCAGCTCCAGAGAGTCCTATGGCAATGATGGCAATGGGTATAGCTAACTGTTTAGAAACGACAATAAACTTCACTTTTAGTTTTAAACAAATTTATGTTTTGCGAACGATAGAAATAATTAAAATCAATCAATTAAAACACACAAATAGTTGAAATATGTATATATGTAGTATTTGTATATATATATATATATACACATAAATTAAATTATGTAGTGTCAGATATGCCCTAACAACAAATTTGTCCACCCTCATGATTAAGTTCTTTGAGGGACTTTCTTAGGAAAAGCTGTAAGTAAGGATTTGATTAGAGGAAGAGAGAGAGAGAGAGAGAGAGAGAGAGAGAGAGAGAGTTCAGAGGAAAAAGCGTGAAATTCGTGAAATGCTCTGTGCAACGATTAATCCGATAAATGCAACGGACGAAAGTGTCCTTAACAAGAAGGACGAATCAGTATTGTCTGCAATCAAATTATGTAGAATATTATTGTTCTAAGATTTTTTAATGAAGGAATATCAATAAGAAGAAAATGACTATGATAAGCCGGTAGACGGAGATTAGGGTCCCAGTTTAGATTTCTTGGAGCGAAGAGAAAGAGTATATTCATATATATATTCAATATAGATCAAGTCAAACTAGAATAATACCTAAGGGGGAACCTGGCCACAAATAAGTTAAGCTAAAGAGTCTCTGACAATAGTTGATTATTATTTATATCTATTTAATTTTAAAAGTATTTTTTATATATAATATTATTAATACCGTTGTTTAATAAAGATTAATTATTAATTAATAAAGATTATTATTAATTAATAATATAAATATGATTGATAAGAGTTTTCATTAAATGAACACTTTTATTGAGTATTATATATAATACTTTCCACATTACTATTATTCAATAATATATTTTATATTTTCAAACTTATTATCAATATTGGGTCTCCTGCAAATTTGTATACTCTGCTCCCTAAGGAAATAAGAGTATATAGGGGGTTTTCATCTAAATTTGTTGCTTATCTTTTTAATAAATTTATCTCTCAACAGAAAAGATTGATGGCTTATCTATGCAATAGGATTCAGTTTCTATATCAGACGCACTTCACTGCCAACTTCTCATCACGAAATCTATTTTCAGACAGCTACAATTATGCTAGTGTCACAATGATACACACACACACACACACACACACACACACACACACACACACACACACACACACACACACCCACACAGAGGCTCACATCACTCAGGTGCGTCTCAATTATGTTAATTAGTGTAGCCCCTCACTATAACTCATAATCATACTCAGGCTGCGCAGCACAAAGAGCTCTAGCAGCTCTTCAAACAAACGTACGGAATACAGCAATCGAAATGAACTCAATAACATACATGCTTACATAGATATATACATACATAAATACATACACACGTACATAGTTACATACATGAGCATATGGAATGGTGTGGAACGAAAACCCTCTTTAATATTCTGATAAATAAATTAATATGAATAAATATAGATTTACTCTCGGGTCTATATCTGCAGAGTAAATTGCCTCAGTGACGAGCTGCTGGCATAACGATAATTCATAATACAATTTAATAATAAAAAGACAAACAACAAATGAAAGCAAAGCGAAGCACTCGCCACAACATTTGTTTGTCACAACATTTGACTGCCTCAACATTTGTTTGTCATTTGTTGCTTTAAATATTCAAAAATAATCAAAACAATTATGGGCTGTCTCTGGCTCTGCCTGTGGCTCTGCTTTGATTCAACTGAGGCTCAACTGTGACTCCACTGTTGTGTCTCTGCTCCTGATCTGGCTCAACTGTTGCTGAGCTCTGCCTGTGCCTCTGGCTCTGCCAATGCCTGTGCCTCTGGCTTATGCTCTGTCTGTCTCTGTCTGGCTCATCTTTGGGCCTGCTTTGTCTCTGGCTCTGCCTGGCGGGAATGAATATTTTGCAGTCGGTAAGGGACTATATACCTTATAAAAAGATAGTCGGACGGGAATCAAAAACTAAAGTATTTCACTTGAACGCATATTTATCCACGCGAATAAAATATTGTGCAGCTTCTCTCTGCCTGCACGAGTTTATTACAATTTTCATCTGCTAATAACGAAAAGGGGAAAAATGAATAAATTTAATCTCATTTGGTATAAAATTTGTGCATGAATGCCGCATAAATATACGATTGATAGATATATTTCTATGCACAAAGATATATATATATATATATATATATATATGTGTGTGTGTGTGTGTGTGTATGTGTGTAGACCCATAAGCCGTGAGCATATTTTGCATATGCAAATGCTTAATTTGATTGAATGGGGATATTTGTGTGTTGGGCAAGGCGTTACGATCGCCTCTTACGTCCATTTCAGATTATTAGCAGGCGCTAAACGGTACTCAAGGAGGCGGAGCAGCCGCTCCACCACGCCCCTGGCCGCAGGCGGCACGCCCCCATGCCCAAGTATCTCACGCACAGCCCACTTGTGAGCCGCGTACTTAATTTATGACTTGGCCTGCAATAATTCAAAGTCATAGGCCTCCGGAGACCATTCAGAACACTCGACCGCTGGCTATGGCCAACACTTCGCACAGCAACACCAACAACACCAACAACAACAAGAACAACAACAACGTGAACATAAAAAACAACGAGGGCCAGCTCAGCAACAGGGCATGCCACACCTTGCGCTCTGCGAGCCTGCCCTCCAGCATATTGAGGCTGAAGAATTTTTAATTAAAATATTAAAGCCTCAGCCGTGAGGTGTTTCTAATCTTGAAAATTGTTTTAATTGTTATTTAGGATTTGTTGCTTTTATTGCTGTTCTTGTGGCGCAATTTATGTGCGCCTAATTAGAGCAGACAGACGCGATGTCAGAGGTGCCGCTCCCTCACTTTTAATGCCCGCTCATGCAGCTCACAGGAGTGTATTGGCTTCGTATCTGAAGAATATATATCTGATAATGTGCCAAGACTCTTGCGAAATGCCTATTGGCAATTGGACTTAACTAGATTACTATATAACCACTGGGTATACTGGGTATATTGGTTTCATGCTCTGTTCGTTTTTTTATTCGCGTGCCTGAATGTCCTTCCGTTAGATACGGAGATTATATATACCTATTTTATTCAAATTTAAAATATACTATTAACAGGAATATACGATAGCTAGATTTGCATGTGGTAATTCGTGCTCGACTATATTTTGAGCTCCTTTGTGCATCAATCATAATTCATAATTTTGGAGCTAGGATCTGTTTGTGATGCTCGACTGATTCTCTCACGGCTTTCTGAGATCGGGTATTGTGCAGTCGATGTCGTGCGACCCGTCGCAATAGTCTAACTTGATTATATACTGGCTTACACAAAATACACAAAACATAAATAACAAATTATATAAAAATTTTTGTTTCTCTTTTTTTATTGCAAAAAAAAAAAAGAAAAAAAAAGAGAGAAGAAAAAGCCTCATAATTACCATATTTTCAAATTACCATACGCCAAGTGAGACCGGGCCGGCGTTTTCTTTATTTAACATGATGGCCATAAAAGCTAATTGTATGCGTGCATGGCGGCCCTCAGGGGCCGGTGGCGGCAGGAAGGGGGGTAAAAGCTGAAAGAAGACCAGATGAAGAAGAAGAAGCTGGGCGGCTGGCTGGAGCTGCGCTGCGTTAAGGTAACCTTGGCTTGTTGCTGCTCGGTGATTTATATTTAATTGTTGTCATTATGGTCATCAAAATTGTGCGGCGGACCCCAACACCTGCCCACTGGCGCACTTTTAATACCAGCCCCGCCCACAACAGCAACGGCAACAGCAACGAGATAAAGAACAAGAGAACGTAGCAATTAATTCAATTTGGCGGGCAATGTGTGAAGCAGTCGCCGCTTGTTTATTGTCATCTGTGGATGCTTGAAGCGTGTAAATACGCTTAAGATGGGCCAATTGTTGACAGAAGTGCGAGAAGACTTGCCGAGCAGAGCTGTGTCCCAACACCCAACACAGCTGAGGTAAGAGCGCCCTTTGCTCTTAGAAACCTCCTTAAGAGTCCACAGAGAACGTTTTGGCATTGGAACAGCGTCCACTGCTCTCTCTCTCTCTCTCTTTCTCTATCTGACTCTCTCCAAAATATATTTCATTTCCGTTTCCATAGGCGATTCGGCTTTCGTTTCGTAGAGTTCAGTTGGTCGCCAGCCTTGCTGCCATTCGGCTGGATTTATGCTTTGAGTCAGCACTTGCTTCGCTCTCTGTTTAATGAAGTCATCATGGCCTTTGACGAGTGTAAAACAGCACTGAATGCTGCTCATCTGTTTTTTTTTTTTAAGTTGAGAGCAAATAATTGAGCTTTGGCTTATGATTTACAGGCATCTGAAGTAGAGTATCAAACTGATGTTCCCTTGACAGCCGACGCCGAATTTATCTTGTTCGGAATATTTAATTTATTTAATGTACCAAAATGGGAAAAAAATATTATGCGTTTTTCCTGACAGAATGTATTATAATGAAAGAGTTTTTTTAACTTTTTATGCAAGCCATTTTTAAATACAATTACATTTAAATTTGATTAATATGTATATAAAAAGAATTGCCCAATGATTTTTATGCTTCACTAATAATTTGTTACTATCTCTTATTAATACAAAAAATGAAATATATTAAAATTATACGTTTATTCTATAAGAAATTGGACAACTTTGAGCCAACCTTTCAAAAAGGTAAAAGAAGAGGAAGGGGAGACAGAAAGAGAGAGAGAGAGAGAGAGCAAAAGGGGGAGAAAGGCTGTTGTGTATTCAAATAACTAATTGAAAAGTTAAAAACTACATTAAATTCAATTCGTAAGCTTAATAATAATATTTAAAACTAATTGTTAATTAGTAATCATCAAAAAAAAAAAAAAAAAACAGATGGCCTAAGGCCTACCCACTTTTCAAAGGCTTAAATACAAATATATATATATATATATATAAATGTATTATTATTTATTTTCAGATTTGTTTGTTTAGTTTTTGTCTGTTTTCAATATACAGATATAATTTGTATACTTATTTTTTTTGTATTTTTGTGAATAAGTCTGCCTATGTCCCATTGATTGAAATGTTGATTTACGAATCGAATAATTTATTAAAGCTCTCATGGGTTTTTAATTCAAACAATGGTTTAATTGTATGCATATTCGTGTTTACATATATTTTCTATTCGTATTTGATGCTTTGCATATTGACATAACCTAGTAAAGAGCATTTGTATTGAAACAGTGAACAAGAGCTGCCATCAATTGTGTTTAGTAAGCACCTCTTTGTCGACACACACTTATGATTTAAATATATTATAATTATATTATTCGAATCCTTTCACATATAGCATCTACATATATAGATTGTTCAATATACAGAAGATTTGCAGTTCTTAGATGACTCCAATGTGTCGAATTGGCTATTTAATATGCGGAAAGGGTATTAAATCTATTTATTGATTTCCGGGCTTTCACATATTCTTGTGAGTAATGCAATTTAAAATATAAATTGCAGCGAGTAATTTTTTTGACGCAAATTAAATTAAATTAAATTTTTTTATATCCAACCATTTTTATTTGTTGAATCAATTCAATATAAAACTTCACATCTTTTATTCTTCTTTTTTTTTTGTTTAATTCATTCAAATTTAAATAGGTTATTTAATTAAATGCGTTTGTTGCCCACGTGAAGCCAACAATTGCGTGAAACATCAGTTGGCTTTTCCATTTTTCTCTTTTTCTCTCTCTCTCTCTCTCTCTCACTCTCTCTCTTTCTAGCATCCAATCACCACCTTTTCCAGCCGATTGTATAATTTCGTACAACTTTAATATTGTTTATATTTTCGCTTTAAAGGGTTTGCCACAGCAATCACTTGAACAACTGAAACGCAGCCAACAGATGCGTTGATAAGCAATCTGCGAATTGCGAATTGCAAATTGCGAGCTGCAGCTGCGAAAAATTGTAAAATTACATTGAATAATGCAAAAAATCATTCGAATCGCTGCAAATGGCTTATTACACCGTTCCGGACAATACTTTAATCAGGCTATTAAATAATTCACATATTTTTACTGTTAACATATATCTTATTTTCCGATTCTCTATGCTTTCGATGCGCGTTTCAATTTATAGTAATCAAAGTCTTTTGTTAACATTAAATTTTCAGTGCGGTAATAGTATCAAGTTAAGCAGTATAGTCTTTTTTGGAAGTGGATGACTTGAAGATATCCTGTATTTTCAATTAGGGAAGCTCTTCGGCTGTGCATGGGAAAATCCCAACAACAAATTTCCTTTAAAGATATATTATATATTAACAGGTATATTACATATATTTATATTTTTACTAAACAAATTCAAAAACGGAGAAGTAGTGCATAAAAAGAAGAAACAATTATATAATATATATATATATATATATATATATATATATATATATATATATATATATATATACATATATATATATATATATATATATATATATATATACATATATATATATATATATATATATATATATATATATAATATATATATATATATATATATATATATATATATATATATATATATATTTCTAAGATTGTTTTTCAGTTTTCAAACCTGTGTGGAGGAAGCCCATAGTCAAGAGCTGCTTTACCTATTTTAGATCAACCAACCATAAGTTATTGACAGTATCCCTATACTTTTACGCAGTATTCGACTCCAAACTCATATTAAATGATTCTTCGTTATTAAAATATATTCGAGATAAATTCGCAGAATTTGAGTGGCAAATGGAGGTCTTCAGTTGTTGCTGAAGCGAAATTTGATTACTTTCAAAGTTCAGTGTCATGAATGAATGCTTTGAGTATTTGAAGTCGCACTGGATAAAAACGGGCAAAAAACTTTGATTGCATTTTCATTTTTTCTTTTGGCTTTCCTCTAAATTCATTTAATAATTATTAATGCAGTACTTGGTAGTTGATATCCCAGGGGAGTTTTCTCTGCAATCTTAAGATTTAATCGAATTCTGAACACCCATTTTCTGTATATTTGAGCATCTTAGCTCAGCATTATTTCTACGTTCAATATTAAAGTAATTTGGGGCCATCGATACCGCTTAAAGGTAAAAGAGGAAAAAGAAAATATCAAAATAACATATTCATGTTTATTTGTTTACGTGAAAAAATATTTTGCTGTTTTGCTATTTTCGTTCTCGTTCTCGTTTTGATTTCGCGCTGTTCATGAAATGAAATACGACTTTGTCATTCGCAAATTCAACGGTTTTCCACGAAGCATATCAAATCAGCGTAAGCGAACTCTCGAGCCATTACAGTCGGGGGGCAATCCACATGGAATATCTCTAATTGTATTTGGCCCCCATTGCCGTGAGCAGTGCTCCTTATAAATAAGAGATGGCTAATGAAAACAGCTCATTAAATGACTGGCGAAAACAGCTGAAGGTGCTCGTGATAGGACCACAATATACACTGCATAGACATTTGTAGACGAGCCTGCATATCCATTTGACGGAACTCAATATCTGCAACTTTGCTTCTGTATTAATTACAACAGCTCAATAGATGTGTGTATATATATATATGTACTTAACATGCGTGTGTGTGTGTGTGTGTAGTTTGGGGCCGTTTAAGAGCTCAGCTGCTTGAGCTAAGCAAATATTTAAGTTGATTGGGCGGGCGCAAATGTAAAAAGTTTGCACTCTAGAGTTCACCAAATTCGCATAAATTCTATGCGTGCCATAGCAGCCGTGAACTTTTTAATGTATTTTAAAACACTTTCCACTAAACATTTTAAGTAAACTGCTGCACAGTCAACGTCTTCCTCCGCGTGTTCCTTTTCATCTTCATCTTCATCTTTAGGCAGAGGCAGTGGCAGTGGCAGTGGCAGTGGCCGCGGCAGAGGCAGCGGCAGAGGCAGATGCAGGCAGGGCTGCCAACTTGACTTCCTGTGAAAGCAGCAAAGTTTTGTTGCACTCCTGCCGCTGCTCCAACTTCTGGCTGCAGTTCCACTTGCCTGCAAATTCCATGGAGGCTGAAATCAACTATTTCATTTTGGATTCAACTGCTGTCCGAGCATTGCAACACCACCACCAACAGCTCCAGCAACACCAACAGCACCAGCAACAAAATGGCAAATTAAACTAAACACAATTGAGTGAACGAAGCTTGAAATACACTTGCATAGTCAAGGCGCTCGAACTGGACCGAATGCCTGAGCTGAAAATCCGCTCACAGAAACATTTATAATAAATGTAATCCGTTTTTCTTCATAAATATTCTGATTTACTTATAAAACTCATTTAGTTGAAAGCTCAAAGTGAATTATAAATTAATTATATAATTAAATTAAATAAAATTATTTTATTTTTTTCTCATAGCCTTTCGAACTCAATGATATAGTTTGTGAGCCTCCACCTTGTAGAGTAGTGTAAGCAACAACAATGGCAGCATCAGCATAGTAATAACAATACCACGTAGAGTATAAAGTTCTTGGGAGTTTTCGGTGCTGCATACCCTGCTCACACCCTCTGTGCCCCTGTCAGTTGTCGCACTTCACACTGGCCGGGGCCCATTTGGACGGTCGAAAGGCTACAGCCAGCTGCCAGCTGAGTTTCGAGCAAGTTTTGCGCTACAAAATACTATATAAACTGAAACTCCTTTAGTTGCCAGTGGGCGTGGCAGTGTGTCAATGTTTACTTTATGTGCCTAGGCGCAGACTAGCTGCAAAAGTTTCTGTATCCACTTCTCCCCAGGGGTCTTTTCTCATCTATTTTTTTCGACGATAAAATGTAGCTATGCGGGCGTCTTGTCAAAATTTTTAATTAATTACAGTCGTAAAACGCAAAAGTTGCATAATTAAAATGTTATTGTTAATAATTAAATAAGCAAGAGCGAAGGCAAATAGAACGTCGGTCCGCTCACAAATTAATTATGCTGTCAATATTTGTCAAATCTTCTCAGTTTGCTCTTGCGTTTAATTTTAATTCCCATTTATGCCACCTTTGAATGCATGCATTTATGTGCATGCAACGCCCACCGACCACCGCCCACCGCTCACATGGTCAACCAGTGGCCCATTTACGTAAGTGGTTGCATGCTGCAGAGTAATTGCATGAATTTGTTGGCCAATGATTGCATGTTTGCCAAATTGTTTGACCAACTGTTGAGCATCATTTTTGTGCAGCTGGGCTTTGTGCTGGCCTGACCTTCCATTCAGTTGGCAAAACTTGTCCGGCACATTGAATAATTAAAATATTTTCAAAATCAACTCTAATGCTCGACACAAAACTGAGATTATCAATGCCTCTGCTCAAAGCAAATGCACAAAAAGTTGCCCAAACGGTTCGAAAGGCCGGGCCTGGCCTGGCCTTGCCTCGCCTCGTCTCGCCTCGCCTCGACACATGTTTGCACATTTGAAATGTAACAAAGATTTGCTCGGTTGCTGCTAGAAAACGTTGGCAAATATTTGCTGTGGAATTCACATGCTGCCAGCAGACAATATAGAAAAGTTCAGCACTCTGCCGGAAGATGATTGGGGTCAAGCCTTTATGTTTTGCCTGTATGTAAAATAGTATTAGATTTGCTTCTAATTGTTTTTAATTAAGTATAATTTATTGCACAAACAACAATAAGCAGCTCACAATACGCAATTTGCTGCTCTATGCTGTTGCCTACAGTTTTTGGGACTTGGGAAAGAATTTGCTCACTGGAAACAAGCTGAATTTGCATTTTGATGAAACTCAACATGTTATCACAGGATTAGTTATACGCTTTTAAGGAATGTAGCTAGAGAGGCAACCATTATTGTACTGTATGCAGAACCTGGCTAGCATATACTGCAAGAGTCTTTGGCATACCGGGCATACTAGGTCATTGTTTTGAATTAAATTCGGTTGCTCCCTTAAAGCCTAATTCCTACTGCTTAAGCCTAAATAAGCTTCTTCTAGGCTGGCAAAATGAACATGTAGAAATATCCACAAATCAATACAGATTATATGTTCGAGTTATCTGCTGAGCAATGAAGTGGAGTTAGAGAGTATTCGAAAGTAATTTGAGAATAAATTATATCTACAAGCATTAAACTTGCGCAGGAATGTTTAAACTAATCAAAGGTGATTGAAACCGCAGCTGTCCATATTAGATTTAGAATTTAATGAGCGCACATTTTAACCCCGCGCGAGTTGCTTTGTGTTCGTGTTGTGTAGGCATGACCAATTATATTGCAATTAGACACCTGCATCGTTGCGCTTGGTTCCATCAAATGAGCTTTCCGTATGTACGACAGACATTGACATGTGACATCCACAATCGAACAGTTGCAACATGCTGACGAACGACTTTCTCAAGTTGCACGACGTCTATATGCGCCTGCTAGGCATCAATTCAGTTGCTGCCAGATTGCCAAATTGCCCGATTGCGGATCGATTTCATACAGGACTGCTTACCTCATTATGTCAGTGGTCAGTTTCCTGCCACTTCTGTGGCGTTCTGTGCGGGCAATGTGGCAAAGCTGACCGAAGGCCTCTGCTCGGTTTTGATTGATCTGTTTGCTTTAGCTCTGTCCAAAGTTAGACTGATCTTAAGGCAGCAGAAGGAAGTAAGATGTCTTGCTCAATGAACGCAAGGGTCTTTATAGCTGAAGAAAATTGAAATTAGATTATCTTAAATGTGTTCGTTAGCTTTCATAGTTATTATTATTTGATTAGTTTACTATAGATGAGCACTCCACGCATAATATTAAGTGAATAAATAATCAGTTTCCTTAAATTAATTTACCTTTATTTTCTGTTTTGCTCTAGCAGAGAGTCAAATAGCAGCTAATAGCCACTTCAAAGAGAGGATAAATCGACGGGAGCACTTTCATAGTGGATTTTATACAAATTGTTTCTCATTAGCTGCTGCATCGGCCTATCCGCTGTCCCTGGTGTAAGTGCTAAGCTTCTCTCTAAGTATACCCAACGGAACAGAGCAGGTGGAGTTGCCATTTCCGAGCGAGTAAGCTTGGCAACTTAAGAGAAATGTTCGATTGCAGGCTCGCACGGCCCATTGCAGGTATCTGCGGGATAATCGAATTGCACTCAACTATTTGGTGTCGTATGTGTGGAATGTGCATCCCGCCGCCTACCGCGTGCATCGATACACTTTTCAGCGCGCTGACGTGCTGTTCGAAATAGCGCAGAGCAAAATGAAACATTATCAGGGGGCAACTTTGTTGGAGACCCAGGGCGAATTTACAAAACATTTGAACAATTTACCTGAACTCTTTGGACATGTCGTTGGCACTGAATCGCCTTTTCCGGCCTTTGATCAACATGCAGTGGCCCTGTGCTGCATCTGTGCATGCTAAGCTATCAGTTGTCAGAAAATCTAACCCAGCTGGGGGTCCTCTCTTTTGCTGCATTCACGTCCACCATTCGGTGAGCGCGATCTCAAAGAGGAAAGTGCAAAAGTTGCGTGAGACCACCTACAGTTGGCCAGCCATCAAGCGACCGTCAAAGCTCTCGATTTTGCGCACTCAGCGTACCTGCCGCAACAATGGCCATTTATCTGTTCGGTATGTTTTTATTATACAATTGTGTATGCCGCATTCTGTTTGACGTAGAATGTGAACTGCAAATTATCAAAGTTCATGATTGAACCAGATTTTCAAAGTGTTTAGCCACGATCTGAAATGCTTTATAATTCCGGATCTTCCTCTTAGCTAAGCAGTCGGTCAATCGTATTTTATTAATATTAATTAAATTAACTGAACAATATTCCTATACCTATTCTAAGCTAAGATCTTTATCAATTTATTTGTATAAATCTCCATTTATCAACTTCCATTTTCTTCGATTCATTGCAAATTGAGGTGCCAAATTTAACCTTAATGAATTTGATTGATTGTACAATATGAATTATAAAATATTTGATTCGCATTCAATAATTCATTAAGATTTCAATTTAATTCAACTTAAGGTATACTATAGATATTTATTGTATATAAATCAGCTTAATAAACTATCTCCTGGCGGAGTCCATCTGCCTGGTCGGAAAAGGTTTCGAGTTTCCATTTTGCTTGCATTATTTTTGTTGTCGCGAAGAGCTTAATAGATCTGATTGTGTTTTAAGCTGTATTAAGTAAGCCACTGGCTAATTAAGCCATGTTAATATACATATATTTATATATTTATATACATATACCCTGTGCCACGCCTGTTAATTACTCATGCATTTCGACTATTGTCCAACTAACGTCATCAGGACATATATAAATCCAATCAGCTGCGTGCACATAACACGAGAGTCTGTATGCATTATAGCTGTTCTTTCTGCGAATTGTATTACGGTTCATTGCTAGTGCTGGTCGCTACCATTCTGCATAACGGTCTGAAGTGTTCACGGGATATTTTCAACAATTTATTCTGCGTTGCATTTGTCATAATAAGTTTATTTTCATTAACACAATAAATACAAAAAGGATGTTTTTTCTGTCCCATTGTCTTTCTCTAAAGACAGACTTGTCAATTAAAAGTCCTCTAAATTTTATAAATAATATAATGTAAAAATATTAGTCTTGCCTGTCAAAAATATGTTTAAACTCAGAAATCATCATAGAAAATTATGCAGAAACTCGCGACAGACACCGCAAAGTATCAAAACGTTGCAAATCACTTACATCTAAAAAAAACATTGACACACACACAGAGAAGAGGCGCGTGTGTGATATGAGCTAGCTGTGGGAAAGTTTAGCCGCAAAAGATGCAGACAAAGCAAGTCAAAGGCAGACAAAATACAACACTTTAGCGAGCGTTGAAAGTGGCGAAAAATACACCCCGAGGGCATTGGACCAACTCGCTTTGTGGTCGATTGTGTGTTTTCTCTATGTGTTCGTCTACAAATGTGTCGTGTTGTGGCCCATTGAGGGCCAATAGCTTCGGTTTAGTTCAATAATGATGCTATTGCAACTGAGCCGCCCTCGACAGATTCTCTCTCGCTTACTCTTTGGCAAAGTCATGTATGTGTGTGGGCGGGCGTTGATAAAATTATATTCAATTGATGCTTGTCGAGTTGAAATGCCATAATAAATTCAATTGTGTCTAAGAGAGGCTCCCTCGGGCGCCTGCTGTCACTATTGTGTGCCGGCCCGCCCAGATCCAGCCGAGCGCGCATTTGGCCCGATTCGAGGCCAGTGGCCCACAAATCGTTTATTGTTTGCTTTTCTAACTTTGTCATAATATCGCCCTTTGTCATTTGGCCTTCTTTCTTGCGGCCCTTTGCGCAAAATTCCCTTTTTAATTTGGCAATTAATTGAATCAATCGCGTGCACATCCTGACTTCCTGCTCCGCCATTTTAATGTCGCTAATTTATGTGGTCAATTGTTTTGCTTTTAACGAGCGCTTCATTCAATTTTATTGAAAAATTGCCTCGTCAAGCTTGGCCAAAGCACTTCCGGTCAACGGACGGGCTTTCTAATTTTTATTCTGCATCACTTTTCTGTCCTTTACAATATGCTCCAGCGAAAGGCCAGTGGAACTGGGTGGTTATTAATTACGCTGTGTGCTTTGAGAGAAATTCTTTATCATAAAAATTCGCAATTGGCCGGACCTATTTCCTATTATCCTAGCCACTAAGCATTGAATTCTAGTTGAAGTAAATATTTTAAAATTTGAAAGCAAATGGAATAAATGTTGCATGTGGCTATCTTTAAACGGGAACAGCACACATTGCAAATAAGTGAATTCATTCATCTGGCTGGGCTGGGCTGGGCGATCAAAACGGAAAATAAATTTGAATAAACGACTTTGCCAGGTTGCAGTGGGTTATAGCTTAGGAAATAGAACACCGCTCGGTTTAAAAGTCAAAGTACATTAAAGAACAATACGTGTACAATGCTGTAGGATTTTTTTGGCCTAGATGTGAAGTTCACAGAGCATGAGAAATTGTTATAAAGAGCTAGCCGGATATTTTCGGAATTTTTAATTAATTCCCCTGCACACTCACATGCACATGCACATGCAACTCTTGCTATAGTTCACACACACACACACACACACAAGCAGGTCCGCACGCTTCCTGAGAAGTCTGGCTACTGAGCCTTGTCCTTTTGTTGCCCGCTTGCCTGCCCCAGTTGGAGTGTCCGTTTGCTGCTGTCAAAGAGCAGAGGGACGCTACTGCAACCATTTTCAGCAATTGCCATGGAACGAGGACGATGCGGCGCCCATTCCTTCCTATCTTGCCCTGTTGGACACTCTGCCGTGGCATGGATATGGAACGGTGCGCACTCTTTGTTGTTGCTCATTCATTGTGCAAAGTTTGTATAAATTTTTGATTTCTTTATACAAAATGCTGTGCATGTCTTTCACTTCGTCCGACTGTCTGAAGTTCTGCTGCATCTTCAGCTCCTCTCGCTCGTCTACTTGTTAACATTGTTGTTGTTGCTCCTGCTGTCGTTGTCGTTGTTGTTGTTGTTGTTGTTGCACACAACACAAATGCCATTGATTGAGTCACATCGCCTGGGCATATAAATCTCACTGCTGGGGCTTGTCATTCGGGCTGTCTGACTTGCTGCTGCTGCCTACCTTAAAGTTTTCGCCGTGCTGGGTCTGTGGCGTTTGACGTAACTTGCCCGATGATTTCGTTATTGTTCGATTGACAATAAAGAATCAACTGAAAGTTCCAAAAAGCACAAAATACCATTGAATTTACTCAGAGGCACCATGGCGAGCAGCAAGGGCGGCGCTCGGTAAGAACCACAATAGATGCAAGCATATAACAATAAGTCGCCGGGGATTCAAGCTACGTACAAAAAGCTTCCAAATTTGTATGCAAAAAATGCAATAACCAAGTGCAGCTTAAATAAAATACATTTCAATGATTGCATTTTGGATTAAAATAACAAAAACAGCAACAGCATCAACAACTTTATTAATAACAATTCAGGAGAGCTGTGAAAAACATTCCTGCGAAATATTTAAATATAAATTTGCAGTTTTTCTTAAATGCAACTATCTCTCACTCGTTTATTGCTTTGCTGTGTACCATTTAAGTTTAATGAAGTGCAAACAAAAATATTTTCAATTAGAGCGTAACAATCGCAGAGCAAAGCCGAGCGAGCGGCAGCACGGCAGCTCGGCAGGGCAACGAGTCGAACAAGCGAGTAGACAATGCGTAAACACAAAAGTCGAAATGGCTGCAAAATGCAGAACATGTGAGTTGTGAGTGGCATGCAAATGCAACTTGCAACACGGCAACGACTATGACAACAACAACAACAACAATGACAATAACAACTACAACGATGACGACAACAACATGCATATACATGCAGCATAAAGTGCACTTCAAGCTCGAAACAGTAGTTGCTGTCGGCTTTGCATTCGCTTCTCAGCATAAAACCAGCTCCTTTCCCTATTTGTCTTATATGCCGAATATTGCTTTGCTCGGCTGTACTGTTGCCGCAGTCTTCTCTGTCGAGCAGTGATAGTTATTTGGTTATTATTGCAGCTTCGAAATATAAAAGCTGATTCGACTTTTCACAGAAGCAAAATAAAAGTGCGTACACAAAAGCTCAAGTTAACTTAAAGTTTTTACTCAGCTAAAGGGTTGGTAAATTGTGCATTAATAATGATCAAATTTAATGCCCTAAACATAAATCGAAGAGTTTCAATTTATATTTTAGTAATAAAAAAATAAAATAGCTATTAAACGTTTACAATAATTCTATGCCAACCGGTCGTATGCGCGATACAACTTTAAATCATTGATTATTATAAAAATATTTATATTCCATTATAGTTTCTGGATTACATATTTCACGATGCCGTTGCTTAAGTACTTCGAGGATTACATTTGTCACTTTTTCGATTCGTATAGAATTCTTGATGTTTACTTCTTCAAGCCAAATTACAATTTGTCACAAGCGCTTTGCCGTTGAATTGTGATTTACGTCCTCATACATATGTCATGGTCTGTGTAGCTTATTTTCGCTACAACGACGCCATCATCAACAGCATTAACAACAACAAAGCTAGAGTCACAATAAGAGTACAACAATATACGCTGATTGCCATTTGCTGGGCCGCCGCTGCTGTCGCTGCTGCGTTTCAGCTTCTCGCTAAACATTCAATAAATAAAAAGCTAAATTACATAAATTTGTAGGTATATGTAAAATGTGTTGACTTTTTTACTGCAGCGACGTGCGCATTTAAAAGTGCTTTTGATTTGTTGTTGTTGCTGCTGCTGCTGCTGCTGTTGCCGACGGCATATTAAATTTATATGGCAACGCTTGACGCACATCTAAATTGTGCGGGAAAAGTTTATGTCGCAAGTAATTTTTACAGCCATACAACTTTATTTTTTCTGCATTACGCTCTTATTGGGCATTTGGCTTATGACGTGTGCTTTTTATGCGGGCTATCAAAAAGCAAATTGCATTTTGCACTTGTCTCAAAGTCATCTTGCATTCACGGGCCGCCCGCACTTTACGGCTTCCATTTTATTTATTAAATTCTAGTTAATATTACCGACTTGCTGCAATTTACTAGCAACTTGCTCTCCGATGTCAACCATTTTATTGAAGTGTCCCAAATTAAAATATCCAAACCAGAAATGCATAAATTGGAATAATTTAGGCTTTCTGCTGCCTAAAATTACTATATATATATTTTTGTTGCAAACTCCTAATAAGTGAACTAAAATAATTTAGCTTTGAGTCCATTGTTCTTCAGTTATCAAGAGCTACTACTATTTATTAATATTTAAGTAAAATATTATATTTATGAAGCTTATTATAAAATTACCTGAGCTAATTAAATTGTTGAAGCAAATTTATTTCTGCTACATTAATTTCTAATGAAATTAAACAAACAACTCAGCTAGGACGAAAAAATAAAGGTATACAAATCCCCTCAAGGCCAAAACTTTTCCTTGTTTTTGCATTTCCTTCACTATGGTTTTTTTTCTTTATTGTTTTGGTTGCAACCAGTCATTTTTCCACTGCCCCACAGCGTTGCTTTGTAGTTGCTGCCAAAGTGATGTTGCCATAATGCTTACCTGAGCGCAAATAAAAATAAAAATGTAAAAAAATCTACATGAAATCGCTTAAGTGCTTCTGGTATAACTTCCACATAGGTCCGGGCCCCTTCGCTGCTCAAAACTTTTCACACAACACTCATACTCAAGCAGTGTGAATTATTTGTTTATTTAATGCGTGCATTATACCAAAAGGGTTTAATTCAAGAGTGGAGAACACGTGAGCTGGGATAAGTGCGGAAAATATAGCAAATTAAATTGCTGGATAGACAAAAGCTTTATGTGCGTGCTCGCAGCACATATTATATAAACGATATGCTAACGGATCTGTCAAAAAGTTGAGTTTCAACTTCCGCACGGCACGTGGTCATCGACGATGAGGCCCACGGCTCTTTGCAGCCAGGCACATGACCAACACTAAGACCAACTAGGAATAAGCATCAATGTGCTCCCATTGAAAATCTGCTTCCGCGTTTTTGGTCTCTGGCAGCTATCACCGTATCTCTTTTGCCACATGCTTTGTGCCCGTATCCTTGACAGCTCTTCGCTGCCTTTGAGTAGCTGCGCGCAGTGGGCTGCTGTTGATACTGTTGATGTTTTTGCAACATCTTCATCTGCTTTTCATGCGGCTGTTACCTTTACCTTAGCATTGTCAGCCTGTCGCATGTAACTAGCTGCGGGCGCCATATGTTTTCCCTTTTTCTTTTCTTTTTCTTTGCCTGTCATCTGATGCAGTGTCTCCAACTGCAATTGCCATCCCGCATGATGTCCGAGTGCATTGACCGACGACCCACTAACACAAGCTGGACACATATTCAGAAAGGATAAAAGACGATCTGGTTACGCAAGCTGCTTGCACGCTTAAAAGCGTGAAGACTTCGGAATTCTGGAACTTTTGATAACTTTTGATGGATAAAATATTTTTAAATATTGTTTTCATATATACATAGAGTATTGGCCAACGATGGAATGCACTTCATTGATTCACTAAATTTACCATTTAAACTCTTATTGTTTGTTTTTTGTTTTAATTTTTCCTATCGGTTATATCTATTCTGTGCAATGCATATGCCAATTCCTTTACTTATCTGCATTATTCTCAATCAAAAACTTTGCTGGCATTCAACGAGCTCTGACCTAACTCAAATTAAAGCTGATAGCCAGATAAAATTTGCTTGTTGCTTGGACTTGGGCCGCTTATCATCGATTTTATTGGCATAATCAGCGCAGAAATTTGTGTTTGCCAACTTCTGGCAGCCTGCCACGCCTTATAACTAACGCACGCCTCCTCAACCCGTTGAAAAGCGATAAACATTTATCTTCATTATACAATTTGCGGCAGTCCGCTTCACTTGCCTCTTTGTGCTTCTGGTCCGCGTAGGGCTTGGAGCTCTCTCTCTCTCTCTCTCTCTCTCTGTCTCGCTCTCTCTCCCTTTATCTCAACTGGGCCGGGCTGCAATTTTGTTGTTATTTTGAGCCGCGTCGCTGTCGTCGTCGTCGCCGCTATTGCTGTGCAGCTTAATGAAAAAGTTTCTGCAGCGCACAGAACCCTTTTTTAATTTTTATTAAGCAGAAAATTGGCTGGCCACCCCTTCATGCACCACGCTGGAAAAATATTCAGAAAATGTTAATGCAAAGTAGCATGAAAAATAAAAATATAACAGAACCTTGGGGCGAATTTATGCTTTGCCAACTCGACTTGGCTGGCTCTCAAAGCGCAACATTAAAATCATAAGCTGTGGCCATGGCCGAAGATTAGTAAGTGATGCCTAGAGCACAACCACAAAATGTTGTATGTATGCTTTAATTATACTAAAAATGTATGTATATTGATTATAATAGTTGACAATGTTCATGGTAATATGCATTTTAGAAAGCCGCTTAGTTGGCAAAATTGTACAAATAAATTAGAAATCTAGTTGTTGTATATGTGTAGCGCAATAAATTGTGCACAGCATTCTTTGCTTTGAATATACACTGAGAGAAATATGTAAGAAGTCTTTTTGTGATATGAATACACTTTAATTTGTTATTCCAATTCCACAAAAATGATTGAAGTCTGCTATAGCTGGGGTGTACCGCAAAATACTTGTCCACTGCTCAACATCTGATTGCTTATTGTAATATCTGGGATAAATACCTTTTACCTTTAACTTGCATCAACTTAACATTTTTCCTGTAAACAAATTCTGGGCTTTTCTCCGGGTGTATTTTTCTTGTTTTATGTTTTCGTTTGCTTTGTCAGCGTTTCCTTTGGCTCCCCACTCATTGTTTTCATTCTTCTGCTAAAACAATCTTTTTTAAGCTGATTTAAAAGCTACCCATAAAAAGGGATTTAAAAAAAAAAAAAAAAAAAAAACAAATTAGTAAACAATTTCCCTCTTATTAGCCGGCTCGAGGCTCAGATATTTTCAATCAATGACTAATTTGGTAAATGCCCGAAGACGATCGGAAACAAAACGCCGTAAGTCCCTCTGCAACAGTGTTTGCAATGTTAATATATTTTGCTCATCCATCTAGCCAGGTCAGGCATTACTTATTATGACTGTTGAATTCGCATGCCTTTCACTCGTTTAAATCATTTTTATGCCACTTCATTATACTTTGAAAAATGTGAAAATTTTCTCTGCTTCGCCGCTCTCATTTTGTTGCTTTTCTCTCTCTCTCTCGCTGCAAGGATTTAATTATATTATAGTGTACAAAATTGAAATTTAATTAACTAACTTGCCCACACAGATACAGTGTTACTTTTTCTGGCACAGTAGCTGAACGGGGCAGTTCATTAATTAAGTTTTAATATTTTTATGGCACTAAAATATTTAACACATTAAGTGTTGCACTTGATAATTAACTTAGTCTCAACAATTGATATACTATATTTATATACTAAAACGATAAGTTTTTGTTTAGAGCCAAGCAACAAGCGCACATCAAAATATATTATATATATAAAATATATATAATAAAATATATATATAAAATATATTATATATGTATTTATATTCAAAATATGTTTATCTTGGAAACAAATTGGGGAAGATCCAATTCATGTTGCCTTACTTTTCGCCAGGAGTAAAATAAAATGTATTTTCTCTAATATTTTCTTTCTAAGCTTTACAAACATTTCCAAAATTCTTTCACCTAGAAATATTTTCTAACTATTATATATTAAATATTGAGAGACAATTAAAATAAAGATAAGACTGTCTCCAGAGCGGGATAGGGAAAGAACGGGCTCAGCTCCAGATTGTATTTACGTAAAATTTTGCTTATGCGCATTAATTAAGATATGTGTAGAACTCCAGATTTACATTGGGATATAAATAGCTTTTCGTTCTTTCTTGAATACTAAATGCATTGAGCATATGCACCCTTGCCCCAATAAGTATGCTACTAAAAGCGCGGCATGACGCATGCTTCCCACCCACGTCTTTTCGACATATTCTAAGCCATCACATGCCGCTTTTATGCTTTGTCGCAGCAAATTTGGCGACGCTTGCTTATTTAGTTAATTATCTCAGATTACTTGCTCTTGATTATTTTCCATCGTTGCTGTTGTTGTTCTGACTGTTGATTGTTGGTTGTTGGCCCTGTCTGATGGCTGTTCGAGCTGGCTCTGTGCTGTAAAGTCAGCAACTTTGGTCGACCACTCGTTGGCTGGTTGGGGCCGTGATGTTTACTTATTTGAACCCAGCATGCGGCAATGCCGCACAGCAGGCGAAAGTCAACTTGGATTTTCTTAGCCAATTCCCTTGGCAAATAGCGAATAGCTGACTCGATGACGCTCAGTCTGTCCGCCTGGCCGTCTGGGAGACGGTCTGTCTCTGCGGCTGATTCATTTGTAGCGTCGCCATATCAACAATTAAATTAAACGTGTTTGCCTTACACAAGCGAGCTTAAGCGCTCAATCAATGTAATATAGCCTTTTGGCTCTCTACCGCGCCATTCCATGCACGTGCCGCATTTTAAATTAGTGATTAATGGAATTTCAGGTTGTGTTTTCTTCAGTTTTAACTTTTGAAGCTAGCATATAGGAGCTTCGGCCAGAATAATTGGCCGTCCAGCATTTAATTTTATTTCCGATTTTTTAAAGACTAACTGTTGATTTGAGTCAGCTTTCAGGCGTCAGATTGAGACTATCGGCCTATCAAACACATTTGTTTATTTTCTCCCATGGTCGCTACCCAATAATGGATATTTTTTGATGGTAATAGCTACTGGAAATTTATTTAACTTCAGTCTCTTTTGAGAAGAACAAAGGCAGGATTGAGCACGGCACAGCCTTTCAGAATTTACTTTTTGCCTACATTAAACAGAAATACAGCTTTAAAAGCATACAGCAACAAGTGTTAACGCCGGGATGTCTACCTTAACTTGTAGCTGAAATATTTTTCATAGAACAGAAAGTAGCTCGTGCCGAGTGAGTGTTAAGTAGCCCAAGCTAAGACTAAACTGATTTTGAGTGCCTTCAATATTCTTAGATCAAATTATAAAGAGGTTAAATATTGGCACAAAAATTGGTTGACCATTTGAAGGTAGCCGATATTAGCAACGTGTACATCTATGGGCAATGGCAATCGCCTCTTGGTCATGTCGATTGCAGTCAGTCAGTGGCTGGCGCACGAATTGCGCTCAGAATTAACATGCGTCCATCAACCAAGCCCATCATCGTCTAACCCATTACCATTCCCTTTCATGATCACCAACGCAATCGTATTGTATGGCCATATTCGACGTGTAACGCAAATAAATACAGAGCTGCAGCTCCGCTACGTGGGTCTGCTAACTGCTAACCAAAACCGTTGCAAATGAGTGCCAATAAAAGCCGAGAGCAGAAAATGCAAGTTAATTACGTTTTTCAATTAAGCGCCAGTCGATTTGACCGCGGCTTGGTCGGGCCAGAGGTAGTCGCTGCAACAAAAGCCCATGGTCGTTGATATAGTCCTCGTTCTCAAATTTAGCCCTCAATTTGCCATTGAGTTTGGCTTTATGCTAGGCTGGCAATCGATTTACTCAGTTACCTAGCCAACTGAATGCAGGTACGAAAGTTCGTTTACTCCCCCGACTATATTATGTACCAACTGAATTGCATGCACTACTACTCGTAATAACAATATCATTCTTAAATTTTCGCATATAATAATAAGAGCTCATCTCTAAAAGACGGAAGAGTGTTCTAGCTGGGAGTGCTCGACTAGGAGATACACCAAGTCCAGCACATATACGCATACTATTACTAATTGTTTATTGAATTATTATTTGTTAGAGATTATTCGTTAAAAGTCTTATATATAGTTGGCAGCTTGTAATCGGTCCTTCAGATGTACTCTCTTTATATTCCCGTTGCGTTCTCACAGCCCATCGTGTCTATGAGTATATGAGAAACTAGCTATCACTCGACTAGCGCAGATGTTCGTTCGTCAACAGAACACAGCCGCCTGCTTGCTTTAATAGAAATGTGCAACTAAGCACATAACTTAAGTGAGCACATGTATAGTCTCTTGAGCTTGCAATTGCATTAACTGAAAGCTACTTGAAAAATCTTCGTAACACCATCCTATGCTCTTAAACACCATAAACGTGTTTTAGTCATAGACTCAGAGTATTTTGAATTCTATCTAGCTTAATTATTGCTTTAGTCTGCCTATACGCAACAATTTATTGGAGGCTTTTGTGGCTTTTGATATTGCTAATTTATATGTATGTAGGAATGTGGCTGAAAAAGAGTAGTGATACGCTGACAACTGTATGTAATTCATCATTCATGTGTCCAAACTGACACGTTTGTGGCCACAAACAGAAATAAAATTCACTTTGTGTGGTTGGCACTTGCTGGTTTTTATTTCATATCAGTTTCCTTTTGGAATTTGGTCGTATTATGGCTCCACTTTGGGGTTGTCGCGGCTTGTTGGAATATCAAATATTAACGACTTTATTCACACAATGCATATTTTCGGTGGGATCATGGCACAGCGAAATTAATCACGAAAATATGCGCTCAAGTGGAAATTTTGTAATCATCGCGGCGGTCGATTGGAGGCTGCAAACTGTCGTACGCTGAAAGCCCGGTGCTCAGGTGGTACGTGGCAGCCTGGCTAATAACTTGCGGGTTTTATGGATGCCTGGGCGGCATTAAAGTTTAATATATTCTTAATTTTTAAATAGGCAGCGCTGCCAGCGCCAACTAGAAGCAGTCGACGACTCGGCAACGATGCCACTCAAAGCCGTATAAATCCAAGATTGTGGCCTCTAACTTGTCGCATATGTTTGCAGCTGGTTATGCATGTATGTGTGTGTAAGTGCGTGTGTGAGCTCGTGTCTGTGTCTGTGTGTAAGTATGTGTGGTTGCTATCTTGGCATCATCATTGACTGGCTGGCTGGCACAGGCGCTAGCCTTTCCCAATGTGCTGTCTGCTGTCTTCTGACTGTGTGCGTGAGTGTGTGTGTTTGACTGTAATTGAAGCAAAATGAAAATCTTTTATTCATGAGGCTATAAAATTGCCCAATTTTCAGGCCATTAGCAAAATTTACGCCTTTTTCTCTGCACGCAGCGCATAGTGGCCATTAAATACAGTCGCCTGCATAAGTATGCATGCCATGCGGCGGGTGTTTAGATTTCCCAATCGCGTCTGCATTTTATTTTTAAATACACTATGCAGCATTAAACATTTAATACCCATGAAAGTGATGCAATAAATCTTGCCACAGCCACAGCGGCGTATACTTAATTTTTGCTCTGCAAATGCGCTAAGTTCTGCCTCAATTAGCCCTTCTGCACCTTCGCCATCTACATCTTTCAGACAGCTGCACAGCCAGTGCATAATCCTATTAGCCGCGCTCCGTTTGTATCGAAGCAGCTTAGATATGTCAACGTTGTAATTAAAAGCAGTGGAAAACATCAGCTCCATGCCAGGACTTGACACTTGACGGGGCAACCTCCAGAATGTTGCCAAGTCACGCATTGCCTGTCGGCTTTGGCGGCACTCAGCACTTGAGCCGCCCAATTACAATGTTAATTATGTGGTCAAGCGCATATTGTTGCATGTCATTAAGCAAAGACAAGTCTGGGAGGCCGAGAGATGCCAGTTCCTATCAAAATTATGTTCGGCATCCAGAATAAGTTTCGAATGACTAGAAATGTAATTCAATAGCTACCTCGCAGATTCTATTTTTAAAGCAAAAATACGACATACTGACAACTTCACTGTCTACTAAAATACAAAAGGTAGACACAGGTAATTTGAGATATATAATGTATAATTATTTATACTCACTACAAGCTGTAAGCTAGCGACATCCATTTTTGTATGTGGGCTGTTGTGGATACTGAGAATTTGTGTCCATCAAAGACATCAAACGTCGCATGTGGGAATTAAATTCACCAATGCTTAAGATAGGAGACAGAGAGAGAGAGAGAGATAGCGGCCTTTCAGTATTAGCGTAAATTTAACTACTAGTTCAATCATAGAAGATCAAATTCAATCATTGTTATTTTGTCGTACATTGCTTAGCTGCAAGCGATTTCACAGTACTTCCGTTCTGCTCTTAGTCAAAGTAAAGCTGTAAACGATATTTTTCAAATAGTCTGATTGGACCACATAATTCGCTGCTCTACTGTAATTGTAGGCTGACCAAATGCACCTAGTCCGGAATGTGTGTGCGTGTCTCTGGGCTAAATTTTCCAGCAATTGAATACTAGTGGAAACAATGTTGACGTTTCGGTGCCCTCTGCCTGAGCTTCGAATTGCCAAGTTGTAATAGCCAGCACACTCGCTTCCAGTTTATGAGCACTCTTCAGAGATATTCATGCACCCAAATACACACACGCTCAGAGTCTTGTGATTGTTGAGCGGCTTGCAGCTGGCACTTTGCCTTGGTATTCAGTGGGAATCAAAATCGAATAGTCTGTATGGTTGACTGGCTGGCAGTAAGAGGCAAAGTCATCGCATTGCCAATGCGTACTCGATTCTTCCTGCCTCTGCTATTATGGGCTTTGAAAGTGTCTATGGACTTGTACACACACACATACAAACATATATGCATTTGTAGCATATCCCTGTTGGGTGAACAACAACTTCATTTAACATTCTGCAATTTCAGTCGAAAACTTTAAATTTGATCAGCAACTTTTTGGGTTGTGCCTTCATCCTGAATCCAAAATGTATCTGTTGAGGTTTTGAAAAATATCTTTAAGCACTCAAAACAGACACCTCGGTCAACCTCAGAATAATAAATAGCCATTTATATGTATGGAAATTATATACATATTTATGAAACTGGTGCATGGCCTGGAGACGGGCAAATGGCTGGCAACCGATTGGATCTGGACTTGGGCTCCAGATTCAAACATTCTGCGCAGTAGCTGCAAAAATTAAGCTTAAATTATTGTCAGTTGCTTTACCAAATACAAACCAGCATTAGAAATCAAACAACAATGGCAGCCAGCGGGCGGCCAACCTCCAGTTACACACCCCACCACAGGCGGGGCCCACATATTTGCCCAGCTACAGTTGGTGTGGCCGTGTTCAACATGCAAACAAATGGTCAAAAAAAAATGTTTTTCCACACAGTGGGACACACACACGCATTCATTTGTATGTATATTCAATGCACACACGTCACACATGTCCACACACTAGCTGGCCGTACCATACTCAAAGCGGAAGTATATAGGGGCATTTAAATATGCAAAGGAAGTGTGCACTTAATTTGTGCCATCCTTGTTGTTTGCCATTGTTGTTGTTGCTGCTGATGTTGCTGCTGCTGCTGCTGTTGCTTTTGTTGCTGCTAGTTTTAGTTGGCGTGTTGTTGTTGTTGCTGCTGATATTTTTCTTTTTGGCCACACAAACGAAAACAATCTGACTCTAACCAGAGTGCGCAATATTCAAGCTCAAACACAAATCCCAACTAATGTGGGCCGAAAACTTTTGCCTGCCCATAGACCTAACCAGCTGACTCTGTTGACTGTTGAGTAGCGACAGACTAACGGACTGACATACAATGCGACGGCATCCGTGGTCAAAATGTTGGCCATGGCCCGCTGATGTCGCCGCTTCAGCTGCTGCTGCTGCTGCTGTTCCTAAAGCTTCTTCTGTTGGCTTGCTGTATGACCGGATGGCTGGCCATGTGCCATGGCAAAAGTTATCAGTGGGCCACACTCCACTCGCAGCTTTTGCCCATTTCCATCTGACAGTTTTAATTGCCTTGAATGTTTGCAAATTTCTTATGGGAAATTGTTGTAGCGTGCGGTTGGCTCGAACGGCCCGCCAGCCAGCCAGGCAGACAGGCAGACGCCGTCCGTTCGTCGTCCCAGAGCAAATCTTAAGCTTTTAAGAAAACTTCTGTGCGCTGTATTTTTCGGAATGCTATTGCAAAACTTTTTAGATACATGCAGCAGATAAGCTGATGAGCACGAGCCAAGGACAGCAGCCGGGGGAATGAAAGTGCTGCACTTGGTTGTCAAATCAATGCTAAACGTCGCCAACGGTTAAATGAATTCCATGGCCTCGGCAAATATGCTAATGGACTGTCTGTTTGGGATCCTTTTCAAGCAATGAAAACAGTATTGCCAAATGAATTGGCTGTCAACTTGTTACATCCTGTCAGATTGTTATATTTTGCTAAACTCCATCAATATTCGCATTGACATAGAAAGTCTGAATAACGATAATAAAAAATGTAAAACTTGTTTGCCGATGGCTTTTTAAAGTGTACTGAAGCAACAAGGACAGCAACAAAGAAGGAAACACCGATGGAAGCATTGTTGTAAACAGCGAGCGGCAGGTGAGCACAGAATGAGTGTCGACAGCGTGGTCAACGACGAAGACATGTTTGGGACCTCAGGCCAAAGAACTATAGCGCAGCATCATATCGTACCCAGAAGCGAGTCGTAGGTGTGAGTATTAATTAAGAGCAACCGAACTTTAAGGTATTATTCATGCAGGCAGAGGGAAGTTAAGCGGCCTTCTACTTAAAAGAACCGGAGGCAACAACAATCAGTAAGACGGCGGACAACAGCAAGATAAATGCCTGATCATTATTACAGAGCCATAAATAATACAGACAAATGGACATAGCAGACACATGACGCACCTTTGCCGAGCTCCAACGCGTAGACACAAACCTCCTCAAGAGTGGAAGCGACTATCAAATGCCCTGCATGGTCTACAACTGATGCTTGAATATAAATAAAATATGATACAAAATATATCATACATAGCATATATGAAATACATTGAATATTTGAGTCTCTATAAGTCTGCATTAATTTTAATAATATTTAATCGCACTCAGTTATTGCAGGGTGTTAGGCGGCTGATCAGAAAGGGTTGTCGATTCTATGGCTGGGCACTTTGAATAACTGCTGTTAAAGCGGGCAACAAAACAATTATTGAGCATTTAATTGCTCGACAAAATGTAATTAAGCAAAGGTAGCACGTTCTACAGCGCTGGCATGGCGAGATCCGGCACGATAAACCGCAGGTTGCAAATTTTGCATCTGTCACAGTAACCACGCTACATAGTTGAATATGTGCGCTTGAGTGCGTGCATGTAGGTGTGGCTGTGTGGCGATTTAAAGCAATGCCAAAAAGTGTCCATTAAATGCAGTTAAGAGCACTTGACGGCCTCTCGGGGCGTTGACAAGTGGTCTATAAAAGGCAGCCGAATTGAAAATTTTCGTTGACATGGCAAAAAGCATGTGAACATACGGGCATTCCAAATCATTTTTGTAACAGCTTTTGGCACTAGCCGGACACGAGGCAAGTTCATGGTAAACGCTGCGGCATACAACCGAAACTTTCCAGCAAGTTTCAATTTATTAACCAAATAAAATGCAGATAACGGCTGCGGGATACGGAAGACAGCGCCATAAGCGGCAGGCGATGTCGAAAGTTTTGATAGATGTGCAAAGTTTCAGCCCGCGGCGGGCAGAAACTTCGTCAAGCTGCGACCTGAAAGTGAAGGTGTGCGATCAGCTGAATTTCCAATGCAACTCTTGATTGACGTGCACTCAGGGGCAACACCTATTGCACACGAATATGTATACGTACAGCTACATATGTACGTATGCAATTGTGTTTCTCTATTTGGCCAACTGTTTGACCAACACCAAGCCGTTTCAGTAGGTTAACCAGCAATATCAAAGCGCAAAAAAAAGAAAACGAACAAAAATTGGGAGAATTTTATTTGTTACGCGCCCGTGACTCTCAATGCAATTTCGACCAGACAAGCCCCAACATTTGTATCCAGCTGCCGATGTGTGTGTTGCCTGGCTGCCACTGTGCTAGTATTTGCTATTCGGATTGCATTTTTTCAAATACCCATTTTATGTATTTGTTTTGCAGTTTCGCCGAGGGCCTAGACCAGCCAAAGGCGCCAACATATTGGACCAGCCGTCCGACCACTCGACAGCTCGACTGCAGGCGGCAATAATGTTTAGGCCTTTCAGAACGAATATCTTCCAAATGCACAAATGCGACCGAATGGGGCAACGCTTGGAATCCCTTGGTTCAACACTCTATGTGCTTTTATGATACGGAAACTGTTTGTTGATTAAATATAGATATTATTATAAATGTGGCCTAATTTTGATTCATTAAGACTGTTAAGACTTGTATATGATATCTGCCTCTATCGAAATAAATAAGATTTTTATTTTATTAATTTTATATATTTGATTTCATTTATTTTATTTTTGTCATTTATTTCCTTTTATTCGTTTTATTCACTTAACTTATTTTATATATTTATTTTTACCATTATTATTATATATTTTATATTATTATTTTTATTTATTTTATTTATTCTGCTGTATTCTGCTGTTTTCTTAATGCCTCGATTTAAAAAACTCTAAATTATTTACTTTAAGTTAGCCCTTTAATGGAGAACTTAACTCTGCTTGCGCGCAAAGCTATTCTCGACATTAGCTTTGATAGACAGCTGTCTATGTGTGCAGTGCATATGTGCAAGTGGCTGTGTGTACATTGCAAGGGAATGTGCAATGAGTTTTAAAAACTTTTTCGATTTAAGTTCATAATTACAGTTGCAATGTTGCGTCAAAGGAAGATGTAGAGTGAAACGGATGAGAGGCAGTCAAATTTTCCATCTCTCTCTCTCTCTCTCTCTCTCTCTCTCTGTGTCTGTCTGAATAGCTAACTGCTTTCACATGCTGATTGGCAAAGTAATTTTAATTGAAAATCTTTAGCTTTCAAATCCATCGTTGACAGACATTCGCCGGAGGCAGCAGCGTGGGCGAGGTACAATTACGCCATGTTTTTGCCCACACATACAGACTAAATTAAGTGATATACTTGCCCCCAAAGTTCAGATGGAACTTGACTTGCAGACGCGACTCCAACCTAAACTACACAAATCGGCACATAAATATATATTTCGTATAAATAAACATAAAGTCGTATGCATATGTCAGCAATGACATTGATCGTCGCATTGTGAAAGCCAAAAGCGGGAGGGAGAAAAGAAACAGAAAGCTATAAGATGCTATGATATAAACTCAGCGTAGTTTCCTTTCAACTTATTTTCCTCTTTATTAAATTCAACGAAAATGCAGACGTCGAGTATCGTATTTGCTTAATTTCCCTGAAAACTAAGACATTTTGGAATGCCGCCGACTGACTCGACAACTGAATTTTCATGGATGTCACTCTCGCCAAACTGTCAATCATGTGCCTCACTTACGTTGCTGCTCCCATTGATTTTATGCATATAGCGACAGGCCTCTAGAAAAATGCCAAAGCGCATTTTCAAAAATACATATGAGCTACGTATACATTCATGGAATCATACTTCCTATCATTTTTATTAGTGCATCTTCGTCGTAAGGCTATATTGAAGCTTTTATGAATGCAAATTTATACGGCAAAGACTTTAATCGTATCAGTTGCAGTTGAAAACGAATAAATAAATATTTCTCTATATATTTTTATAATATTTACTACAGGAATAAACTATATATCCAGCACCAGAGCCTCAGCACTTGTAGCTTTCTTTTTAAATTAAATATTTTTTATTTGATGAAAAATGAAATTTTTGCCTTCAGCTATTTTGATTTAATGAACATTTTTGTCTTTTCATATTTTGTTTTTCGTATAAAAGTCAATTAGGAGGGATGACGCTGGCTCTGTCTGAGCTCTGCCTTGAGCTCTAAAATATTTAAAGACAAGTAAACAATATTTATGTTTGGCATCTTTCTTGAGATTGGCTCATGAAAAATGTTCTAGGGACTCTCGCCCTTAAATTTACTTGGAATTGGAACTTTAAGCTTTAGGACCAAAATCAAGCCAAAGGAAAAAGGGGAAAAATGGAGAGAAAAAGATTCCTATTTCATTGAGCACTTTCGATGCTCAAATCTTTTAGTCAAAGCCATGTCAAATAACAATCAATATCCGATTTTACTTTGTACTTGTGAGTTTTAGTTGATTTTGGGTTTGTATTTTTATGCAGCTAAACATAAAGGGATCACACAAACCATTTTAATCAGAATCTTGTCAACATATTAAGATAATCCGTATTTAATCCTTTTGTCGACCCAAGGTCGTGTTGATGATAATGCTGACGGCGTCAGAGCGACAATAAAAACCCAAACGCCCAAAATCCCCAGCGACAACTCACCTGCCTTTTATGCCATTTGCTGCTATTGTACGAAGACTGTAAAAACCCTTTTTATAATTATGATGACAGTAAACAAGTCGGCCAGGCAGCAGTCTCTGGGCCTCATGGACCGTGCCCCACTGCTCGTCGCCCGTACTGCTCTGCGTCGAGGCATGCCTTGCGGTCCAGCCGACCAACCTCTGGGCCGGGGCTCTTGTCTTTGGCACTCAGTTGATGGTTCGGGGATTCGAGCTTTTATTAGCTACTTAGCCATGGCATTGTTACACCTTTCATAATGAATTTCCAGAGGCAAAGCCTGTCGTCACAATGCCAAGACCAAGGATATTTCAATTTAGCTGCTCAAACAGTTGCCACTTTGACGTTTTGTCTGCCGTTTGCCGCCTGTTGTCAGTTGTCGGTTGTCGGTTGTCTGACGACGCCTGTTGCCCCGACTGGAATGCCTGCCGTAAATATTTCTGCGGCACAATTTACAGCACAAAGGTGACGTTGTTAGCTTTTTAACAGCTGCGGAATTTGTAGCCTGTCTTATTTGGCCGGGGGTCCAGGAACTGATGCTGGGGTGAATCAACGGGGGCAATCTCAACTAATCTGCGGTTGTCATAAAATGTGAACATACTAAGAAGATTGCGACTGCGGCTGAATATCAAAATATTTGAGCAATGAATGAATGAATGACAGCCAGTCGGCTATGCTGCTATGCGGCTATGCGGCTATGCGTTGGCAGTTCATCAATCACACGAATGCTTATCGCTCTGAAGTGTATATGTATGTATGCTTGGGTGTGCTTGGCCTATAAATAAACAAAGACACTTGTATCCGAATCTTTGTTCAATCTTTGCTTGCCTGTGGCCTTTTAATTGTTCCACAAAATTCATTTTTCACACGGCGCACAACTTTAAAGGCGCCTGCCGTCTGTCCGTCCGTCCGTCTCTCCGTCGGCGTCAATGGGTCTGCTACTGTACGCGATTCTGGGTCGGATCTGCTGTGCTCTGTGCACGCTTTAAAGAGATCATCAATCTTGTTTAATGGTTGTCCGCACGATTGAATTATTACATGTGTCAGCTGCGCGTGAGTTATTGATATTACGTAACAAATGAAGAAAGCGCCGAAATAAAAATCAGGCAACACAACATCAAATAAACTACATACAAACAAACATACACACATATAGACATAAAACACACACAATATACCCCGCACACAAGCCCCCACACACACACATTAGGCTATAGCTAAGATAACCCCACTGCGTCGGGCTCTAACAGCGTAGCTGACGCCAAAGCCGTAGCACACTTTTGTGCGCGATTCGTACTTGCAACCAGTTGCATGTCCCAACGAGTAGCCTGTCTCACTTTTTTGGGCTTCGATTCTGTAGGCATTTCAGGTGAAGTACATAAAAAAAGCGCTTCAATTGCTTTATGTAGGACAGACACAATAAAATCGATTGGCTGAAAAAGCATGAAAAAGAAGTATGGAAAAATGGGAAAACTTAAGCTTGCGTTTGTCTGTTTTTTTTTTGCTATTTTCATTTACTTTGTTTTTTATTTGGTTCATGGGAAAACAGCAACGTGATTTGCATATTTTTATAGACTCGAACAGCGCAAGGAAAGTGCAAAAAATAATAATGAAAGAGAAAATGCAAAACCGTCTCCAAAAAATTATATTTACTAACATTAAAAGGCAAATGCTCTGCTGTTTGTTTTGCAGATTACTGAAAGCTTTATGTAACCTGAAGGTAAATAAACATTTCAATAGAATACAATTTATACCTGATATTTTTTTCTTAATTTAATCATAAATTGAATGCACTATATTCATGTGTGCATCGGGCTTGCATTCAATGAAAAGAGCCGTCGTAATGTAGGTCAGCGACAACGAATGCAGCACCGCCACCTAACAAGATTCGATTAAGCACACAATATTTTTTTTTTTATTGATAAGCTTCAATCTCGATAACCAGCTCAACTGGTTTATACGAGCTTACTGCCCGATTAATTATATTATTACAGATTATTAATTATCAACATCATCAGATTTATCCCTCGAGCAAATGCAATGAATATATATATGAATATGAATTCAATATCTGAGATTCCAATATCGTAGAGTATATTGAGAAGATGTGGAAAGAAACCAAAAAGCCAGAGCTCATAAAGATGCAAGTCACGTGCGCTGTTTTGGTCAGCTTAAAGCGGCTCTGGGCAAAAATCTTAAACTGTCATTTTATCTTTTATATCATTTAATTTTCTTTTGGCTGCACTGACTTTCATCAAGCGATAAAGCCATGTATTTAACATGCACACAACTTTGTTTGCATAAAGCAATGTGTGGCTGCTTTATTATGCAATTTGGACCAATGCAGTAGTATGCATGCGAAGAGCTACATCATATTCATGTTGCAGTCAACACATAATGTTATTTATTCCGCACGAAAATGATGTCTCGTATACGCAGCTGGCCACATTTGCATACTGTAAATGAACTTTCGGCCAGTGTCGAGTGACTGCAACGCAACCGATAATTATTGCTGAAGCTCAGTTTTCATTCGATCACATGAGCTTTAATAGAGCAGTTTTCAGTTTCCTATTTGGCTTCGCCTTTCACTTATTCAATTGAAGCAATGTAGGTGTTCCAGTCGGCTCTGCTTGCTGTCTAAATAAAGCTAAATAGAGATACAACAAATGTTCAGAGTTTCAATGGGTTGGTACACATGAAAGAGTAGCACCTCTACACAAAATTGTATTTGACTTACAATAACTGCCCCTTCCCTCTCTCTCTTTCGCTCTCTCTCTCTCTTTCTCTTCTATTAACACTGCTCACCACTCCCGCCTCTCTCGGGTGTCAAACTTTATTTTGGCTTGCAGAGTTACAATAACGTTGAATGAAATAGCTCGATTTGTATACCCTTAAATGGCGGGCTCTAAGCATTCTTAATAATATATTCTACACATGGCGTTACACAGCTCAAAGCTCAGCAACCTCATTGTGCCTTCATGAACAAAATATTTCGCTTGGAAACCTTTCAAAAATCCGTCTACCTAATTAAGCGCAACAGATGCTTGAGTTTGCTGTTCTTGTTTAAAAAATCTTTTGTTTTTAAATTCTTTTCTAAATTTTATTTGCCGAATCTAAATTCCAAAGGGAATTAATGTGTAAGAGAAACTAGTTTATTCAAGCTAATTAAAAACTAAACTTTACTAAGTGACCAAGAGAGGAGAGTATTTACGATTCGGAATAATAAAAATTGTTTGTTTTTTGCTTTGAGCTTTATTTTTTTAAATTTTTTTTTTATATTTTCTGCAGTCCACATTTCTGAACATTTTATCGCCCATTCGTTCATTCGCTTTCTTTCTAGTGTCTGATGCGCGCTAAACGCTTTGGGGCGTGGCGCCGGTGTAAAACAGCATGAAAACTCAGTCACAGTCAGCGCAAAAACATTTTGACACTAATTTCATTTTGTACATAGAAGAAAAGCTGAAGCTTTTTTGTGCTTTGCTGGCGTCAAAGGATTTTCCCGACAGAACAAAAAGGTTGAAATAGAATTGTAGACTATGCGGCAGGGGGTAAAATAGAAAGCACATTGCCATAGATTTTCTATCCCTCGAGCACAATTCGCCTTTGAAGTTGAAGCTTATGCTGGAAACTGGCTGTTGGCTGCTGGCTGCTGGCTGCCGGCTGCCGATTGGACGACGATTCGCCAAATAAAAATGTATGCTGCTCGCTAATTAAAGTGGTACACATAAAATAACTTTAAATTTGGCAAAAATAAGGGACGTGCACATTTAATAATTAACATAATTTTCGGAGCACTCAACACTTTTACACCTTCAGGGAACGCCAGAGGCATTTAACGCTTCGTTCCCTAAGATTAACTGCCGTGAAAGCATTTGGCATTTTCCAGCCAACCAAAGAAAACAAGGGGAGCTGCCACAAACCAAATTCAGACTTGGTGTATGAATAGCAAATACTGAATGCTCTTTATTAAATAAAACGAATAATTCAATAATTCAACTGAGCTGTACTTGAAGCAACTAAAGTCAATAAACGCTTTATGGGTTTATTCTTTCAATCAATTTTTATTTTTATTTTTTATTTACCAAATATGGGGCAAAGTTAAGAACAAAAGGAGTTACTAAGCGCAAATGCCCAACAAATTACGAGTGACATAAGAAGTCCACGGGGAGCAGGCGCCAGCAAAAAATGGGCCAAAAGCCGAATGTACGCTGTGGAGCAAAACACATTTTGGGGCGACCGCAGCAACTGTAAATCGAAAGTCACTGCTGAGTTGCTTTTGCTTTTGCCTTTGAGAACTTGGTTAATTTTCAATTTGCCGGACAGCCGAAAACAAAAAGGCAAAAGCTATTTGTCGCATAACAAACTGGCTTAACAGATCCAGTGGAGGGAAGGACTAGAATTTACCTTGTACCCTGCACTGTGCAAAGTGAAAAGCTGCCGCCTCTGTGTATGAAATCATAACAAATGTTGCCCCTTATTTATCTCTAAGGAATTCATAAACTCAAATAATTAAGAATTCATTGGTATGCCCTCGGTGGCTGTCCCGAAACATATATACATATGCAAATAAGTGATTAAAGTATATATGGATTATATATACGATTAAAACAGGCATAGCATTAAACTAGAATTTGATATATGTTCCTATATATGCATACGTTTTAAAGATTTCAAAATACAAGTATGATGTCACAATCTCAAAATACTGTAGCGGGTGGGGCACAAAAAAGGCTGAAAGTGAACTTGACACACTGAGAAAACAATTTCAGCAAGCTGATTTTCAATTTTCGATGTCGATTGTATGGGTGTGCAAATGCATAGCACGCACAATTTGCTAAAGAAAACATAAATAGTAGCAACAGCAAGCATATGCCAAACTGTCGGCAGATTGAGAGGTGGCGGGGAAGCGATGGCTATCCACACAATAAACAACACAGGGAAATGTTGCCGAGAAAATGAAGTCATGTGCGCACCTGTTCAATGCAATTCATGTTCATTTGTACTGTTGATGGCATTGTTGTTACTATTACTGCTACAGCTGTTGTTGTTGTTGGTGTTGTTGTCGCTTTTATCACAGCCAGCAACAGAAACGGACAATACCGACGTTTGCTGGCCAACGAATCGACGACGTTGGCGGCATGTCTATCGTCACAACATGGACTCCGTCTGCTCCTCTATCCATGGATAGATAAACCCACAAGTATGTGTGAGCGTATGCTACAGTATGTGGGTGTGAGGGAGAGAGTGTGTGTGTGATTGTGTGTGAGTGTGTGTGTACGTTTATTCGTAAACATGATTGGAAATTCGATCACAGCTGCACACGTAGAGCACATAAATCAGTCCTCGCTCATGCCCCATGCTGAGTTGAGTCACTTTCAAGCCTTCACAGCGCGCCGACGATAGACAATTGTCCACACATGGGCATTCCGTTTAGATGCTGCTTCTGTTGCTTCTGCTGCTCCCGGCCATTGTCAGAACACAGTATGCATATGGCCGTATCTACGATAATGTCAATACACACGCTGTAATATGCAGATAAGGTATTATGGAGGTTGTGCTGGTAAATTAATTTACCGTGAAACAAACACTGATGGCTAGATGAGGGCTCGAAAAGCATAATATTAAATTATTCACTGTCAATCTTTAAGACTTACCAATGTCAAGGCAATCTGTGAACAGATATAGTTTCTGCATTGCGATCCGTTGAATTTCAAGTGCAACAGTGTAAGAATGCTCGCTATGAATTTTGCCTTTGTTCAACGCGAAGCGAAATAGAAGGATGTGCTCTCGAGAATGATCAAGTTTTCTCATATGAATCAGTGTTGATCTTCATTTACATAAACAGAAAACGTTAGTAGGTTATTTTAAATGAGTGCATCTTGAAGCAATCAAAATATCAATTCAAAACTCTTATTAAGCTGAAACTATGGTTTAACTATCTTTTGCAGTAAGTTGAATTCTTTTAAAAGTACTCAGAAGTCTTCCGATTGGACAACATTGCAGACTTATTTAGAACACAAACTGTTTGCTAATTAAGCAGCGTGTCAGTGCATATACCCCACATCTTTCGCAAACACATGTGTTAATATATAAAACGATGTTGGTTTTTTTTGGGTAGCACTTCATTTTTATGTGACATAAATTGTGCAGTTACGAATTGCTTTTAAAATAAAAATAAAATAAATAAAATGACAACTTTGGTTGATTATTTTGATGAGCATGGCGCAGAACAGTGAACACACACAAAAATAACACATGCATAACCACTCACACTAGCACACACACACCCCCACACAGATCATAGAAATGAAAGGACCTTCTCACAATAGACAGCACATGTCAATGAATGAGGCAGATATTTTTATGGAGCGCGAGTCTGGGGCATTATGGGCCGGCGGAATGAGGATTATGTTTGAAAGGGGAAGAGGGTACACAAAATTGGCATATTTGCCATGGAGAAACGACGCGCAATTCATTCATTCATTTGCCGCAGACAAACAATCACAGTCGAAATAGGCAAGCACACAAATACACATATGAATGCGCGTATTAGCAAATGGATATAAAGCCGTGGCCCTGGGAAGGCGTTGCTAGGCAAAGCGGGCCGAACGAGTGTGGAACCCGGCATTGCTATCGGCGTCGCCAATGCCACAAACAGCGACATATTTTCAAATCAGTGCAAAATGGTAACTTCCGCTCGTTAAACAAGTGAAAAATTAACTCTCGACTGTAATTTGCTTATGCATGGCACGAGACGAGAAGGGATCGGCAATCGAAACGGAAGCGCGAGGGACTGGCTCCCGCTTTGATGAGGCGGAGCAGCTGACAATGATGCGGCTTATGTGGCGGCATCGTTGTTGGCGACAACAACAATAATAATGCTGGCGCCATAGTGTGCGTCTGGGCAGTAAATAAAAATAATTGCCTTCTGCTTCAGTTCGTTGTCATTTTCGGCTGCTTGGTAGTGCGTGGTGCGTGGCGGGTGTGTGGGCCATAAAAGCATCTACATTATGGCCAAGCGGCTTAAAACTCACGCATGCTACATCAAATAGTTGTAGTTGTAGCTGTAGCTGTGGCTCGCGCTGGGGCTGGAACTGTGGGCGTGGACGTGGACGTGGGCTTGATATCCTTTTGCCAACTTTGTAATAAATGATTACACTTGTGCCCTTTTCGGTCCTCTTTTTGCGTATCTAATGGCTCAACAATGCGTCACAAACAGCTTCTCGATTTTTACTGCTAAATGAAACACGTGCCACGGAAGCAATTTCTGTGCAATCTATGGGCCAAACTGTGCCCGCGGCCCTTCGCCTCTGTTCCGCCTCAACAGGCCCAACTGCCCAACTTAACTGGGAACGTGTATAAGCCACAAGGTGCGTATGTGAGTGTAAACGCCCCTCTGTGTTTCAATTTGGCGCTGCAGCTTCCGGCTTTGACTGCGCTTTTTTCACTGCCCAACCAATTCGCACTGCAGGCTCACAATTCCGAGCCGAGTCTGCTGTGCAGCAGAGTCAGAGCCTGATGCCGGTAAATACAAAACCTTCTGATGTATTGACTTCTAGTGCTGCCCTGGACGGCAGACAAGGAAATGAAAAGCGTTATACTCTTTATTAAAGCCTTCAGCATATCGTGTGTTCGTTACGTTCAGTTCATTAGACTGTTGCCCCTGTTGGTACCTTTCTATTGTCTTATTTTCAATCAGATTTCAGATTGTTTTGAATTTTTTTTTGAAGTGCTCCAAGAATTAATAAATTTTGTGTCACACAACCAAATATCCTTATACTAATCGCACTTTTCCTTTGTGTCCTTCACAAGGCTTCTTGCAAAATTGATTAAAATATCAAGATGTAAAGCATTTTTGGTCTTCTTCATCTAGGGTATGTATGTAAGTATTTTAATTTAGTGCAAAACAAGCTAAAATTCTTATGTTTTCTCGCCTGGAATTTAAATTTGAGAAAATTATATGCACATGCAACAAGAAATACAAATGACCCTCGGCGAAGTATTTACTCCACTCGACTAACACACAGTAGTTGCAACGTTTAGCGCAAAGTTTTTCTATAAAATGGAAATATTAATTTCCGAGTAAGAAATTTGTTATTTCCGGAACGCCTGCTCCGATACGATGACGACGTCGGCGGCTGGTGGAGTGGAGGAATTTTAATACGATAATAAATGAGTGGTAGCTGCTGCACGGCCTTCCATATATATTTTTTCTTCATTTTTGCAATAAATTTCCTGCAGTAACTTTTGCTGGCAGGATGACCTTTGAGCCTGCGCTTAAAAGTAGGCAGCCAAAAGTTTTCAAACAAAATTAAATTCCATGCAACGGCGTATAATTTGAGCAGCTAACAGAATTTTCGGAACGAGTCGCACTGCAGCATGCTGCATCCCAGTTGATTTTTCTACTTAAAACTCAAATTGAGCAAACTATTTTTCTACTTAAGCCACGACAAGCAAACAAACTATATTTAAGTTCTCCCAATGTGGCGATCCAATCTGGCTTTAAAGCCATTGCGTTTTGGACACGTTGCCTGAGAGTGGGATTCATTAGGCGCATTTCGAGCATCAAGTAGTCCCACTCGGCATATGCGAATTCATTTGGTTAATTATAGCAGGATTTGGGATTACAATGTGCCAGCCGGTGTCTCCTATGCGTGTGAATAGGCGTGTTTGTCGGTATACTCGTGTGAGTGTGATTGCTCGATTGATGTAAGCGTGAGAGTGGGTATGTGTGAGTGTGCGTGCGTGTGAGTGGGAATAGTCTGTGTAACACTTGGCCACAAAACGCATGAGCAGCCCTGCACAAGTTTGCGGCTTTGCTGACGATTTTGGTTTAGAGCGCTTAGCATAGTCGTTACTTGGTTAAGGGTGCGTGTGAGATTTCTCTGTATGGCTGAGTCTCTATTAATATGGTGTGCTGCGGTTTTGTTGCCGTTGGATACCATGACAAACCAGTTAAGCGAGCACAGTGTCCAACAAAAGTTGGCCTATGTAGGAATAGAGCTCTGACTAAAACAGAAACCTCATACACATACGTATGTCCTTTGCATTATGTATAAATATGAATATACATAGGAAAAATCTGAAAAATAAATATGAGAGAAGCAGCCAAAAAAAAGTGTAATGTTTTTGTTCTGCGGGCAGGCATAGCGCAAACTTTATGGCCACAAATACAAATGACAACTACAACAGCAACATCAGCCAACATAGTAGCAATGACAAGAGCAATAACAACAACAACAACAACAACAACAACAAACAACAACAACACGAGATCCAACAACATCAACAACACAAAGTTTGTCCTGCAAACAAGCGAGAATGACCGTTTCAAGGTGAGGCGGGAGCGGCGATGTAGTAGGTGCTAAGAGGGAGCGCTGATTTACATGTTGGCCTGGAACTGGACTCTCACGGCCACTAAATTAGAAGTTACTCTGATGCTGATTCTGAGCCGGTGAGCGGACTAGCTGGCAGTGTGGCAGCATGGCAGCTTGACGAGGAGGCAGCGGAGGGCAGGGCGCGTTCTTCTATTTTATCTCAATTAAAAGTTGTCCTTCAGCGTGTCAGCAGCGAGGACTTGTGAGTGGCCCACTGCGCTGCTGGCCACTTGAAAGTTTATGCCTTATGAGCCGCAAATGCCCACAGTACATGAACACGAAAACGGACTACCGACTGCCTGCCTGCCTGGCTGCAGGCCACGATGCTCATAATAAAGACACACGGGCAAGGAAGCTAACTAAGCCTGTGCACTCCACAAGCTAAAGCAAAAAGTAAAATTGCTGAGTCAACATGGAGCAGCGCTATTGCAGTCACGCTTGGCCCTCGGGATGCTGTCTCGCCAACGGTGTTGCCTCATCATTAGCATCAGGATTCCGAGAGACCGGGCACCCGGTTGGGATATTTTGCCACACCTACGCGTTTGTCTGCGGCCAAGGTGCGGTTCCAGCTCCGGTTGGGTCCGCGCAACCGCAGCAACAGCGCCAACTACCTGGCCATAGCTAGCACTAACAATAAAACCGAATGTGTGGCTGCCCAGCGAGGTTGACTGTGCTCCAGACTGGGTATAGCGAATTGTGGCCAGCTACCTTTGCGTATAATTTGCCACACCAAAAAAAAGGGGGAAAACTCAGCTGCAAAAATCGCAAGGACTGCATTCATTTTGTTTGGCGTTTTTACTTCACTGTTTGGCTTTTTGTTCTAACTCATTTTGCATGCAAATAAAAGTGTTATGAATTATTTATACATGCAGCCGCGTGCGGGTGGGGATATTGCGGTTTTGGCTGCATTTATAAAATACTTTTTTATATTCGCAATTGGCTTGTGTACAAAACAAAATTTGTTCATTTGCCTGATTTGCAAACAATCTCGACTTCCATTTTTTCGCCATATATTTTTGGTAATATGCTGGCTCCAAAAATGTTGATGTTAAATAAACCGCATTATGCAATTTTAATTCTAAATAAATGCACTTTATTTTTTGTGAAAGTCAGAGCCCACACTGCATTTTTAGTCAAACAGCGAATTTATATTGATTAATGTAAATTGTAATGATAAAATGTTTGACTAGAAAAAATGTTCTTATTAGGAATATTATATATTATGTCAATTACACTTTTTCTATTGAGCTTCAGGATGAGTATGTATCGCAATGGTATTATTCTTTAGACCCCTGGCATAAGTTTAAGGCTCAACGGTAGACTGACTCGCTGAATTGGTAATCACAGAGTCAGAATCTGAAGAGAATTTTAATGGTAAAAGAGCTATACCTTTGCACAAGGTGTGGAAGCTGGACCTTGAAGTTGGCATGCAAACTATTTGAATTAAAAAGTCACAAATATGCGTGTTTTGCTGCGGAATGGTCGAAAGGTAAAGTAGATTATTCCAAATAGCTATAATCAAATCTATTTACTTTTAGGTCTTGCAATGTCGAATATCACCTCCACACAAAAATAAAACTATAATCAAATTATTTTTTAGACATGTTGCGATCCTAGTCAATGCGGAAAGAGTTGCTGAAGCTTCGCTCCAAAATCAATAAATAAATCGAGGTTCATAATAATGTCATTTGAGTTGAAACCGCAGTTGTAATCATGTGATTCATTTTCGCGAAAGTCACTTTACATTATTTATGACTTTGTTGGAGAGCCACCAAATTGCATAGCACCACAGAAACGCCACACTTATTTCCCCATACACATGATGCGCGCTCTGTGATATGTTTCATATTAATAGCCTGCTTTAAAATGTTGCACGCTTCTCATGTGCTTGGCTGTCCGTATGCCAGGTTGTCTGCCACCCGCTTGATGTGCAGCAATGTCAGCTAAAGAATAACAGTATCTCCCATCCAAACGCTACATTTGCTCCCCCAGACAGTCAGACTGTCTGTCTGTTTGTCTGTCAGTCAGACAGTCAGAAAGACAGTTACCTGAGTCAGACGGAACGTAAAAATGAGCCCCGTGTCATTGTAATCATTCTGGTGAGTTGCGTGATGTATTACGCTGGCATATGATTGTTCATTTCGGGAATTTACACATGTTTACCTCGCAACTTTGTTGCTGGCTCTAAATTTTAAGCATATTGTATAATACATATGCAAAGTTGTTGTTGGCCTGGCCACGCCACAGACCGCGAAAGGTCTGGCTGTTTATGATGACGAAACATTACAAATTTTTGGCCGCATTAAGTTGGCAGCCAGCGCACGCACCGTAAATCCGTGTAATTTTATAAAAATATTGTTAGGCTTTATAGCAACACGAATGCTTGTTGATTTGCGCCTAAGCCGCTTAAGCTATTGCAGTTAAAATGCTTTCAGATTTATTATAATTTGGCTAAGCCAGCAGCATTATGATGCTATTTTTCAATCAGTTAGACCACATAATAAACGTTTATTCACAGAGAGCATATTTTACATAATAATCGCTCTGTTGCGTTAGTTGCTAACATCAGCATTCTAAAACATTTAAAGCATTCTGCAGATTGTAACAGCAGTGCGTTCCGATTTATAAGTGAACATTTTGAGTGACCTCCATGAATTTTTGTCAGGTTTCGTTGCTTGTTGGATAATAGTCTCAATTTGATTAGAGTTTTATTAGGAAACTTGGTTTTTGCTTTTATATTATTAAGACCTTAAACAAATTATATGACAATTATTGAGCAGTTATGACACGTGGAGTCGTAGCTATTGTCTAAGCAAAGGATAAACTGTGACACTTGAAGGTTGACTAGTCGCGCACTTTTCCTTGTTTCTTTTTTCATAGCAGCAAATATAAAAGACTTAAGCCATCACGTTTTGTCGTCCACTGACGAGAGTCTCTTAAAATGGACTAAGCCCACGATTTTAAATCATATTTCTGGGCGAAATAGTCAGCCCTTTTGGGTGCTTGTGATAAATTGGGCTTACGTGCAACTGTTGTCGCAGGCAATTTTATTTATGTACACATTATTTCAAGTTTTGGCGAAAAACAGCCAAAATATAAAAGACAACGTGTTTCATCAAGTGGACCCACAACAAACGACAGCCAACAAATTTTCACATCCCGCTTAAGTCGCTTAATCCTTTTAGTGTTAAGGCGCGAGCCAAGTGGCAACTAGAAAGTGGCAAGACAAGATTCGCCCATGGCAAAGCTTCTGGAGAACTATTTCTATGAGTACGTATGTAGGCGCTGTCTGCCTTTACTTGAAAGGACTACACAGCAGGCAAAGCCGAGGGACAGGCACATACCCCACCTCAGGCTCACCCACGCCGAGACGTTGGCGTCGCCCTTGGCGAACTCTGGATTTGCGCTTTACACGCGTGTAATGTGCAAAAACTGCGTTTAATGCCGCACTAATCCCTCAACTACAATGCTGCCAATTTACGCAAGTGGCGCATTTGCTGCGATGGCAACGATGTCGACGGCGACGCCTGAGGCGACGGCTTTGCAGCTTTCCTTTGGCTCGGCTTCGTTTTCCAGCCATGCGGCCTTCCACTCGTAAGTGTAATGAATGGGGCGAAGGGCCAAAACTTTTCAAGTTCTGCTAGTATAGCATCAATTTATTTAAGTGGGTTTAAGGGCTACTTACATTTGTTTTAGCACATTTTCCACTTTCTCAATTCATATTACAAGTCATATTGCGTCTGAGCTTTTGCATGTCACGCATCTGTTCACCTTATAGGTATTCATACTGATATATATTAAAGTCAGCAAGTTTTATTGAATAAATGCGTAAATAATCCTGACGGCATATGTAATTATTATTCATAGCTTCACACAAATATTCAATAGAACAAATGCTGCAATCAAAGCCAAATACCGAAGGTAGTTATTAAGCCAATAAAGAAATAGAAGTCAATTCAAATTATTAAGAAGTTGAACTCATGCCATTTGTGGCATATTATTATTGTCATATTTATTTACGCATTTGAATTGATTTTTTTTTGTGTTTAGCAATAAATACTATCTGTTTTTATTTTTACTTTTACTTCTCAATTATGTGATGGAGTTTGACATCCTTTTTCTAGTTTTCAATTTCGTTGTTTTTTTTTCGACAGATTTTATATGTATTTTGCTATGCCAGATTGTTAATATATCAAGTTCAAGCGACCTGTCACTGCCAGACGAGGTGTAATTGTGATATTCACATATTTTTGGATAACCGACTCTTAGCATCGGTCATGGGTCACAGTTGCAACGGTTGGAGATTTACATATTCCGTTTCTATGACATTCGGCCATTCGTATATGTATATTTGGATGGCGTTTGGTCCAGCGTTGATTGCTGTGAAGCAGTGCGTGAAAAAGTCTCACATATTGTTTTTATTTGTTTGACAGGCCATTTTACAACAGGAAAAAAAAGGTGTGTTTCAACACTATATAGATATGTGCCAATAATTATCCGACGCTGCCCATGTTGTGGTTGCATATAAATTGAATTTTTCACAAACATTCGTGTTGATTTCTACTGTTCCCGCGTTGCCTTTGTTTTCCATTATATTCAGACGCTCTGCGCTGGAAGTATTTTAATTGATATCGAACGACCGAATTTTGTGGTCCAAATGGTCCCACATCGCGTATACGCAGCGTGAGCGTGTGTGTTCATTTGGTTATTCTAGTTTTTTATACTGTGGAACGTGCTGTTGTTGTGGTTTCAGTTTTTGTTTTTGTTACTTTTTTTATTTGCCTAACGCTTGAAAGTCCATCAAAACAAAATTAATTTGCAAAATTTAGCTTGTATTTGTATTGGGATGGCCACAAAACTCGTGCGAAAATTGAAACGAAACACTTGAGTGCTCGAGCACTTCATACAGACAGAAATACTGACACCGAGGCAGCCACTGAAGCTGGGCTGTACGCTTTTCGGGTGGGGTGAAACTTTGGGGCCAAAAACTTTGCGAAACCACTTGAAAAGTTATTTACATTTTAAGTTGTTGAGGTGTTCACACAACGTCGAGTTGTGTTGTGTCCCTGTGATGTACACACACGCACACTCACTCACACACACTATCACACACCAAGATACAGACCAACAACAACAGTGATCCGTCTGAGGGTAGGTGTTTATGTCTGTGAAAGTGTGTGTTTTGTGTGTGGTCGCCGATGTCAAATCTGAGAAGCAGAGATTTGAGAGGCTTACATAGAAAATCTATTAAATTGCGGTACCCGACAATAGAGTTCAAGTTGCTGTTGTCGCCGCGCTCTAGTCGTTGGTATTGAAGCTGCTGCTGCTGTGGAAGTTGTTGTTGCGGCATCTTCTGGTCGCTGGCAAAGTTTGCAACATAAAACAAACATTGGCGAGATACCTACAGCAGCAGCAGCCGCAGTAGCAGCAGCAGCAGCAGCAACAGCAGTAACAGTAGCAGTAATACAGCGCATCTTGACTGACGACGTCGACTGTGGCGCGCTCAATGGCTCACTAAACTTTTGAATAAAAGCAGGCATGCAGTCGCTGGCTGGGCTGGCTGTCCGTGAGGCAGTCGAGCAGGCTGGCAGTACTGCCAGAATCGTCAGTGTGCAACTGCTGCAATGAGTTGCCGCTGGCTGTTGGCATTGCAGTTCAGCCGGAAAACATAAAAAACTACTTGATTCTTCCTGCTGGAGTGCCAAAAGTAAGCATAGCAGTACCACATAATAAATAAAGCAGGCAACGCAGCAGCCGCAACAGCAGCAACAGCAACAACAAGTGCAACAGCTGGAGCAGGGGCAGGAAATATGGCACTTAAAGTGCTTTAAATAACATTAGAAAGTTTAGCATTGTATATGTGTTCTCTCTGGCTCTCTTCTTGTATGCATATACGAAGGCGTATTCATCGGCCCCATTGTTGTTGTCGACTTTGTCAGTGTGTGTTTGACTTGAACGCAAATCTTTCATGTCAGGACAATCTACGCTAAAGGCAGCGCCCTGCATTTGTTAAAGTTGTTCATTTGCCTGGCAGTTGACAGACAGTATAAAGACACCAACAACGACAACGACACCGACTACGACTACGGTGACTGAGGCAAGTGACTGCCTCATTGTTTGTCTTGCCTCTACAACGCATATGACACACTCAACACCACGCCCATGAAACGCCCGTAAATAAAACATTTCACTTTGTTTTACTGTCTGCTTGGCTGCTACTGCTGCTGCCGCCTTTGTCTCGCAAGCAAACAGCTGGCGAGTAATGCGGCTAATATTTGCTTGCTGCAGCACACTTTGATTTGACTTTAATGCACAATAGCTTTTCATGCAGCCGCTAACCTTTGCCTTTGCATTTGCCTTTGCCTTTGCCCAGCTATGCAAATTGATGCTGGAATGCATTACGCAAATGCCACAGTAAAAACCTCAAGAATGCTGTAAGAGTGTGTGTTTGTCTATATATCATTACGCAAATCACGACGCAGGCACGCGTACCTAAGCCAATTAATGCAGAAAGTGAATCTTTTTAGTGCACGAAATTTAATTTAAAAGCCGCAGCAAATTGGTTGCTTTGTGTGCAAAATGTGGCAATTGGAATAACAGCATATATGACTCGTGTTCGGTCTGCAGACATTGTAAATAGCCGAAAATCCCTTGATTGACCACAGAATATTTTCTGAAGATATATTAAGGTATTTAGTTAGACTTAAATCCACTTTGCTGTGGCCAGCTTAATAAACTACATAATTACTTGAGAATAAACTTTTTGAGGCTACTGGAAAGGGAAACTATGTATGTGCCGCACTTTACTCAACTAATGCAAATTTTTGGCGCTTATTCTGCTGCTGCTGCTGTTGCTGCTGCTTCTGCTTCCATTTTCATTTTGAGCCGCGAAAAACTTTTCCTAATTGGCAAAAAAGACGGAGGATAAACGATGCTGCTAGGCTAGAAACTATCCTTGATATAAATTGATTTTATTTCAATGGAAGAAACTTAGTTTCAACAACATTAATACCTACAACCCACACTTAAAATAATTGGAATAAAATAATAAAATCGCAAATATTATTAGATTATTAGATTGAACAGAAAGTATATTTTCCAATTTTCTTACACTTTACAGGGTACATTTGAAAGAGGCATTGCAAATCGTGTACCCCTTTAGCAGTCACAAACTGCAAGCCTTGAACATTTTTTACTTCCGCAAAATGTCAGCGTCGCTGTCGACATCGTCATCAACGTTGCCATCTTCGGTCCGGCGCAAGTACAATTTAAGCCAGTCGCAAACAATCCGACAACTCGAAAAACTGTGCGAAACTTTTGGCACAAGTGCTCGCTGGTATTTGTTGAAAGCCGCCACTGAAATTCGCTGACAGTCGGGTGCCTAACTTTAGGCGCATTAGTGCGGCTTAAATATTGAAAATGCCGTCAAGTTATTTAATAAATGTCATCCACGAGTCGACGACTTGCCAGGTTAGCTACGGCTGTGTGGGCTCGTTCCTTTGCCAAAAATTGCCCAAATTATTGCCTTAAACACGCGCGGAGCTCACTGCAGATGGCGCGAGTCATGCGTGGATGCATCACTGGTTGGGCGAGTGTGGATGTGACTGCGAGTGCGGAATTCGGCCTTCAGACTTTCGGCAAAAGTCGCCTCTGGCCTGTGACCTTCGCTTCCTGGCTAAGCAAATTAATGCGAGAGCATGCGAAATTTAAACCCAATTTACCTTTGCACCCGCTCGGCTTGCCAGCTGCCTGCTTGCACTTTAATTATGAACTTAAATCGAAAAACTTTACATTTACAGGCATGGTGTGTACTGTGCTCTGCTGTCTATGAGCGCTTTGACTACGGCTTTGAATGCGTGGACCCAAACTGCAAGGGCGGCGTAGGAGGTCGAGTAGGATTCTGGCCGCGGCGGTTGGCTCATTCATGGCATTCATTCAGTCGTTGGCTGGTGCGTTTATGTATGCAAATGCTCGGGTTGTTGCACTTGCTGCGCCTCGCACACAGCTAATTAAATACCAGCCCCAAATTGCACTGAGCAGCCATAGAAAGCTCTGTTGTATCCCGCACAAATTACTGTACTGCTTTTCGGACATTTTTAAAGCTAATTTAAAGTATGGCACAGCCAACATACAGCCTCGACTTTCCACGTTCAGCGTCGGCATGTGGCACACATCACGTGCCGAGCGCGGCACGGTGTGGTGCGGCACGACGGCAAAGACATTGCAGATGAGGTCCGTGCATACCAATGCAGTTAGAAGGCAGCCTTTATGACGTCAGTGTGGAAGACTCTTGATGTCGCTGCACCAAGGCATCGCGTTACTGCGATAGCGCGCCCCAAAAAGTATGCTACGGGTTTTAGAGCTTTTTGGCATTTTGGCCTGTCGCTGTCGTCGCCTAATGCTGCTACAATATCGCGTAGACGCGTCGCTTTGTTTTCTTTTTTTCCGCTTTTTTTTGTACAAATTTCCAAAATCAATATTTGCCGAAAGTGTTTTGCATACCAAATAATTTCTGAAAACAACTTGCAAGCCAGCAGCACCCAGCGGGGCCACAGGGAAAAGCATTGTAGTGGCAACAGCAGCTAAACAAATTGTCAACAAATGATTTTATTTTTTGGATCTTGTGGGGGCTAAGCATACATATGCACACACTTACACATAGAGACACATGTCACGAGCTGCTGCCCTGCCCCAAGGCGTTGGCAAACACTGAAAATTTCAATCGCAGTTGAAGTTGTTCAATCGAAAATGAAAAACTTGCACACTTAAAGTCGAAATATTCTAGCCCTCACATTAACCAAATGAATATTATACATATATAGATAAAACCTAAATTTATACAGTAATAATAACATACATATTTATAAACTGTGAAATATTAATGATAAACTGAAATTAAATCTAAATGATATTTACTGTGCAACGGAGACTAAAGTCCTATAATGCATCGAATTGATTTCAAACTGAACTGAAATGTGACGTTGACCCCGTGTATTAGAGCAAGTCTATTGACCCGTCAAGTGTATGAGTGAGTGAGAGCACAGTTAATACCTCAGCCTGTGTATGCGAGTGTGTTTGTGCCCGGCATGGGACCTAAGTAAATAAATATTATAGCTTAATGCTTTCGCCTCCTGTCCCGGACTACTATTTACATAATCATGCTCTCAATGGAGCCGCCTCTTGAAATTAACTCATATTTCAGCTAGCGAGCCACCGGTCCATCGTTGATCCAGCGAAGCGCATTGATATATTACGTGTCAGTAAGCCGCGCGTTTGCCATGCACCGCGAAGCCGTGCTGGCTCGCCAAGTGGAGCGCGCAGTGTTCGCAGCACTTCCGGCAGGCAGTGCAAGTTTGACGCGCGCGTCAACACGCGCTTTGTCAACCCAACAAGGCAGCTGCAACAGGAAACACGCACACACACACACACACACATGTACACACAGATACTCACAGACTTACAAGCGATGTCCTGCCCTGCTTACAATGTATGGGAAATTGGTTTCGCTTGGCTGCACTTTGCTGAAAAATCCAATACCAAGACACACACACACACACACACACACAAACTAGGCAGGCTGTCCAGCTGGCAGAAGGGCTGCGTCGACGGGCTTGCGGGTAGCGGAGCAGACTGTCAGGCATTCAAGTCAAGCAGGAAGTCTTCAGTGACCGCGTCGGACTCGATAATCAGCAATGGCCGACAACCCGGGCCGGCTTAGGTTGGCGCACTCCTGCCTTGGACGGGACATGGCTCTGCCGCTTGGCGTTCTTTGAACCTACAATTAATTTACTTTGTTTTTCCAGTTGACCAGATATTAACATTACTTGACTTCCGTGCGTGCCAGTAGCGGCGGGCTCCGTCGCACATATGGGCGGCGCGCAGATGGTCCTCCTAGCGGCTGGTGGTGCGACGCGCGTTCTGCTCGATTGCTGACCTGCCATATGCCGGCATTTAGCCATTTACTTACTTTAAGCATAATAAATTATTTTAAGCTGCTAAGCTCGTTGTGCTTATTGCTATTGCACGTCGCTCCTGCCGGCTTCTACTGCTTCCTCGTTATGGCTCTCATGTGTGTGTGAGCTCGTTTTTCTGCTTTGGCAATTTTCTTAGGTTAACGGGCAAAATGTTGGGCAATTATGCCGCACCTGCGCTCTATCAGACCCAGTCCGCTTTTTGTTCCCCTAATGACAGCTATTTGTGCAGTTTTTGGCAGTTCACTTTATTTATTACACTTTCTTGTGCCGCGCAATTTTATGTTTATTTGTTGCTTTCGAAACTTTTTCCCAGCTCTCGCAGCCTGCAATATTCGAACGGAGCGCATTCAAATTTTATCATAAAATGCGTGTGGGCGTAAATGGGTTCTAAATGCTGTTTAATTTTTATTTTATAATTTTATATGCTTATTTAAATAATTTTATCCGTTCATCAGTGAAAAAAATGGGTAAAAATATAAATGTTTTTTTTTTTCAAAATATTTATTTGCAAGGGAGTATAAGGCTCGACGATTGCTACCACTGTGTCAACGGAACCCCGAGAATATAGTTTGCATTTGGTTAAAGTAGAGCGTGCAACGCATTTGCATACATTGGATTTAAATATTCATTTGCCGCAAGCTGTCGCACCCCACAATCAGAAAGCTGGGTGCGAGTAAGCCCCGATTCAGAGCCAGAGCTGAAGCTGGACAGTAAACAAAGGCGACTGAGTGAGTGGGCAGCGTGGGCGAGACATTGTGGGTCAGACCACTCAATTTTCAGTTCGTTTTAACTTCAAAGGAGACTCGAATGACAGCAAATTGAATTTGTGGCATGGCAAATTGATCCGCGCGACTTTGGGTCGCTAATTGAAAAGATCAGCGAGTGATGTGCAAGGGTCCACAATATATGCATGCAGCTAGCTTCAAATTGCAATGGCATCTTAGCGGTCTTTAATTAAATTGGCTTCAGCTTGAAGCGACGATATTGATATCGTAAGAAATTTTCCTCAATACACGCTTTACCATCAATTCACAATATTGACCTGAGTGAATAGTTCACAAAGGTGTCTGCCCCGTTGTCTGCCTAAATAGGATAAGCACACATTGTGAATATGGAGAGGTTAACACTTAACTCGTTTGAGGCTTATTAACAAGCAAAGGCAATAGGAGCATATCACCATCTTTTGATTGCTGGCATTGTTTATGAGCTGCTGTTGCCCTAGGTCTTGTGTCTCAATATGAATATATTGGGTTGTAAGTGTTTAAGAACAGTATTGATTCCGGAAACTGCAACTAGATTTATACATATCTAATACTTATGTTTAAGCCGCTTTCCAGCCGTTTGTAGCTGGACGTGTAGTTATGGCATTACATGCGACTATAATAGATGGATGAAGCTCACTTCAAATAGCAGTAACACTAAAGACACTATTGTTTAGTTCATATATGAAGCGGTTAAATATTGTTGGCATTGTTTAGGAACTGAAAGGTATCTATCTGTACACTGCAACTAGATTTTCAAATACGTTTCAGCAGCTATCCTGCACATTTGTTTAAAGTTGGACAGAAGACAAAGGCGAGGTGTTATGTTAATATACACGGCGATTAAGTTTAAGTCCATCTTTTCAATTAATGCCTAATGTTGGGATTCTAAAGGAACTGCAAGCTCTTTATGTATGCAAGTAAGGCATGATTATTTATGGTAAATTATAGTTTGGAAATTTTAATACCGGTGTTCTTATAAATTAATTAATTATGGATTGAGAAATTTCTAATACGTTTAGTCAGCTTATTAAAGATTCATTTTTCTGTATAACGTATGTTATTCTAGTTTCCATTCGCCTTTAAAGGCAATAATGTGAAGAAAAACAAGCAATTGACCTTTTGTACTCAATATAGAGCAATTGTTTCTAGGTGCTTTGTAGTTGCATTTAAAGAGTTCGCAATTTAGGTTTAGCATAATCAGCCGGCTGGTTCGCTATTATTATTTGGCAATTTCGTTTTGTAATTGCCGTAAACGGCTTAGCTCTGTTGGTGAAAATAAATTTGAAATTAGGTAATTAGAAACTACATTTATTTATATCATATTTGCTTTGATTGGCCGTGGCCATTGGACTTTGGTCAAAGCGAGGTGTTGCGTGTGCACAAGCAAATGCATGATGAAGCCGGGAGCATTTACGACTGGTCAATACTCTGCAGTGTACGTAATAGAGTGCCTAAAGAGAGTGATTAATGGAACGGCTTTGCTTAATCTTAACTTTACTTGGCTTTCAAAATATACCTATAAAATCGATTGTATTCGATGTGAAAGTATCAGATGAAGCTGTCTTTTATTTTTGTGATTTGAATACAGCTTCCAAACTTGCAATGACTGAAGGGTATTGGATACATAAAATACATGCTTCATTTAATTTTGTGCACAATTAAAGAATATTAGCCGCATATTTTGAATCGTTTAAGAATTTGATATTTTGAATTTTAATTGGCATTATTGATCTGCAATAATTTATATGATTTTAGCTGTTTAAAGAACTTGTGTTCAGCTCATGCGTTTGCAATTATATTTATTTAACATGTAAATTTTTACATATTTCCCAGACATATATAATTATTAATCACAGACTAATAAAAGCGAAATTCCACAGAATCGCCTCGCAGCCGCACTGGAGTGCCATTGTTTAGTTACGCACAAGCATTTATTGCCGCCCACCGTAATGTGAATTATTAATGACATCGCAATCAAGTGACCATTGAGTGGCCAAAGCTGCAGCATCACTCAAATTAGAAAATGATGTGGCACAATTACCCCAACTCACGCTTCTGCGAGAAGTGCAAATTGAAATACAAAATAATTTGGCTAAAATAATTTTAATTATGCACAGATTTTATGGTGTGCTCTCAAAATGCAATTTAGCCCTCATATTGCATCAGCTCTGGATGCTTTTCTCTCTGCCAGTGTGTGTGTTTATATATATATATATATATATATATATATATATATATATATATATATATATATATATATATATATATATATATATATATATATGTAAAGATGTTACTGGACAGAGAGCATTGACGTTTCGGCTGCTGTAGTTCAACTCGAGTATGATTTAATTAAACCACAGGCAATTTGGCTTTATAGCAATAGTTAAGCATATGCTACCTTTATTTGTGGGTGCCACACAAATGCAATTACTCGTATCCAATTATTTTGTAAGTGCAACTTGTTTTTTCATAACCTGAAGCCCTTGGGGTACGATGTTTTGATAAAAAGTTCGCCACAGGCAATACGTAATGCATCAACTGTAGACTCGATTCAGTCCTGCCAGTCTTTACGTCTGCCTGCCTCGCCGTGTTAGCATACAGCAGCTCACTGAGCTCTGAAATGTTATAATTAGGGAATGCAACTGCCACTCATTCATTCACATATTTATTTCTTTTTGAAGACTGATCTACAGTTTTTGATCCACAAACATTACTAAATGGGGATAGATACATAATATTAATAGTAACAAATATAATTAGGATTTTTAATTTCAAAACATAATTTACTTAACATATTTGTTTGTTTGTGCAAAAAATACTCCCTTGCGGGTAATTTATATCTAATCTCTTTGAGTGCTTGGTCACAACCAATTTTTGTTTGCTTTGCCATCAAGTTTTGGAGGCGGGTCCCATGCCCTGGCCATCGTCTGTCCCTTCGCTGGTATTCACAACTAACCAAGCAACTAACCTTTGACGCTTGGCCTGACGACTAATAATTAAAGTCAGATGCCATTGTCACGCCCAGCTAAGCGCGTTTGACATTGCAGCCGAGTTGGACACCTTGATGGCAAAACCAACAATCTCTTTTCACATTCCGTCCAGGGCAGGCACACACAAGCGCACAGGCACACACATACACACAGATTTTGCCACTCTGTGGCCGTCTAATTGATGTAACAAGTGTTTGGGCCATGTACTGCTGGAATTTATAAGTGGTAAAATAGTCAGCAGAGACAGCACAGTCAACAGTCCAAGTCCAAGATGCTTGTCGATAGTTGGCCTAGGGTCAGCTCCGACGATGGCGCATCCCCCACATGCCCACACTGGCACGTAACAGATTCGCACTCAATACAGGGCGACACGTACCAGGCCAAGAGAACGAAGCCAAGCCGAGCTACTCGGAGCCAAGTGCTGATGGCCCAGACAACTGCGACTGCGGGCTGTTGCTTGTAATAAATTTGCTTCAAACATGCAATGCCCGTGGGACAAATGCCGACAACCCCCTCCCCCATGCTCGCATTCACTCTCTCCTTCGGTTTCCATCTCACTGACTGGCTGTCTGGATGTCTTTGCTGGCTGTCTGGCTGGATAGCTGGCTAGCTGGCTGGCTAGCTGGCTGGCTGGCTTACTGTCCATGTGGCCTTTGTTTTATCCAACGCTGATGATGTCGGTTTGCCGTGCAAAGCCACAAATTGCCACTTGGCTGCCCGCTCGTGCCAATCTGTCGTTATGTTGGTTGCTGTTGCTGTTGTTCCTCGGCACATTGTTGCAGTTGTTATTGTTGTAGTTGTTGTTTGAATAAATCTAAAGAAATAGCATTTAATGTCCATTTGCAGCAGATTAAGATAAAAAGCATTGCAAGGCGTCGCCTGACTTCGGTAAACTCGCCCGGGACTGTGATTGGAACTGCTGCTTCAGCGGAGTGGACTGCAAGTTGCTCTACAGCTAGAGCAACAGCAGCCTCAACTTGACCATTCGTGGCTTATCGATTTTGGGCCAGGCATTGTCTTGATGCTCGAGCAGAGCCTTTGAAATGGCACGCTCGTAACTGCCACAAACAAGTGAGACAATCAACACTTGATAAAACAAACACTTCTAAATTAATTAAATTGCAAATATTCTTGAAGCAGCTGCAGCGCACTGGGTAAGCTTAAGCTGCACTCCTCGCACACACGCGCATAACGTGCTCACATACAGACACACACACACACATACATGTATACCTTTCACATATAGTTGTCACTCAAAGATAATCCAGGCCATCAATAATGCAAACAGATCTTGGTGCTTCAGTGCCTCAGCCCTATCTTTGTTTGCTTTGCTCTGCCTGCCGTCGCTATCTCTTTTCTTATTTTTATCTGCTCTTTCAGGTCCATGCTGTGGCATGGCTCATGCCATGTGTGTGTATGTTGTTATGTATGTGTGAATGTATGTAGTTTTGCTGTTGTTTTTTCCCATTGCATTCTCCTTCACTCTGCTGGCGGCCATTGGCTGAACAATTTAGCCAAAGATTTTTCAAATTGAGTTGAGTTTGGCTCAAACTTCAAATTGAATGAAAAATACTCGATTACAAAATTTATGGTGTGGGATATTGAATGCTTAAGCAAATAGAATCATATGACTATCCACATAAAACAATGCAGATTTCAGCCCTTTTCTGTCAGGTAAACTCGCCACCTAAGCGTTACTTGTCAAAATACGACGTGCGACCTCGATGAAAATATTTTTTGACAGTAGCCATCGAAGAACACTTCCTTCATCACAGTACACAAAGTCCATACACTCTCTCAAGCACAAGCTTCGCGTTATCGCCTCCGCATTGATTTACAAGAATATATCCTCAACGCTGCACAGAGGTGCTGTTCCAATCATTATTCTATTCTTCACACATACATTGTAAGCTAGCTTATGTTATCCACTTACTGAGCGCTGTCCGCAGCGACTGCGCTTTGACTGCAGTAGAGACTTTACTGTGGGCAGTTCATTGTTGAAAATCTTTTGTTCAAGTCGGACCTTAATTGCGTAGGTGCATTTGATAAATACATAAACTTTTAAGCTTGATTTTACGATTTTGAGTGCCCCATTTTGAAAGAAACGTAAGATACTTATTACTTAACTGGAAATTAACAAGAAAATGAATATCATCTAGAACTAAAATTAGCTAGCAATTAATTCCACATTGTAGTTTTAGTTGCCTCGCTGCATAGAGTGACCAGTAAGTGGAGCTTGGGCTTATAAGTGTGCATTGTTGTTTTGTTTATCATGTATGTACGTATCGAAGTGTAGAATGATTGGATATTAATTTGGAACGTAAACTGTTAATTCAATAGTATGTTCGTCTGTACATCAGTTAAAATTTAAATGGCCTATGTGCTTCTAAGACCATTTAATCTTCTTTGTACATATGAAAGTGGGAATAAATGTTAATCCTATTTAGAGCTGAGCTACCTTTCAGTTTCGCCCTCTATTATTATATTGTTATTTATATAGCGGCCCATACATAAATTATGACCGCATGTTAATTTTTCAACTGGTTAATGAGCGGAAGTGGTCATCATCGTTAAATGTTGCAAGTTGAATATGTTGCGTTAATTAATTGCTGCACAGGGGTATGCGTTTGATGAGGGTGTGTCTGCGCGCTGGGGGCGTGGCATCGTCAGGTGCACTGCCTGCCGCACTGTATTATTAATTACAATTAGCCGGGCAAGCGGGTGTGTTAATTTGCAAAAGCGATGCTGTTATATTCCGTTGAAACGTTCAGCGGCAGCGTTTAATTTATGCGCCAGCTGTTAAGTGCTGCACTTTGTGTGACAAATGACTACAAAGTTACATATGCCATTTTGATTTTTATATGTTCTTGCATATAAAGGCAATTAAAACTATGAACTCACAGCGCATTTCATAAAATGCAGCAATAAAGCTGTGCCCCTCGCAATAAGGTAATTTATTCAGGTGACAACTCAAGTGAAATCTAGTTTGACTTCAAGGATTCAGAATGAGTTTCAGAAAATGGTCGAGATTGCTGTGGAAAGAGATGCAGCGAAAGTGAGTAAGATAGAACGAATGAAGGAGAAATGAATGCGGTGAGAAAGGGTTCCAGGCAGGTCAAGAGTGAGGAGAGGATGAATACAAAAATATTGAGCTAGAACAAATTAGAACATTTCACTTAAATACAGGAGACTGCTTAACACTTGTAGCTTTATTTATTACAAAGACTATTTGCAACTTAACGACTAAGGAAATTATTGAGACTATCTCCTATATAGCATCGGCTGCTGAGTTGTGGTGTAATTTGATATCGTATTTTGTTTATTGCTTTAGGTATGAGACAATTGACTTCGTTTAGCACTGTGGCAAGCCAAATCAAATTTAAAAAACATTTAAAGCAGCCTACTTTGCAGTTGCTTTATCAGATGGCTTGGCCTGGTCTCGTCTGGTCTGGTCCAACAGAGATGCAGTGACGTAAATTAAATTAGTGTCAAAAGAGCATTTTGAGCGAGCGTGAGTGAGTGTCTGTGCGTGCCTGACACGGCCGGCAAACATAATGACCACCGGCAAAGGCAACAGCAACAAAGACAACAACAACAACAACAGAAACCAACAACAGGCGGGAAGTACAGTGCACGGGACAGAGCAAAAATTGTATGCAAATTATGCTTGACATTGTTTCAGCATACTTTTTGGCGTGCGAGCCAAGACAAAAGCTGACATTTAGCCCAAGGAGAAACAGAGACGCAAACCGAGACGAGCCCAGGCGCCCCTAACACTACGGACCAACGGTTAGACGAGCCATGTGTATATGTATATATGCTTGTATCTGCATGAGCTCGTGATTGTGTATGTGCAGCCAGTTGAAACTTTGTGACATTTTTTGGCGCGCGCAGCGGAAACGTGCAAAACTGGCAAATTTATAATGAGACGCGGGTTCAGCGCAGCTCGTCTGCCAACGGCATTTTCTCTTGGTCTGCTAAGCACTAAGCGCATTTGTCGCTCGCTGTCGGCTCCTGGCTGAGGAGTGAGTGGCGAAAGGAGCTGGGTGCGGTACAAAGACGGCTTCAAAAGGTTTTCAAAGCGTCAAAATGTGTTTAGCTTGCGCAGCTTGTGGCTAATACCTGAAAAAGCTTTTAGAGTTTCATATTTTGATTTATTGGCTACCACACATACACATACACATACACATACATATACACACGCTTACATTGACGGTTTATTGCAAACGCATTTGCATTTCCAACATCTCGCATGTGAGCACACAAATTGATGTATGGGACTCGAACCTGCTACCAGCACGCCATCGATAGCGCCACCTCCATCTTCGTGCCATTCCTTTACGTCAATTTATTACATTATTGATATTAAATACCGACGAGGCGTGCTGCACTTAAATTTAATTTTAATTCGAATGAATATATATATATATATATATATATATATATATATATATATATATATATATATATATATATATATATATATATATATTTATATATTTAGTCAAAAGCTTGAATCTAATCATTGATACACTTAACACATGTAGATACCCAAGATTTGTTCGACTGATTTCAATCACATCATCGGCAGGTATCGAACCTACGACATTTTGACCACGCCAATCACTTCAAGCATCGCATTTTCGTTGGTAGCTCCATATTGAGGGGCAAAATTTAATTTGTTTTAATGTGCGTGACCTATACCAAGTAAAAATATCGCAATCATTCACACAATTCCCACGAACGTTTTCTGATAGTGCGAACATACTTGACTGACCGAGCATGTTTGATGTTGTATTATTGTTTAACTTTTGCAAATAATCATCGAGCAACGCCCACCTCATGCTTATAATCAACAAATGATAACACATTTGAAGTTTTGCTTTTCAATAAGTATTTTATACGAGTGTCATGTCATGCTTACGATCAAACAAATGTGCGCATTTATTTATTCTGCGAGAGCATGCAGGCATTAATTGACATTAAATAATGAGTAGTCAGTATTAGGCATATATATTATTACCTATGTACATAAATGTGTATACATACGTATATATATTTAGTTTAGTATATATACATATATTTATATATATGAATATTTATATAAGAAGCACGTTTTTTTGCCAAGTCACAATGAGCACTTTTGAAATACAGTTTCTTTATCTCCTTATCTCCAACGTTCGGGAGTCTATGCATCGGCAAATGTTTAGCAGCTTACTGATAAGTGTTTACGAAGAACGAGACGCGTTACGAACAGCGGCGATAAGTAGCTGGCAGCTTGTCTTACCTATATATATGTCTCAGTTTGTTTCTCAGTTAGTTTAACTTTCAACTGCTTGGCATACGCTTCACATTCACAATGAACGTCGTAATATATTTGATTGGTGTGATTGGTGTACTGCTGTACACGTATATAAAATGGACCTTCAGCTACTGGGAGCGCAAGGGCTTTCCTACCAACCCGGCACCTATACCCTTCGGAGCTCTGGACTCTGTGCGCAGGAACAAACGGTCCTTCGGCATGGCCATCTACGACGCGTACTTATCCACAACAAAACCTTTCATAGGAATCTACCTGACTCTTCGGCCCGCGTTGCTGGTGCGCGATGCTCAGATGGCCCACGATATGCTCGTCAGGGACTTTGACAGTTTCCACGATCGCGGCGTTTACGTAGACGAGAAGCACGATGCTCTGTCTGCAAATCTATTTTCAATGGAAGGCAAGAGTTGGAGAACAATGCGCGCTAAGCTGACGCCTTCGTTTACGTCTGGCAAACTAAAGGCTATGTTCACTACATCGGAAGATGTCGCAAATAAGATGATATCCCTATTGAACAACAAAATAAAAGAGTCGGGCACAGCTGAAGTTGATATGAAAAATTTGATGTCGTGGTAAGCAGCGGATTATCAATTACCCAAGCCTAGAAAAGAATTGGCAGATTCCGATTGTTTCTAGCTATGCCATCGATATTATTGCCTCCACCATATTTGGTCTGGATGTGGACAGCTTTACGAAACCCGACAATGAGCTGCGTGAAATAAGTAAACAGGTAACCGCAAATACCGCGAAAGTCATTTTGCGTGGAACAACATCATTTTTATATCCAGGGTAAAGCAAAGACCTTTATTACTTATTAACTTATCTTGATTGATGTATTTCACATCGAATTAAAGCTTAGAAAAGTTATTCATCCGCCTCGGCTGGGCATCACCTGGGACGAAAGAGATGCAAAAACTGGTGCACCACACTATTTCGTTGAGGGAGGAGAACAATGTGGAGCGTCGTGACTTGATGCAATTGCTATTACAGTTGCGTAACACTGGAAAGGTTAACAACGATGACGGAATATGGTCGGCGAAGGCTGCCGTGAATAACGTGAAGACTCTCTCTAAGGACAACATTGCTGCACAGCTGTTTTTATTCTTTGTGGCCGGCTATGAAACAACTGCATCGACGGCTGCATTTACTTTATACGAGTTGGCGCAGAACCCTGATATTTTAGTCAAGCTACTGGACGACATTAACCAAACGCTGGCTAAGCACAACGGGGAGCTTAACTATGATAGCATACAGGACATGAAGTACTTGGAGCTCTGTGTGATGGGTAAGTTGCTGGCACAAATATCTTGCGATATCGTAATTATTTTCTCCGCTTTACAGAGACCGCTCGGAAGTATCCCGCACTGCCGTTACTTAATCGAATGTGCAATGAAGACTATCCGTTGCCGAATAGCAAGCTGGTCCTGAAGAAGGGCACCGAGATAATCATTTCTCTTCTGGGCATGCATCGTGACGAGGAGTACTTCCCGGATCCTCTCAGTTATCAGCCGGAACGTTTCACAGAGGCGCAAAGGAACTATACACCAGCTGCGTATATGCCTTTCGGCGTTGGACCGCGTCAGTGCATAGGTAAGCTGAGAGTTAAGATATGCAAGTGATTAGATCTTAATATCGAATTTCTCTTTTTAGCGGCTAGAATGGGCAAGCTGAATGTCAAGATTGCTCTAACGAAAATACTTACCAGCTTCAACATAGAGACTCGTCAGGACAAACGAGAAATCGAGTTTACCGTCAACGGAGTCCCACTGCTTCCTAAAGGAGGTGTGCCTGTGAGACTAACAAAGAAGCATTAGGCAATGTAAAATTAATGTGGAAGGGTCAGGTCCTCATATGCCATAATTGTTATTGTTTGTATTTTTAATTAGTAAATACAACATAAAAGCGCATGAAACTATTGAAGTATATATGAAATTCGTCGTGCTATTGAAAGCTTCTGAGACAGCTCTTCGCAACATTCTTATCAGACTTGTTCAAATGCATTGTTAAAAACTAATCTTATCTCTAATAATCAGAAACTCACTGAAAATGGGAATTTAGGATAAAGCTGCTTAGTTATATTGCGTGGGAGACTCCAAATATATATATATATATATATATATATATATATATATATATATATATATATATATATATATATATATATAGCAATTTTTTGTTGGGGGACCAACAATACGATTGAACTGTGATTATATTATCAGCCACTTGCAGTTAATTGGCGGTTATAGTAGTGATAATGATTGATTGTCTGGATGCGATAACGAATCATGGAGAGAACTTTTTTTTACCTAACTAAACATATTTATTTTATTTTATGCCTCTCCTAGTGTGTAGATACCTTGAATTCTCCGTGATTTTGGATTTTAGGAGCAGCTTCAAGTGTACTCAGTTTCAGTTTTTAATTTAGCAGCACCTTCTATGACCAAAGTGAGTTTGATTCTGTTGCCCAAGTCGGTGACAAGTTGTCAAACTTTTAATCCCGTTTCCCTAAAAATTTTGGCGCCTGCACCGTCTGTCTCCTGTCAGTCACAGAACAACCTGCATTGTTTCTGACCTCGCGTTCACCTTATTAAAAACTTGGTGTATTTAAGGAAAAAGTTGTTAAACAAAAGACGCATTTAACATACCTGTACACTTAAAAATAAAATAGAACAAATCAATTCAAACACCAAGATATTGTTGTTTAATGTATTAAATATAAATATAAATCTTGTATACTTCAAGTCAATCTTAAGTATCCCACTTATTGAAAAATATTCTATAATATTCCTTCTTAACTTCGTTAGTACAAAGTGTGTGACTATTATGTAACATGGAATAAAACTATTTGCACTTTGAAATCATAAGAAAATATTAAATGACTGTGGCGACAGCTTACTGCTAACTGAACCTCATAATATCCAGAAATTGTTTTCGTTCCGTTTCCATTCCAAACAACATTAATGTCCGACACATGCAAACAGTAAGTCCGGCAACTGAAGGAGGCGATGCGGGGCACGTCCTGTGGCAGTGGCCAATGCATATGAGCTATGTCAAGTACGAGCAGCTCTAGCAGCCAAAGGTACCAGAGGGAAAACGAGAGGCAGCAACCAGTCAGTTGCCAGCCACTTGGACACATGTAATAATTCAATTGTGTGAACATCTATTAAGGAAGATTGATGACAGCGGCAAGCAGTGAGGCCCGGAGACTGCAGCAGGACCGGGCACTGGCTATGTATGTGTGGGTGTGTAAGGTTATATATGAGTGTGCATGCCGGCTGACAAAGAAATGGAAAAAATAGTTATCTTCTGAAAGGCGAATATTCGTTACACTTATAGATGCGCTTTGAGCTGGAGCAGCATATAGATTGGATAGATTTTAGATAGACTTTAGTTTTATCTATTATAGATTTAGATTTATCTATTATCTATTTATCTATCTGTTCTCTACATAGGAAAAGTAATATTCATGCCATATATAATATGTTATGTGCGATCCGGGATGCATATCTAAAATATTTATTTCGGTTTCGACTATTTTCACCAGTTTTATATAAAACGTTCTGTGATTGCTAGAAAATATTTTCGACCTTTAACAAATTTGCAGGAGCTGTTGGCACCAAGAGACTTAATATCAAGAGTCGTCTTAATAAACATACAATGTTCATATTTAGGAATTCTGTTATATGAATTGCAGAGAGCAGCACGCAAGGAACGTAAGTTTCCTTCTCTTTACTTTCTCTTCTAGCTGTAGTTTCATAGCAATCAGTTGCACAGTATTGTGAAATTCGCTGGCAGTTGAACTTTGCATTTGATCGTGGCCGGAACACGGGATGCGTTTAATGTTCCATAAAATATATTTTTTTTTTATGAGCCAATAAAACTAGGTTAACATAATAATCAAAACTGTGTAGCTCAAAGAATTCTTCGAACTTATTTACCAATGAACATTATAATAAAATTGTAGAGTTTACCTAAGACAAAGAGTGTTCATCATTAAGGGAATAACAGTGATTTGGGAGAAAATATCGATTTGGGTTTATTTTTACCAATTTTTTTGTAAAACGTTTTCTGTTAACAAATTTAGAAAAGTAGCTGCAGCCATTTGCACCAAGTGAATTCATAGCAACAGTTGACTTAATAGTTATACATTTTGTGTAGGAATGCTGATAAATGAATTGCAGAGAGCAACACGCAGAGAACACAAGTTTTGCACTCTTTCCTCTCTTTTGCAGTTTTATAGCAATCAGTTGCTAAGTATTGTGAAATACATGGGCAGTTGAACTCTGCATTTGATCGTTGTCGTATCACGGGTTGCTTTCATTAGTTAAATGTTTCATAAAATCAAACTTACATCAGCCAATAATACTAAGTTCATATATTATTAATCTGCTGTAAAGCTAAAACAATCTTTGAATTATATCAAATTGATAATAATAAAAAAATTGTAGTTTTCGTCAAACAAAACAGTGATTGGATACCTACATGCATGTACAATAATTACATAGTATATCAACAGACAAAAATTCAAGCAATTAAAATATTCATATTTCAAGGCTGCTCAGTGTCAATATTGATATGCTCAAGGTACCTTAATGTGGCTCATACTCTGACTACTTCATTTGACATTGAAATACGCTTAAAGATGCTATGATTTAAAGTAGTAAACGTTTGATTTCGATTGCGTCCTCTTTGTCATATACGCCTGAGTGCGCTTTCGCTTGCTCTAAAAAAGCGTGCGATAACTGGAAACAAGCTGACATTTATGCAGTTTGCCCAAGCAGCCTGGAGGCAAGTGCTCAAGCACATCAGTACATTCACTGCGCACATATTTTGCTGTTCCAGCAGCTGGGGTAACAGTCGCAGTCAAAGGCGAGGTATGGGAGGCAGTTGGGGCGCAGGATACCAAGACGCAGCCAAAGCCAATACAAGCAACTAACGAGCTTATTTCCAGACAGTAGACAACGCAGTCGCTCTCTGTAGCCGAAGCTGTGGTGCTGACTGTGGCTGAGTCCGTAGTTGGAGCGAGAACCAGAGTTGTTGCCTGGCGGCGACATCACATGCATGATTGACTGTGCAGCTATGCAGGGCTGGCCCACTGAGTACACCAAGAAAGAAGCGTCCACGGCTGGCCTCCAGTGGAGATGGGGCAGAGCACAGGTGTCGCAATCGATTGTCATAAACATGCGCCACATGTGCTTTGCTGCCAATGAGGTCATTGGTAAGTTTAATGACAGCGTTTGCGGCAGCGAGTCCAAAGAAGAAACTAAAGGACATTCCAACTTGATCCAATTAGTCGCTATGTGTTAAATTTGTTCTGTGCGCCATATACCATGTCGTATACGCAACGAGAGCAATTGTCCAGTAGCTAATGAAAAGCAATATAAGCAACTTCAACAGCAACAGTTAATACAGTTTCATTGAAACTCAAGTGAGCAAGTTTTGCTGTTAATTAAACTATGATTGGTGCAAAGACATCTAGCGGTCCTTTTCTAAGCATAATTTTCATGGACTGTGTATGCCTGCCCATAGAAAATTAGGCGTAAATTGTCTGTTCTGAATGGTATTTGTTGACGGACTGCAAATAGTTTATAATTCGATTAAGTCTAGTGATGCTCTCAATTTAAATTAATTGCTCTAACCAGTATCGAAAACATCATACTGCATGATAAACTATGCAAGCTGTGGACTCAATTGTGAACTTGATTATGCTTAAAGTTATTGTTATTGGCACGCACACAGGCACATACGCACTGCCGCATGGCCGGAGAATACAGACAACAATTAAAACAAGCAATTAACAGACCATCAAATTGAGTATTTCGCTCTGTTGTTTTTGCCTTGTCTGATGACTGTCGTCTGTTTCTGCTTCTGCTTTCTGTTGCCTGCTGTTTGTCGTTAATGTTTGGCTTGTAAAAACCAATGCGAGAACACAACGATAGCAAACAAGAAAAACCAATAAAATGAACTTGTCATAAAATTAACGCATTTATAAGGCAAACAATACAGGATTAACAAGCGCCAGCAGCATCGCCATCCATCGCCATCCACTGCGATGACGAAAACTCACTGACAATGCCAATGCCAATGTTGTTGGCTCTGGCGGTGAGCATCGAACATCGAACTAAAGCCATTTATAGGCCATTTTTGCTTACTCCCATATTATGCCGTGGACGAGTTGCGTGAGAAATAACGGCCACTTAATTTGCTGAGGGCTCTCCATCCCCTCAGTCGAGCCACTGGCATAACGAGAAGATAAATATGCTGGCAACACTGAACTGCTGAATAAACTGCTGTTTATGACAGACGTCGCAACAAAGTCGAACTTGAGTACGTGCCGCGAGCACTCGTAAAATTAAAATTTGCACACGATTTGCCCTGAAGAATTCCTCTAGTAATCTGATGAGACGCGTGTGTACTTTAACTACGACATGACATATGCAGCATGCCATTGAGGAGTATTTTGACTTAAATTCACATTTGGATTTTGGAGCACAAAAATTATAAGGAAAACATCAATCCAAAAATTAATTGGCTTAAATATTTAATAAATAAATAAATTTGTTTCGGATTTAATATTTCATTAAATTTATAATATATGAATATATAATTTATATAATGACAACCATTTATATCTCTCAAGTCTTATTGTTTTATAATAGTGTTTGGTTGTTGCATATGCTACTCGTAGTGGGTGTAGCCAGACCCCATGAAAATGTGAAAGCTTTTAGACTTTTAGTTTGTAATTGTTTTGGAGTAAATTGAATTTATTTACAGCAAACATCGGCGTATGGTACGGGCAACTATTATAACAATTAGGAATTTTCGCATTTTGCCTGCAGTAATTTGTTTTATATTGCGTCCGTAAGAGCACACACACATCGGCAGTTAAGTTCCCACCTGCTCTCTTGTGCCACGCTGCGCCCTAAGTATGTATATGTCTCTGTGTAAGTAGTACTTGCTGTGGCTGTGCCGGTCTTGTGTTTGTTTTGTGTTTGTTATTTGGTGCTGTTGCCGGCATATGCACGACAGATGACGAGCACTTTGCGCCTGTGCCCACAAATTACTGCAGCCCAATTGATCGATTGTCTGAAAGGAGTGAAATGACAGAAGGAGAGACACAGAGCGGGAGAGAGAGAAAGTCATAATGAGGGAGAGAAATGGGTCTGGCGTCTTGCTTAAGTGTTGGCAGTGATGGGTAAAGTTACTGAGAGCGAGACGTTTTATGATGTAAGTCAGTGAACTGTGGTAAACGATTTGTTGTTGCTGGCATTGCATGTACCCAACATACGTACACACATACACACATACATAAACACCATCATACACACACTCTTCCACATACACGTATGCACACAAGAATTGAATTAAATTGGATTCGTTGAGTTTGTGTAAACAAAATTTAATGTCTTTTTGCTTTTGAAGTCATTCACTCAAACTGGGCTCAAGCCCATGCGGATGCCAAACACACACACACACACACACACACACACACACACACACACACACACACACACACACACACACACACACACACACACACACACACACACACAGAAAGAGACCGAGTAGGGCAGACAAAGGCACAGGCCGGTGATTGGCGCTAGTGGGAGGCGGCGGGACGCCATGATGTTGATATGTCTGACATAAATTTCATCAACTGTCTAAGTTAATGACAGTAAATTTGTTTGAAAATTGCTTTAAAATGGCGAAAGCAACCAAGCAGTGCAAAAACAGACTTGGTCTCTAGGATGGAAGGGGCACACGTTGAACGGTTAAGGTAGGCACACCCATCCACATCCACGCGTGCACACAGAGCACAGCGATAGCACACACACTCGCAGATGCACACACAGAGTCGTGCTTATGTGGCATAACATACACTCAGTTATTCGGCGCCATGTCGCAGTGACAGCCGTAAGGCGCAAGAAGCTGGCCCAGAAGAAATGACTGAATTCAGCGAAATGTGTCATGATAACTCAAATAAAGGATAGAAAGACAGCCTAGCTGGCTGGCTGGCTGGCACTGGGTCGCAGTAGTCGCATTCGGGACCAAGAGCCTGGGCTGCAGCCCACGCTCGAGTCAGTCAGCCAGCCGCGAAATGCAAAGTGAGCGACTTTGCGGAAGCGACACACACATGGAAAACGGAAAGGAAAGCAAAGAAAAATGGCGGAGCTTAGAGCGGGGCCGAACCGACTTATTACGTAAAAGTGAATTTATGAAGTGAAACGAGTTAACTGCCAGGCCACGAGCAGGCACATACAAACACAACAACAACAACAGCAGCAGCAGCAGCAGCGACAGTGGCATCAACTAGGAAATCATTTTTGCTTGTTTTTGCGCCCAATTTTTAATCTGATGATGTCAACACAAATTGTGGTACAAAGTCGAGAGCACGATCTCCCACTCTCTTCTTATGTGTCCCTGTCCCCACTCTCTGTCCCCCATTTCTCACACCCCTGCCATATTTAAGAGCCGACAACCGAAAAAAGCCACTCAAGGACTGTGCAAAACGCTTTGCCTGCAAAAGGTTAGCCGCGTAGTGTCAAGTGAAAAGTGGAAGGCGCGCCCGCAACTCCAGCTGCCATTGCGAAAGAAGGCGGCTGGGGCAGAGCCGAGCTGAGTTGCGAGGTGCTAGGGTACTCTTCGGCGGCCTTGAAGTGTCATTTTCAGTACATAAATTTGCGGACGACTATTCCCTACTCATGAAATACCCTGCCCGCAATAAATGAAAAATTCATGTTGCCATTTAACGCGTAACAGTCGGAGGGATAATCGAAACTTAATATATACCTCTCCGAATTTCAATGTTTTCATTATATTAGTTGATGTTATTTGTCGGCTAATTATTGCATCAATGTTTATAGACAATAAAATTAGTAAATATAATTAATTTTGTGGAAAAGTGAGATAGTGTAGTGTAGTGGCGTTCGTTTAGTCGACCACGGCCGACTGCTTGCTTTTATTTTATTTTTATTTGTTTCCCCTATGCTCTTTACTGTGTATATTCTGTGCTTTATAACAGCTGCAATTTGCAGCTGTCGCTCGGGGCAAGTGCGCAGCGTGTGGAGGGTAGCGTCGCATTAATAGAAACCACTGCCGCATGAAGGATTTTTCTAGCTTGCACAGCTTGTGCGGCGGGTCTTGCGAGTGAGTTCTTCGCACAAATGATACGCCCTCACCTGTCGGACAGCAATGTTAAATGGCAACGCTGCGATTTCAAGCGCAATAGAGGTCACTAGGCAGATAAAATAGCGCGCATTGCGTGAAATACAGCTTACTTCCATCGTAATTATGACAAGCCTTTTGGGTCTATAAGCTTTTGCATAAAGTTAAAACAGACCCATAATGCACTTAATTTGTGTCACTTATTAGCCAAGTTCAAAGAGTTCTTTGAGTATTGACTGCCGCGATTTCATCCAATCATTATAACTGAGCAATACCCTCATTCGATAATTAAATTAATGGCGTACCGTTGCACAGATGTTTTTCTTAGATTTTTATTTTGTTTGCAACAAATTCAATTATCATTTACTCGTGCTCTTGACTTCATAAAGCCAGTTAAAACTGCATTATTTTTCCGACGTTTTTAAATATGCAATCAGCCAGTGGCAGTAGCAGTGGCAGTGGCACTGGCAGCATGAATTCCAATTAAGACGCTTGCCGCGTTTCACACACCGTTTGGTCGCATTTAATTAAACAAGAAATCGAAATGCAATTATAGCGAATAAATAAGCCCTAGGTAAATGAGTAAATGAAAAGGAGTGGCTCCGAGGGGCGCACCACAGTTGCCGCTGGTATTTCAGCTAATAGATAACGTTATGGCATCACTTGCCACAAACAAAGCCGGCAGCGTAAATTACTCCTTATATCCTCCGACTTTTGCTCTGCATATGCCAAAAGTCACGGGGGCGTGCGTTTGTGTTCGCGGGTCACGCTTGCTCGAGTGTGTGTGCGACTCTATGCTTGTGGTTATATCTTGTTTAAATTATCGGCTGCCACAAGTGTATCAAATTTACTGCGCCCTCTGTGCAAATTATTGTCATATAATGAACGTGACCCGGGGTGACCCAATAGAAGCGAGGCGTAGCGAATGCAGCCCAGCACTGCCTGCGACAAAGGCAAACATTGACCAATTAAATGGCATTCCGCAGGCGTGCGAATTATGGAAGCTCGGTTAAATGCATTACAAATGCATTTCCGCATATTACATTTTAAATCAATAAACGAAAGACAGACAAGAAGATGCCAAGGCAAAGAGCCAGCAGCTGGAACAATTTAATGAAAGTATCACAATGATTGGTTTCTGTTGGCAACTAAGCAGCAAAAGCAGTGGCAGAAACCGGAGAAGAGAAGCCGATGGCCAGCAAAAATGTCCGGCATAATGAATGGCATTGGCATAGGGACTGGGCTCCATCGCCACCGCCATCGCCCGAGCCCGAGCCCGAGCTGCATTAGTCGCCAGCATGGAAATGCTATATATAAGAGGGAGCCGGACAGGAGCCGGAGCCTTGGCTGACAGGCAGCTTAAATCCAGCCGAAAACGGAACAGCCGAGCAGCGGAACAGCAGCAACAGACGGCCCCAGCAAGATGCATTGTTTGGCGTAGAATTTAATTTTAGTTTAACTTTGTAATTTATCGATGCCGTATGTCGTCGTCGTCGTCGCTGACTCCTAGCACCAACCCCCTCTACTTCAATTCTTAAAAAAAAAAAAGGAAAGTGGATACTAAAAGCAAGATAAAGCTGAAGACGGTCTTACTGTTTCAAGCAGTGAGTGGCTTGGCGTTGACCAAGTGCTCGCTGCATCCTCGACTACCTTCATTAGTGTTTTGTTTGGCTTTGGCTAACCATGGAGCTAGCAAAACTGTCAATTTCCCCGCTTCTTTTGGTGCTGGAGGTGAATATGTTGAGTTAACAAAGTGCAGAAGTTGCCCTCACTTGTTAGCAGCTCTCCCTGATGCAACACTCTCTCCGAGGTTGTCAGACATTTATTGCTAAATATGTAACGACATTTGCTATATATGTTGATATCATAATATATATTAGAAAAGTCACTGCAGGAAATTTCACTTGATAATTGTATGTTGATTGTATCAATTTTAGCTATAGTATTTTTATATTTCTTTACATAGTTTCAGTAGGTCACACGAAATGGAAGTAAGTATTCAAGTCTCGTGCAGAGTTACAGTATTTTTTATGCCTTAAAATCTTCAAATGATGTTTCACTTAAATTAGGAAAACAAAACAATATCGTCCAAGAACTTACGAATTCGGATCTTTCATGGCAGCTATTTCTCTAGCTTGAAGTTTTTTCAGCATTGCATTTGTCTTCATCGACAGCCAAGTTGCTGGCTCCTTCATTTTTCTTTTGGGCGAAAAACTTTTGACTCATTTTCTGGTTGCATTCGCATTCGCCATCTCCATCGCCATCGCCATCGCCATCGCTTTCCTATTCCCATTCCTATTCTTGTGCGCATTCGTTTTCTAGTTTGCTGTCTGTCATTGGGTATCAGTAGCTAACTCGTTTGTCTTTCTCTGCACTTTACGTATACGTAATGACAATTAGAATTGACATACTGTGCTCCGCAAAGTTTACCCAGCTGTTCGGGCTTCCCCTTGGCTACTGCTGCTGCTTCTGCTGTTGTTATTGTTGATTGCATCTAATCCTGAAGATTTTATAGTTGCCGTTGCAGCTTGTGTAAGCTGCCGAAGCACACCCCACCGGCCACTCCATTGGTTCTTAATGAACACGAATGAAGGTTGAACTAAATGCAGAGCTGGCTATTAAATACGCTTAAGCCAATTATTGCTGGTATTTGAACGCACTACTTTAGGTATCTTAGCTAGCGAGAGCCAGATTATTGATAAAAACCCTAATTGTGTTTTGTTTCTTTTAAAGTACTTAGGAACGATTATGCTTTTAGTTGAGAGAGATGCAGCTCTCTGGGTTATAGTCGAATGTCCTTCAAGGATTTGTCTTATCCCCTCAACAACTCTTGAGATAGCGAGCACTTGATTTATTTATACGCACTAGTAGACAATTAATATGCTCGCATTACGAATATGCGCTCAATTAGCCATGATTAGTCAAGCACGTGCTGCCACGCCCCGTCCATCAGCTGGAGGCGACTGTCTGACTGGCTGAAGTGGGCGAATGTCTAAATGTCTCTCTGTCATGTACATGAAAATCCAATTTCGCTTGGGTTTCATTAGCAGCTTGGCCATTCCGCACGTTGGTGGCGCAGGCAATTTCATTTTGCACTCATGCCCAGATGTGGGTACAAAACCGCAAAAAATAATTAAGCCCTCGACGACATTGGCGCTTGAGACTGACAGCAGCAAGCAACAGCAACATAAACTAAAGAAGCCAAAGGGAACGCTTTTGAAATATTTGTTGGGTTTCGTTGGCTTATTGCATGCAGCGCCCTTGCCTAAGTCAGTACGCAAAATTGAAAATCTCACGTCACAGCAGCAGAAGCATCGACAACAAACATTTGCCTCACCCAGCGACATGTGTGATATTCGACTTGTTATTGAGTTGACTATCTATCAGTCTACCAGTTTACCAGCCGTCCAGCCAGCCAGCCAGCCAGCCAGCCAGCCAGTCAGTCAGGGAGTACTCGCTGTTCCATGCTTCGTTGACTGGTCTAAATCAAATGAAGTGAAATCGATGCGCCGCTGACTCTATTCATATGAGCAGCCAGCGGCCAGAAATCCACTGTGGGCGCTGGCGCGACTTTCAGGGTGGCGATTGTGGTGCATGGTGGCATGCGGGCAGCTGTCAATGTGTCTATGTCTATGGAAATGTGTGCCGTATATTTGAGTGGATTTACTAACTGATTTTGTTATACACTCAACTCGACTGACTGGCGGTATTGCTGACTGTGATTTTGCTCTCTGCCCCGCCCACTCTAGCCTCGGCTCTTGGTTGTTGACGTCTAAGTGCTGGTTGACGCCAGTGTTTCATGCTGACAATCAAATTTGTTGACGTGGCTGGATTATTACTTCATAAGCAGAAAATCAGCAGAGCTCTCGCATTGTCAATTATCAGCATTTCTTTGTCAACTACTTTGGCTTTGGCTTTGCCGTTGGCTTTGGCTTTGGGTGAAACAGTCGCTGTGCAAATGGATTTTGGCTCCGCCCTCCCAATACGAGCGCCTATCAGCCGTTCCATTCGATTTCCACATGCGAATCTCATTTGCCAATGGTATATCCCATTAGCACTCGCTCAGCTCATATTCGATGCCTAATACATTGGAAAATTGGCACTAAGAAAGACCACAATGCCGATTGTTCGCATTGCCAGAGAGTGTTTGCTCTCTGTTGAATTTGTCAATTGGATGTACAGATGTAATTAAGCTCCTGAAAATCAAGCGAATAAATACCTGAGCATTTTGCAGGGTGCACCAGTGTCAAAGGATATCCAATTTTAAAAAGTGCACACATGAAGAGCCCACATTAGCAATGTCACACACAGCTGAATGCAACCCTAAGCTATTCAAGCATACAACTTGTATGAAGTCGATCACTCATCAAGTCATATCTAAACCTCAGGGAAACTCTGAAGACGAACAATTTGTATTTAAAATAAAATAACAAACATGAATTAAATGCTCTCTTTGTGATTCACTGATACATTAAACCTCATTGACGTTATTTTAATCTAATTATTCTGAAAGCATGAATTAATTTCTCAAATTACTTCGAGCAGCCAACAACATAATTTTCGATAAGACTTTGGAACTGGCTATTTATATTGAATTTTCTGCTTTGAACTATTTGTTATTCCGAATTCAACAGAGGCATCATCTTACAGTAATAGGAAATCATAATAGTTTTGTACTAATTTATATAACAGGCATAAGGAGGAGTGGCCGCCCTAGTAAATTGCGTATATTCTTGAACAAGGCGACAAGCTGGGTCGGTAAAGCCTTTTATTGTGCGTCCGCATGAACGCATCGATAGAAATTGTAATTGTATATCTCAGTATACGAAGCGCAACGCGAGTTTAATGTTTAATATTTTCGATTATATAATTAAATACATACATATTCATATGTACATATATTTAAATATACATACATGGATAAGAGTGTGTGCACAGGAGTGCACCTGTTTTTACTTACCTTTACACTTTTATAACTTGATAGCTTGTATGCTATCCATTACTAATTGGATATTTTAGTTTGTGGGGGTAGGGCTTCAATTCAATTAACGCAGCATCAAAAATAAACTAATTGGGAGTCAAAACTAAAAAAATACTGAAAATAAGTTGTCTGCTTCTCATTTCGTATTTCAATATGAATAAGGGGTCCAAAACAGACACAATCGCGATGGGGTGCCTCGTCAGCCATATCCGGCGCGTCTAAAAAAGCTGTTTAGCCATAAATGCGCAGAAAATGTTCGGAAATAAGTATTCATTCATATCGAGTTTGAACATGAGTACTGCGCCAAGCGTTACTAACCATTGATGGTTGATCAACCGTCGGAGTGCGCAACTCTCGGCCGGAACTGAAAATGGATTTTGCGGCAATTCTCATTTGAATACGCAACGGGGAAACTATTTCGGGCGAAACCGAAAATTAAATGCGCTCTTCAAAGAAATGACAAAAACAGTTTTATGCGTGAATACCACTTCCATTCTTAGCCTATTTATTATAACTTTAAGGAATTAAATTGAATAGGATTAACTTTAAAGGTGCAAAAATGTTGGATGTTTAAAAATATTTGAATTAAAGTGATGATACACATTTGTGGGGCATTAACTGGGAACAAACCGGAGCCAGACCGTAATCGCATATGCCCGACCGCAAAGCAGCCTGTGGGTTCCTCCTCCTAATGTATGGGTATGTGGGTATGTGTGCGCATGGATATTGGATGGACATTGCTAACGGGCACTGTACGGCATAAAAAGCTTGTTCTATGCAGTCGTTTAGCTCAACCACAACATTATGTCGAATACCGGAATCTTCAATGTGCTCTGCTGTTGCTGTTGGTTTATAATGGGTAGCAGGCCAGCATATAGTTTGCTGATGTGCTCTGGTCAGTAGGCGGGTGCAGGGCCAGGCACCAGGACATGGGTGAGGCTGGCGCAAGGGCACGCTGTACAGTGCAGTGGGTGCGGTCAGCAGAAGTTTATGTTTGGGTCATGCTTGAAGGTATACATTTTCATTTTCCCTACCCGAAATACGATTGAAATATGCAGGTATTCATGTGTACTGCTCTCGTTGTAGCTAGCCTGCAACTATTCTGTGAAAAGAATCTCTGTGCTGGGTCAAAGTGAGCTATAAACAAATTTATTAAACGTGTATCCAAACGCCACGTTAATGAAAGGCTGCCGCAGTCCGGCTTGGAAAGTGTCTGCCTCAACTGCAACTATTTAGCCCAGGACCTTCTGATATTTGTATAATTAATTTGTGTGTCTCAAATATTTATAAATAAGAAAGATTTCTCTTTGAGCGAGAACTTAATTCAATTGCCCCAGCGCTTGAAAGCAAATTTTTGTTACCAACTCTGAGAGAGAAGCAGACGTTGGCACGAAGGAAAATACAAACGCAAACGAGATGGAGAAGGAATCGAAACGAGACGGAAACGGAGACAGAGACAGAGACAGAGCCGGAGACAGGGGCAGTGACAGAGAAGGAGATGAAGACTGAGAACGAGTTGTTGCCCGTTTGGGACAAGTCCATTAAGACGCTTCAATTATTAATTAGTCTTAAAAGCAATGGCAAAGCCTTTGCTGTTCCATTTTTTCTGTGTTTTTAATCGCAAACGAGCGTTTGCATTTAATTATAAGTCACACGGTCCAAACTCGAAAGAACTTTCAAGTGGCGAGTCGCTGACCCGCCTGAAGAAAGGCAGAAAGGCTGCAGTAAATGTATACATAACCCCGACAATATATACTTAGCTAGTATAAGGGACATATATGTATCTAGCTAAGCCCAATAAATAATATTATGCCAGCTGTATCGGGGAGGCAGGCAGCAGCTATTGATTGTGAAAAATTCCAATGCTGGCCAATTGGCTTTTGCCACCTGACAGTTCAAAACTTTTACCCAAACACACATGCACGAAATCATATTCACGCACAACAAACACAAATCTTCCCCACATACACACACACACACACACACACACAGACACACATATTTATGTGCACCCATGATTTCTTAGACGAAGTGAGCCTTCAACGGCACAATTTCGTAATTTTTATGGCAAAAGTTCTCTAATCAAATTTAATGAATTGTGAAAAAGGCAACAAATAAGTAGAGGACAACTTTGTTGCAAAGTTTGTCCGGGCTGATTTTTCTTATGAGTAGACGTCGCCAGGACTGCCTTCTTCGTTGGCTCTTACCGACATTCTTAAACCGTCGAGGACACAGCTTCGATTTGGCAGTGCTGCTCCGCCTTGTAAATTGGCGGATGTGATTTTTGTGGGCTGGCATTATTAAATGCGGCATAAAATCCGTGGCCCACGTTGAAGTCTAACAAATGCGCACAGTTAGCAGGCTGCCAAAGAATTGTTGTGCTCCTTCCACATACTTATGCCCACACAAATATACATACATATATATGTACATATATATGTATATTTATATATATTTAATGCTCAAGCACTGACTATGGTTGCTCTTTTCTAGTCAGATTGTGTGGGCTTCATTGTTGTGCGCCATTTGATGAGAAAGCGAGCCATCAGTGTTGCCCCTTCGAGTGCTTTGCTGGGCAAACTTTCTCAACGTAACGGAAAACTGCGTTTAAGTAAATTTTTCATATGACATTCGCTGGCATTGGAGTATGTAAACTGAGTGTGTGCAGGGTGTAGAGGAGTTCACCACACTCTGGCAGTCAGCACGGTGAATAGCGAAAGAGTATACAAAACGCTGATTGATTCCCTTGCAGTTCGGCTGACTGCATAAGCTATTAATAAGAGTTCAAAGTTTAAATGGATTTTCGGAGCTAAATGCAGCGTAAGAACCAGCAGGCACCCTGTATTCGTTGGGGCTTGTTGTCGCCTGCACTCATAATAAGCAAACCATAAATTCTTATATTTTATTAATGTGATTCGAACGCGTCGAGTTTCTTGCCAGTTGCCATATGGGAGTATTAATCATATAAAGAAAAAAAGTGTGGCATACATTTCAGCGCACGCTGCAGCTACAAAATTTAGGCGATTTTTCATTATGTTTTCAGCGCCCTCTCCTTGTGCCTCAGTGAAGCAAAATAATTTACGCATTGCCCAAAAGTATTAGACAACATTCTTGCCCATTGTGCTGGCGTGTCTCTCTCTCTCTCTCTCTCTCTCTCTCTCTCTCTCTCTCTTTCTCTCTCTCTGTGTGTGTGTTAGCTTGGGGCATCATTATGATTACTCATACGCAGCGTTTGCAACAATCATGTGCCGCGTTATTAGCTGTGTCAGCACCACAAAAGTAATGACAACGAGAATATGCCACGAGTATTTTTATTATTTGTGTGTTTTGTGTTTCTGCTCTGAACAATTGTGTGTGTGTGTGTGTGGGTATGTCTGTGTGCTCAAAAACAACCGAAGGAAGGCTTGTGGTGAATGCTAGTTTTCAGCTCAGTCGCCTGCTCGTTGACTGCTTTAAGCCGCCTCGCAGTTTCCATTCATCTGTTTGTGCGCTTTGCTTAACTGAAATGTCGAGATTTATGTCTTGACATTATCTTTTGTGCTAGCAGCTAAGAAAATATTTTATGAAATAATACACTCGCACACACGCACTCAGCTCAGTAGCATTTCGGTGGTGTTCAGTGGCTTTTGCTGACTCATCTCTTCGGCATTTGCAGCATAATTAGCTTGCTGAGTGCGTGAGCCAAGTCGAGTGTCGAGTGGGTTTTAGTTGGCTCCCAGGGCCCAACTACTCCCCCTTTCGCCTTCATTTCATTTCCTCTGTCGTTGGTGAGCTCTAAAAGCCCAACCTTGTCATCGCCCGTCGGTGAGTGCTTGACGTACGCTCAGTTAAATTGGAGGCTTTGCCGGTGCGCGTATGCGAACTTTGCAGATTTTCGAGCACGTTTGATGACTGCGTGCTTTTGGCTTGTTGCGAGCTTAAAGCCTGGTTAATTATAGCTCCAAAATGCTCCAAATGGTCATGTTTCGCTCAACCGTTCAACTCTGGTCGCATTCACAAAGCCACATCAAACATGTTGCCTGCGCAACAACCCCTTTTTTGGATTTACTCTTTTAGACATTTATTTTTTCTCCCATTTCTTGCTAATTAAACGTCAGCTGACTGGTCAATTTTGGACAGGCAGCGCAGCTCAATTTTTATCGCAGTATAAATGTTGCGCTCATAACTTTTTTTGGTCTGTAAATTGAGTTCATTGCACTTGTCAGCCAGCCAGCCGGCGGCATGCAGCAGCGGCCAAGCGGCGTATGCGCAATATTTGCTGGTTGTGCAGCATTTCTTTGGCACTTGACTGGATTCGCTGTTGGCCGGATGGCCAACGCAGCTAGCTGAACTTTGACAGTGCTGTGCTGTAATTTATGACTTGTTTTACAGCACCCACACACACACACACATACACACCCTCACAGACACATACATAGAGCAATACAGCATCGATAGATGGCGCCACTCGAGAGCTAGCGAGTTGAAATATTTATAGAGTTTCTTTTGGTTACATTTTTGTGGATTCTCCTGTGATGTGGTTTTATCTAAGCGCCACGCCCACGATCACGTCCCCCGCAGCTACGGTCGCAGACTCGCTTAGTCAACAGTTGACTCTGCTTTTGTTTATGACATGTCCCCTCATTCATTTTAATTAATTCCTGCTAGCATTCTGCGCCCATGGCAATGACGTCGCAGTGCAAACAATGGGGAAGAAAAAAAATCAGAATGGTTGGGAGGAGGGACAATGGAACGTCAAGTGGCTCGACTTGAACTCAACTTCGCTACGAAGTCTAACATGGATACGGCCACGCCAGGGAGCTATGGACATTGCTGAGTGTTGGTCTTATGTAAAAATCACGGAGGCGTTTATGCTGGCCAACTATTTTTATTTTCATTTTTATGCTCACTCCCAGCCCTCGACGCTTCCTTATAAGTCGCCTGCAGTTGGTTTGAGTTGTCGTCGTCGTGGCCAAGCAATGGTCTGCCATACGATGCCATGGGCATGGGCATTGGCAGGGCCGTGGTCGTGGACGTGGACGTGGGCGCTGGAGACGGGGGCATTATTGACGTAGTTTATGGAGCCATTTATGACGATTCAACAATTTTATTTCAACCGCACAGTGCACAGTGGAGCCGAAGCAGCCGCAACTTAAATTTACTGCTTGCAAAATCCGCTGCGCCGGTGTGGGCAAATAAAAACAAAGGACCTCCAGCCAATCTATGGGGAGAAACAATGCCAAAACAGCGGAAAATGTAGATAGGGAAGGCAGACATAGATAAAGCTTAGATGCGCACAGCGTATCGAGTTTCTATTATCTCTGGAAAACGTCGCGACGTCTAGGAGTCGAAAAGTTTTCACGCAATGGGTGGAAGAACTTAAAAAAGAAGCAACAACAAAAAAAAAACAACAACAAAATATTCAGCAACAAAAAAATAAATAGATATAAGCATACAAATACATAAAGCAAAAGCGCCCGGAGCAGCAGAAGGAAAAAAAGGAGTAGGAGTTGAAACAGCCAGGCTATAGTCAGGGAGAGCACCATCGCATAATGAAGAACGCGTCATTATCCTCAGAATACATAAGCTATACAAAAGAAGCAACGAAAAGGGATAGACGACCTACCTTTAGACGTGGAGCTGCGGACTCCCAACTATTCTCAACTATAAGCCAAACAAACAGCTACAATAATGCCAACAATAAGAAGGAGGAAGAGGAGAAGGTGCAAGCAAGCAAGCAAGTGGAAAATATGTTTGCATTGTTTTTGCTTTCTATTATTTCACATTGCGTTTCAGTTGGCGTTTAATTACCAGGCAAAGGCACTGCCAGGAGCTGGCCTAAAGCCAACAGCCAGTGAAAGTACAGGTAAGTAAAGCAAGAGCATTCAATGAAACTAAGACGATTAAATGATAACGATAACATGAGCAAAGCCCAAAAAGCATGCAAGATTCATAGTAACGCTCAGTTTTCAATGCAAATTTTAACTTTTCAAATAAGTGCAAAGCAAATATATATTTGCATTGTCCGAAGATTTGTTTTATACGTTCAAGTCTGCGTTGAGTACATAATTTATAATTTGTCTAATAAACTGACGAACTAATTTCAATTTTTCCAACAGGTGAAATAGCATAAGTGAAATGCATTTGAGCTAATTCAAATATACTGGGCTCATGTCGATGTCTTTAAGAAGTTTTGAATTAGAGTATGTCAAAAGTGTCAATAAATATCAATTAGAATATTTTACTTTATTATACAACACATTCTTGAGTAAATTTAAGCCACTTAGAAGGAAGAGGCGGCATCCATCAGCATCAGCAACCGAGTCAACTGCATTCACAAGCCAGGCACTCGTGATTGAAGCAGTTAAAAATATTAAATATTTTGGCTAAATTTACAATGTTTTTTTCTTTACAGGTAAAAAGGCAAAATGAAAATATTTCAATATACATTTTATACACATACGATAGACGAATATTGATATTTTACTGTTTCGGAAATATCAAAATTGAGTCAGGCTTTTAATGCAATATTTGTCCATACAAAGAGTATATTTTGTTTTAAATTTTAATTAAATTTTGGTGGCTCGTGGCACAATGCATCATCCGACGACGACCGCATATTTGTTTCACAGCTCAATAGGGTATGCTCTCGGAAAGGCGTCATGCAGGCACATATCACTTATTTATGATTGCAGTTTTTGGTTTCCTGAAATTGAAGTTTATCGTGCAGAAAAAATACTTTCGAGAGGTAATTCTGAGAGCGTCGACTAAGCGGTTAGAGGCGGGGGCTCTCAGTAGCAGCCACAAGTGTTCATTTGTGTTAAGCTTGCAAAATTGTTTTACTTATTATTTTGCTCTGCATGCTGCACGTGGCGTATGAGTGATGTTTATACGGAAATTATGCAAAACGTATATTAAAAAAAATATAAAATAACAGCTTAAAACCGCGAATGCTCCATCGTTGTGCTACCTCTTTCTGCTGTGCGCTGCAAAAAATGTGAGCCAAGAGCTTCTTATGGATTAAGCATGCCAGCAATTTTGGCCGCACTGCAACAAAGAGAAGCCAAAAAAAAAAAATAATAATAATAAAATAATAAAAAAAGGTTGTATAAAACACTACAGCAAAAACAACAACCTTGAGCATTGCACCGAAAAAAAAATATATATAATAAATTTTAGTAGTCAACAAGGGCCGCGCAGACCTTGCACGTTAGAAAAAACGCTTCCGTTATATACTGCTTAAGCAGAAAAAACAGGGTATACGCGGCGTTTAATTATCAAATTGCAAGTTGACAGCCAAATAAAAAATAAAATGTGAAATAATCTGAAATAATAAATATATGTGGCAAATGCTTCCCTTTGCAGCAGGTAAAAACGTGGCCCAGGATATATTACAGTCGACAGCCTTTGATCACAATTCCGGGCTATTTTCTACTACCCTGGTTGGATTCAATGAAGCTGTTTGTGGCTCTAGCTCAGCCAGCGCAACACTCGAAATGTTAATGTTAGCGGCTGTTGCCAATGCAGCTGTAAAAATCTGTTGCAAGCAATGCGGCCCACGGCCAAATTCGGAGCGTGGCGAGGCGTTTACGTTGAGCATGTCAATAAAATTGAAGTGCGTCGACTGTGAAATGTTGACGGCGACGGCGATGAGGATGGCGATGGTGACTGCTGACTGCTGACGGTGATGGTGACTGGTGACTGGTGACAGTGACTGTGACGGCGACTGGTAACGGATGTTTGCACTTTACGCATGGCACATTTGGCTTTAATGCGGCATAATCACCAAACAATTTCATTCCTCACACTCGCAGCCGCAAACGTCATTGCCATTGTCTTTTGCCGTTTGCCCGCTTGGCTGTTTGCTGTTGGCCTTTGCCTGCTGGCTGTTGGCTTTTCTGCAAATGTCAACAGTTTTGCAGGCTGCACGCACAAACATGCCAAAACGCATTCGAAGAGCAATTCCCCCAACCACATTCACACTTGCCAACGTGTGTGTGTGTTTGTTTCGGGTCACTTAAGTTTTATGTGGCGAAACGCGTTACCAAATTGCGTTCAAATTGCGCACACAGATAACAGTTTTTCATTACGGCACATAAAAGTGTTTGCCAGCCTTTGTTATTGTTGTTGTCCCGGCAAATTGCTATGCCAACACGTGCTTCACTTTGCAGCTCGTGTCAGCAGCGAGACAAAGCGACATCAGAGCAACAGGCGCTGCGCTGTCCAGCATGTGGCACTAAAACTTGCCCTTGCCCCTTGTCCTGACACGCCTCACAACCACCCAAGCCCAGCCCCCAGCATGCCCGGCCAGAACATTACTGTACATTTCCATTCCGCCGACTGCGCTCGATTCTCATTCGTCAGCATTGTCACATAAGTAGCCGCTGCTGCTGTTGTGGCCCAGCACTTAACCAAGAAGTCGCCCCAGTATCTGCCTATATCCCCATATATATGTATATGGGCTTATTTAAGCACTGGCGCCAGTTGTCATTATAGCCAGTTCGTCAGCGTCAGACAAGTTAATTTTTCAACTGCCTAAGCGGTCGGAAGTGGCTGCCCGACTTCCGCTTACCCGCCCCGCTCTGATTTAAATATGTCGCATATGATATAAGAAAAGAGGCCACAATGACAATATTTTCGTATGCTAAGGCGAAGGGAGATTGATTGTCGCCCGAGTCAAGTGTGTCTGTGTGTGTGGCTCAGTATGTCTGCGATTCGCGTGCGCAAACTTCTGACTGGTCGGCAGGCTCGCAGTGGGTGTAGCATGCTTTTAGGCGCTGACAATGAGCAACTTTTGCGCTTATCATGCGTGCAAGTTTCCCCGACGTTTTAATTGAAAAATACTTAGCAAACTCTTGTCCTCGCTCTTCTAGTTGTCGTAGTCATAGTCGCCGTCAAAGTCTTCTTCAAGTTCAAGAGGGTGTCAAATGGCAAACACTCAAGTTGGAGTTGGGAGCCGAGCTGCTGCCGCTTAAGTGCACTAAGGTGTGAACTGCACCCGGCTGCCACGGCAACATCTGTATGATAGCGTTGCCCCTAGTAAATAAACCCAACTTCATTTTAATTGCTGGCTGAAGCAGCCTCAACGACTGCCACGAAAAACTCATAGACCCGAGGCTAAGACTCCGCTCAAATTGTCCCAGTAACCTAAAACACAGAACAGGCCCACTCTAAATGACTCTCTTTCGCTCTCTCCCTCAGTCTATCTATCTCTCTCTAACTATCTATCTATCTCTATCTCTCTCTCTCTCTCTCTCTCTCTCTCTATTCATTTTTCCTTTTCTTGCTACGATTCTTAGATTTGCTCTTGGGCAGCGGCTTTTGCTGCCGTTGGTATTTTTAATTTTACAAGGATTATGGCAAGCTTTTAATTTACAAGACTTAAACGCTGCACTAGCGTAAGTGAGCGCATTGTGTGTTCTCAGTGCTTCTGTGTGAGTGTTTAGTTAACGTGTGTTCAGGTTTGACTCCGCCGTGGCCGTGGCCACGCATCACGTCCAGCTCATGGCTGGTTGCACGTTTCACTCTTTCTTATTACGCGCTCGTAAAAAGAAACTGCTGTTTGGAGCGCTGCTCTGTGTTCTGGCTGCAAGGAATATTTCCATTAGTTAAGCATTGCATATATATATCTAGATATACATATATATATATATATATAGATATATGTGTATATATATATACATATATTTTTGTCTGTGTGTGTATAAATGCTCTGTTTGTCACTGTAATAAAGTTGGCAACATGGGCGTTCCTTGATGTTAATCTTTTGGCCGAGCGCTAACATTTTGACACGCACGTGTCGACAAAAAGTGCCGCATAAATTTTTAAGTGATTAAAAAAGTGCCCAGCACAGTCACACACACTCACACAGACAGACATAAAGAATGGGTGGCGGCATGAGAGAGACAATAAGCGAAAGCATTTAAATGCGCGCAACGTGCTAAATATAAATTGTTGTCGAGCTGAGAGGGCCGAAACCAATTGAAAGTCAAATGCCAGCAACTAGCCGCTTATCAGCAGCTGAAACATTTGGCATTGGCACACAGCATCCACAATCCACACTCTACAGTCGGCTTTCGATGGAAATTATGTTCAGTCTCCACTTCGCTTCGGCTTCCTTCGTTGCACTCCACACGAATCCCGCTCGTCGTTTCGTGCGTTTTGGCGCTTTCGTCAGGTCTTCGTCTCAGCGCTCGTTCGCCAGCAATCAGTTTGAAAATGTCTTTCGTGCGGTTCGGTTGACTGGTGTAACGGTATCTATAATCGCGCTCCTGACGAGTTCGTTCCACTGGGAACAGTCCATCAACAAAAGTAAACAACAACAATTGAATATGCGAACACTAAATAACATTCCAGCATTCGTACAGTGTCAAGTGATCTAATAGTGAATAAACTAAGCCAATCTGTGCCAGAGCTACAGAGACTCAACTGAAAATAACTAAGGAAAGTGAAGGTCTTGCAGTGGTTGCCGGCTTTTATAGACTCGCTGCTACTTTAGACTCCCGCTCATGCTTCTTAGCAATTTGCATTGATGAACTCTGGCACGATGCGCGGCGTGCATGATAAGAACCCAAGCGTAATAATCATCGATATTCAAAACCCTTAAAGCAAAGCAACAACCTTTGATCTCCCAGTCAGGAGCTGCGTGTGCGTCTGTCTGCCTCCATCCCGGTGCGCTGGTGGTGCTTGTGTGCCTGTGTGCAAAAGTGTGAAAAAGCGCAAAATAAATATTAAAAGCGAAACGTGCATGGATTAGAAATCATAAACAGCCAGCACAAACAGCAACAAACAGCAGCTAAAATAATAACAGTGAGAACAACAACCACAGCAACAAGGAGCTGAACCCGTTGCGTTAGCTTATTGAAACAGCTTGGAAAACAGGTTAGTGTTTGTGAGCTTAGTTCAATGCGCCTTGGCCGCGTTCTATATATTTTCTTTCAGCTCACTTTTCCTCGCTCCACCCTTCTCGCATCGCCTGTCGAACTCCTTTTGTGCATTAGAAGAACACGCGCCGGTGCATAATTTATGCAAACTCTCCGCTTTGATCTCGCATCTTAGCTGAGAATGCTGTTGTCCTATCCTTTTCTGTTGTTGGTCTAAGCATTAATTATGGTTAAGTGCTGCGTAGTGTGCCACACCTGTCCTAAACTAAACCGACATCTAATGCCCACACATGCAGCAGTTGACACCGCAGTGGCCGTACGCATGTCTCCCCTTGGCCTAATCATCGTGATTTATTGCAATCGAAGGCGGCTCTGGCCACACTGCTGGCTGCTGGGTCTATGCGCTTGGTTACCTGGTATTTACATACTCATGCCGGCACACAAATTCCGTCCAACTGGAAACTAAATAATTATATGGCACAGTCCTGGCGCCAATTCCTGCCCCTCGCTCCGATTCAAAGTTCCCAATTGCTCTGTGTCGCACAGACAAGGACATGGGGGGCACCTGAGTCTAACGAACATTTATGCTCGTGCAGTTGTTTATGCTAAGCTCGAGTTATGTGCCGCTTAAGAGGCGTGGCAGCAAAAGCAGCCAGCAAGGACACATTTGCCTGCCGCACTCATACGCCATGTGGTACTTGCATAGAGTTTTGAGCTCTCAGAGCAGCAGTAGCAGCCGCCACAGCCGCATCCTCATCAAGAATGAATTAAAAGTTATTTTAAATTCGTGATAGTCGCCTAATTTTGCATGTCGGCTGCCTCTGCTATGCCCAAGGGCTCAGTGTCACGACAGTCGCCTGGCAGTCAGCAGCTGACACCTGCCAGACAGCCTGCTAGTTACATTTGAAACTGTATTACTCACACACACACACACCCACAGAGAGAGACTCTGTCAAAAGTCAGTAGGAGTGAATTAAATTTCAAATGTTTCTTAATTTACTTTTTTGGTTTTGCGTTGACAGTTCAAATTGCTATAACAAATTTTCTAACGCTACGCATGCCACTCATTCATTTCACTTTGCAATTCCACGCGCGCACACACTCTCTCACTGGGGGCGCACATGCATAAGTGAAATATTATGTACAACTGTCGAGTTTGTTTTCTCGTGCGTTTTTTTTTTGCGCTTTTTCGCGTTTTCTTTCGGTTTTTTTTTTTTACTTTTTTCTTGGTGAAAATAAATGAAGCCATTCGAGCGCAATCAGAATTTCGCATTAAAGCGTGCCACACACGCATTGGCATTGCGAATTGATGACAGCAGAACGCACAACCGTATGGGATAAACATGCCAGGAGAGTGTGAATGGAGTCAAAGTGTTCACTGCTTATTGTTGTACCAGGCACAGGCACAGGCACTGGCACTGGCACACGCAAACACGGGGTAGCCGTCAAATGGCGGGCTGATTGCCACAATCGAAACAAAACCAAATCCCAGCGATTGATTTTGCAATTGCGTATACAGTTAAGCTGTGCACATATAGGCAGTAATAAATCATGAAAATCGCACCTGTCCAAAAGTCAAAACAATGAATATTAAAATTTTTATTTTCTGATTCCATGCTGCGAATTAAAATAAACATTGTTTTATAATATAGTAGCCACGCATAAGTTGTATGCAGCCAGAATGATAATTTATGAACATCGAATATGAATATAAATGTTAATAAAAAAATATGCAAAGCTTGACATAAATTAAAAAATATAAGCTGTAAATATTAATTTTAAATTAATATGAAGATGCGCTGAATAAGTTTCTGAGTCTCCTTATATATCTATAATCTTTAATCCGAGCACGTCAATTACCAAGTTTTTTGGAGTGACAGAAGCTGGCATGACTATTAAATTAACGTCAAGTGAGTCAGTCCATACATATCAATTTGAACAAATCAATTTGAATTGAAAATGATATGAATATATATATATATAGATATATTATATATTTATTTTAATTTTTGTAATTTCCTCTCAGTACCTAAATGACGTTAATCCTGTATTTTTATGTTTTTTTTTTCTTTTTAGAAAACGTTAATTTGACCTACTTAAGCTTGTATGCAAATAGTATTAATTGTGTATAATACGTTTCATTGACGTTTCATTTAGCGAAAAAAAAACTGATTGAAAATGAATATAAACTTTTTGTATTGAATCTGATAAAAACCCCATAGTGAATATTATTTTCGGTGAGCAAACTGAAAAAAATATATTCAGTCAGCTTCAATGAGAAATTTTAATTTCAAATAAAAAAATAGCAATTAAAATGTTGAAATATGAACAGTTGAAGCTGTAAAATAAAATAATACATGTATCAGGCAAATTTAATTTCATCTTTTTTTTTGTGGGTCAAAAATTGTATTCGCATATTATTTACAATGTTAAAATATTAAAAAGATAACTTTTTGCACATTTTATTTGTATTTTCTTTCGCTGAAAGTCGCTTTTTGCTGCGTTGCCACATAGCGTGAAGTGCAGATGGTGTTAATGCCGTAAATTAAGTTGCTTTTAGCTGCCATTGCATACTTTTCGGCCGAGATGCAAATCCCGTAGTCTGACGCACTTGAGAACTTTGTTAAACGAGGCGAAACAAGTGGCTGCCATCAATTTATCTGCAAATGTATCTGTAGCTGTTCCGATTTCCCCCGCTCGTCGATTTGGATGTGGCTCTAAAAACCGTTTACAATTCGCAGTTAAATTGGAATGCAAACAAAATTACTTCGCGAGAAGTAAATAAATACTAGCACTTGAGCTGCTTTTCTTGCATTCGTTCGGTAGCTGCTCGAAATTGAAATTAAATATAGTGCAATTCACTGGCAACTGAGTGCAGCTTCTGTGAGCAGCTCGTCGGAAACGGATGTGTGACAGCCATTATTTTGGTTATGCTTCTCCTTTCTTTTATTTTTTATTAGTTTTTATTCTTTTTTTGGTACACACTTTGGCGCTGCCACAGAAAATGCTTCAACAAAATGAAATTAGTGTCAAAACGTTGCAACTTCAACTGGTTCCAGCCCTCCCGGTCCGTGCCCGGCCTGTCAAATACGCGGGCCATTCGCACGGCTAGGGCCACGCCAGCCAGTGGGCCGCTCTTGAATTTTGGCGACAGACAGACGCCGTGAATGACGACGCTGACAGCGAGTGATGGCCGAGCATCTAGGCAGGCCCCGTAAAGTGGGCGTAATCGTCCTGCTCGTTACCCAGACAGCCGCCGGCATTTCAACAGCAAAATTGTCCTTCGTTGATGCAGTTAGTGTTTTTCTTGTTGTTTCTATGTTGCCATGGCATTTTTAGTTGATTAGGGCTTAAAGGCGAACAAAAACTGCTCTTCGGATGAGCTCGGCAGTCACCTGCAAGCCGCTTCGATTTGGATCAAGTGGATAGTGATAAAGTAATCTTCTTATCATATATTTCATTCGATGCTCTTAAGATAGCAGCATCAGCGGCATCTCGGACGGGTGTTCCTCGTGCCCGACACGAGTCTGCTAAGCAGCACTCTCACCTCTTGTTGCTAGTCAAGTACAGGGTATTCAACGCAGTGTCGCAGCGCTGAATGAATTTGATGAAGTGCTTGCAAAAACAGCAGCAACAAGCGCGCGATGCGCGGATGGCTGACAAAAAAACAAAATAAAATTTATTCATTGGCTAAGGTGAGGGCCGTTGTTTTTGCCTTTCGCTCTTTGCAACTTGTTTACCGTTGGACTCTTTTTGTTTTTATGTGCGCCCCCTTTTTGTTTGTGCTTGCACTTGGTGGTCTTGCTTACAAATTGAATGGGGTTGGGACGCAAGTGCATTGCCCTGGCACAAAGGCAAGAAAAACAGCTACAATAGCCCGGATGAACTGGATTGTGGGCGCAAGTAAATGAAGTGCAGCCCTTTGGGTCGGGCCTGGCCGGTCGGGCCAGTCGGGCTAGAAGTGAAATGTAGAGCGTGGTCGGGCTTTGATTAACTTCAATCAACGCTGGGATATCTATTCAGAATTAAAATTTATTGCCAATTTGCGGCAAATTCGATTAAGCTTAAGTTCGCGAGCACAAAAGCAGAGCAAAGCAAGCCAGAGCAATGTGGAGCAGGGCAGAGAGAATTGAGGCGTAGCCAAGCAGGAAAAACACTCAGCCGGACATGAAAGTGAGCCTGGGAATTTAAATTCCAATAGATAAAGACAGAAAGTCGGCTCGGCAGGACCGGCAGGGCCGACAGGGCCGAGGCTGTTGCCTCAGACTGCAAGTTGAAAAGCTGTTGAAGTTTATTGGAAAAATATTCAAATCACGTGGGTGGTCTCAGCTCATCGACTGGCAGCCACCAGTCAGCAGCCGAGTGATAAAAACGGCAAAGAAATTACTTATAGATTGAATGAAATTGTCTACACCCGGCCAGGAGCCAGCGCCGCTCCGCCGACTGCCTGAATTGCTTTGCTATATTTTTGATCAACTCAAATGCTGAGGCTAAGACAACGAAATCTCTAATGGCTGCGCCTAAGCTCTGGCTTTAGAGTGCAGGCCCCTGACGCTCGAATAAATGTATTTCGAGCTAAGCTAAGTAATTAAAATCAGAGTCAGTCCGCCCCGCCTTACGAATGGCTAAATGATGAGCTGCTCTGCACTCTCAGCCAGTCGCAAAAAACTTATCTAATAAGTGTCAGTCGGGCCGTGACAACGGGCTCAAACAGCAACACGGCCCCAACTGACAATATGGCCAATACGCTCGTAGTCCGTATTAAAGTGCTGCGGCTGACCTGCAAACTTGTGTGTTGTCAAAAAAGTTTCACTTTCGGTCGGGTCGCAGAATGGAATGGAGATGAATTTCTATCACGTTCAGGGCGGTGAAAAATCAATGGCTATAAATCGGCTGACGCCTGTTTTGGCTTGTATATACCAGAGCGATTTATGCGTCGCATATTTATTTATGTACAACAATTTGCTGGTTGCTTAAAGGCCCCGTTAATGCGCAGACACCAAAGGGGCCGACTTCTGCTTCTTCTTTCCCGCAGCAGCAGTCGTAAATTAGCTGCGGCAGCCAGCAACAAATGTAAATAGTTCAATAACAAAGGCAATACCAATTCCAATACCAATAACAGTAACAAACATCGCTTGCCACGACCTGAACCCTGGACCAGGCTCAAGCACTCACTGGACCCTGCAATAACAAGCTGACATGTTTTATTTATGGAACACCGTAGACGACAAGCGACAAGCGACATGCGACTAACGACGAACGACATCGAGAGTAGCTGTTAAAATTGTTTTAATTTTCTTCGCGTACAACAAGAAAATGAAAAAGCAGCTGTCACAGTCGCAAGGTCAACTGTTAGAAAGCCACAGAAGTGATGCCAGATTAGCCGTTTTATAGCCACATCTTAGACCATTTAGCGTAGGCTTACATACATGGAGCGCACAGTTCAGTTCAGTTCAGGAACTTATTTTCTTTTTCTACAACTTGAAGAATTAAATAATATTATATCTGCAGAAAGCCAAAGAGCAGCAACGATTGCTATTAAAAATATTTAATTATATTTACAACTATTTCTTATTAATGTACAGAGAGCAACAGTTTTTCCTTTGAACAACATAAATGGAATTACAGCAACGCAAACTGTGCTTTGATAAAGTTTGTGCCTTTCATGAATGTCACAGTCCAAATTTAATTATTTTAATAGAAACTCACTTTTTCCAACTATTTAATTTGTTATCAACATGCGTGTACCGTTTTCTATTGTAACATATCTGAACTTTGCAATTATTCTTAATCAGTCTCGACCGACATCATGCAACTGGCCTGCTACACAGTTCAGGTTCGTTTATCAACTGACCATACCAATTTTGGCAGTTTGTCCTTTCCAAAAAGATATTTCAAGCATCTCTGCTTAAGGCGAGGGCCAAATGACAAACTTATATACACAAACATGACTGCAAATGAGTGTCGCTGCTCTTGTTGTCTTGTTGTCGAAGCGTCGCCTTTGGCTCACTGGCTCGCTGGCTGTCTAGCTGCTAAGTAATGCTCTTGTTGATGTTAGTGTTATTGTTGTAGCTGTTGTTGCTGCTGGTTAAGTGACCATTGGGCAAAGCGCTGTTCGACCCGCTGTAATAATTCAATTGCGCAGAACACAGCGCCAGCTCGAGCCAAGATTGATGGCGTGCATTGAGAGTTGCTTTTGGCGACATTTGTGTGACGTGTTGCCAGCTTCTCCTTGAATTATGTATATGCGAGAGTGTGCCAGTTAGTGTGTGAGTGTTTAAGTTTCAGTGTGCGTGTGCTTGGCTGTGCGTTGAGGCACAAATGTTCAAGCTGCAAACTTTGTCAACTTTGCGTAACAAAAAAAAAAAAAGAAGAAAGAAAGAAGCGAAAAAATAAACAAAAAGAAAAGGAAAGAAAGCATAGACGAAGGCACGTAAAGCACAGGCAAAGTCAGCACTGGATTTAAGTTAGCTTTGAGAGCTGCACAGCCATTGCCTTCGAATCATACTTACTTATACACACTGTCAGGCAGCTAGCCTATCCTAGCCTAGCCTAGCCTAGCTAAGCATTTATACGCATTAAAGCGACAGCCAACTTTTTGACCAACTTTGCCTCTTCTTTGGGTAAAGTTATCAAAAATTCCACTTGCGCCGTGAATCAAGTGCCATTTACTGATTGTACGACGGCGACAGGCCCTGACTCATAGTCACAGTCGGTGGTTGGGTGGCTGGATGGATGGGTGGTTGGGTGGGTAGGTCGCTGGCAGCAGCAGTCGGCGAACAGAAAGCACCTCTTAATCCGCTTCACATTTTATCAGCTCTCTGACACTAGAACTTCAATGTGTTCGTGCGTGTGTATGTGTGTGTGTCTATATCTGTTGTGATCACGCGCATTCATAAGTTGGCCTAAGCCTGGCCCGAAGCGCTTTTAAGCGTCCTTAGCACACAGAACTTCCCGCTTCGAGTGCGCCTCGGCCCATTGCCAAATCGACGCCTAATGCCACAGCTAAGCCCTTAACTACAACACTGACAACTGGCGCACGTTGACAGCTCGCCTGACTGCCCAGCCATAATGAATTAATCGAAGACTTGCAGCACATTTACATTTGAGACACGGCCAGCAACTGGCATTCAACTATTCAAGCTAACACACACAGGTTGATTAGGCTGCTGCAGCAAAGTGGAAAAAGTATTTAAGAGCTTTGCATCAAGGGCTCAATTCAAGGTACGAATTTTTGTATGCTTTGTGGTATGTGCAAAGCATTTTGAAATCGAAAAATAACATGAAACATTTTAAAATAACTTCAGAGAAGAATTTTCTTAACATTTTCTTCTTCTTTTTTAATAGAAAAGCTATTCCAGCATATCTAATATTGTTATTTTTTTTGTTTACATAGAAAATATGTATATGGCAAAAGTGTATCTTAAGCTGAAATTTTTCTCAAGTGATATTTTTATTAGATATTTGCCAAAGTATTTTGGATATTTCCTAGAAATTTGTTTCTTGTTTTTGGTAACTTTACTAGTTTTCATAGTTTACAATTCCGTTTGTGGCCAAAGTTTGTGTAACGATATTAAATATTCCCCCATACTGATTGCTAAAGGAGCTAACAAAGCTTTGCGCACATCGCAAGCCACAAGCAGCGGCAGTTTCAATGCCTGACCAAATGGACAGTTATCAAAAATTGTGAATACATCGCATTATTTTGCTGCATGTGCATCGGCAAACTGACGCAAACAACGATGTTTGGGTTGAATTCAAAAATCAAAGGACGAGTCATTGCTTTAAACTGTAGCAACACATGAGACTGGGCTACGACGGGTGAAGTTGGCCGCAGAGAATTTCCTCAATTTATTGGTGAAATACGTTCGGTGCCAACTTTGGCTGCTTTGCTGGCCCGCTGTTGGCATGGGGCAGCATATTATGTAAATGTGGCAAGTTTATGGGCTTGGACATGCGCTGCGTGTGCAAGGCATGTGATTCTTAAATGAACTTTGACCATTATCATACATGGGCCTATACAAAGGCCGCTCGGCAGCCGACCTAAGAGAATGGCAACAAAAATATTGCATAAATTTTTGCTTGCCCAGCGTCCGGGCACAAAGCTAACTAAGTGACATGAAGGCAACTCAAATAAGCAGAAAATAGACAGCAGACCCTGGCTGACGCGGGGGACGGCAATGGCAACGGAACTGTAAAACAACATCACTGGCACCGTCTGTTGAGTTAACAATTGCAATTCTTCCATTCGGCCCTTGCATCTGCCCTTGTGCGAGCTATGAACATTGTGAGCGTTTGACTGCCTTCCAATCCACTGACAGATAAATCAATCAATGTTTTTTCCTTTCACATTCGCAAGGCAATCTTTTGCTGCAAGTCGTATGCCAACAACATACATGCAATATCGAAATGATGTCTGCTGTCAAAGATTTCCAATTAAAATTCTCAATTTTCCCTGCATTTGCCATCTCCAATTCAAAGCGAAAATTACTAAATTAGCTTAAGGCTTAGCGAGTGTGTGCTAATTTATGCCAGTGTGTCTGTTTGTCTGTGTGAGTCTGTGTGCGTGTGTGTGTGCGTGAGTGTATGAGTTATGCCATTGCCATCAACTTTTGCATAATCGAAAAACTTTTACACTTATACAATGAAGCGCCAATGGGGCAATGATTTTCAACAAAAAGCCGCAAATTTTATGTGGCCATAACGATATCCGGCTCTAAGCTATCCCTCTTTTTTGGCTTGCCACTATGAAATAATACCCTCCGGTAGCTCGAAAGTAAAATTCACTGCTTTGACGTGCAGCTGCGGAGGCATAATTAATCATTTTGTGGAGGGTTTTTCGAAAAAAGTTTCAAACTAAAAAATTGGCATCAGCATCAATTTTCATTTACTTGATCGGGTTGCGATAGAGTGCGGCACAAAGGGCGGTTCCTGGGAGCCCTAATTATACAATTAGCTAGGTTTTTGTCAGACGAAGGAGAATCGGAAAATCCTTGGGCTGATTTTTAGTAATCAAGTAACGCAGCAGAGAAAGTTTCGAAAATCGCGTGATTTGCGTTTTTCGCTTTTAGTTAACAATTTGTCTTGAACTGTAGCTGGAACTGCGTATTTTAAACAATTTGCGCTCGTATCAATATTTGCCGAATGTGTTTTGAATATGAAATGAGGTTGCAATACGGACAAAATGGAGACAGCAAGCGACCCTCAATCCCCACGACGCGTCGTGTAAATTCATTAAAAATGTGCTGCCACAGGATGCGAAGCATGGCGCACAATACACAAATCCGCAACGCAAATAAAAATGTTTGCGGCCTGAAAGTGAAACAGAAAACTTGTGTGATAAAAGTCCCCAATGCCGACTGACGATTGCCGAAGCGAAGAGGATGCTAAACGAACTATTTGAACGCCTATAAATAAACACGGAAGCCCATTGGAGAAACGCTTTTTGGGACTACACACATAAATCGAATCTTATTTATTTTGCTTTGGCAATATTTCCAGCCCAAGTGTTGCTCTGCGAAGATAAAATACATTGAAGGACTTAACCCGTCTGCTGGCCCGACATTGCGCAGTTGCCCCTTGTGGCTCAGCATTTGTGGTTGTCTCAATATGGCCATGCGATACTCTGTTCTTTTTAATCATTTAAATCTCCAAAATATACAGATTCCAAATTATCTGATTTAATTTGAAAATATGTATATTTGTTTTTCTCTTTGTATATATTTCGAAATTTTTAAAATTTCATTTTGATTCAATTTATAATTCTTAATTTAAATTATTCGAACTACGAATATGGTGAACTAGGGCATTCAAAGTGCGAAATGGTGAAGTCCTTCGCTTCCTTGTTGCTTTATTTATGTGTAAACATTTTGCCAAAAATTCGGGTCAACATTATGGGCAGCGATGTTTCTAAATATGCTTAGGAATGATGTTTGCAATCCGGGGTCAGAGTGCGTGCCGTCTCTAGATGCTATTTGAAGTCAGCTGCTGCTGCTTTTGTGTCTGCCACCTAACTCTGGCAGATCCTTTCGCACAGAAAATTGCAAACAAACACACACGAGTTGCGAGAGAGCGCAGCGAATGAATAAATAAATAAGCCAGAGGCCCGCTCCTCTCGCCCGCCTCGGTTGGATTGTGGCAGCGTTCGTGGGGTGCACTCGAAGCATAGCCTGTGACTGACTGTGCTGGCATTTTAGGACAACGAGTACGGCAAATGAAATGCCGCGCAAGAATTTATAGAAATTTATTTGTGCGCCCCACTGGCTACAAAGTAAACAAATCTAGGAACGTGCCCGTAGCCCGGTCATAGATGGAGGACACGGCCAGACGCTGGCAAACACGCCAACGCACACACACTCTGGCCCCCACCGATTTTGGTAAGTGTGTGCCTGTGTGCGTTGGCATTTCTGCTGCGTATCACATGGGACACGCACGCACACTCGCCGGAGCATGAAAGCGAGCCTGAAATTAAATTTTCGTAAATTTGATTTGAAACGCGTGTGTGGAAATTCATTTAACGCACCTTTGCTGCAGGTGATTGCAACAATTGAAACTGCTTTTTACATTTAATTGCCTGTTTATGCGTCAATCAGGTTAGCCGCAAGCCTCGGTCGCAAAATACAGGCATGTGGCTCCATAATTGCTCCCCAGCCTCGGCTTATGGCTTTTCAGATTTCGGGCACGTTGTGTCACGTTCTTGAAAATATGAAACGTCTACTGATTTTTAATGAAGCCAACTTTTTGTCCAAAGGTACAAAGTCGGAAAACTAGCGAACTCCAAGACAAAAACACACGCACAATATCCAGCACACACACATACACACACACACACAGAGCAGCTAGGTCACAATGGGGGCAGAGCAGAAGGCAGAATGAAAAAACTTCACATTTCTCTGATTAATACATACGTGCACTAAACGGGTCCTGTGCTCGGACCTGACTGCTGTCACCTCTAAAGTCCGGCGAGAGTGTTACGGTCATGTACGCAATAATTAAAAGTATCGAAACTTCAGAGTGTGTGTGTCCGGGTGTGAGCGCGTGTGTCTGTGTGTGTGTGCATGTGCTTGTTTGAGAATGTGAGCACTTGTCGCTTGGGCGCGCGGCTAGCCGCTCTCTGTGGCTGATTGCAAATACACAAAGATAGGAAGGGGGTGGACTGGGGACAGGGGACGGGGAAGGGCGGACTGGGTGCCGTGTAGATGGCTGGCGAAAAGATATGCCACGTTACGTATACGACATGTGGCCGTTGGTCTCACTGCTGTGTGCGGTACGTGAGCTTTAACAATCGTACGGGATTCTTTCCATCGTCTCCTGAGCGTATGTGTGCGAGTGTGTATGTGTGCTCCACTTGCCTGGCCAGTCAATTTAGGAGCATGGCATAGATTGCCAACACACGAAACAAAGCAAATGACAAATAAACAAACAAACAAACGAACGAACAAACGAACAAACGAATGAAACGAAACGTAGCGATTGCCATTTCCCCTGTCCGTGCTTCTGCTTGCTCCTGGCTGCTCCTGCCTCTGCAGCACACGGGACGTGTGTATAAATAAAAACTTTGCAGCAGACGCCCGTGACCCGTGGGTGGGGAGATCCTGAAGTGGGCGCTGGAGTTGAACCTAGATATCGAGATGGTCCCACAGCTCTTCATTCCAGTAGCCCAGTGGCCATTCAAGCGTGCGCTGCCCTTGCTAATACAAAAAGCACACTTAAGTTATTGTTACTGTTATTTAGTTAGTTTACGCCACTTTGTATTATGTGTGCGTGTGCGTGTGCCTTCCCATATGCATGTGTATTTGTGCGTGTGTGTGTGTGATCTTTGTCTGCGACCGTATTTGCTTTTTATTGTTTGGCATTTCTTGCAATACCCGCACCGCTACCACAACAAAAAACCAAACACACAATCCGAAACCCCTGGTCCTGGTAGGGGCAACCACTCCACATTGATTTGATTGATTCGCGCTGCGTCAGCTGGCCGCGTGTGTGTTTCCCAGAAAGAGGAAAGCGAAACGAAAGGGAAACAAAATAAAATCGGCTGGCACCAAAGCAAACAAAAATCTGCCCACCGCCAAATTGTTTGAAATTGAAAAATTGTTGAATCCAGCCATAAGGGCGCGCGTGCGATATCGCCGCTAAAAATGGTTGAATGCTGGAAGTCTTCAATCTAATCGATTGAACTGAATAACCAAGAAATTCAAAAAATAACCAAAAACAAATGAATTGTCTGATAAATGGCGAAAAATCTAACGAAATATTAATTTAATATAAGACCGCCCGTTTAAGTACACTCTAATATTTTTATTTCTTTTTTATTTATTTAATATCTGCCAATAGGCCAAGTACATCTCTTCAGACACGCATAAGTTGAACCATTTTTAACACAACACAAAATTTTTTAGTTTTTATTCACACTTAAATAATAAGAATCAAAATTTACTCAGAAAATATAATAAAATGTGAAAATAAAGCAAAAGTCCAATTTAATCCTTTAAGTGCTCCAAAAGCAACCGTAATATAATTTCATTTGACCATCGAGAGTATAAGGATTTAAACTTGTGTTTAGAGCACCTACCCTGCGCACATTCCAAAATATATTTAGCCGACTAGATACAGATACATATATTGCATTGGCTCAGCTGTACTTAAATTCTGTGCTTTTATTTTAGGCGCTGCTATCAGCAACATGAAAATGTACTTTGCCCGAACCTGTGTATTATGCTTGATTTTTTATTTATGCATCAATCGGGCGAGCCTAATACGTCACATGGGTGTGCGTAAGCTGCCAAACGAATGAAGTGTGCATGACTCTGTGTGTGGGTGTGTGTGTGTGTGAGGGCGAGAGAAATTTTGTTGCCAAAACTGAAAAACCAACCATAACCCAATGATTTCACACCAGATAGCGAAATGGGGCTAAGCTGAAAACTGAAATAAAACTGATTTAAAATCCGCTGCAAGTGGAACCATTTGAATACATTGTCGTTATATTTACCGCATTGGTGTCGATTAGCTTTGTTCGGCTTTTAATAATTAAATGCCCAATTCTCTTCATCTTCATCATTCAAATGCTTGTGGTAGTCCATTGGATTTCTACTGTACATTAAAAGAACACGATTGTCCAGAGCGTGGCTCCTTAAAAAGCGACCACGTCAGGCGACGCCAAGAGCAGGTGTGAAATGCGCACAAAGGAGCACTTACTTAGCGTGCTTAGCAAAAGCGAAGCTGCTTACGATGCGCTCGGGAGGCAGAACAATCAATGATGAGCTGGGAAAATGGCAGAAAAGATGACTATCAAGTGAGCAGCTCAAGGAGCACAGGATGGCCCTCCCCAGGGCCGAGTCAGAGGCTGTAAGGCTGTGCCCCAGTATCCGAGGACCAGGCAGAGTCCTTCTGGTGATGTGCTGCTCTGGTCCTCGGGGGCCGGCCGGGCCTCTAAGTTGTCACAGTTAATGTTCGCTGCGCAAACATTTTAATAAAAATGTCAGATTATGCCTGCTGACAGGTCGCGTGACACGCTGCCAGCGACAGGCGGCGTCTGCGTTGGTGACGCAGCCTTCAAGTGCTTCTGGCAGGCCTGCACCCGACTGATGTATTTATGATGGGGCTGGAAAGAATCTGGCCGGATGAGCCATGTTCTGCAAATATGTGAAGCACGTTTTGCGATTTTCAGATTTTTATTTTTTTTTATTTTTGTCGTGCTGCAAAACCCATTTGCGAGCCTTTGCTGCGCATCGGCTTACAGTTTAGTTTATTTGCGTGAAAATATTTAAAGGGGGCTGCGCGGCGGCGGCGGCGGCGACAGCAACAGCATCAGAAATCAACGCATGTAGGCCTCATAATTCTGTCAGCGTCATAAACGCGTCGCCTGACTCAACATGGCGGCTGCATGCGCCTGGAATAATAAACGACTATATCCAATTCAGCCTAAACCTTCAGCCTCAACCGCTCACCGCTGTAACATATGCTCACACACAGACACACGCACACATCACACACCACACACGCATACAAAAGCAAGCACGCTTTATGTTTTAATTTGATTTGATTTGTGTTGTGCAGGACGCCGTATGTGCAAATATTGTTAAGGCAACCAAATTTGATTTATCACGCGCGACTCGCTGCGCCCTGTGGGGTTAGGCAGCCCGGCTACGAGTGGGTGGCAGGGCGACAGCATGCCGCGGGCGTCTTAATTGGTTTTTGTGTGTGTGACTGCGTGAGTGTGTGCAAATGTCGGCCTTGCCATTTTCGACGCCCATCGGGCGACAATTAGCTGCAGTCAATGGGCCATGCCACGCGTCCATGGATTGGCGTGAAGGGGAAACCGTTAAGTGCCCACAAGCGACGGCACCGAATAGTTGACAAGACCGAAATACCGGTTCTGAGGCAAGTGCAATTGGCTAAAAGCGCTTGGCCCGCTTGGCTTAAAAACAGTTCACACTACTTCAACAATCTAACTATTGCCATTTGCATCTATTCAAATGTAAGTGAATTCCTATAGACTAACTGAAGTAGTTGCTGTGATATGCTGGACAAATATGATTCCATATTAAGTAATTGAGATATATCAAAATATTAATTAACAATAATTTGTGGTTTATTCCTACGATGGCATAGAGAACAAATCAATCTCACACATGGCAACATTTATAGGGTATTTCTCAATGGGGTAGCCAGGACATTTGAGCGTAGCATCTTGCCTGTTATTTGTGTTGGTGTGAATGATGCTGGAGGTGGGGAAGAAGGAGCAGCTGCTACGACACTTGGCGCTGGCCGCGCTTAGAATTTTACTGCAATTTTAATTATGCAGCAGGCAGTGGCGGCAAGTCGAGAGCTGGCTCAAGGGCACGGCGAGGTCGTCGGCGGTCGAAGGGTAGCCTGCCAGGCAACGACTGAAAATTAATAAAAAACAGCGAAAACTTTGCCTAGTGCATTACGAAATTGTGCTTGCTGCGTGGGTGGCGTGGGTGGCGTGGCAGGTGGCAGGTGGGGAGTGGGAAATGGCTAGTGGGAAAATGGGAAAGAGGCGGCTGTCAGGCAGCTGCCTTGTGGCTGAAATGCAGCCAGCCCTAACAGCCAACTGCATAAAATGTAACGGGTCAGTCAACGTCGGTTGGCCCCGGGGCGAGGCCTAGCAGCATTCAGAAACAATTTGCTGCAGATTATGAAAATTGCTTAAGAAATTAAATTGCTGCAACGGGTCGCGGCTTGGGGCTGAAGGAGCGATGGGTCTCAGGCCGAAGCCGGCGACTGGAGTGGGCCCGGAGGACAATGGGTTGCGGGCGCGTGGGCAACGGCAAATTTACATTTCCATTTGCGGTTTTGGTCAGGTCGGTAGCCGCGGAAGGGGGCTGGCAATGCCTTTGATTTGCCTGGCACGTAGCATAAAGGCAAATGGGCAAAAGGGATTTTTGCTAGCTGTCGACTTTCTGCGGCGGTTACTAATTCAATTTGCAATAACCGCCGCTCTTGTGGCAGAGCCCGAGAATAAACAACAGCAGCAACAGCAACAGCAACAACAACAAAGTCGACGACGACGAGAGCAACTTGCCAATGCTCTAATTATGTTGCGTGGAGCGTTTGGTCAGTAAAGCAGCTTAGGACATGAACTTTATTAAAAATATTTGTTCATTCGCCCCGTGCACAGGACATTTACATACTTTTTTTAGTTGCGCTGCGAGTGAAATTTTTATGAGGCCTAGGTACGGTTCGAGGCCTGTTTTGGGGCTCAGAGCACGCGCTGCGCCTATAAACTTCAGCTCGAGTTTTGTATTTTTTCTTGGCTCGTTTTTTTTTACTGTTCAATTAGCATAATAGGCACACAATGAGTCAGCGCGCGAAGAGGCGACTGATCCTTTTGCCAAATAAATAAATGCATAAATACTTTGTAGAGCATTTGGGGTTACATGAAAAACACAGAACGAGGAAGGGACGTGGAGATGGAGATGAAAATGGAGGGGGAGGGTGTACAGCCTGCCCCCCACTTCGTTCCCTATAGCATTCATTTTGAAAATGGACAGTAGGCAAGACCATCATTTCCGGTTTGTTTACGCAAATCGAGCACATTTCGCATAATTTCCCATTGCCAATGTGGAAGCTGTGCCTCGCATGCCAAACTTTCTTGCATATCAGCCAAGCGTAGGAATATAAGTGTCCTATACATACATATACAAGTTTAAATACACACATTTATATATTTATGTATATATATATATACATATATATAGATATATATACATTTATATATTCGCAATGTTTTTCTTGTGGGAAATTTTATGAAAATGCTTTGCAAATTGAATGAAAACATATTGACTATGCGATGGCAATGGCGATGGCGATGACGATGGCGATGACGATGACGCCGGCGATGAGGTTGAGGTTGAGGATGAGGATGAGGATGTCAACGATGGCGGCAGCAAAGAAAACAACGTCGTTGACGAGAGAACATTGAGGAGGGGGGAGGTTAGGACAACCAGAAGCTGTGAGCATCGAGAGCAAAACGTTTGATGTTAGTACTGCAAATACATGTATATTTGTGCGTATATGTATGTGTAAAAATACCGCACAAATACACACAGACATACACTCCTTAGCGTGTATATTCGTTGCTATTCGTGTTTGTTTGTGTTCGACTTGGGACATTTGGGTTTCTGCTTATGCGCTCTTTTCTCTTCAGTTTCTTTTTTTTTTCTTTTTTTGAATATGTCTCATTTGAAATTGTTCCTTAGCAATTTGCATGGTTGTTGTTGGTTAGGCACACAGCACAATGGGGTCCCATCAGCATCATGTTTACGCATATGCCATAATGTCCCGAGCCCGTGCCTTATTTGGAATTTGATTTTTAAAGCGGCGTCCGGAAGATGCCACAGTGCATCGCCACATGAGGGCTCGAATGTGAATGTGCGAGGAGGGGGCTGCGGCAGTGGCACTGGCACTGGCAGTGGGCAAAAACATTGACCCCAATGGCTAATAGACAACATGGCGCATAAATTCCCTGTGCTGGCTGCCTACGTCACGGCCAATTGGCTGCAATATAACAAAGTGCAACGGAGCGAATGTTGAAAGCAGAAAAAAAGAAAAGCGCAAAAAACATGGCAACAGTAGGTGGGAGCAGGGAGTTGGCTAGACCAGACCAAAGCCGCAGCCAACCAGTCCAGTTGCCGGCGACAAGGGTAAGGACGCAAAAAGCATGCAGGCATAAATATAACAAAAGCGACAACAACAGCAAAAAGAGCTTCTTCCTTGCTTATGCAAAAGCAAGAGTCTCTTTCATGGCATAGTAAAGGAATTTATAGTTTAGATCCATGTAGAAGAAACAGCATCAGGAACAATGCTAATACGAGCACAAATATGCATTTGCATATTTAAATGCTTTCTGGACTTAAGTATTTTTGCTGTACTGTGGAGATGGCAGAACGGAAAGGAGTGGGAATTGAGCTTTGCTGCTATAATAATACCACAAGTCGTATCAAATGGAGCCAGAAAGTTAAACAAATTTGCGACTTACCCACTTTTAATTTTGTCTATTTATAGATCAGAAATTGTTCTCTTAGAAATTATGAATGATGCTATCAAACATATTGATTTATTTACTGCCATTGAATAATGCCTAACTATTAATCATTTCTTTACAATATTAAATTGCGTTCAGTTTTTTCTTGTTGAGTATACACTTTGTTCTGTCACATTGAGATACTGGAGGCTTTCTCGATTTATTTCTCGATTATCTACAATAACTGAATGCCAAATGAGAAAAATAAAATGAAAAATGAAGGGTGCTCAAATTAGGCCAATCATTTTTAATTATAATAGCCAATCATGGTGTAGAAACGTTGCGAAATATGATAATTAATCCAGCTAAATTTGTACTGACTTATTGTGTTCTCTTATGCATGTGGCTCAAATACTGCAAATCAATACAAATTCAATTATCTGAGAGTTTTGTTCGTTTATTGTGCATGATTCCGTAATGAGCGGCATCCAATGGCGTTGCCTTCTCCTTCGCCAACTACCCACTCTCCAACTCTCCAATAGCTGCTGCTGGCTGCCGACTAACAAATGATCAGCTATGGCGCCAAGCTCCTGTTTTGGACGCGTGGGATGTCTTGGTTTCTTTTTTGTTTTCTTTTCAGTTTTTTTCTTTTTTTGGGGCTGACACACAAATAGATGGCATACAACAAAGTGAAGCAGAGACAAGCAAATAATGTGGTGCTTCCCGGCGACTAGCAGGGCCTTGATGTGGCCTACACTACGTTTCGGACGGGCTTGCATAATTAAATCAGATCACATTTTAAAATTCCATTTATATTTACCTCTGGTCTGTCTGTCGCAGCGGCTCGTAAATCATGATTAAAAGCTTCGGGCGACACACAGACCAGCCCGTGCCAGGCCACACAATCCAATCCTTGACTAACAATTCCTGCCATGCCTAACACGTACCTAAAAAGGACAACAGGCAGAAGAAACCTCAAATAAAAAGCGCTGCGGCCAGCGGGACGACAAACCAGGCAGCGATTGTTATTGTTGTTGTTGCTGTCGCTGTAGCTAGCTTTTTTGCAGGCGCTGCTGCTGGTGACTGACTGACGAGGATGCTGCCTGGGCAAGATTCAATTCTGGAGATACAAGTGGCAAACAAGCAGCAGCGAAATGCTGAAGCAGTCGCGCCGCGGTCGCTGAAGTCGAGCAGTCGAGCACACAACTGTGGTGACTCACTTCACACATACCCACACACTTGAGCGACTAGAAGCAGTGGATAGAGATAGAGGCGAGACGAGAGAACTTGATACGGCACAATTTTGTACATATAGTACTCGTGCTTATATGTTGTTTGGGTTGTATATAAGGCGAGATAAATCAAATGTGGCGAGAAATTGCAACAACAATGAGCTGAATCACAACGAGCAGCTGAGCAACGAAGAACCACAACAATAACAAAAATAGTCGCCGTCGCAGCGATGCAAAAAAAAAAAACGAAAAACAAAAAAATGAAAATAGCAAAGCGAAAATGCGAAAAATTTATCCAATTTGGTAAAAATTTAGGTCACAGCCGGGGACTCTGACTTCGTAGCGCCTGGAAGCACCACCAAAAACGTCTGCAAAAGCGCAGCTGCCTTTGTCTGTGTAAGTGTGTCAGTGTGTATGTGTGTGTGTGATTGGAGAGGCCACAGGAAGTGCTCAAGTGCAACAGAGGACAGGCGGCAACAGCAAGTGCTAAAGCCATTGTCCTGCCTGCACTCCTTTGCTGTTCGAGTTGACGTCGTTGTTGTGTGGAATGATAAAGTTTTTGAGATACAGCGCAGATATGCAATGTCCAAAATGGGTCACAGGCTGGAAAGCTCGCAAAATGATTCAGCTGAAGAGGCGGTCACCATAAAAGTGAGCCATGATAAATATGTGCCGCGAGAGCGAACGACCGAACGAGCACTAAGTAACTAAAATATTAAACATAAATATGAACTGACAAGAACTTTCAAGCTGGAGCTGAGAGTCTTGCACAGCATCGACCCTTGCCACATATAGATTTATATATATATATGTATATATATATTATATGTACTCATGTGTTGTGGATGTGTATGTCTATGTAGATACGTGTGTGTGTGTGTGTGTTTATGTAGAGAGACAGACATAAACATTAATGGCAGCACGGCGCCTCTTGACAGCTAATGGCACATGAAATGAGTAAATTATCACATACCATAAGAAGCCCTCAGCCATCCCGTCCCCTTTATAAGTTGGCTCTGTTACGCGGCTAATTTGCAGTGCTAGCATGCTCCCCAAAGAAAACCAACAAGCCACAACATTGCGTATACGTGATATGAGCATTTTCTGCACCGCTGTCTGATGCTCGTGCACTCCCCTCGCTGTTGGCGCTGTTTGGGGCTGCAGTTGCTGCCAGTTGCCAGTTGCCAGTTGGCAGATAAGCGAAAAAAGCAGCGTAAAAAATTGAACGCATATTTCACAAACACAAATGACAAGCCGTGGTGCTGGCAGTAGCTGCAGCAGCACTCCACAGTCTTGCCAGCCATGCAAGCCATGCTAGCCGCGCCAGCCATGCCACCCAGGTAGCCAGGTAACCAGGTTGAAAGCCAGCAGCCAGTTGGCCACCTTTGACTGTGGGCATGCCAGCAGTCTGTGGCATTTTCTGAATTATTTCGCACGATATGAACTTTTGCAACAAGTCTCAATAATTCTCCGGCTGCCAAGATGGGTAATGAAAGAAAAGCAGCCACTTTTCAGCATCCCGTTTACCGACCATCCTGCCTAGCTGCCCCGGAAGGCGCCGCAACTGTAGTTGTGGCTGTAGCTGAATCCTTATTCCTAGCCTGTAGCCTGTAGCCCGTATTCACAGTGTTACTCTGCATTAAATCAATGAATCGAATGCGCCCGCCGGATGTCAGCAAGTTGCCATTTTGAGAAATTAAAAGTGTCCGTTGCCGTTTTCATTTCCGCTGCCTCTTCCGCTTCCTGCGGTCGCTCGAGAGTCCCTCTCTCTCTTTCTCTCTTTCTATCTGTCTCACTCGCTAGAGTTCGCTTTAAGCACAGGTAATTCCCCAAAACGCAATCCTATTAAAAAAGAACTCAGGGCGTTCAAATTGCTTTTGCTAGGGGGTGGGCGGTAGGCGGTAAGCGGAGTGCAAAGCACTCGATAATGATGCCCAGGCTATATCATGGGCTTCTGCTCTCGGCCACGATAATAAGCTACCCTAATAACCCAAGGCGACCTGCTGTGGCAAATATGGCTGACTGGATGTTGAGGCTGCCACTAGTCCATTGGGACGCCTTCAAATAGAAATGTGGGCGTGCCAGCTCTTTTACAGTTCGTCAATTTTAATGTGCGGGACTCTCGGGCCGTTCTCGGAAATCGCTGCTAAAAGTAATTCAGTTTTATATTAAAAAGATTTCGCGTTGCCTGATTCTCGTTCTTTCTTACGCCCGTCCTTTCCCCCATCTTCCATCCGCTTTTCCCTTTCCGCTCATTTTCATTGCGCGGCGTTGAAAAGTAATAAAATAAACAAGTGTCCTGGAAAAAAGGACGACGACAGCGTAACAAGGGGCGCACTGAGAGGACTATGTCGACGGAGACCGACAAAATGGTGTGAAAGTGATTTATATTTTAATTCAAAAATGAATTATTTAGTATACTTTTTAATTCCTTTTGGCGCTGTTAGCCCGTGTGTTTATTTTTCTTTATGGGCAAATCTGAAATTCTGATTACTTTTTATTTGCTTTTATTTCGGAGTTTATTGCATTTGCCACTCCAAACGAAATGCAAATTTTTCGTCTCATTATTGCGCTACATTTAACATGAGTACAGCACCTGCGATCAAGCGACTTAAAAGCTGCTCCTCGACAGTTGGACACCTCCCCAGCGCTAACTGCACTTTGACTTCATAAACAATTTGCCAGCAGAGGCATTCAAGAGCCGGAGATGGCAACTTATGTAAAATACCTATACTATGCGAGAGTGTTTCATCAGAGACGCTTACCTTTCACATTATGCTCAGTCGCTCGAGACTATCGACTCCTCTGATTAAGCATTTGCGCCAGTAAAAGCCGTGTAGTAAGCGATATACTATATACTCGACACATTCTCTACTAATTGCTTGTGAAAGAGCTTTTTATTTCCGCGAGGCTATCAGGAATTGTTTCTACTCTGAGCTCTTCTCAACTCCAACTGTTAAAATTCCCATAAAATATGAGAAGAGAATAGAGTTTATTGCAAAAGCTTTGTTTGCTCGGCTCTTCAGCTGCATTTAGACCTGCAGACTGTCGCCTTGTTACTCGAGTGCAAACATATATTTATATAATATATGTAAATGGAATCTGAAGCTGCTTGCTTTTAGCCCGGCTGTTCCATGAATTTGCACAGATCTCGTGTATGCCCTTTGTCATACAGAAACATATTATAGTTGGGCGAGCGGCCGGGTTGAGTGTGCGTGTGTGTGAGTGCCAGTAAAATTGACACTAAATTTAAGCGGGGGCGGCAACTGCAACTGATTATTATGAGTACATAAGCAGCCAGCCCGTGGAGTTGTGGGGAAGGAGTCTGGGGAGCTGCCGTTATACAAAGGGCCGCAAGCAAAAGTCAAGTGCAGAAAACAAAAAGAAGCCAAACTGCTGGCAGAATTTGCAATGACTGCCAGACAACAGTGAAAAAATTTGAATATAAAATGCGTTATGTGGTAAGGGACAGGCGAAGCTCGCTGCAACAAGCTGCGGCAACGGGAGCGAAAACGGCGACTGAGGCGGACAACCAGCAGCACGACAATGGGCAGATCCTGCGGCAACAATGAAATTGCGTATGTAAATTTGATGTCGTTACCAGCGGCTTCGGCAGCATTGCTGAAATAATTAAAGTGGAATGCGCCATGACAAAAAAAAAAAAAAAAAAACTAAAGCAAAAATAGTAGAAATTTCACAGAGGGGGCACAGTATAAGTTGCAGCTGCCCCCGCTCCCATCTGTGCTCTTGTCTGCTCGGTTTCTCTCTGTAGTCTGCTGGCATGGCTTGGTAACTTTTTGCTTCTGCTACCCACTTGTCCGACCGTATGCAAAGCAGCTGCAACAGCTGCTCTGACTCCTATTCGCATTGCAAATGCAACAACGACTCGACTGCGACACTGACGCTGACTCTGAGTGCAACTTGTCAAAAAATGTCGCAACAACCGTGGCAGTGGCAGGCAACACAGCATAAAGAATGAAAACGCTTTGCTTTGGCATAAATATGAGTGCCATCAAATTAATATGCGCCGCATATGGCTGACGATTTTGTGGTACAACATGTTAAGTGCATGCCACGGCAGATACTGTTGCTGCTGGTGCTGCAACAGCTGCTGCTGCTTTGGGACACTTGCATAATGCTGGCAGCAACGCCTCAGGATGACTCTTGAGCATCTTGGCTGGTTTTTCACACTCCTTGAGTGACAGGGGCAGTCGCCAGGCACTGACTTGAGTTATGATACTTAGCTGCATCGGTGCAACTGCAACGATAGCACTTTCAAAGCACCGTATCCAGGGGTGTGTCCACGTTTCATTATGGGTGGATCTCAGCCAACACCCGCCGCTCTCCGCGGAGCAAAGCTTTTACTGAAATTGTCTGTGGCATGTTTGCTGCTGACACTCGACTCCCGCCTCCTGGCTGCCGACTCCCGCATTCGCACATGTTGCACTGTCACCTCAAGTGCTGGAAGTTGCTGCAGCAACCGTCAGTAGGCACCTTCAACTCTCGCCTTTTAACCGTCGCTGTCTTTGTCACCTGTGCCCTTTGTCAATTTCCCAAATGGGTCTCCCGCAATCCCAGTTGCCAGTGCTTTGACGGCTTTCGTTGATCATCCAAAGCTCACTACACAGCAGATGCTCTTTTCTACAACTTGGCAACTTTGTTCTTCTTACATATTCTTAATAACGTTGAATATCTTTAAGTACCTAGATGATTTGTAAGTCGTTAGAGCCATCTGTTTGTCTAGAGAACATTTTTGAAACAACACATATTCAATCGTTTACAAGGCTGTTGTGAAATAGTTAAAATCTGAGTAACTGCGTCAGCCACTTTGCCAACATGCGCTGTGAAGAAAGGGCATTTCATTTTCGCCAGTCCCAAGTAGGCTTTCCTCGCTCTATTCCTCTGAATTTTTGTCATTTGCACCGCTAGGCAACCTTCAACGAAAGACAAACGCTTAGCTGTCAAAGGTGTCACGCAGACACATAGCAAGATATGAAATGGGAAGTTTACAATAACAGAAACCTTAAAAGATGTGGGACTTGTAAGTTATGAGTGCCAGCTTTGGTTTTAGCTAGAATCGAATCGATATCCTCAATTAATGCCACAAAGTGATGCTCTATCTCTGCCGCAAGTTGCGCCAGGTTAATGGAATGTGAAATTTGTTGACAAAAACGCGTGAAAATTGTGCTCGATAATATAAATTTGCGTGGCAAGCGTTTGGCAGCTGTTGATTCGGCCGTCCAATGGTTCAGTGGCTTGCTTTTTGGCAGGGCAACGGGCTCAGCCTCTTGCCAGACACGCATTTATCCGGTCAAAGGGGCGTGTCTATGGCCAAAAGCATATTAGCCACGCATCAGTGAGCAGCAGTCTCGAATGCTGCCCGGAAAAAGCAGCTGCTGTCCCATTTGATTAGACTCTAGCTTGGGTTTAAAAGGATATATTGATAAAGGCATTGCTACAGCACTTGTCTGTGTGATTGTGCGTGTATACATTCTTTATGCGTGTGCGTGCCTCTATCTGGGTCTGATTATGTGTGTAAAGGTGCGTTGTGCTCATGGAGTCAAAGGTTCGCTTTGACTTGCAATTAATTTGCTTTGTTTTTTGCACTTGACTGCGCTTGGACGGACTTACAATCTGGCAGCCAGATAGATAGAAAGAGTATAAACAGCGGGACAGACAGAGATAGAGAGAAAAAGACAGAGACAGAGAGCGAGAGCGAAAGAATTTGGGTGGGGGATATGTAGCGGCAATTGGGCATTTTGCCGAACCATAAATTATTTTACTAAGCCACTTTGGCTTGCCCTTCGGCACGCCCCGAGTTATGTGAATTATTTTGTGAAAGTTAATTTCAGGCAATAAATTCAAAATCGCGCTGCCAACAATTCATGTTTCATCTGAATTTTTGCACTCGGCGAGTTGAGGGGTTTTGTTTTATGGCCAGTTGGCAGTTGTTGTTGTTGCGCTGTCCGTGTAATTAGTTGTGCACAGAAGTATGTGTGTACGTGCGTACAGTGGCCGCCGAAAAGTATGCAACACAATTACAATTTCAGCAGGTGATTAAATGCGCTATAATTGTTTTCACTGTGCTGTTGTTGTTGTTGCTGCTGTTTCCTCGCTTCGCTAATGGTCGTAATTAGTTGGCCAACTGGCGGGGGGCTGGCAATAGGGGACTGGGGCGCGCCCCTAATTTATGCTTTCGTGTCTTACAGCAATTTGTTGCTGCCGTCGTCAGTGGCAACATTTAAATAAAATCAACTTTCCGCTTGCCAATAAAACTTTACACTCAAAACGATAATTGGCCGCATTTGTCGTGCCTGCCACTTGACTTTGTCTCCAGCCGGCTGCGACGCCCCGTCGTGCGTGTTTGCGTTGGTGTCTGTGTTTACTCTGGCCGGCACTCGGGGCATCAATAAAAATCCCTTGATAAATGTCCAATTTAATTTTGGTCTTTTACTTATCTTTCGCCCGGCGTGGCCTAGCCTGCCTTAGCTCGCCTTGGCAAAGGAGGCTGCTGCCTTTGCTGCCGATTCCTGCCGTCGCCCCCACATGGATTTCATTTCTTTTATATGTATGTACACTCAGTTTTTTGCTTCGCCTCTTTGTTGGCAGGATTCTATTCGCTTTTGCAGCTTCCACTTCTCATTTCGGTGGCTTCTTATGCTCTGTAATCATGATATGGCCCAAAATGGACATATTTGTGCAATATAATGCTCTAGGACAATTGATGCCTATTAAATGTATATATTTAGAGATATTTATTAAATATCTTTGTTTATGCTATAGGCAAGCTTCGATTAAGCTAGAGATATAACATTATGATTAATATAAAGTATGTAATTGTTTCATATCATATCGTCGAAATTAAATAAGAGAACAAATCATGAAGATAAATGAAAGCGGGGATATGTTGAGGATTGAAGATAAAGAGATATATAAAACAATACATAGAATGAGCACAAATTTACTAAAAAAAGGTCAGTTAGTCTGACTGGGAGTTACCCTCTATACTGCTCAGCATAAATTTAATTTTTTATACATATATGAGACCCAACAAATGTTGCTGCGGTTGGTCTGCAAGATGGATATCATCAAGGGAGTTTAATTCATAATTAATCTTGTGATATGCAATAAGTGAAAGCCATATAATAACAATATTCTTAAACCTTTCTCTAAAATCTTGTTGAACGTGTTGAGTAAATTTGTTATCAGTACTTTCGGACAACAAATCTGAGACTTGGCTTTAAATGCTTCCTCATCATGAAAACTTAATTAGAAACCGTGAGGATATCTAAAAGTTGAGCAAAGCAAGGCCGCAATTTGTTTTTGCTCGTCTTGGGAGCATCAATTCAATATAATTCCTTCTATGTGTAATATATGCTTTTTTCTTTCTGACTGGAATTTCATTTTTCTTTTTAAGTTCACTTGTTCTTTTTAAGTTCAGTTGCGCTTTAAGCTTAATTTAATTTGTCTTCCCATCTTTACTTGCAGACTTTGCCGTCAGCAGCTGGCGTCTGGCGCCGGAACTGTCTATCGGGTAAGAAATATGCTCCGGCTTTGATTTAATTGAACTTGCGCCATTTGCAGCAGGGGAAAGAGGGAGCAGAAAGTGGCATAGACGTGGCCAGCAGCTGCATTCCACTTTCATTTTTCTGGCATATTTTAAGTGCGGTGGCTTATTAAACGGCAGTTGACACTGGATACTGTGCTCCTCCGACTTGGTGGCTAGTGGCAGCCATATGTGACCTGAGCGGAGCCCGGCAAATATTGTCTCATTTTGTATGCTGTGCTACCGAGGCTAAAATCAATAAATCAAAGCCTGGCTGGCGGGCAAGCCGTCTGGCACTCTCAGGCAGGTTCTTCAAGGCAATGTCTCGCATATCGCACGCCGGCGCGTGCCACGGCCACAGCTGGGGCAGGCGACATATTTGCGTGCTGCAATGCAAACAATGCCCGTCCGCCCTCACCCCTTATAAATGTGCCTCACCAGCATTAGCAACCAGGTCTGTCCAGGCTCGCTCACGCCAAGGTCGTGTGCTGACACGTTTGCTGCGCTATCGCAGGACACTTTTGATAGCAAGCCCAGAGGATGCCTTCGCCTGGCAACAGGTTGGGAACGCCCCTGGACAAGCAGAACAGTGCACTTTGGCCAATACGATCTAAATGATGCATGTATGCACGCTTTCATCTGTGTGAGGCTGTGTATGTGTATGTGTGTGTGCGCTAGGGCCAGCACACCACAGTGGCAAATACGCACAGGCCCTAACTTTAAGCAGCTCAAAAGTTTTGCGTTTTAAGGGCTTAGCCCTCAACTCAGTCCCAGTGCCCGCACAGAGCAATCCAACTCAATCCCAGAGACCCTAGAGTACGGGTCTGCTGCTTTTTATGCTACGCGCTGTGGGCTTAAAAAGCAATTCCGCAACTGTTTTTGCAATGGCGCACACCATGACGACATGTGTGCCTGTGCCTGTGCCATGTGTGTGTGTGTTTGTGTCTGAATGTGTAAGTGTATGTTAAGGCCCCCTCCCATGTGGAGTCCTCATACCGAGCCCCTTGGGCTGGCAACAAAGCTAGAGCAATGCCAACAATGCTGTCGTTATCGTCGTTTTCACTTCAATTAAAAGTTGGCAACTTTTCTTGCCTGGTTTACCTAGACGGCACTTTTACTGCTTCTGCTGTTGCTGGCACTGCTGCTGCTGCTCCAATTGCTATTATGCAGATTCGTATGGCTGATTACCAAATTACAAACTGTAATGGCAGCAATTGTTTTGTGTACGGCTGGCATATGGCATGCCAACGACAAGTAGGCCGCCAATTGTCACAGCAAACAAAAAACAAACAAAAATAAGAGGAAAATACCGCTAAATGCAGCCAGGGGACGACGCGAAGCCATGCTAAGCCAAGTGCACTTTGCCAAGCATATGCCACATGCCACATGCAACATGCAACGCTCAATATGCAACACACAACATGCAACATGCAACACAAGTAGTTGACACACTCCCACAGAAAAGGTCACTTTGCTCACTAAAGTCTCTCTTGTTTAAAGCACGTATGCGCCGCGTGGGCCCAACGACTTCCGTGCTATTTACGCACCAGCGCGTTGCTTGGCTCGCTGCCCACCGCCTGCTGCCGTCGTTGTCGTTGTCGTTGCCGTTGGCTGTTGGCTGCTGGCTGCTTGACTGTCAGGAATTTCCGCGAACGTTAATTGCGACAAGCCAACACTGGCTTCTGAGCCAAAACGACAAAGGAATACCTTTTTCTGTCTGCTCCTTCATTACACCTTTTGTGCGATGCAGCACAAGCGATGTGGGAGCACAATACCCTTTATATTGACTGTGTTGCACATCGAAGGCATTCTGGGGTAAAGCTTACTGGACGCTATTCAAGTGGGGCAGTCTCTGTCTAAACTCTCAGCAACACATGAATTTATTCACATATTTTTAATTTTAAAAAAATTCTTTTGGCAATATATTTAAATAAGGGTATTTGGAGTTTGATCACCTGAATAAGTTATTGAGTTTCTTAGAGCTTTGCCGTGTTGTTAGTAGGCGAAACCACAACAGCAGCAGTGACTGCCTGCTTTTATCGCCGCCCCGCTCCGCAATTGCATTGCTCTTAAAGGTTGGGCACCCTTTTAATCGGCATGCCATTGAAGTTTGTCGCCTTCGCTTGAGATCTTTCCTATTCAAGCGATTTTCTATATATATATATATATATATATATATATTATAAATATGTATATATGTATGTATTTAGCGCTTTGCTTCTTTCCATCGTGTCATTAAAATTGATTTTGCAGCAGACAGTAAAAGGAGTTGAAGGCAACCACTCGCTGTTAGCTTTTCTATTTGGCAAACGACAAAGAATTTGCTAAATTGCTTTTCCGCTTGCGGCGCACACCTTGCCGCAGCCACAATTGTTGGCAGTGCGTTTGGCTTTGCAATTAGTTTTTGCCTTTGGCCGCAACTAAATGTTGCATTGACTGTTTACCACACAAAAGAAAAGTAGAAGCGAGATTGAAAGGAAATGCTGGAGAAAAGAGACAGAGAGAGAGAGAGAGAGAAGGAGCCATCGAATCGAGGATATTCACACGCAACATTCTTTTCGATTTCTTTGTGTGTGTCAAGTTATAGTTGCAACTTTGGCAACTGTAGCAAAAGCGATTAAAAGTCCCATAAAAACCTGAGCCCATTAATAGCGCAATAATATTATCAGCTTATGTTCGATGCCATGCACACAATCACATAATCGCACAGGAAGAGGAAACAGGAACTCCTACATGGCGTCTGCGGCAGAGTAGGCTCACACACGCCGCACCAACAGGAAAGGTGGCTGCGCGGGGCTGGCAAAAACTAAACTTTGTCTCTTGTATTTTCATTAACATTTATTGGTTTTTTACTTATACTTCCGAGAATCATAACTTGACGGAGAATGGGAGCCGTCCCGTGGCGGTCCATGCTAAGTCAGTGCAAGTCCCTGGGCTAAGGGAAGCTGCGCCACAATATTTTGAGGTCGTATCAGCGTAATCATAAAATAACGTTAATGACGGCAACAAGGTCGTAAAATCAAAATTTCTGCTATTTCAATGCTGAAACCCGCTGCGGTCGACGCTGGCTGTGGCGTCGCTTGTGCTGGAAACTTTGTTACATTGTTGATGCGAATTTTGATGGGTTGGGTTGGTTTGGGCTGATGTCGGCATCAGTGTTGGCAGCGTGATTGTTGGCCCTGATCTACCCAGCACGCTTACCGACTACAATGTGCCGTATGCTCGCACTCAAACATATTTAACTGCTTTAAAGCCAAGCTGCGGTCAATCTACATAACATATATTACACATTCCACTCCATATCTTCTCTTCAAACAGAAATGGCATTCAAGTGAATTAGATTCAGACATTGCATACGTATTGAATAGACGCTCTGCTCACCTAGAATAAAATCCGCATTTAAACTGGATTTATTTAAGCACCAGCGATTTTGGGTTATTTAAATAAATTTTACATTCAATATACTTGTAAATTTTATATTATGCGCTGCCAGAGCAACCAGCAAGAGAGTTCTTTCTTTGTAAATGTGTGTGTGTGTGTGTGTATCTGCGTGTGAGTGTGTGTATGCGCTGTGGGCCGTGCAGGATTTTAAAAATTCATTAGACAAGCGGCAGCTGGCTGACTGGCTGCCCGGCTAACGTGACGCAAAAGACAATCTGGCAAACCTTTTGCTTCTGACGCCAACGTCATCCTGTCAGTTGTGGCCGAGTGAGAAACAGTCTTTGAAATTAATTTCAATCACCAAAATTTGAGCCGCAACGACCCGATTCATTGGCCATCGAAAATTGTAAATTGAATAGCAGAATCATCAAAGATATGTTGAGGACACGAAGTTGGACAAAGCGAAATTCAATGAATTTCCACAAAGAGTTTTTGGCTGTTTTGTGGTCCATTGTGAGCTTGGTTTATTGCCTGACTAAGGGTTTATATATCACGCGTTCAGATTTTATCACTCAAGCGTTAAAATGTCGTAAATGCCTGTCCTTTCGCATGCGGCCTAAGTAAATCAGCATAAAACTTAACTAAATGAAGACAATCAAAATGCGAGCAAGCTCCGAATTGCATATGTCAATTTTGACATCAGCATGGCCAATAGAGAAATAGAGAATTGAGTTACAGAGCTGGTAGCACTTGTTTGTCCTGTCCTTAAAGCCCCTCGGCCGGACTGCGGTTGCCTTCCAAATTATGCCATGCTTAGAGTTTGCCTTTTGCCCTCGTTCCCCCAAAAAGTATTTGCAGCAAGAGGCAGCAGCAATAGCAACAGCAGCAACAACAATGCCAAAGCAATATGGTAAACTATATAAAAATTTGCCAGGGCATCGCCCCAGTGGCCCAGCGGCCAAGCTGATGAACAAAAGGTCAAAACTACAACAACAACAACAACAACAACAGCAACAAAAGGAGCCACAGTAACGCCATAGTCATTCTCGTCATTGTACTGGGCCTGGTCAAGTGGCTGCCTGTCTGACTGGCCAACCGACTGGCCGACAGGCCGGACAACATTTTCAGCCACGAACAGCAGCAGGCACAGCAACAATAAAGTCTTTTACTATCCTAATAAAAGACAAACAAAGGACTCGTGGTGATGATTCCGTTGCTGGCTCTGTTGTTGCTGCTAAGACCATTCTCGTATCGCAATTTTCATTATTTTATTTGCCTATAAACGAAGCCATATTTTCGCAAGTGTATGTACCCAACATGGATAAAACTGTTTCTATAAATCTATAGAGAGCGGCTCCCTCACACCCTAACACACACATACACTAAAACCTACAGAGCTTGCGACACAATTTGTTTATTCGTCTACTCCACTCACACCCACAGACTGGAGCAAAATAAGTAATTAAAAATGTCATAAAATGGGCGTGTGTATGCTCGTAAAGGAATGAGAGAATGCAGAGCTCCATAAGAATCAATGCCGACAGAGCGGGGCCGAAAAACGATGTCCATTGTCAGTCGGTTAGTCTGTCGCATGGTCGATCGACCGGCTGCTGGGTCAGTTGGGGTCAGGCTTTCCACTTTAAACGAAAAACATGTCCGCTGACAACAACAAAAACAGCTTGTAAGCAATTAAGACAGCGTATTGACTCGCCTCTGCCGCTTTCTGTCTGCGTGTATCGAAGATAGCACATGTACAGCAAAGTGGTATCTCTATAAATATATAAATATGTACACATATATAACATATATAAATATATACACATTAATGTATGTAATCGTACTTTCGTAAACAAGCTGCCTCACAGTGTGCTCGAAGCCTGGCCTCTTGTTCGGACAACGGCAATAATGTTGGTGCCCCTGACGACGTCATTACGGCAGCCTCGCATTCCTTCCCCAAAATGAAAATAAAATAAGTCTAACTTAAAGCATATAAATAAAGTTTCTAGTATGCAAGTAGAATATACTAAATATTTATTAAAATATTCACTGAATTGGAAATCTTAATTCCCTTTGCCTCTACGCAGCGAAGTGCAGGTAGCAAGTCATAAATAAAGCACGTATGATTTTTAAGCTTTAACTGTGGAAATTGCATTGCATATAAAAAGTCAGCTTAAGCTAGGCTATTACATAAGTAAACACGAAGAACTGAGAATATCTCAACTGGTCACTCATTCAGCAAAAATTTGTTTATTATTTGTAACTGCCTAGCCAGGAGGCGAATAAAGCCTAACCTAACAAATTTTGATGGGCAGCAGCTGTAAAGGTTAGAAATCTTAATCGATCGGCCACATATGTCTCTCTATTGCATTAGATACTTAATTTAGGTTTTATTACTTCTGTTTTCAATTGCTTGCTTTCAGATTTAACAACAGTAAGCACTGAATTTATTCAACCTAAATTTTATGGAAAAGAAAAAGCATTGGGCATATTGAAGTTGGTCCACAGTCTGCGAAATAAGTTACTTAATCATTTTTCTGTTTATTATCCTCTTTTCATATTTTGGGAATTCTAGGATTAAACTATGGCAACCAAATTTTAGCATGTACTTGAGCTCAGGGCATTAAATGTACTGAGATTAAATGATTTTGGTACGCAATAAGGAAATTATTCGGAAACTATGTAGGTGCTGCGAATCCCTATGCCAAATTTGAAGTGCTTAGCTCTTATAATGTAAAACGTAAATTGTAATAATGAAAATATTTATCTGAAGATTTAAGAACATTCTTACAAATAAATGGCCAAATGTAGTTGGGCTGGCTTGTGTATTAATTCTGCTTAAAATTGTTCTCTAACAGAGTTTCTTTTGTAATCAATTATGCTTGAAGTATAATACTTTCAAAATTGAGCCATAAAACAATTTGGTGTTCCAATTAGTCGGTTCTTAAATCATGCACAATCATTCAATTATTGTTGCTCGACTCCATTTTAGTTATTGTTAAGCTTAACTGCTTTTGTTTATATTTGCATATTTTAATTGAACAAATTTGCTTAAAATTTATTTTCTAAAAAAAAGAAAAGGAAATCGGTCAATGCGTTCCACAATATAAACCGATTTTTGGGGCCTTTTCACATTTTTTCTGCTCTGCGCACAAATGTTTATGGGCTGCAAATTGAGGTCGTCAGCAATGTGTGTGTGTGACTATTTTATATGTGTTCACATTTATATATATATTTCTATATGTATATATATATGTGTGTGTGTGTGTGTGCCCGGCAACATTTGGCTTACGGGTGAAGTGCTTGCCCAGATGCCTGGCTGTTGCCTGAATCGCTAAATGTTTGGCGACAAGCAGAGAAAGGCAAAAAATGAATTTCTCTGCAGCTATACGCAGCTTGTGTGTGCGTGTGTGTGTATGTATGTGTATGTGAATGTATTTGTCTTGCGATTGTTTTGCTGAAGTTGCGCTGTGTTAATGAAATGCGTTGCGCTTGAGTTTTTGGCTGGCACAAAGCAACATGCAACTGGCGGCGACCGAGGCCGAGCGCCATATTTCTCGTATGTCCCAGCCTCACTCCGCGAGCCCCTCGAGTCCCACCCACTTGGCGAATGTAATTAAATGCAGCACAAAACTACTGCTAGCTGTTGCAGCATTTATGTACAAGTGTGCTCACACACACACACATGCACACACAGCATTTTTAAAGTATTATGTAGTTTCCATATTTTTGTTTTTTTTTTTTTTCTTCAGAGCATTTTGACCTAAAATTTCCGTAGTCGTAGCCGCAGCCGCAGCCGTTGCCGCAGTCGTAGTCGCAGTCGGAGTAATGTCAAGTATGTTGAAAGCAGCGCAACCAGCGCCAAGTTAAAAATCAGGGTTTTTATGTCGCATACGCGGCAATTAGGCGCTCTGTGTAAGAGTTAGCGTATGCGTGCGCTGTCTGTACCACAAAATACCTACAACAAAAGCAATTGCGGGTAATCAAGTAATGCTCATTTGGCAATCAGGGAAAAATGGCGCACAACAGAGACAGACACAGAATCAGTGAGCGGAGAGAGAGAGAGAGAGAGAGAGAGACAGACATAGAACGAGACAGAGAGAGAGAGTGGGAGGGAGAATGGGTCGCGCTCGTCAAATGTGACATGTTAATTCTGTAAAAGCAAACAGTGAGCGGAATCGTTGCTCCTTTGGCCACGCTCCCGACCCTTCAAGTTGACTGATTGAAGTGCGACGCCCCAGCGATAAGCACATTTAACTGTGCAAACGTGACGCAGCGGCGTTGCCTTTTATTTTCGTTTCCACAAATCCTATTAAAAATCGTAAATGCGTAAAAGGTGCGACACTTGAGAGTCATCCGCGCGTAACTGAGTGTGGGTGTAAGTATGTGTGTGTGTGTGTGACTGGGGCTGCCAAATTGTGGCTTTACTGCACTCAAAAGTGAAACAGGACTCAAATTTGAAAAAGTCAAGTATGTGGCTTGTCGCGTACTGTATCACTGACACATACCCTGTGTAGGTGGGCCTTAAGAAGTAGAAGTAGATCCTGTTTTTTAAGTTTCTTGGCAGAAAAGAATCAAACTTGACAATCGGAAAGTTCAGCATATACTGAGCACTTAAATTATAACAATGCAATTTCGTTATCTGAAATAAATCATAATATGCCAAGATTTTAGATTAACAATTTACGAAGTTTTTAATATATATTCTAGTATATGAACTCCTTTTTTGTTCACAGAAAGTAATCTAAGCATGTACAAGATTTTGGGATTACAGGGTATAACGAAATATAGCTGTCGATGAGGGTATATTTGAATTCAAAAATGATAAAGCCCCACATAAGGCTTAGCGAGGCTCGTAAAAAATTAATGAAGGGAATTGTTAAATAATTTCAAATGGTTAGGGAAGCATGCAAGGGCGGAAAATTGAATGAATACATGAAAATGATATAAAGAAGGTAATGATTATATTCTGCTGAATTTCAGAGCCATATCAAACTGGAAGGAATATATTTGGAGCTCAACAAGGCCCTATAGGCAGCTTCTGAAAGTATAGCAAACTTTGAAATCTTTAGAAACAATTTATCATCTATGAATACTTTGTACTTCATCAAATTTGAAGAGACTTATTGTGCTGCCCTCTTGTATTTATTTTAATTTATTTGCCATTCGGGTGCCCTGCAAAAGGCTAAGTGAGTTGCCCTGTTCCAAATATAAACTTTGTGCTATGCTTTGCTTTGTGTAAAGAGCAAGAAGAAGTCGAAGAAGAATAAGGAGGAGCACAACAACAACAAAATCAACAATAATAGCAGCAACAGCAACAACAAGCAAACATTTAGGCTCCCAGTTTAGCTCGTGTGAGTTTTGTGCTGAGCAGCAGCAGAGGCGGCGGCGGTGGTGGCGTCGAGAGCAGCCTGTCAAAAAGTTACTTATTTTCTTTTAACAACTTGCATGAGACTTTTTGCTGCTTGCAGCACGCATCCTTGTCGGCGCTGTCCTGATTGCTGGGTCTGTGCGATGTTTACATTGCTTTTGCTTTTGATAAGGTTAATCAAAAGTTTTTTAATCCATTCTGCATACAGGCAAACATAGACCAGCACACACATATATATATATATATATAAGTATACATACAGACAGCGTTAAAGGGATCATCAGCCCCGTGTGTGCTCATTATCCTGCCCTATCCTGCTTGGTCCTGGGCTGTTCACGTTCTCAGTCACTTTGAGTTCGCGGCAAGGCTTTGGCGTTCCAAAGTGAATTTCATTAATTTAAAATTATTTATATACATATGTATGTTTGTGTGAACGTACGCCGGTATAGGTTTTTTGGGTAACGAGCGAATGCTGCGCACGTTATATCCAGTGCCTCAACCACCAAGCCTTAGCTGTTTAAAAATCACATAATTTATGCATCAAAGTTCAACAAAATCAATTTGGCCACATTCAGCACAAAACTTTGCAATTAAGCTCCGAAAGACATTTGGCAAAGCGAGCAGCCAGTGCGGAGCAAAAGGCTGCTGCTGGTCCACCTGCCAGGTGCAAGCATCGCAACTTTCACGATAACTTTAAATCATCTAATTATGAGTCCGCCATCGGGCAAGGAAGCAAAACCAACAATACCAACAACAACAACAACAACGACAACAACAACAACGACAACAACAACAGCAACAGCAGCAGGAGGAGAAGAATGCTACAGCATTTAATTTCCGCTGCTGGCGGACCGATTGCCCACTTCGCTCCTTCTGCTCAGTCTGCTCAGTTTGCGAACTGACACTTTACTTCATTTCAGCTGACTGGAATTAATGGCTTTTGTTGGCATAGTTTTAGCGCTTGAAGTTCGACTGCGACGCTGTGTACAAAAATTTATGCTTGAATTTATTGCAAAGTTTATTAGACAATTCCTTTTTTTGCGAGTAATTTTCGCCAAAGAAGGCAACGAAGAAATTTTTATGAAATTTATGAGCTTCATAAATGACCAAAACATAAAGCCAGTAAACCCAAAGTCAAACCCATAGGGCCCCAGCCCCAAGCCCCCAGCCACCAAGCTCAGTCAGCAGGCCCTGGGCTAACGCTGCGTATGAGCAACATGCCAATTGCCTTGATTTCAGTTAGTCTGCTGGCCAAATGGGAGTGGTTGTGGAATGGGGTAGAAAGTTGCGCTGAAGCTGGAGGGGATAGCACTCTGTAACTGGTCTTCACATTACATTACGAAATGATGTCGGCTGAATGCAAAAATGCCATAAATATGAATGAGCTGACGAGTAGCAGCAGTGGACTGCTGCCCCACCCTTGCACTACTAAGCCGATCCCTTTTGGCCAACTGCTGTACTTTATTTGTTACAACATATTTAACTGTAGTTGCTGCTGCCGTACACAGCCTGCACCTGCCGCAGCCGCTGCCGCTGCCGCTGCCGTTGGTAGCCTGTCAGCTTGGCTGCTGCTGTACTGCCCGTGGCTGCCTGTGGCTGCCTTTTAGTTTTCTGCTTTGATTTATGTAGGCAACGGCAATCGCAACGGCATTTCAAAAGCAACGGCAAACAGCACAAGCGGCCAAAAGTGTGTCAGTGTGTGGGTGTGAGAGTGTGTGAGACAGAAGTTTGCTCATAACTTGCCCTGCCCCATTGCCCTGCCCGCTGGCCTGGCCTGGGCTGGCCAAGTGTTTGCCACTTGTTGTGTCTCATCAAAAATGTATTAACGAGCTTGCAACGCAAACGATTTTTATCTGCCAGCGTTGATTTCATTTTGAGCTGCCCTACATGCCACAAGCCGTCCCTGCTGCCCCACCATCGTCCACAGCCGGCTGCCACCGGCCCCCGCCGCAAGTTTGACTTAGATTTGTATCGCTGGCGTTTTCAACACGTGCATGCAAAGTTGAGTTGAGGCAGCTGCGACTTCTCCCAGCTTTGCCCGGACGCCACTTGGAATCGGAGGAAGAGTCGGGCATCTTTTCGCTTTTCGCTTTCCGCTTTCCGCCTTCCGCTTGCCTTGCCATTGGCTTGCAAAGTTTTAATGGCGCATTATTTCTTGCTATAAATTATAACAAAGACGGCGCATAAAAAGCGTTAACATTAAGCCAACTTAAGAGCCGCCGCCGCCGAAGCCTCGACAATTTTAATCACCTGATATGCCAAATGAGTCAGCAACAGCAAAAACAACAACAAAAATTAGCGCATCGCACTGCAAACTTTTACCAATAGGTCGCTTAAGTAGAAGCTCAGCATAGTTGCATTTCGGGCCATTAATGAGGCTCGAGCCGTCTCTTTGAGTGTCTCAGCCCGCAGCCGAATGAACAGATTCATAGCGAGACACAACTTTGAAAATGTGCATGGCCTTAGCTTGAAAAAAAAGAAACCCAAAAATAATAATAAAAAAAAGAAGAGAACAGAAAGATGAGAAAATGGCAACCACAAGTTTCAACTGGCACTTTATCTTGTGGCTGATACTGCGCCTGCGAGGCTGCTGCACTTTATTTACTGCACCGCTTGGAACAACCACAACAACAACGACAACAATAACAGCAGCGAGAATAAGAAGAAGAATTGCAATGACGGCAACGACGCCAGCGACTTGTCAGTGAATTTATGTGGCAAACTATGAGCAAAATAAGCAGCGCCCAAAAGTTATGAGTTTCGTGTCATAAAATGCCATAGCTACAGCAACAGCACAGCCAAAGAGCTGCCACCTGCAAGGGCTACGCGAGTGAGTGTGTGTTCTCAGAGTGTGTGTGTGTGTGTCTGTATATTGTCTGAGTGTGTGCGTGTGTGTGTGTGTGCCGTGCTGTTTATGCAAAAAGCTCATTTCACGCTTCCGCTTCCGTTTTCTATTATACCAGAGCACAAACAGCGGCAGAAAAACAAAATCATAAATTTGTAATAAAATAAATATGTATAATTTTATCCTTGTTAAAATGTATCCTTGTTTCCTTGGCCATGTAGCCGCCGCAAAAGTTTTGCTTTAATAAATATGTCAAATGCAGAAACATAACTTCAGTTTAAGTTGGCGAGATAAAGCCAACTGAGACCACCCTCCACTCCTCCAGCAACTCACCGCAGTTCACAAAGGAAAAAAATGCCATTTCCCACATGTATTTCTCAACTCAGCGATAAATTAGAGAAAATTAAATTAAGAAACGCGCTAATTAGTGAGAATATTGTCGGCAAATTAAATTAAATGCAGCCAGTTGATGAGAGCCAGCAGAAGTGCAGATGGAGATGGAAATGGAGATGGCGAATTGCAAAAGAACAGAGATTCTGAAAACGGGCTTTGAATTAGCTGGCAGGGTATAGTTGCCTTGGGGGGTTAGCTGTCGTAGCTGCAGTAGCTGCTAACTATTCAGAAGCTCTGCATGTCACGCTAGCGACAGCAAAGACAAACATTAACCCCAAAATGGCAAGGGCACGCTTCAATCTCAGTCAACATTGTTGTTATTGTTGGCGTCGTCTTTGTTTTCGCTGTGGCTGTTACCACGCATCGTGTCGCCAACAATGTGGCAACATAAAACTATTACCACGACGACATGAACACAACTCCTAATTATCCAGGGATTTGCATTTGTCTTGCGGCATGCAGAAATACCCCCCTTCCCCGCACACAGTGCCTATGTGTCTGTGTGCGAGTGTGTGTGTGTGTGTGTGTGTGAGCGTGTGTTGAGAATGTACGATGGCTTCGAAAGCGTCGTATGGCACGTTGGCATCATAAACGACTCTTATCTGCTGTGCCCTTTTCTAGGCCAGGCTCATATATTTGGCCACGCCCAGCGCTTGTCTGCCTCCTGCCATTCACGTTCTTCTTTCTTTGCGCTCTCCCCATCTCCGTTCCTCTCATTATCCTTGGCTGGGTAAGGCTTCTTTCATTTTATGGTTTGTCTTGGCGACGCGCCGCCATTTTCTTTTCAGTTCATTGCCGCCATCACATTTCATCACTTGCCTATTCCACGCTCCACCCCAGCCCTTACTATTAAGCCCAAATGTCATTAGCTTGTCTCGTTTATCTTTTAATGAGTGTAAAATAAAAATCGCTCAAGTGTATCTTGGGCGGGGAGACATCGGCCTGTTAAGGCAGCAGCAAATTATCAGTTTTTTAGGCAATGTCTCTTGTTGTTGCGCTATCCACATGGGATCTGTGGCATGCTTAACAGCTGAACGTATATTGCTAAGTAGTGCTGCCTAACAGCCAATTGAATGCCTGTCGCTGCTCAAAAACATATTGTGTAACAGCTACAAATTGATCCTTTGGAATAAATGACAAAAGCTACTCAGCTGGATCTTTTTTTTAAGAATTAATATTCCCACTCAGTGGTACGGAATCAGTTGATATAAAATATAATTGCCCTCGCGCCATCTGTAATGTGCACCCAATCGTTCATTCAGGACAGCCTACTATTACTTATAAATCATTCGCTACATCTTTTAATTCATGGGGAGCTCATTACATAGTTGGCCTTTATCAATCTGCCGCCTCAGACTCGCGCCACTCCACATCTCTTCATATTGCGTGCGTATCTTTACAGACCACGTATACGCACCGTCGAACGCCGACTGTCCAGCAATATTTCAGTCACTTATTCCCTGGCGAACTTTGGATGCCATTTCAGCCAGCCGAACCCCCGGGTCTTTTTTTTTTTTTTACTTAAGCTACCACTTAATCCAGTCGCCTCGCATCGAGTCACCCACTCAGCCCTGCAGCATATCCTCTTGTGTGTTTGCGTGCTCACCAGGGCACGCGTTTTATTTTGCTTCCCCTCTTGGGCTGCCGCTGTTGCTGGATTGCTGTAAGCCCTTAATTAAATATTAAATACGCCTAATTGCGCATTTCATAACTCAGGCAACGGCAAATAATTAATTATTTAAGTTAAACTAAATTGAGCCAGTCACGACACACGCACAAAGTTTCGGCCCTGCGGGCGATGTAAACAAATATCCACAGAAACGAAAAGCAAAAACTGCAACTTTTCCGGTTGGTTAAATGCTCAGCAGGTTGGTGGCTGTCTGCGATGAAAACACAAAGCCGCATATTAATAAATGTGAAGCTATAGAGCAGTGTAGACAACCAGGTAAAAGAAAAGCCAAAGGTTTCGAATGTTATTTCCAGTGAAACTGCATTTGACGTGAAAACTGAAACTGAAAATGTGCCACGAGCGTGATTATAATAATGCAATATCCGCATATTGTTTGCTTTGAGTTCGTTTCATTCGAGATTCAATTTTCAACTGATAATCTGAGAAACGGCGCTGATTAGCTTGCTGGGGCACACGCCAGCAACATAGCTTAAATCATTGAAATTAGAGCCGAGAAATCACAACACTGCCGTCCATTGTTCAGCCACAATTTGCACAACTTTTCAGTGGTTAGAAAACTTTCACAAAGCACACAAACACATGGACGATGGGGAAGAGAGCTGGGGGAGACGACAGCAGGGTGAGGTAGCAAGTTGCTTCAAAAACTATTTTCATAAATAGCAGTGGACAGCGCCAAATGCAAACAGTTCCCCGGCGTCGTCTGGGCTTCGTCATTGCCTTTTGGTCCGGCAGACGTCGCGACGGACTGTTAGCTTGAATCCTTTAAGTTTCTTTTGTTCAAAACGTACTAATGCCCGTTTTTCACTGTGTGATTTATCGGTTTCGAGGTTCACAGTTCGAGTTGCAAATGCATTTTCCGTGTTTGCCTCAGCCAAGCCTCAAGCCGTGCGGACGGCGGGCGGCGGACGGCGGACGTTGGACTTTGGCATTGCCAGCCACTAACTAATACAAACTTAAAATGGCTTACGTCCCATTCTCGGCTCTTTCTTCTTTTTCCACTATCTTTTACTCTTTCTCTCTCTTTCTCCCATTCCTACTATCCCTCAATCCGTATCTCTGCGTGGGTTTGCAAACTTTTTGGCTTTCAAAATGTCAACTCATTTTAGCCCCTTTTTTCTACCCTTCTTCTGTTATAATAACTTGCGGTAAAGTTTGCAATACAATGAGCAGCATTTTTCTTTATCTACTTCAGTATACAACATTCTATACTTCACGATTCATTGCATTAACTATCTCAATCATTTACCTTAATGCACGTACTCTCACTGCTCACTGCTGCGAATGTTGAGTACGCGACAAGTTTCAAGGACCATTCGGGACGCCTTAAGCTGTTTCGATGAACTCAATATGATTAATTTAAGAGCTAAACTATTTTGATCAAGGAAAGATAAATACTGTCTTATTCCCGTTTGTCAGAACCCAAAAAGTTTTAAAGCCTATTACTATGTAACCGAGCATAAAGTTAGTTCCATGGAATTATAAGTCGACTTAGTTCTTGATGCTGATAAGGATCAAGGTAATATGAAGCAATGATGAGGTTTCGGATATCAATGCAAATCGCATCTTTAGGTTCCAGAGGTATGAACAATCATTGAGGCAGACAAAATTTGTACCACTTCCGGCCGCCTCTGCCACAGCCACTCAGGGAAATAGTTTGACGGCACAAGAGTGAGTTGCGATTGCAAATGGCAAACCGCGTTTAGTACTTGATTAAATATTGAGCAAGTGGCTGCGGTAAGTGAGGACTGCTCTAACATTTGGGAAGGAAAGCAATAACTTATTAGTCTGCCATGCATAAATAATTCCACATTTTGAGATCCGATTGCTGTCATGCATTGCTGACCAACTCAACCGGCAGTGGTTACGACCTGCACTCAAAACTGACACTTCTTTCAAGCACGCAAAAAGAAAAGATGAAGGAACCAAAATCAATGTCCTACCAGGAAGTGCCTTGGCAATTTGCAATCCTTTGTGTCATTACACAATGCTTCCGCAGGGCCCCGGTGACTGTCGCCTGCAGCGTCACGCTGCTGCAATCAAAGCGCTCTGAATCACCAGCAGCACCAGCAACATGATCAACCGACGCATTAATCCTTCATTGGCAATCAGGCATCTTGCCTTTGCCCCGCTTAGAACCTGTGATGAACTCTGTCCCAGAAACGGAAGTTGTAAAAACGCCAGCACCGCACAAAGCAAAGCAAACTTAGACGAAACATTTTCGGTGGCTGCAGCTGGTGGCCTTTGTTTCGCAGCGCTTCTGATGCTCGGCTAACCAGCGGCATGGAACCGATTATAGTATTCCGTATTTGGATTCGAATTCCGAATTTGCCTGGGGATATTCGTCAAACGACGCAGCAACCGAAGCAATTGTTTCGCCAAGTTTCCCTTTTCGCTTTGTTCATTATGCGTCGTCTTCATTCGTTTTTCCCATTCTTTGCGCAGCCATTGCGCTGAGGCAAAGCATAAACACTGATTGATTGATTAGAGGCCCAGCTTCAAAGTCTTAAGAGCTGCTGTACGAATGGCTGGTGATATCGTGTGTGTGCCAGACACTAGGCAATAAACCTAATGAGAGGCCCTTGAGCAAGTGTCGCATCAATCAAATGCGTATTTAGCGCTTTATATAAATAAGTATTTGTTTTCTATACATACATATCTCGCTATATATATATATATATATATATATATATATATATATATATATATATATATATATATATATATATATTTGTATATTTGGCAACGATTTCTCTTGACTTGCGATGATTGTTTTCGTGTAGATGTGCGCGCTCATCCGACAGCTGGTGATTAACAAATGAATCATATATGTAAGTGAATGATGGCCCGCCCACCACTCAGTGCACGCCTGCTTAAACACTTTAAGTGGAGCTGAGCCTGGGATCAAGTTGCCGTTGTTAAAGCTCACCTGAGGCGGCTAAGCAAGCCAATTTCTGTTGATATCGGCGATGCCTATCTGCAAATTGGCTACGTGGCAGGCTCAAATGGCGTAGATTGGCATTAAATAAACTGGAACTGAAATCAATAGTGCTCGCAATCGAGAGCAACGGGAATAGTGCTGCAGCATCTCTGCTGGGTCAGCATTGTTGCACGTCATGGCTTCCGTCATGGACACCGGTCAATGTACACTTTACTCCGCCAGAGCCGTCTGTGAATTGACATTCATTCTCTCTCTCTCTCTCTCTCTCTCTCTTTATCACTCTGACTATCTGTCTATCTCTCTGTATCTTCCCTCATTCCAGCACCTTTGTCATTCTATGCCACAAAAGAAAATAATTTCATCAAGTGACTTTGCAGCTGTCCACGTAGACGTACAGACACCGTGTCATATATACCCATGCTGATGGCTGTGCTGACACATCCTGTTGTATCTCATGCTCATCTCACTTATCTCGAGCTCTCTTTCTATCACTCTCTGTTTATTCGTTTGACCTTGTTGCAAAGTGCTCATTATCTGTTGAAATGCTGTCAATCACGGGATTTCGTTTGTTTTGTTTTGATTTGACTTTCAATTGAATTTCGAATTTGAATATCCCCGACAGTAGGCAACGCCCTCTTAAACACCCTTAGCGTCGCCTGCGCCATCGTTAAGCTTCACGCTGCTTCCAAGGCTAAGCGTTTATGATGAGTTCGCGCTTATTGGTAAAATGCAAACTTTATACATAAAAAATTAATTAGATTATTTTTTCAGGGTATTTCGCTAGCGTGCTTAGACTTGCGTTAATGACGCCATAATCAACTGTTTTATTACAGTTTAAAAAAAGTTAAGCTCACACACACAAGAGGCGCGTAGCTTTTATTGGGCTTAGCTGTAACTTTTTAATTATATCTCCAACATTTTCCCATTACAATTCGTGTCGTCCTAGAGGGTGTGTGTGTGGAGAAAATGATATTTAAATAGAATAAAATCAAGATTTATTGGAATATTAAGCGTTGAAACGTTTTTTTATGTAGCGTCTCCATAAAAATCAAGAAAAAGGATAATAAAAGTTGTACGCATATAAGAGACATCGGAGATATCACATCAATTAAATAGGTATTTCATTCCCATCAGTGGGCGGCTAGCAAACATTGTTCTTTAAGTCTATCGTAAAGTCACCTAATGAATACTCATATTCAGAAGTCTGATCCAAATAATGGAAGTTTTTATTTGATTTAAAGTTGAATGAATAAGTAACGCTTAAATACATTTGGAGAGTAACTTTCCATTAGTGGTAAAGAGTTCACACTGACCTACAGTTTCGGAAATGTATTAAACAAATATTTTCAATTAATTTTAAATGATATGAGCAAATGGCTTGGCCCAAAATGAACCCAGCCATTAAATGGTTCGCAGAGTTATAGCTTAAATAAGGGGCTGGAGGGCACTTTACTGGCTGGTCATCACATTGCAATGGCGAAGTTTATGATTGTGATCGAAAATTTTAATTAAAATCATAATGAAATAATTGAGAATTTGTTGTTATAAAATTTATGCGTAATGAAAATTTTGGAAATTCCCATGGCCTGCGCAATAACAATAGCAGCAGCACTACCACCAGCAGCAGAATCAGCCAACAATAACAATCAGGCTGCCATAGAGAGTGTTAGTTGAGTGGGGGGAGGTCACGGAAATGGCAACCACAAGGAATTTGCATCTGTAGTGGTCCATCAAAAACGGAGACTGACGGTTAGAATCCTGCTACGCAGAGCGGCGTGCCAGGGACTCACTGCCACTGCCGTAAAACAAAGACATTAAAGCTGGAATGATGACCCGGACTTAATCGACTTGCCAACAATAATATTTAAATTTAATTTAAATGCTCACATGAGGGCAGGCAAGCACACGAGCACGCCTGCAAACAAATCGAAGGACACGCATCCCAATCTGCCGGACAATTTGCAAAACGATATGGTTGAGAAAGGTTTCTCGGTCGCCTGGTCTGCAGCAGCTCGAAAGGTTTGCGATATGCACAGCTCCCAGCTCAGCTAGTTGGGCAAACGGTATCATTGCTCTATTTTGTGTTTGTATTTTTGCGGCAAAGGGACAATAACTCGAAGTCGTTCGCTTAAAAGCACAAAGTGATTGTGGAGTTAGTTGGCGAACGACTCGACCCGATTCCACTCTAATGACAATTTACACAACACTCTGCATATATCGGAGTGTTGCTTTGTATTTTGGTTATATTATTTTTCGTTTTAGAAATGCTTTTTAAGCTGCTCCAGAGCTTTATGTTTATGTGTTGCTTAGTCAAATTGCCATCGAGCTAAATAACTGAAAGCGCTGCAGCCGTGCTTAAGTACTTTACTCGCCCTCAGTTAATGCTTTAACGTTATTATCAATATGTGATCCTTGGCGATTTGCCACATTTGTAAGTTTCGACCATTAGCTATTGTTTTTGTGGCCACGACAGCATAACAAAGTTGCTGGAATTCTTGTTGTGCTCTTTGTTGTTGCGATTGCGGTCTAATTGATACATGAAAACGCCAGCAACAAGAGCTACAAAGCCAACAACAACAACAACGACAACAACAACAACAACAATACAGCAACTACAAAAACCAAGTCATCAGGAAAGTTCGAACTGCAGCCAGCAGCTGACAATTGTTTTCAATGCTGTGGTCAGCTTTCTGAGCATATGTCTGCATGTCCATCAGTCTGTCCATTCGCCTGCCAATCGCATATATACCCAGGGGAAAATCGTATAAGCACAAGCACACAGAACTCAGCACACATACTCACTTTCAATCTATTTCAAATGTCAGGGACCGTTCGCTGCTCGTCGTCAATCACACAGTACATCGAGCTGCTGCTGGTGCTCGCTGCGTATGGGCAACGCCGACACAAGCATATTGGGTATGTGTCTGGTGGCAAAGGCTTTTTTGTCTTGCTTTTAAGTTTTAAGCACGTCGACGCTGCTGAAACTTGTGCACGCGTGTCATTTAAATTCCCTACAAAGTTGTCAAACTGACAAAGGATGGGCGTTACACTCCGGGACGGGACTCCAGCAGCAAAGACGGCTACAATTTACACGCTGCTGCAACTTTAACAGGCAACGTGGCCAGTTATCAATAAGCATGGGGGCTCCAATTCAAATATGATTACATAGAACTTGCAACTTTTACTCATGCATGCTCTTTTGCTCTCCAACTCTTTGCAGCTCAACGCTAAAAATGCACAGCCACGCAAGAGTAGGAGGAAGATCTAGAATGCTCAGGCCGAGGCAGGGCTTACCCGCTTTGCATGCAATTTTCAATATGCTGGCGCTGAGCTGCATTATAATCTCCGATTTATTACTGAACGGTAAGTATGCTTACATAAGTAAGTGCAGCTTATATGATATATAAACGTAAACGGGTTAAGCAGAATTCGCATATATTTATCTGCCTGCCTCCATATATGTTTACGCTTTCCATTAAATATTTATTATGCCAACTGCGTGCACAAATGTGGTTAAAATTGATTATTTAATTTAACGAATGACTGTTAATATTATGCATTGCAGTCAACCCACACACACACACACAGACACATACACACATGCACAGTCAACTGTATGCAATCTCGTTAAGCAGTCAATTTATTAAATATTACGTAAAATTCCTCCAGTTCTTTAACCCACGTGATGAATATCGCCCATAATTAAAGTGCTCATAATTCGGCCTACCACAATCCAGCCTTCCAATTGAGCAGCTTTACATGTGGCTTAGCTACTTTTCAAGAGTTATATAACATTCAATTTGTCTGAGGCTGCCAAATGGAGACGTTCATTAATATGAATATTGATTTATCAGTACTTGATTGTGAATTGTCAAATTTCCAATAAATATAATTTATGTAAGACATTTCACAGTGATTAACATTTCATTAAATTATAATTAACATTTTATGTCTTTCATTGTTTGTCAATTTAATCTCAACTTCTTATTCAAATTTCAATCAATGTTTGTCATTTGACAAGCTCTCGCCTGTTACAGTCATAGTCAGATTCGTATCTCTCTTTGACTGCTAGCCCGTTATCATATTAGATTGCATTACTCATACGCCATGTGGGGCGCGTGTGTGTGCTGTTAATTATTTAACAGAGCCAGCGCCACATTTTTCAATTAAAGCAAAACGCAAAAGTAAATGACAATAAAAGAAAATAAATTACATTAAATTCAAGCCAGGCGACTGTGCTCGATACATTGTCATAAATTAACATGTAAACGGATCCGGCTGCAGACACCCACAATTCCAGCAGCACACACATCCGATACTTGAAAGTACGTAATTAAGTTTTTACGCCGTGATGTAATCGAATTTAAAGCCGTGCAGCAGTCCAACACACTGCACTGGCCGTAGGCTTCTGTTTTTTAAATGTATCGCAGTAAGAGGAGGAATACCTTATAAGCTGATTACATCGCCCAACTGAACACCTCTCTCTCCCTCTCTCTTTATTCACTTGCATAGTTCATGGACTGAAGGACCTGAAGATATTTGTGCCGGAAGCTGTCATCATGGGCAACGCAGCAACATTGTCTTGCCAATATGATTTGGAAAAGGTAAGTGAGACTCCTGCGGGGAATCGCATTGACAATTGCAATTGGAATGGGCACAGGAAACTATATGGGCAGGGAAACTGGAATAGTAACAGGAACGAGAGCGAGACAGCATTGTCAACAGCAATTGCTTGCTTAATTATTATAATTATTAGCACTTTGTCTTCACAGTTGTCGTCGTCCTCGTTCTTCTTCTGGTCCTGTCGAGGACACGTTCTTCTTCGTCTGTTAGCTGCTGCTATCCATTCGCACTTTTCATTCACATTTTTTTACTCTTTCTTCTTCTTTGCAGGCGGCGCTTTACTCAGTGCGCTGGTACTTCGGCCAGGAGGAGTTCTATCGCTATGTTCCCCGCGAGGCGACACCTACATTTGTCTTCCCCGTTGCTGGCATTAATGTTGACGTAAGTGAAACTGAGCGCCCAATCACAGCAGCGTCCATATGAGAGATCCCATTGACAATACACCTATTGTTATTAAATTTATTCTTCCTGCAATTCGTACTTCATTCTTTTATTTAACAATTTGTCAATTAAGAGCACAAATCAGGCAAAATGTCTAGCAGTAAGAGCATATCTCGTCCGCTCTAGCAAAGCTTGCATTTTAACAAATGGAAATGCGAAAACATTCAAATATTGTGTAAATATTTATTTAAATGTGGACAATGGCGCCCAGGCGCCAAATGCAGCCAGGGGCAGCAACAATACCAATAGCGCCAGCCAGCAGCTCCTAGTTCTGCGTGTCGCTGTCTCGCTCTTTTCTGCTTCACTCGCACCATCTCTTTCACTCTCCCACTCACTCTCTCTGTCTCTCTGTCTTTCTCTCTTTTTGCCATACTAACTGGCAGTTATGCACGGGTTTTATTTAAAATTTATTTTGCTGTGTCGCGTTTCTGTTTGCGTATTTCAGTTCAGTGTGTGTTAGTGTGTATGTGCATGTGATCCTGTGTGCGTGTGTGTGTGTGTATTGTACACAATTTGAAAAGTGCGAATACAACTAACTGAAATATTGCGCAATGTGCAAAATAGTTTATGGTGCGAATAGAAACTAAAGCAGCGCCACCTCACGCTGAATACGTTTCGCATTCATGTTTGCATTTGTACCCTGCACTTTCAAATCCGAAAAGGTATATTGATACCATATACAATTTTCCATTTAATCCATAAACTTGCATTGCTGCAACTCAATGTAGCAAAGGAAATATATATTGTGTTAATAGTTATTATCGATAAGACTAGGGTATCTCATCGTCGATTACTTTAGCAGGTAAAGAGTCCGCATCCTTGTCGGCGGTAGCTTTCCGTGCTGCGCTCATTAATAAAAACAACAGCCGCAAAGTACGCAATAAATTCCTCCTCGAGTGCAAAGCGACAAAATTTTTCGGACAGCATTTAAAATGCTCCTCAAACCAAAAAGTATTTTCTACAGAACACGCTTGTTCAGTTCAAGTTGAACAGGACGGAAGCTAAATTAAAAGCGAAATGCTTGACTCTATGGCTAAGCGTTTCTTAGGACATATAATACTTATAGTGATTTGTCTGGGTGTACTTTTCGCAGAGCACCCGTCGACGTGTTGAAATTGCTTGAAAACAAATCGCTTGTCGTATAATCATAAATAAATAAAATTGAATTCGCCACGAACAATAAATAAATAACTTTCTTTTTGCAATTTTTGTATACTCGAAATATAAATTGAAAACTCATTCGCCCGCATATAAAATTTCCAAACTCATTAACCAACACACCAGGAAACATTTTTCAAATTCGCAAGTGCCCAAACTTAAATAATAATAAATAATGGAATCGTGAGAAGGGCGATCGATGGAGCACTGTTTGCTTTAGCTGCCATATTGCATAACGAAACAAAAGCGAACTGCGCGCTTATAAAAATAATTTGCATTCCGACAATCATATTCTATCTCTGACTGCTATTTCCTCCCTCTGTATATATATATATATATATATATATATATATATATATATATAATAATATATCTGTATATGTGTGTGTGTTTCCGTTTGGCTTTGAGCCCCGAAAAGGGGAGGCAGGCCACATCAATCAGCGGTAGTAGCAATCGGACTTGATTAATTTGTCCTGATTGTGTCTTTAATTTGCACTCTATGTGGGAGCTGTGGAAGAGCAAAAAGAGCCAAAGTGGAGAAGTGCAAAAAAAAAGAAGAGGAAAAAGGAAGAGCTCGATGAATGCGAGAGAGCTCCGTTGAAATGTTAATTTGCCACTAATTGGCATTCAAAAGCATTTTCGCACTAATTAAATATTTCGATTACAGTTGTCTATAACTGGGATGGAGGGGTTGGCATGTTAATTAGTTTTCTCAATAGTTTTTATGGCATGGCTTATTTAGGCAGTGGATTGGAAACTATTCAAAGGCCCTCCTGCATTGGCATTGGAATCAATTCGCAAATTGTGTTGCCTACTTAGGGTGCCCGCAGTACAAGTGCCATTAAGTACAAAACTAAATTTTATTCATGCAAATTCGCCTCTCTCTCTCTCTCTCTCCCTCTCGCCCTGCCTTTCTGTGTGTCGAAACAAGCAAACTACTTGAGTGCAGTGAGTTATGAACCGCAAAAGGTGAAAAGCACACAGCCGCAGCGAGCGGGGCCCAGATGCCCCAGGGACGGGGGCTTGCCCATTGGTTAATGCAACTGATTAAGCAAGCAGGCCCGCTTTGCAATTAAGTTTGAAGGCTATTCGCTGCTTTGCGCCAACAGATGTTGGTCATGCTGAAAGGAAGCTTTTGAGAGTGAGTGTAAAAAGAATAAATAGAGAGCCGAGAAAAGAAAATGTTCCACATCCCAAGGCAACGAATCGAAATGAAGCGCCACGTTTTCTAATTTACATTGATAGCTGCGGCTGCGGCGGAGGCGGCTGCTGCTAACGAAGGCAAAATTCAAAGGCCATCTAGAGCCGCAAATGCAAATTGAAATGGAATTTTTAAGTTATGCCAAGGCAAACACCGAACACACACACACACACACACACACACACACACAATCCCACACTTGCTCGGCTGGCTGGGGTTACGAATGCTGTTGGCTGAGACAAGTCGACATGAGCAGAGAGCCACAGGCGAAATGATGGCAAGTACCATAATTGAGATTAAAACATTATAACTTGACTTGTTTTACTTTTCCTAAATCATTTCAAGCAGCTAAACACGCTTAATGAGAAAAGTTCAGCCCGCGCCTATTATGATTATGCACATGCATAAATATTAGTGAGTGAGTGTGAGTGAGTGTGTGGGTGTGTGTGGGCTGGTGGGCGAGACGTATAAAAAGATGGGCGAGCATTCAGACTCTCGGCCGCACTCAGGACAGCACTTCAATTGCAGCTGCTTCAGCTACTGCAATTGCTGCTGTGACTGACATGCTATGCACTTGTGGGCGTGAGCGTGGGTATGGATGCCACATGGCTAGCCGTCCGACCGACCGACCGACACACCATACGACCAAGTGCACTCCTGTCGCCCACTTGAGCGTTATTGGAATGTAAATGTATGCAGATCAGTAACAGGGCATGGGGTTAGCTACAAGGCGCCCCGCGATTTCACCCTGCGCGACGCGTCACGAAACTTCAAAAGTCATTCAGCATAGGAATATACCTTGCAACGGGCCACCCGCATACTCAGCTGCACACGTCACACGTCAGCGTCACATGTAAGTCGTGATAAAAAAGCAACAACGATGTCAGCAGCTCAGCGAGTACACAAAAAGGGAAATAATAATCGTCATGTTAAATGTAATTAAATTTTTAATTTAGAAACAGAGTCGGCCACGTTGGCAATCTTCAATTAAAAGCCACAATTACCATGGCCACCAGCTGAGCTGCGCAGGTTGGGGAAGGGGTGACAGTTCCAGGAATAGGATATGCCAAGTGCTCCAAACTTTTGCGGCTTATTCATTGTCCGCAACAATAAAAAAAATCCAAAGCGCGCCACCAAACGGCGGGCTTGGTCCTCGCACTCATCCTTGTTGTCGGTCTGGCCAAAAATGTGTGCCCTGAAAAGTTTTTGCTCACTGTCAACACGGAAGGAATTATTCCGCATTAAGTTTGCGGTAATGGCAGCGGCGGTCACACACCGAGTGTCCTCCGAGCAGCGAGCTAGTGCCCCGGCATTGTTGTTATTGCTGGCGTTTGCTTTTAACATTGTTAATAACCCGACACGCCTCCGCCGCGCATTTATGCACAGCAATGTGCCCTTAAAATTAATGCACTCTCCACTTGGCGCCTGTCGCTTGCCGCTCGCCACTCGCTGCTTGCAAGAACCAGAAAACTCAGACGGCAACAGAAGTGGCCAAAAACTTTGCGCCTGGCAGCACCCAGGCCAGACCTCCCGCTGCCGCAGGATCTATTTGACTTGCTTCGAGCCCAGGCTCCACCGCTGCCACTGTCTCTGGCTCTGTGCCCTCGTGGGTAGCCCTACAGCTCGGGCTGTTGTTAATTAGATGCACGCCGAGTGGGGAGGCAACAATCCTGCTGGTTGTTCCTGGCCTTCTAAGTCGCGAAAGTTTAATTGAGCACTGCATGGGGTGTGATATATGTTTCTAATTATGATTTTTTATCATGCTCGACAAAGCGTCTTCAGAATTGCAAATTAATTGCTAGTTCTTAACGTTATGATGGGAAATGCGAAATAGTTTTGCCAAGAGCACTCTGAAGTAATTATCAAAGTGCATAACCAAACGTTCAGCAACAGCTCACACACATATTTTGTCTTAAACGAAACTTTAATCCGCTTTCAGAACCAACTAATTTTGGCTATGTGCACTGCAAATATATACGATTCACATGTGACTAACACCCAAACAACAAAGTATAAATGATTTATTTAAAATAACTACCAAGCTTTTCCGGGCAATTAAGTTGTATATATATATATATATATATATATATATATATATATATATATATATAATAATTGCATAATTTAGTTAAAACCATAAAAGCCTTAAGATTCATTTCAAAATGGTTTTTGTTTATATTTCGTTTGCATATGAATTTTCATTTCCCGGAAAATCGACTGCCAAACTCCCCTCAAAATTAAACAAAAGTCATATATGCAGTTGTTGCTGTCAAAGCATTTGCAGTTCATCAACTCAAATCCACATTGGAATTTCTTAAAGCTAATGTTTTACTTAAGGAACTATTAGATAAGCAATAATATCCTAAGATTTTGTTGCCATTTGATTAGCATGATTTTATTGCTAAGTGCTCTTTATTAAATGAAGATGCTTACCAGAAGCATTGCTGGTTGCATGCCACATACTTTATGTTGCAGATAAATTTGTTGCACCGACTGCAGCTCTGTCGTTGCTGGCCTTGGCCAAAATGTTTGACAAATGGCCACAAATGAACATAATAAATAAAAATGGGAATTGCGAAATGCAAAACGTACTCAAGACAGGCACGGACCGTGGCTGTATGTGTGTGTACATATATAAAGATATATGCTGGTAACTAGCTGGTGGGTCTGTCCACGTGACATTGTCCATATCCCAGATCCCCGCAGCACTCTGGCTCGGCATTCAGATGGCGTGTGCCTGCGTCCTCAACAATGAGCACAATAAAAAGCAATGCATTTTCCAAACACCAAAAATTGTTTACAGCAGCGACAACAACAACAACTACAACAACTGCAACTGGCAACAACAAGCGCAACAAATAGAAGAAGAACAACCGCACCGGAAACATCTCATTCACTAAATTTGTGGTCGGTTTTTGCCTGGCGCACTGCGTACTGCGCTCAGCGTGTTAGGCAGTCGAACTTCTGAAATGCCAACGGGCAACTGTAAGCATGAACGGGAAAAGGTTGGGGAAATGAGGATAGGAATGGGGGCGGCTGAGTGGAAGCGGGAATGGAAGCGGGATCGAGCCGCCAACGCTAGCGCCGTTAGTTCCAACAAAGCTGGAGGCAACGGAAATTCGGAATGACATAATACGTGCCCATGTGTGTGCAAGTGTGAGGAAGTATGTGTATGTGTGTGAGTGAGTGTGAGTGTGACTGAGTGTGTGCGCAGAGTGTGTGGCTGGCTGACTACCGCGACTTGAGTTGATACAGCAATAATTCATAAAGTGTTGCATGCAAACGAGGCTGCAGCTGAGCCACACACATATTATGTCTATGTGTGTGTGTGTGTGTGTGTTGTGCATGCGACAGAGTTGGCAAAAATTAAAATTGCTGCACAACAAACAGCGGAAACTCAGCGAGGGGCCAACAAAAGCAATGAGAAGCGCGGCTGCAGCTGCAAAAGTGTGGGCCACACACACACACACACACACACACAAGCCCAAGGCTAGATGGGCAAGAGGACATGGCAACGGGGGCATTGCAACGCATTGTATTCTTACAACTCGACGTTGGCTGCTCAGCCGGCGAAGCGGTTTTGCAGTAAAGTTATTATTTCATAAAGCCAGAATTATTGAAACAATACTTTACTCTCACACTCGCTTGCACTCACACACACCCGAGCACACACACACACACACAAACGCACGCACACTCGTGTGCTTGTCATGTGAAATTGTGCTTTAGCAGCATAATTTTTTATGCAACAGAGTTGCAGCTGCTACAACTAAGGCAATAAAAAATATAAATAGAAATTAAAAGCCGACAAACAAACAAAAATAAAATCAGGAAAGAACCGCAACGAGAAAAACTTTTTCAACGCGACAAAAGCAACTTGAGTTGAGCTGAGTTGAGTTCGGTTGAGGAGAGTCGCGCTGAGCTAAGTTGGGATTCAATTTTCTAGCCTACGGCCAGGCAGAACAGCTAAAAAAGTCGCAACATTTTCATATGAGTAACTAAAATGTGAATGTGTGTCTGTGTGTGTGATTCGAGTGGGTATATAATTCTTCAAAATAGCAGACATTTGTGTTTGTTGGCGCGCTTCCTGGCACTGCCACTTCCGTTTCCGCCAGCCATGAAGCAGAGCAACAACAGAAACAAAGTCGCGTGCAATTAAATAAATATGATAACAACGCGACGCAACCATCATTCCAGCCAACCGCTGAGAACAACAACGGGGATGACGTCAACGACAAACAGTTAAATAAATAAAACAAAAACTGGAGAGAGGGAAAGACAATACTTAAATATTTATCCTGTTCACATATACATGTATATATACATATAGTTGTAAATGAATAAATATATTTTGATAACATAATTAACATCATTTAATGCCTTGAAAGAGTTAAGCAGTCGTAAACGTGGTAAATTGAAACTTATCCATATATATTATATATATATATATATACTATATGGCCACGCCAGGATAAACTACAAACTTTTCGCAGCTTTCATGGAGTAAACCGAATTGAAAGGAAAACACTTTCCATGGAGTTATATAATGTTTTGTGGTTATTTATGTTTTGTAGGATGCCAACAGATAGCGCCATGAATAATGCATAATTATTCAAAGGAGCTAATCCTGTCCACGTTGAACATTGTAATCACTATCCATCCAGCTGTGCAACAGGCATTCGTGACCCTCGCCAACTGCGAGTGCTGCTATCCAACTGTGCAGACGAACTAAATTGTTGCACTCATAACTCGTACGCCCGGATGCCAAATGCGGCCATTACTAAGCTACATTCTGTGGCATATCGCACATTTATTCATAGCTTACACATAGTAGCGAGTAAGCCCGAGAATACACATGCGTGCACACATGTGCGAAGCGCCACAGAAAGAGAATACACACGCATGGAAACATGCAGAAACCTTATCAATACGTTTCACATTTGTTTTCATTTTACGATTGCGTAACGAGATCAACGTCGACAAATCGAAAAGCCACTAAAACCACAGACCACAGGGGCAATGCACAGTGCCCTGCGCCAGGAGGCGAGCGGCGAGAGTCGGCAGCCATGAGCCAATCCCAATTTGCCGAATGGAAGCCGCGAGCGACTAACCAGCTGAGCTCCTGGCTCGATGGCGCTGGCAAAGGCACTGAGTGCACCAATGGTCCCGTTATCGATGCTAATGTATGAATGAGCAAAAGCAACGAGTTGGGCTTGCCTGACTAGGAGATAGTCGAAAGGGCTATGCATCGCTTGGAGATAGCCAAAAAGGGCTATGCCTTTGAAAGGAAGCATATAGAGAGATTTTAGATAGTATATTGCTTGCTCCTCTTTAACTGATTTGCTATTATAGTAAATTGTATAATAAATTATATATATTATATATATTGTTCTTTCCTCATACATATTCCTACCTGCTTTTACCACTGCCAATAGTTCAAGGGTATAAACGAGACAATGAAAAGGGATAACAACACATGGCCATGGTGCCTTTGCTCAATGGCAACAACAACGGCAAAGGCAACTAAATAAAAAGCTAGGAGAGCAATGCGCTAAAGTGTTGAAACAATCGTAAAAAACTGTGGGGTGCGTGCAGCAGAAGTTGCACAATGGCGAACTGACTCAGGCTCCGGAGCTGGCAACTAAAAGTGCCAATAGCAGGGCAGGCCGACTACACAGAGGATTAGTCTAGATGCAAATGAACAAAAAACATTTGCAGCATTGGGCGGCATATGCAAAGCGTAAAAGGCTTTTCTGCACTTAAATGCAGGCTCCTCAAATCTGCAACACAGCGAACAACACACACGTTAATCGCGTCTGCTGCTGCTGCTGTTGAGTATTTAAAGTGGATTTTGAGCAGCGCACAGTGCTTGAGTTGAGCCAAGTGGCCCAGCGGTTGCGGCCAATTATCTCTGCAAATTCACAATTTGTTGGCTGTATTGCAGAAATCTAACGAAGATGGGTAATCTCTCTCTCCCTCACTGACCCCTTCTCTATTTGCAACATGAATAAATAGTGCAAGGGGAACATTTCAACTTCTGAATCTATAGTTGAATGCAATCAAACAATGCACAAGAAATTTAATTGATTTTAACCGGACCACGTATGAAATTGACTTAGTTTTATTCTTAATTTTGCTCCTTGCAAAATGAGCTAGGTCGAAAATTCAAAACTAAATTAAGTAGATTACATATTCTAGGCAGCATGCTCATCATTTATTGGCAATGACGAATCGATACGAATTTTCGACTTAAAATCTTGATTTTTCTTCCCTTGGATGCTGATTAAGCATAGGGAGCCTGCATGCAACGAGTATGATAAACAAAATGGCCAAGCCACATGACGTCCTCAATTACGGGCTCTTGAACGCAATTTTACGTTTTAATTCAATTTAATTTCATCAATTTAAAATGCAAGCGTTATGCAAGGACTGAAATTGAATATTTGAATAAAATGGGGATTTTCGTTGCAGCTTACCAACTCGGATGCGACGTCGGTCACCCTGAAGGGAGTCACACGGGATCTGACCGGTGGCTATCAGTGCGAGGTGTCGGAGGATGCGCCACTCTTTCATACGGATATACGCTCAGCCCATATGCAGGTAATTGAGCTGCCCAAAGACGACCCCGCGATGCAGGTGGACAAGAAGGTGATTGGCGTCAACGACAACTTTAAGGCAGTGTGCACTGTAGGTCCGTCCTATCCGCCGGCCAACATCACCTGGTACATCAATGGACGTAAGGTGGGTAGCAGCTATTATAGGTTTTTTGATCGCCAGGAATTGATCTGTTAATACCGTGACACAGGTATACAAAACACCGCTACAGCGCATAACACAGGACGCATTCGAGGGCTCAACCACATACTCTTCGCTAGAAATCTATCCGCATAGCCAGGTGCTGCAGGGCTTCTTCCAGGCGATGCCCAAGTACCAAACCAGCATACTGCTTCTCTGCGAGGTCTCCATATTGCACGTGTTCCACAAGAATGTTCAGCAACGCATTGGGCTCAGCATGGCCCCACCCACAACCATCTCACCTAATTTGCTGGGACTCGAGGGCTCCAAGCGCTACGTGAATGGCGATCCGGACAATTCGGCACTGACTGGCGCCGCACAGTGCAGCTACAGCGCCATTGGCGTGTTGACTCTTGCCGTGGCAACCCTACTGGCGGCTCAACTGTGACCGGAGCACAATGGATATGCCACATAAGCAAATGGTCGAACAGACACAATAATACCAGCAGCAGCAGCAGCAGCCACAACAACTGGCGCAGACTTTGAGTGGGCAGCCCGTAAAGTATAATTAAAAAATAACAAATGCAAACAATGCACAAAAGTGCAGCAAAATTATAAAAAAGCAAGAAAATGAAAAAAAAAAAAAACAAAATATAAAAAAAATAAAGAAAGGAAATGTTTTGAAAACGTTAACGGGCTCCCGTTCTGAACGCGGCGGAGCATGTCCTTGTGGGTAACCCTTTTAGTTTCAGTTGTGTTGTTGTTGTAAGTTTACAAAATAATTCCATGGTCATGCGTTTAAAATGAATGTATTTCACTCTGTCGCAGGAGAAATATTACGTCTATGATTGAATCCCACTCGTTTTAAAGTAACTACTGAAAATTAATCAAATCTGAGCTGAAAACAGGAGATTAAAAAGCGCCCGCGGCTAATTACACTCACAACAAATCAGCGAACGGCTATGAAATGTTTAAATAATTGCTAAAATACAAGAAAAAAAAGAAAAATAAATATACTTAATGCATATAGGGCTAGCGGCATGTTGTGGGCGTGCTGTGATGTCAAACTCTGCAGAGAGAATATAAACATAAACATAAATATAAATAAAATCAATAAACTAAATAAACAAATCCATGAATTTGCAAAACAAAAAACACACTCACACACTCTTGCAAACTAATTTACATTAAAAGTAACAAAGAAAAAAGCAAAAACAAAAAACAAAAAAAACAAAAACAAAAAATAAAACAATTAATAACATAAGTCAAAAATAATTTAACGTTAAGTACACCCTACCCTCCAACAACCGCAGCCTAGATACGTAAGCTATGTAAATATAATTTGTAAAAAATTAAAAGCAAACAAAGAATGGGAAAGTAAAAACCATAAATGAGATGAACGCAACAACAATACATAGACACATGCGAAATTGGATGGCACTTTAAATAACGAATAAAAAAAAATAAAAGTAAACAAACATTAATTAATGCTCGAATGGGAGTCTAATTATAACATAATAATAATAAAACAATAGTTATATGGAACTCCCAATGCGTAATGTGGATGTAAGTAAAGCTATTTTAATTGATTTTTCGCGTTGCGGTTAATTTGCAGGCTTTCTGTTATCAATTTTTTAATTTTGTGTAGCAATTTGTTTGCCCTTTTCGTGTTAGTTGTGAAACATTCTTGTTATCTGCAGAAGATGAGCTCTATTTTACGCTACATTTAAATATATTTATATAAAACATGTTTAGAGTAATTGTAAAACTTTAAAAGATACAGTTAGTTAAGTGTTAGTCGAATACAAATGCGAAATAAAATGAAAACCAGATGAAATTAATATTGAAAGCAGAGCGAAATCTATGAATAGGATAAACTACAAGGGCTTGTGCGAGTGGCCGCATCCTCTTCTAGCTGTAAAAAGAGAATTTATGCACTCCATGGAAATTCCTTGAAGTTCAGCAACTACTTTTCCAAGTAGCTCCGAACTTTGCCATGCGTAAGCCTCTTTTAAACTAAGCAGATTAAATTAATATATTTAAAGAACGGAATCAAAACGAAGCGAAACACATCCGTGTGGGCTTAAATAGCAAATCAAACGTCAAATGAAAATGTTGAAAAAGAAAAAAAAAGAATTAAATGTAAAATCAAACTAAATTACAGGAAAAACAAAAACAAACAAATATTAAAAGTAAAGTTAAACGAAATAAGAAACAAAAACATAAACAATGGCAAACAGAAGTGAAGGCAAGAAAAGGATATATTAAAGAAAACGCATAACTATAATAACTATATGAGTTGTAAGGATAAAAAGTAATTAAAAATTTGAAGCAAAATCAAAGCACGCCATAGAAGACAAAAATAAAAGCGCCAAAGCGTAAAGAACTTAGCTCAAAATTATTAATGATAATGTCAAAATTATATGATGAAATAAAGAAATAAAATAAAAATATTAAAGCGAGTTTCATTAACATTAATTTAGGATTATGGAGAAACCATAAATGAAAAATTGAAATTAGGAACTCCAAGAGACAGATGTTTCAGTATTTTAACTATATATATATATATATATATATATATATATATATATATATAATGTGCTGTGAAATTCATCCATCAATATATTGGTAAATAACATATGAAGGCATTAAATATCATTCTTACCAAAAGAAACAAATTGTTCTCCAAGAGCACCAATTCTACACAACAATCCGCACACATTGTACTCTCAATAGTATTTTGAAAAGGGATGCGAGTTGCAGGTAAGGCCAAATGACTACAAGCGTTTCGAATCCACTCAATTAATTCTTGTTGTGCTCTAAGTGTCGACGCAATTATGGCATAAGCTCAGTGCTGGGCGGGCATAAGAACCGTTTATGTATCTCATTGTATAATTTGGGCTACGACCTACACATAAGCACACAGGCGCACCTACGCAATCAGGCTTGTAGCAGATCGGCGGAGACAGCCGTGTTGGCGCAGCCAACACTTGCTTTTAAGTATGTGTAGGGCATCTTCGCAAGGCAAGGTGGCGAGTGCTTGGCAAACAGACACAAGATAGCCTTTGCACAAATCAGCACAGGCCGTTGCTAGGTCCTAATATGCTGGCGTGGCTCTGAGTGGGGCACTGCTGCGACATCCAGCATGTTTTGTAAATTAAGCAAACAAATTAAGTGCACTTGGCTCACGGGTCTCACATGTGGCGTTTTATGTTGTGCTCCTGTAAACACATTGTGATTGTAGCAAAGCAGTATATCAAAACACTCGCGCACAGTAGTGGGGCTTTGTGTCGCCCTTGAGCAGCACTGCCACCCGCTGCGCCCAAGGACACTGGTAAAGGTCCCAAAGCCCCGCCCCGCCCAGACTAGACCAGACCACATGCACACGCACACGTTAGGGTTAGTTTGTCTTAATTAGCTGCTGCTGTTCCAGATTCAGCAGACGCAAAAGCCGTACAATATGCAGCCGAAGTATGCACGCGCATGTGTTATAGACACGGCAGCTGCAGCAACAGCAAACAACAACAGCCTGGCCCCTATCGCTTACCTGCCCATAATATTTACGATCCATTGGTTGCAGCTAAGACGCAGCCACTTTACCCATTACCCGTTTCCCATCTCCCACTCCCAGCTCCCTCATAATTGTGCAGTCATTCTCATCGTGCTGCTTAAAGTTCATCTTCTACGCATATAGCGCAGCTATCGACACACCCACTCACACACGTGTGTGCACACTTGGCGTATGCGTAGCGCAAAATGAAAAGGCAAAATGTTAGCGCCTGCTGGAGCTATACAAAGGGATTAAAGAACAAGTGCCACAAGAATGCCTCCCAAACTTAAGCTCTAAACGACACGCTGTGAATTCTGCAAAAACTTTTCTGACACAGCGAAAATTTGAATCTGGGGTCGCTCTTAGCAACCGAGCAGCAGCTATTCACACATGCTCTACGGCTTTAAAAGATGGCTTTAATGGAAAACAAAATATTATTTTTCGGCAACTCAATAGCTTTTCATTAGATACGGAATTGCTTTTTTTTTGTGTGTTCTGTTAAAGTATGTATAATCTATGTAAAAATACTAATCAGCTAAAACATATGATGAGAGTGTATGAAAGCAACTTGATTTTTGTTTGTTAAATGTATTTTAATATTTTATGTTTGTTATTGATTCATAATTTATGAAAATCGAAGGTTTAATATTTATTTTTTTAAATAGAGTAGAATAGAATGTATTTCTAGGCCAAGCTTACCAATTCGCTATTGCCGCCCAGCAAGGCCGCTGCATAGATCAAACAACGCATTTGTAAAGCTTACATATGATATATCTGCGATCTACAAAAGTAAGCCGCTCTATCTTTCTATGTGTTTCTGTCGAATTTTGTTATTATTGATGACTGTGGCCGGGCGGAATACACAAATGGGCTGTAAGTTAGCATCAGTGCATGTCAGGGCAAATCTGAGAGTTGGTCTTATAATTAAATGCGTATCGGCCAACAAATAATGTAAATGCGTGTGGGCTATCCGAGCTTTGGCAAAATGAGTTGCATATTTTGAAGCATTTTGATCGGCGCTCGGAACGTTTATGTTTGTTTTACTGCTCTCATTGGGGCGTGGCAGCGCAGAATGATTTGGTTTATGGCCGCTGCATGCATTTAACAACACTGGCAGCAACAACAGCCAGAGAAGCGGACAAAATTGGCTGGCAGAGCGAACCCAAAAACATTGTTAAAATGTAGCGAAATTTGTAGATTTATAGCGCGCTAATCGCGGCCAAACAGCAACGGAGTGGAGGCGTGGCACTTTAGGTGGGCGTCTATCGCAATGTTGGTGCTACGAATTGTATATTGTAATGGAAATTGAAATGCAAATGCCTGGCCTGACATTTACGAGTACAGCTCCCAGTGACAGTATCCACAACAGCGCCAGCAGCAGCAACAGCAACAGCAACTGCAACAACAACAACAACAACAACAGCCCTGGAAAACTCTGCCAAAAAGTCACCAATAAAATGTTGCAACTAAATGCGGCGCCATTGTCATAGACGTTACTTGGCAGGCGGCAGGCAGCAGGCGGCTGTCGGGCTTTTGGCCAACATATTTTCAATTTGTAAATGCAAAACAAGACGCTGGCCACGCCCACAACAGCCAAGACAGCCTATAAATTTTGCAGCTCTCTCGCCTGCGGGTTGCAAGCCAAGCGTAATTAGTAAGCGAAACCATTTCAAGTAAGTCGTTGCAATGAATTCAGCCCAGCCTAAGCTGCAGCTCGGCCGCAGCTCAACTTTCTTCTGCAGGCCGTAAGCGTTTTACTACCCCGTTATCTGGCAGCTTGTGCCAAAGCTGTTGATGACCATCTTTTATGGCAGCCAACCGACATGCCTTGGACATGAAGTTGACGGCCACGTGATGAATGCTGCTCCCAGCAACAGCGATGACAGCTCCTCATAAATTCCGTAAGCGATACTACGCAATCGAAGCAAGTGAAGGATGGCGAAGATGGGGAGGATGGGGGAGGACACCTACGTGTAATTGGCAAGCCTTCGATTTGCTGTCATAGATCGCCCCATGCTTTACTTCAATACACACATTCAACTATCGTGACTCTCAAATCCAATAAATTCGAAGAAATTGCGATGAACGGTTTATTACCATTATACTACAACTATGTCGGCTTATGGCTTCGTCAAAGGCTCATAAAACACAAACGTTGCTGAGGATTGAAGTCACTTTAAAGTTTTTAGGTAACGAAAATGTCGGCGCACTCGAGCTTGCCTTGACTTCATAATCAGATTGCTCCGCCAGGCGCTCAGCTCCTTACTCTTGGTAGTTAGCTATCTGTTTTGCAGGTAAAGTTGCTGGCAACACAATGAAAGTCATTTTAGTAAATTGACTTTTCGTGTTGTCTCAGCCGCTGTTTGGGGTTTGAAAATTTGTTAATTTTGCATTGAATTAAGACGAAATCTTCTTACACTGGCTTATAAAACTAAACAGCTCAGCATCCACAACCCTTTCACAGCTCAACAAATTGCTGTTGCTTCCCTCGGGTCTGATGCCTGGGCGCATCGACGAGCATGTTTTCACATCAGATACTGCCAGCAGCATTAACAGCAACAATAACAAGAGCAACAACATCAACGACTGCTTTCAATGCTTCACCACAGTTTATTATTTTTGTTCATCAGCTGAGCCTTCTTCATATTTGCCCCATAGACTGGTGTAGACACTTTTTCGGCCCACCCACTTGCGAACAGCCGAGCAGCTGCTGATTGGGCCAGCTGAAAATCCTTTTGTAGCAACAATTTGCCGCGCAAAGATTAAAACTTTTAATTTGCTTTTAATTAATTAAGTTGAAAATCGCGGCTAGAAGTCACTGGAACCGAGCTGTGCCGCCTTTCATGCGCTTCAACAAGCTGCTCCCGCCTTCCCCAACGCAACATCAAGCCAAATGTGCCGCGCTTTTATTGTTTTACATGCTCCGCACAGCTCTGCGGAAACTTCGGGCGATGGTTTCTGGGAAATTAGTGTTGAATTCTGTTTGTGAGGTCGCTTAACTTCATTCGCCCGCGGCTTAGTTGCTGCCATTAAAATTCAACTTGATTCAATATGCTTTCAGGCCATCAAAGGAAACTGTTAATTGCCAGTGACATAAGTCTGTGCGACTAAAATAATAAGACCCGATTGCCATTGTCTACATAATTTATATTTTATGGTTTAAGTTTTATATTTCCACTCATATTAAACTTGCAGATTTATTCAGGCGGAATGTGTTTTTTCGATTCTAATATACAACTATTTTCGATTGATTCCTCAGCAAATAGTTGAAACTTCATTTCACTGAGAATTGTTTTAGTTTCTGTGGCTTTGCTATATTTAAGCGCAAAGCCAGAAAACTATTGAACTTTTGTCTATTTAGAATTGAACTGCACCCAAAACTTTGGTATTCGCCTTATGGAAATTAGTTTTGATTTAGTTAAAGCTGCGGCTAAATCAGAAATTAAATATACACGGCTATCAGTACCAGACAAATATGTCTGCTATAAAAGCAGTTAAAAAATATTTCGTCCCAAACGAGAAACAAATAATACGTTTTAGCGCGACGGCCACGTTTATCATTTTGATTTTGTTAAATTTATTTCATTTATTCATTTAAAAACAAAACATGGTATAAAATAGACTGGATATGAGCTTCCACTCAGATATCGAAAATGAATACAATTAAAATACCAATGCAGCAAAAATACCAATATTGGCTTATTGTTTCCTTGAATATCTCCCACTGCCTCCACTACTATTGATTTTTAGCTTCCTTCGCCCAAATACTTAAATTAACTAAATATCTGTATAATATTATAGAGAATATCACTGAACTGATTAATATGTATAAGATGTACAAAGTTTGACAAAAAACTCCATTCATACAAATTGAATATGTCATATATTTTACAACATTTCTGGGACACATATGTAGTAAACGAAATTATTTTCAAATGCAAAGAAAATTCGACAAAAATTCCATGCGAGATGCAACTTAATTTGAAGAGCATTCGATTCTTTTGGTTATTGCTGTTACATTTCCTGCTGCCTTTTACGCCTCGCTGCCAATTGGTGCTGCGCTGTTTCCTTACATTGTGGAATGTTGCAACTTTTATGCTTCTAAAATGACTTTCGCTTACACACACACACACATGAACAGACAGGCGTATACGCTTTTTTGGCTGTGCCTCACGTGCCCTGCCGCTCCTTTGTGTGCCCAACGTGACGGAAATTAGCGTGGTGTGTGATGTATGTATGATGCGCGAGTGTGTGTGCGCCACTGTGTGTATAATCGCGACTTGGAGCCATATTTATTTTTCCACTGTACTGCAGTTATGATTGTGCAAACAGACAGACTCACTCACATAGTACATCGGCACATGCCGTTCGTTCAGTGCGCATCTTTTCGATTCCAGAATTTCAGAATTGTTGCTATGTACACACTTATTTCATGCTTTCTGTATGAACTGACTTGCTGCGCCCTGAACCCTAGGCTCTGGGCCCATGCCGCGGGTCCTCTGGCGATGTGATTGATGTTTGCACGAAAGCTAACCCGCCCAAAGGGGTGGCTCTGCCTCCCTCCCTCCTCTTCCCCCTCTCCAGCAGTCCCAGCCGCAAACAAACATTTTACATTTTGAGCTCGAGCCACTTTTGGTTCGGTGCTTCATTTTATTCAGCAGCCAAAACACGAAATTGCGCATATTTGCCTTGCTCTCACACCAGTACACCAGCACACACCAGCACACACCAGCACACACGCAGCACTCTACTACATACACAGTCGCACATGCATAGACGTCATTCTTTTATCATAATTTCGGCATAGCACGCCTCATAAAATTTGTTTGCCAAAAACATTTTCACTTCATTTATTAGAGAACAAGAAAAAGCAAAGCCCGTCGCTTTCCCGGAGAGCTGCCATTTAACAAATTGCATTTCGCCTTAAAGTGTGTGGACTGCGTCTTTAACAGCAGGTGCCGTCACTCATCTTGGCCAATTTAAGCGCGACAGAGGTGGGGAGGAGTGAGAAAGCTTTGTGCGTTAATTGCTTGAAAATGAAAACATGAAATTAAATGAAAACATTGTTGGACACAAGTGTCTTGCGTACATTACTCATACGCCTCGCAAAACCGACAACCACCGCATGCAGGTAATTATTAAAACTTTCTGCCGTTGCCCTGGCGCAAACCGCAGCTTCTCTCACATACGTATATTCATATTTGCTCAGGTTTCCGTGTGCCTGTGTGTACGCACGCATGTCGCAGACAATCAAGTAAATTTCTTGAATGGCTTCCAGCCCAGTGTTGCGCCGTGTCTGCATGAATATGGAAATTATATAGTACCTATCGGGCTGGCAGCAGCAACAGCAACAGCAGCAGCCGCTGGCCGCTGGCCGTGTGATAAGTGACAAATAAATGCGCTTTCCATGTGCTCGTTGTCTACGTGGTGCTTGTCCTTGTCTGTTTATTCCTCGAACCTGACAGATGCAGCAACTGGCCGCTGACACTGGCCCCCGCCTGCTTCGCCATCGCCTGTTAAATATTGCAAAATATTTCACTCTGCCAAACGATGCAATTATGAAAAATTCGCGTGAGCTTCATGTGCGGGCGACATCGAATGTGCGACTGTTCGTCAGTGCGTCGCTTGTGTATAATTTCGAGTGTTTTTCTACCGCAAAATTGCTTGCATATTTTAATGAAACTACCACATGACGGCTGCCATCGGCCAGGACATGCCCCTGGTGAATGGGCAGCGAGGACTGTGGCCAATATTTGTTGATCTCGAGTCGTCGTCCTCACATTGCAGCCGTTGACACCACATCCTGCCAGTCAGGCTGTCAAAAAAAAAACAAAAACAAAAACGAACAAAACAAACATCAGAGGCATATTTAATTAAGAAAATTTTATTCATTTTTTATTTAACAGAAAAGACAAACTGTTCTGCTCACTCAACAGTGTTCGCAGCCATTGTGATTATCCTGACCTATTTTAACCAATATATACATATACTTATAATTATGGCTGCATCAAATAATTGAATATGTTAATCATAATTACGAATATGTGTCCACAATGAAAGTCAATTTAATTACTCTGAAGTGCAGGCAGCATCAAGGGTGAGGGCATGAAGCAGTGACAAGTGCCAATGTTCCTATGAAATAATTTGTGTTCAGGTGGATCACATACTAAGAATACCTATTCACGCCATGTCCCCATTTGATATTTCTAGTTAATTTTTGGCAAATCAATACAGAATATCAACAGCTATAGGCAGAGCCATAAACAGAGCCTGAAGAGTCAAAGTAGAGCCAGAGCTCGACCTCAACCCAACCAGAGCTCGACCACAGCTCAGCAAGAACTCGACCTGGGTCCGACCAGAGTAGAGCCAAAGCAACCCCAGAGTTAAGCCAAAACGTTCATGTAGACAGATGGATGGAGAGCAAGGCAGACATTTCACAAAGCTAATATATTCATTCCACTTTAATGAATAAGTATAATAATGATTGCCAATAACTGTCTCTCTGATTTTATATTATAAAGTAATTAACGAAAATACCACAAGCTACATTGATTTAAGAAAAACCCTTTGTTTGAAGAGTAACAAATTCTGGCTCAATATGCATATGCCAATTTCATTCACAGCAACTAAACTTGGCCTGCTAGGTCCGCAACTTTAAAGAATTCAGAAACTGTATCAATAGTACGGATTGCCATCCGCTTCAACAGCTATTCATGAGCCAATGGTATTACCAGCTATTTTCTATGACGTACACGTGACAACTTCTGCGAGCACTTGCCTCGGAAGCGAAAAAGCCAAATGAAAACACGTGACGCGATGCCAGCAATTGGTAAGCAACAAAGCTCCAGCTTTGAATTATGACCAACTGGGTCGCATACACAAGCAGCCAGATCGCTGGCAGCAGCAGGGGCGGCAGCAAGAGCAGAGCAAGGAGCAAAAGCAACAGGAGTAAGTGCAGGTCCAGCCATGCCCGAGAATCCAATGGCCACGTTTGCATTTCAATTTTGGGTTTTCTGCGCGTTTTTTCTATCTTACTGAGATTTTGCACTAAGATAAAATCATAAATCAACGCTGAATCAGGTAAATAAAAATAAAGCTCAGAGCGCGTATGCAAATTGAACAGACACTGAGCGACTGCGAATCTTTGCTTGAGATTCGCTGGCGCAAAAATATGATAAAACTTAAGACAGTCAAAAAGTTTTTGACTTTTCAAAAAACTTTTTTTTTGCATAATATTGTTGCAACCAACTTTGCTTTTAAGTAAGTAGCCGACTTTGTGTTTCCACGGCATGGCTCAGTATGTGTGTGTGCTCGTGTGTTCGTTGCCAGTAAGCGAATGGAAATATCCGTCCAATTACTGTGCCGTTAATTGGCCTAAGCGTCAAACAGCATGGTTAATGTAAAAGCAAAACAGGTTGCAGCCGTGGCAAACGGATTAGTCCAATAACGGGCACTGCGAGCACACAATATAGGCTACAATCGCTTTAAAATTTGGACTCGCTGTAAATAAGCTCTTTATACCCTAAGCTCATTTCAAATGAGAGCTCTAGTGAATAGTGCTTCAGTGAAAATGGCATTAATAGGAGGCGAAACGGGGCGTGGCTGAATACAGATGTCTGTTGTGAGCACAGAAATTTCGAATGTGGAGACCTCCCTCAGAAAACATATTTCAAACACCACAGACTACATTTCATTAAAACTACTACTATATTTTCATTAAAAATTAAGTTTATAAAAAAAATTTTAATTTACTAATATCCCATTATAAAAGGAAGCAGAAGTGGAGCACATTCAGAATGCATGTCTATGTTGCTTTCTTTCTAAGGCTTAATGTTCGTTTTATGCGTTACAAAACTTTTTTATTAATTTTCAGTTTTAATGTTTTTACATTTATTTTACTAATTGCAGCTTAAATGTACACTTAATTAATTTTTTTAAACAAATTCAGAAAAACACATAAATATGCTGCTTCGCTTTGCTCACCATTTGACTCGCTTCGAACGCAGTTGAAACGTTGAATTTAAAATGGAAATTAATATATTATGGACATATATAAACAAATATATTTTCATTAGTCAAATGATGGCAGTCCACAATTATAGTATTAATTAATTGGTAATTACGCATCTAATTGATTGCGTAGCTCAGTGTAACACGATTTGAAGAATGGCAACGATGATTTCTGATCGATTGCCGCTTCGGTTTGGGTTTCGATTGGCTAACGATTTTCTGAGGCGTAGATTCATTAGATAACCGCAAAATGCACAATCTCAGGCTTCAGTGTAGTAGAGTGTAGAGCGCAGGATAAAGCTAGAGATGTGTATCAAGTGAACTGCATTGTACTGTCTGCGGTTTAAAGCCCTATTCAGTTGCAATTTAGCATTTCAGGCTTTGTCCCCGAGTACACAAGAAATTTTCAGCAACACACATGAGCACCGACTGCGGGCAGACTTGATTGAATAATAAACACATTTGCTGCTTATTGGTGGAAGGCTTACAGGAAGTAGAATCAGAAGGATTTATTGAAGTCGCACGGGTAAAAGCACAGCTTCAGAGTATATCACAATACTGCCAACGAACTATGGACCATATAAACAACAGCCAAAATGTTTCTGGACTGCGACACTGGAAGCTTCAGTTCTTCAGTTCAACGCTGCAATCCCGCCCGACAAGCAGCTTGACCTTAAGTTCTCCATCGATTCTCCATCGAGCAAAAGTTCTTGCAAATATACTGAACGAGAGCTCACCTTCAGTGAAAATATGGTAAACACTTAAAGCAGCTGGAAGAGGCAATAGATTTCAATATTCCGTCTAGAAAATTTCAATATGCCCATATAGTGTAAAATTTATATATTTCGTATATTATAAAGTGTATATTTGTGAGCTTTAGTGCAATGTAAAACAGTTTAAGGACTTTGCTCACTTAATGAACGTATGTATTTTGCAAGGATATTGATGAATATATTGGGCTATAACGTTCCGCAGGCCAATCATAGCATATGTGTGTGCAGTAAGTCGAGTCTGTCTGTTAAAGACATCCAGTTCATTTGCATATTCATGACAAGAAGTAATTTAAATGGGAATCCACCTTGGGACTAAGCTGAAAATGGAACATGATTACATTCAGATAGTTGAAAGTGATTCCAATTAAATCAACGGTACTTCAAGTAAATATGATATGTTTTCACTACGTCAATATCACACCTGGGTCACAGGACATTTTCGAGCTCCTGGCACTTGCAATTAAGCACATTGACACACATGTGCATACCTAATGCTTGCGGCTAATTACGTATGTGCGTGGAGGCAGGCGAGTGCGCGTGTGTGTTGATATAACGCTTGGCATCGCTCCAGAGTTATTAAGCGTATATGCAAACAAGGCGCGAGCATCCTTCAAGCTGTCTCAAAGCTATGCGGGGTGACTGTTTATCCAACTTATGTCTTGCAGACAGAAGACGCAAGCGGAAATAGCAGAGCGCAAACATACCTACTTATAAAATACGACACATACACAGGAACACACTCGCATACACACAAAGCCACACTCACAAACACAAGTCAATAAATTCTCATTTCGCGTGCTGCGTAAAGCATTTCACCTGTAAATAAAACGTACCTTTTGGCACAAAGGCAAGCAACGCAATAATAAATACAAATAAAATCATGACAGATAAAAATTACAGCCACAATGTGCCGTATGGGTAGCTCGGCATTGCCAAACAATCTATATTAAGTATACGCACAGTTTGATCCATGCATTTTAATGATGCTGCTGGAGCCTGCGGCACTTCAACAGACATCCAGCCAGAGCCGTAGACACCAACCTGATTTCCTGTCTGCCTGCATCGATGACAAAACCTTCATTTATTTCAATTAGTATTGAACTCAGCTGTCGTTGCGCCCGCCGGCTAGAATGGATCAAGGCGTAGCTCTCTCCCTTGAGCTAGTGTCAACAGCAAACAACTGGCTGTGGATTATTGAGAGCTAAGCAATGCATCTAATTCTGTGGATTCTGCTGTCCTCAGCAGTCGAAGCAAGCCAAAAGAAGCAAATCGATTCCTATTTAAAATTGCAACATCTTTAAATTAGTTTACTCAAGCGCTCGCTAACTAGTTCTATATGAAGTGCATAAATATATACATATGTGTGTGTATAGAAATGGAGATAGATATATTTCCTTTCCTGTGGCGTATCCAAGCAAAGGCAGTTAACTTTGATTGAATGCAAACAGACCGCGATGCCATCACCCGAAGCATTGCCATCTCAATCAAAGCAGCTGACGCAGCGTCTTCAATTGATTTCAGCGGCAGCTGTTAAGCGTCGTGGGCGAGGACGGCGACAAGGATGGAGGCTGTGGTGCAATTGCTATACTCAAAATGTACTCAACAATAAGCTTCATGCGGCTGTTGCTTAGAAGTTTCTAATGTCGAAATGCAGTGTGCGCGCCCTCAGCAATTGCTCTGCAAATATTTATATTTCTATATTTCACTTAAATTGTTATTAAGCCAATGGCGACCATCCAGCTTGACGGAATCACTTGACCTGGGCGGATGTGGGCGAGCTACAGCGCAAGCCTGGGCTTCGGTGCTTTCCAGGCAACGTCCCTGGCACGTTGCTAATGTGCATGGCCATTAAGTGAGCGCTGCGTGTTTTGTTTACGCAACGCGCACGCCCCAAAGGAAGTAAACACTTTTACCCCAGCACGGTTGCATGTTGCATGTGCAGCTGACAGGTGGCAAAAGGGCAATGCGGTGGGAAAATCAAATCAAGAGTTGGTTACTGAGCCAACATCAACAATGGCAACAGCCAGCCAAGGCAACGAAACAATATTAACATCAACAACATCAATAATAATAACAACAACAACATCAATGGAAACGAGGATAAGTTCAGCTTCGGTTGGGAACTCTAAACACAAGATCCAAGGCAGCGTCGGCTATATTTAAATACATATAAGTATTCACTTATATATGTTATGACAGAAAATGAAAAATTTTCCATATAACATTGCTTCAAATTGAGCGTTGAACGCGTCCAACATTTGAAAGCGTTTGTACCTGGCTCGCAGTATTTGGCAACGACCGCGGCCACAGACGTTGTCCCAAGTTACACAAAAGGATTTGCAGACGGCAGCGCACCCGGACGAGTCAACACGGCTCGGCGCGGCACGGCACGACACCGCAGACAACAAACAAGAGCCAAAACGAACTGCGCAACGGTAACTAAAATTGAAATTGATTGAAAAAACAACAACCACAAGGAACTAGAGGCAGGTGCCTGCAGCAGCAGGAAGAACTCAAGCAGCTATCCCGCGCACACAGCAACGTTTCAGCGTTTGATGTGCAAACCTCTACAGAAACCAGTAAGCAAATAAACACACAGTCACATTCAAACACACACGTGCGTTGAAGTAGCCAGAGTTAACCGAGTCAACCAGAAGACGCCCTGTGGCGAGGGGCTGCCTTGGGAGCGCCGACATCATCATGTCTTTTGCAGCGGGCTCGTTTATGTCCACCAATGCATCGCACCGGGAGAATGAAAGTATTCTTGACGGCCCCATCCTCAATGAGGACCCTCGTGTCGTTTGGCTAAAGACTATCATTGCCAACCAGCTGGGTGTGTTTGAACCAGTTTATGTTAACACTTTGCTCGCCAAATATCAGGACGCTCTGGATGACTTCCTGAACAAGCGCTATGAGCGGCAGGCCCATCTGGATCGTGTTATCATGTACGTGTGGAGGACTTTCTACGACCGGCTCGTGGAGGAGGAGATCACCGTGCTGGAGGAACTGCCGCGGCCTTCGTTACCGGTAAAAGAGAAGAAAAAGAAGGGTAAGGGACGCAAGAAAGGCGGACAGGATCCGGAGCCAGCACCTGAGCAAGTGGAAGCCGAGCCAGCCGAAGGTACGGATCTAGAGACCGAGGCCGAGGGTGAGGTCGAAGGCGAAGAGGATACCACAGTAGTCAGCAGCAACAAGAGCTCAGCTCGCTCCAAACGTAAGTAATCTTTGTCCTCATCGGACTCTGCTCTGGCTCTACACAAGCTTAATCAAACCGACATGAAAACATTCTTATCTTCTCCCGCCCCGTTCATGCAGTCGGCTCTGATGTGGATAACGGTAAATATATCGCAGCCTGATTCAATTTTTCTTTGTTCCTTACGCCATTTTTAATTTGGAAACTTTTCTCAGCACCTTTTCCCTTGAACACTCGAATGCAATGCATAAATTTAATACCCGTCCAACTTAATATCAAACTGAAATCTTTGTCCTCCCTTTGATTCCCGCTGCCCACAGCACATCATAAATATTTAGGAGCTTCATTTCGGTGCGTCCGCCTAATATTCATTTCTTTTGCAACTTTTAATTTGAATTCGCGCCATGCCCACCACCATTTTCGTCTTTCGCAAATGCAGCTCATTTGATTTGCTTTGCCCGGCACAAAGATAAGACCAAAGTTTCATTCCGTTCATTGCATTTAAATAGAGCCAAAAACTTCCGGAACAATGGAAATGCAAATAGCCCTTCTTCGCATCTTCAGAACGTCAGTCACACGCTCACAGTCACATACATTTAACTGCTCTGTCATGCACTTGCCACGCCTATTCGCCATGCTAATGCACTCAATCTAATCCTCCCTCTACAATAGGTCGCAAAACCAAAAAGAAAAGCTACGTTCCGGTCTACATTGAAGTTAAGGTAAGTAGCAACAGCTAATAGAAAACAAATTAAATATAATAATCGGCCAACAAACATGCTTACACTGATTATAAAACGCACAATTTTTTTTTTTTATACATGTAATATTGATACCCTGATAAATATTAGTTATGTTAATATAAGCTCTTACACTACTAGTCTTCAGTTTAACACTGAAATGTTTTTTTTTTAACATGTTTTAATGTACTTATTTCCATTTAATCTCCATAAACAGAAAATTGTTCCTGCTTATATTAAAACGCCTATTCTTCATTGTCACTTTGGCGAAATGGAATCTCACAACTTTGATCCAAAAACCAGATATGTTTACATTATGCGCAAAAACTCCAGAGAAATTCGTAAGTTACAAACAATGAAATTAATACACAAAAAAAAATGAAAATTAATAGTTATTTGATATAGTATTAATGGAGCTCAACTGCCATATTCATATATACTGACCAGAATTAGTCAGAAGAGTTTATTTTATATTATGATATGAACTGAAGCGCATTCGACCTCCTAAATAGTCATTAATATTCTTTATTCTTACAGCCTGGTTCAAAGAGATATCGCAGTGCTTTGCCGAAATGCCATTATTATTTCTGCTGGGCTCCATCCGAGGCAACCTCATCGACGCGCTGCGACACGAATTAAAGATGGTAAGTCCCATCATCAGAACGCGCCACTTAATGCCGCAACACAATCCGCAAACCAAAATCACTCAAATTTGCGCCCTTTCGCTCATTTCACACCCCATAAAACGTTGCTCAATCAATCAATAGCTCCGAAGCAGTTGCCATTGTTTCCAATGTGGACTTCTCTGTGAGTTCCACTCGATGCCCTTTGTCTTTCTTTCGTCCATCTTCGTTTATCCGTCCAAGCTTAACCGCAAAACAAAATGTGACGAATTGTAATTAATTCCTAAAACAAGGCAGTCATCTATCAAAATGGACGCTGTGGCAAAAGATTTTTGCGCTTCGGTGCACAACAGGCGGTTGGCTTTGGGTGCGAGGGCTTCATAGCATAGGATACGGCAGCGGGCTCACGCCCACAATGCCTTAAGCGGGCAGCTCGAGCACAAATTGCTTCATCATAGCCTCAAAATGTGCTGCGGTTTCCATTAGGCTGGATGGCTGGCAAACCCAAGCCCTGAACTTCACCCCTCCGCCCCTAAGACGTGGCAGCTTGCAAATTTTGCGGTCGGTGAGAGACCAACATGCCCCGACTGCCATAATATTTCCCTTTTGCATGAAAATAAATTGGGAATTTGTCGAAAATTGTGAAAATTGGTTTTGCCAAATCAACGCGGCAAATCAATTAGATTCCCTGCACATAGCAGACTCTGCCTATATTAGAACAACATATGAAATTTTACGCTTTTGTTTCTATTTTTTTTATTTTCATTCCATTGCAGGTTTACAATAGCGCCTTTCGCTATCAATTTCGCGAACCGGACACCGCGGACACCCAGCAAAAGGAGGGTAATGAAGCCCAGAGGGAGGGTGGAGGCGCAGGAGGCGCAGGCGGCGCTGGTGATGCTGGCGAGAATGTTTCCAGTGAGGCCAAGGAATCGGGGCCGGGACTATTGGAGCTTTCCAAACCATCGGAATTTCGTTTGAAAGCGCTTAAACAACAAAAGTATTTAACTTTTAACAAAGGCAGCGCGCCAACGCGTTCGCTTTGCGAGGGGCTTATTTTTTTTTTTTTTTGGGCCTTGGGGCAGGGGTAATAGGAGGACGCACCGCCCGCGCTTTATTGGTTTTGTGCTGACTGAAGTGCTTTCTCCAACTGGCTTTTTGTTTTTCTGGTTTTTTGCTCATTCTTTTTTCTCGTGCACATTTTTGTTTGCCCTTTGTTTTGCATTTATCACTGTTTACCATCGATGTGGCTACAGTTTCTTTTCTTCTCGTTTTTTATTTTGTGAATCCTGCATAACCCTTTTCGCACATAAATTACAGCGCATCCGATAAGAATTTTTATTTTTAATCGGATTTCATGCTACCATCAGCGGCGCCAGCTTCAGCGTAGACGCTGTTGTTGCTGTTCCCGCCTCTGGTGTCTTCTGCCACCTCGCCATTGGTATGGAAGTCAACATTTATGGCATATCCTGGCGGGAACCTCACTCACCCGTGCATTGGGCTTTCATTGCTCTTACTGTGGCCCCTGCTCAAACGGCCACTTGACCAGTGAGCGCTGTTCAGCTCGTCCTTTTTAGGCATACACTCGTTCATTAAAAATTCTTTGGTCGCCTGGCAGCCAGCGCAATCGGAGAGGATTCCTTTTCGTCCGCTTTGCCCTCTTTGTTGTCCTTTGTTGGTATTTGCTGCTCATTTCGCTTATCAGCGGCTTTTCATTACGCATTGTGTTAATTTTACATGTTAAGCGCCTTTAATTGTGTCCATTTATTTATTTATTTTTCTGTTATATGACAGAAAGCAAAAGGCACTGCAAGCACAAGCCAAGAAGCTGGCTCAGGCCAAGTTAGCTGCAGGCGGAGAGGACGAAGAAAATGAGGCTCAAGTAGTCATAGAGCTACCATCATCGTCTGAGGAGGATGGTGAGTTGATTGCCAGAAATTGGATAATATTTCCAAATCTATTGACATATATTTGCAGTGGGACCGAAGCCTGAAAAACTGACCATTGCTGAGCGCTGGGAAAATCTGTTAAACGAGACCAAAGCGAAAGTGGAGGCGGAGCGCATGGCTGAAGAGGCAACGCCTCCACGCATAAATCCAATTCTGCGCCGCTTGCTCAAGGAGGTCGACGAGTTTGATAGTGAAATCGTTTGGACGATCAACCACATTGTATGGGCCTTCAATTTGCCATCGTCCTATGTGCTGCCCGGCCAGGAGGAAACGGAATTCGAAGAGGCAGTCATACGTGTTCCCGTGGATACAAAGAAATTAGAGCTGGTTCCCACATACACACAAGTCCAGCTCGAAGACGTAGTTGATGGTTGGATGAAGTATCTAAATAAAACAATGCAAGCCTTGAAGGATGCCAAGCTGGACGAGTTCACCCCCATGGCCGAATATCGCTACTGGCACAAAATGGAAATCGATCTGTATGGCACTCTGGAACAATTGAAAACTGAATTTGTGATGGCCGTGCTTAACCGTCTTGCTGACGATGGCTCCAAAGTGCTTGCGGATTGGAGTAAAGTACTTGCCAGAACAGAGGAGCGGTTCAAACTGGCGAAAGAGAACTCGGACTACCTAGGCACTGTCACGGACTACTTGGAGGTATGTCGATAGCCGCAGCGTTCTTCATCACATTGCAGTCCTATTCTCTTTTTTAGAAAATACAAAACTATGACAGCATGAAAATGGCCATAATGCAGATACCAAATGTCATGGTCGGCTTACGCCACATCTGGACAATGTCCAGCTACTATTGCCGCGATCCCAAAATGCAAGTACTACTCTGCGAAATATCCAATGTGTTCGTGCAGAAGGTTAAGAAAATAATTAATTTTGAGAACATATTTCGGTGAGTGCACGACGTCGAATTAAGCTGTTCATGAAACCGAATCATAAATTACCTCTAATGTTCAGCTATTCGGCGTCCTATACATATGAAACAGCGAACAACTGTGCAAACCTTTTGCGCTGTTGGAAGCAGGCCTACACGGTAAGCCGGCAGCACATTGAGGAATCTGGCGCTGGCTCCCGTTGGGAATTCGATCGTGTGGCTCTCTTCAATGAGGTCAATCACATATACCAAGTGGCCATGGATATTGCATACGTGGGGCGGGTGTTTATACAGTATGAAAATTTGTTTGGGCGGAATCTTAAGGCATTAATCACCGATCCCGCAATTGTGGATAATCTTATGAGGAAAATCTATCGCTTGCTGGATGATCTGATTCGGAGCGTCGACTATGATATGTTTTCGCCCAGCAACTGGGAGAACTGGGAGTACTCGTTGGAACAGTTCAATAAGCGTCTAGAGAGTCTTGAAATTGATGCCAAAACGGTTATTGATCAGAGTATTAATTCATTATTATCTGCACAAAAAGGTATCAAGCTGTTAGTCAATGCGAACACCATCGACACACGCCGGGTACTTCAGGAATTCGTATCCACGAAACATGAAAATCTTCTACGATTTTTTGTGAGCGAAATTAATAACGTAGAAACCGTGTTCATGGTGCGTAATGTTGATAAATCTATACATTTTCCTGACTAAGAAGTATTGTATTCTCTTTATAGAAACATAAGAAAACTCCGCCAATGCCAAAATTGCAGCCGGCCAAAATTAGCGCCATCAGTTGGGCGCGTTTGTTGGGTCGAAAGCTCAAGAACTCTGTCTTGGCATTCAAGACCGTCGAAGATGATCCGGCAATGCAGAATAGTTTTCTGAAGCGTAGCGCATTTAAGCAATACTTTGAGCTGATGACTGTTTTGTTCCAATTCGAAAAGATTCTTTTTGAGAAATACATGCAGAACGCCACGTTTATGGTTAATCATACCAACCGTTCCAACATACTGAGTATACAAATATGCGGTAATGACACTCGTAAGTACTTATTACTGTGGTCATTAAACATTCAGCTGATGACTTGATATACCTACTCTAGTCAGCTATATATCGGATACGTCGCAAACGCTTAGATCTAAGAGCCGAATAAATTCTGTGTTGCAAATTCATGGTTCACAATATGGCAAGAGCTTAATAGATGTCACCTCTGAAGGCAGTCTGCAAGGAGAAGTGTCAATGAGTTTCTATGAAAACGAGGAAGATGAGGATGAGCAGGCCGCTGTAGATGCAGCTAACGTTGGTGTCATGTGCAAAATTAATCGGTTCACGGTACTCACAGCGATGATCATGTGGATGGTGGGCAAGACCCGGCATGCGAATATGCAGCTGGGGAAAGCAAATGCCTTTTTGGCTGCCATGAAAGAGCGAAAGCCAAAGGATATCACGCCTCGTGACAAAGAGTGCATACAGACATGTAATCGTGAGTATTTCAAACAAACTGATTGTGTATATGCTACTACTATCATGCTGAGAATTTAAGAATCAAACAAGATTTTATTTCCTGTAATCTGGCCTCCATGTCAAATGAATTTAAAACTAATTTTTAATGCTTGAATTTCATAGTTTAATAAGAAATCTAAAATATCCGAGCTAAATATTGGAATAGATATAATTTGAGTACATAAATAGCTCTGATTTGCTTTAATTTATTACTTTTCTTCCATTTAAGTACTTATCCACGCGGAGTCGCAACACCTGCTGCCTACCTGGCGAGAGCTAGTTGGCGATAAGGTTCTAATCGAGTACGATACTCAGTTTGTTGTCAACTTAAATCGCGAGGTGTTTGATACAATGTTTGAAGGACAGCTCTTTGAGCAACTGGGCTTTACGCTTCCCACAGTACTGCGTACTGCGATCATGAGGAAGGACATTCTTTTCAAGGACTTTGAGAAGCTGTCCGAAGTTATTAATCAATACAATGCGATTATTAGCAACTTGTCAATGTCTGAGGTTGTATTTTTGCGAGAGCACATCTATGACACGGAGCTGTTCATACAAATGGGTGTGGGGCGCTTCACTTGGATATCATTCAATATTGCCAAATTTTGTGAACAGATTAACTCACAGTTGCGAAAACTAACCTCGATAGTGTCGCAAATCAATTTTATTCGCCGAGACCTACGCAGTCGAATCGATCAAATCCAAAAATTTAATCTCTTTAACCTGGATGACGAGATAGGTCGACTAAATTCATCGATCACAAGTGATGAAAGCTTTATACCAGTGTCAAAAAGTACGGCACACACCTTCAAGTCAACGACAGGGGAAACAATTTTAATGGTTCAAGCCGATGACGATCTCGATGAGCAGAAAGTTATTCAAGAACGGGCCTGCGGGACAGGAGTTTACGACTGCAAAAACTATTTTGAGATATTGGAAGTGTCGCGTAATCAGAAAGCGGCACAAATGAAAAAGCTATACGATTCACTGGGACCAGTGCTAATCAAACTGGAAAGTTTAGTCCTAGGCACATTCACCGGCCGTTCGGAAAAAATGCGCAATTACTACGAGTATTGGGAGAAGGAGACTTACAAATGTATCGTTGAGTAAGTTGAGGTCATAACTAAACACATTTGAATTTACAGACATACATATATGAAGACGTATTCCACAGTATGACCTATGAAAATTTAAAGTGCTATATTAGTCGCCTGCTATCGAATGAGCCCATGTTTGAGGTGAGTGCAGTGCTGCTCATGTCCGAAATCGTATTGGAGCCGTCTGCCAATGAGCTACAGAATATCATTATAACAGCAGCCAAAGATTATCTGACTCGGTAAGTCCTTGCTTGAATACAAAACTCTTACTAAGCTCGGTCAACCCACAGCCTAAAAATATTTACTCGCTGGATGAGCAGCACTTGTCTCAACTGCCCGCTGCTCGAGGCGGGCACCAGTTGGAAATATAACTATACATTCTTTGAGGACGTAATGAGCATCATGGATGTGGTGAATCTTATCATAAATATACACGACTTAGCCTCAAAGGTTGTCAACGAAGCAAAGAACTTTGTGGCGCAGTAAGTATGAATTGATTTTAGGTCAAAGCATGTCCCCGTTTAGATATATGTTAATGATTCCAATTGGCTGTATCAGATTTCGCAAGTACTTCAATCTATGGGCCTTTGAGAAGGATATGATTTGCCAAAAGTTTGTGGAGCGCCAGGTTACACTTGTCGAAATCGATGAGAAATTTACATTTTACTCGAGCATCGTGGAAAACTTGGAACAAATGCGCAAGTACCATGACGTCAGATGTGTGCGCATAAATTTGAACCCATTGCTGGAAAGCATCAAGGACCATGCCAGGCAATGGTGCACCATACTGGGCGACGAGTTGCTGCAGTATGTCAGCCGCAATATGAAGAACATGCGGAACGAAATCAAAGTGAGCAGCCAAATACCACATGGCATCTATCTCACCTCCAACTCAAACCGTTTCCGATTCATTTGTAGTTGCTGAGCTTGAATCTCAACAAGACCACGCGCGAGCTGGAGGACTTTAAGCTGGTCATGCAAACAATCGCCACCGTCCAGTCAACAACGTTGACCAATGAACAGAAAATACATGAGATGCAGGAGACCTTTACAGTTCTAAGTGAGCACAAAATCAAGGTGAGCCTCCAAGTTCTAGAAAAATATGAAACCATGAATTTTAATTATTCTACTTAGATACAAAGTTTAGTTGCTAAGGCAGCTTTGCCTTCCTCTGACCCTTAATCAACAAGATATATACGTTTTTAGTCAAATTCTGATACACAAAATATGCTTTAATCAAATTCTTCGGCTGCATCGATGGGTAATAGAATGATATCGTTAAGTCTTATATACTCTACTTAAACAGCATTTGCGAGTGGCTTAGCGGAATTCGCTAATGTCGAGTAAGTTGTTTCAGGCACATATTTGTGTATTCAAATGAGCTGTTTTGGAAATCCTTTTGGAAATCTTTTAAAGCCTTTGTGGTCGACAGCAGCTACACACTGTTTTCATATGCATATTTCGTGGCCAGAGAGCGGAGCTTGATTTGGAAATGGCTTTCCGCATGCTGGCCTGATACAGACTCTCACACACACACATAATGGTTACATAAGCTCGACATTCGAACTAGACGCAGACAGCGGGTGGCAGCTAACAGTTAGCTCCTAACGGTACTTTGCGGGCCCAGTCATTTCCGTCCGTTCTGGATTTTTCGTCGGTGGGACTCTGTGTGTCCAGCATTTCGGATTCGTTCATTTATTGATTGCATTTCGTTGCGGCAACGGCGCTTAGCTCTGGCTCAGACAACGGCGGAATTAACTTGCATTTTATATAAATTAATGAATGAATGAACAAATGTACACTCACCCACACACACAGAGAGAGAGAGAGAGAGAGAGAGAGATTGAGAGTGAGAGAGAGAGAGGGAGAGAGACATACACAGACACAACACAGCAACACAAGTGCTGCAAAGGCCATATGAAAATTTATGCAATGACAACCAATTGCGGCGGCGGCACTGAGAGCTTTGCAATTTTTTCAATGCCCAGCAGACACACAGGGCGAGCTAATAACGCTTTCAAGTACACGCGTAACAGTTAGTTGGTTTAGTTATGCAGCAAGTCGGAAAATAGGCAAGAATTTATTTAAGACAATATTCAGGCTGCTTGGAAGGCGTATATTAAGAAAGTTCTTGGACACAGGGTATCGTCTAGTCGACTACTTTAGCTGGCTGACCACTCTTTTATTCAGAGTTTCCTGCGTGTTGCAGTTGCGGTTGCGGAAACGACACTTGGCTGTTCGTTAGTGAAATTCGGCACTATTCATGATTATTATTTGCACTCAGCAATAATTGAAGACCACTGCCTAATTTGAATGCTGTGTGATTTTTTATTGTTTCTTCTTTTTCGATATTTTCTGCTATTTCGCAGTTCTCATACGAAGAAATGCTGATGGCCCATCATCTGGAGAAGCGCTGGAACCGTCTATTTCTATCGGCATTGTTTCGCTCGGAGAAGCTGCAGCCAATTAAGCAAAAGTTCGCAGAGATGACTACCGGAGAAATCGAAGTTTTCTGGGACGATGTAAGTTGTCAAGTCAATGCCAGGCGCCACTCCTTGACGAGCGAGAAAAGTGTGTTTCGGTGTGTGGTGTGGGGCTGCGCGATGCTTTAGCATCCCTGCATTTCCGCAATTTTGCGTTTTCTGCAATTCCGTTTTGTTTCCCTATATTATTATTTCCTTTCGATGGCATTTTAATTGGATTTTTCCGCCCACCCAGCCATTATTGTCAATTGTTAGCGGCAACGGTGCCGACAGCGTAAAATGAATTAACTTGAAGTGTTTATTATTTGAATTAAGGCGCGAGCAAAGAATCGAGGGGCATGTCAGTGAGAGTCCTGCACAAAGCGCAACAATCAGATGCTGCTGCTTCCTTCGACAAGTTTCCTCTACTAATATTGCGTTTTCCTTTCCTTCTCAACAGCTGGAAGTATTTATCAAGGATTGGGATGAGAACGGTCCCGGCTCCTGCGGCCCCGAGCTGGAGCGCGGCGTTCGTCTGATGGATCCATACAGCCAGAAATTAAACGAAAGGGAGCTCAGACGCCAGGAGCTGGCCAATGCGGAGCGTCTGTTCGACATGCCCATGGTGGACTACCACGAATTTTCGCGCGTACAAACAGAATTCGAGGGACTGCAATTAGTTAAGTCTTTATTTGTGTTATGATTTTCAGCAATAACCTTTACCACTTCTTGGTGTTCAGATCTTCAAGCTGTACAGATCCCAAAAGAACGCTCGTGAGATCTGGGGCAAGACATTGTGGGTCGATTTGGATCCGAATTTTCTGACCGAGGGCGTTGAAAGCTATTTGAAGGAATTCCGTAAACTGCCTAAGGCGGTAAGTCACGCTTCCTTGGCCTTTCGCATAAAAAGTTTGACTAATTGGTAAAGTTTTCGGCAGTCCTGGAGTTTTTCATAAAACTGCACAGGCGCTAAAACAATAACAAGCAAATGCTTTGAGCTAAGCGTTCAGTTTACTTTGATACCCTGTGCCAGCTTGACAGCTCCACGGGTGTTTCTTTCTATTGTGTACCCGAAAGGATATGCAATACTTCAGTTGTTAGCTGTTGATAAGTTGTGTATGGCTCTTAAACAATTCAAGGCTTTTCAACTTTATCAAGCATGTCTGATAGTCGAATTTCATGGAATTGTTGACTTTTCCTTTACAACAAACAAGTAAAGTGAAATTTGGCCTAGCAGCGTCGAAATTTTGCACCTAAACTGATTATGACAAATTGATTTATTTACTTCACTAACAAGTTTCTGAGGAATTTCACTCCGTCCAGGCCAAAAGTTTGTCGCGCTAAAAAGTTTTGTTCATTCAAATGAACCGAGTTGTTGTTGAAAAGTGGCTGCAGCTGGGCCTCCAGAGGGCTGAGTGCGGCTGGATGACTTTGTGGAACGGCATTCGCATTTCTAAATAGTGATTACATGCATAGATTAGCATGCAAACTATTTCATTAGTTTATCATTAATATAAATAGCGCAGTGAACACAAATTTGAATATAATCAGTTGGCGCGCACTCATTTTAATGCAGTTTTTATAATGCATAATTTTGGATGGGCCTCGCAGCCACATGTCGTTGTCGGCAGCCATGGCATAATCAGTGTCCCAAAATGCAAATCAATTTGTTCAATATTGAAAATAATTAAAATGCCAACGGGTGTCGACCGATATGGTCTGCCCCGGACTGCACAGCGCCAACTACCCGGTACTCTCTCTCTCTCCCTCCCTCCCTGCACTCTCACTCTCTCGCCCTCCTCCTCGACTTGCTGACAAGTCGACTCCACTCCCCGCTGTTTCGCTATGGAGGATTTTAATTTATGCCCGCACTGTTTCGCTCAAGCCATGCATTGAATGTGCATGTGCAAACATTCATAGAGAGACGAGCACAGCGCGTACGAATGTAAACAGAGTGCGCGTTTTGGTAAACTTAACAAGCCCGCTGCCAGTGACCAAAACCAAACCAACCCACCAAAGCCACAGGCGCAGCGCTTGTGCCATAATTCAATTCGGCTGTAACCGCAACTGACAGCAGCCAGCCACCGCACTATTGTTTCAACTGATTTGACGGAGCTAACTAACCGTTTAACGTCTGTATCGCCCTCTTCCTTTCGTTGTGCGCTGTTTATAGGTGCGCCTATTGCCCACTGGCGTGCAACTGGAGTTGCATATGAAGCAGTTCAAGGCCACTGTTCCGCTGATGGTCAGCCTCAAGCATGAGGCGCTGCGCGAACGCCATTGGCACCAGCTGATGGAGAAGACGGGTCAGTATTTCGATATGTCGCCCAACCGCTTCACATTGGACAACATGTTCGCAATGCAGCTGCATAAGTATCAGGAAATCGCCGAGCAGATCCTCACCAATGCCGTCAAGGAATTGCAAATTGAGCGCGGCGTGCAAGCCGTGGTAGAAACCTGGGCCACAATGTCGTTTAAAGTCCACAAGCATTTCAAGGGCACTGAAGACCGCGGCTGGATATTGGGACCGGTGGATGAGATAATGCAAGTTCTTGAGGATAACGCCATGAACTTGCAGTCAATGGGAGCCAGTCAGTAAGTTTAAGATATGAGATCATTAAGAGTTTCTTTCACAATTCCGAATTTGCGGACCATATATCTGCATCTAATATCTATGTACATTGTTAGCTATTTGTATAGTTAGAGATAAAGGCATCTGCTAATTGTTTTTCGCTTTAAGATTCATTGGCCCATTCCTGGAAACTGTCAACCGATGGGAACGGTCCCTCGCGCATGTTTCCGAAATCATCGAAGAGTGGCTGATCGTACAGCGAAAGTGGCTGTACTTGGAGGGCATTTTTATTGGGGGCGACATACGCACACAGCTGCCGGAGGAGGCGCGCAAATTCGACGAGATTGACAAGTCGTATCGCAGGGTGAGTATTTGCTGTTTGGTATGTATTTGTTTATCCTGGTTGTTTGCCTGTGTGCCACTGCCATGGCCAAAATATCTACTCAATTTATTTGAGTTGATTTAATGTGCGCCGACAATATGGCGACGCCTTACTTAACGGTAAACATAATACGCATGCAAACGACCACTTTGCGTATTCGTAATTGTGTTGCCATACGACTACTACACACACATACACACACACAAACACCCACGCATATACACAACTACATACAGACAAACACAGTGTCTTACAACCATGCATCACACATACGCACCGTCAGCCGGCACAGTGTTTGCCAAAGCCAAAGGCTTTCACCTTACTATGCGATACACAAACGTTATCGTCCATGTGTTTTTCCGTAGGTTTGTATGTGTGGGCGTGTGATTTGTGTTTGTGTTAGACGCTTAACTTCACTTAACCTTGCTCGCCACTTGCTTCGTTTGCTTTACGTTTCATTTGCAACATTTGCCGACATATTTGATGCCATTTATGAAATGATTTATTATTTTGATTTGCTTTCGACATTCGTATTACAGTAATACCCTTCCGAGCGAATGTGCTATTTAATGTTTTTATGCAGTTGACAAGCCAAGAGGAATATGTTTTCCCTTATCTTTTTATAGTTAACCTCCGAGGAAATTGAATAGAAAAATGCATAACTTTATCGAACTGAGTTTTACAGAAGAGCTATTATTAATATTCTAATAGCTTGTACCTTCAAATAACATAAGTATTATAAACTCATATTTGAGGCGTTAAATGTTATGCAAGGGTATTCCATCTATCGTTTGACAGGTTATTATATTCTGTTTTCGTGTTGTGCTTGATATGGCGGCTCATTGTTGTTGTTTTTGCTGTTATTGTTGCTGATGTGCTCATTGCTTTTCAAAATAATTTACTGCTCTAACTGCTGCTTCCTCTTCCACTGCAGATGATGGTCGATTGTGCCAAAAATCCGTTAGTGGTGCCATTTTGTGCAGTCCCCGGACGTTTAGTGGAAATACAGGGTCTAGGAATCGGCTTGGAAAATTGTCAGAAGTCGTTAAACGAATATTTGGACTCAAAGCGTCGCATTTTCCCGCGTTTCTATTTCATATCCACCGATGAGCTGCTCTCGATTTTGGGCAGCAGCGAGCCATCTGCAGTGCAGAACCACATCATTAAGGTGGGTTGAAGTTCCTGGCTATGTGTGAATGTGTGGGAGTGAGTGTGTGTGGGTAGTTGCTGGGGATGAGTCTGACAACAACAGATTTGCTAAACTGCCAGCAACATTATTTTTATGTACGACTGAGTGAGTGTGTGTGTGTGAGTATAAGAGAATCTTGCCATAAAAGTTAATGTCACTGTTTATGCGTTCTGGCCAATGTCCAAGGCGGAAATTACGCCATTTGTGCAGCACATGCACCGGGCCCTGCCCACAGGCCAGAGCCGTGGTAAATTTTTATGAATTTATTTGGCTTATAAATAAAAATGTATTCCTGCGCATTGATTTCACAATTTTCATTCCGCTTCCGCAGATGTACGACAATATCAAGTCGCTGCGCCTGGTCAAGGAGGGCGGTCACACAATTGTTACCGCCATGATATCCAGCGAGGGCGAGGTACTGGAGTTTCGCCGTTTCAGTAAGTACACCCGACTCCCCACCACCACTTCCGCCCCAGCTCTTTAGCTCTCCAGGCAAGCGGCAGGCAGAGTCCCTACGCACTGATTGCCAATTTTAAAATTGAACTTTTTTATGGCTCTGCTCTCCGTCCGGCTGGCTGGATGGCTGGATGGCTGCGTGGAACGCTGGCCAATTTCTTTTAATTAATTTGAAGCCAGTCGGCGTTGCCGTTATCCCCTGCTGGAGATGATTGCGCATTCGATTGTTCTTGTTGTTGTTGTTGTAATTTGGGTACTTTGATTTTTATTGTTTTTGTATACACTTATTGATATTGGCGACTGGGGTTTATTTATGTGGTTATGCCATTCGTTGTTATTGTTTTTATTTTACAGCCCGGGCCGAGGGTCGAGTGGAGCATTGGATGAACGATGTGCTGGATGAAATGCGCCTCTCGAATCGATATGTAACCAAGACGTGCGTCTACGACTTTGGCACCGATCTGATAATTTCAAGGTAAGTGAACAACATTAAATATATATGGGGCATGTTTATATATATATGTTATGATAGCCAAAGCCCGTCGCCAGGCTGACACTGATTCGGCTTTCGACTTCATCTCCCACTTATTTCGGCCGCCTTTTATGGCCAGTGATTTACATTGAGACAGTAAGCCTGCGGCTGTATAATTTTGTCATTTACCGCGATTTATTATTTTATTTTGTATGAGCTGGCCGGGAAGCATGTCTCGGCATATTTATGGCCAATTGCATTAAATTGACAGCCATTTGGCACTTTCGATTTCCACAGGCCGGACTGGTTAATGAACTACCAGGGCATGGTGGGCTTGGCTGCCAGCCAAGTCTGGTGGACGGCAGAGGTGGAGGAGGCATTCGATCAGGCCCAGAACCACGGCAACATGCGGGCCATGAAGGACTTCCTCATGAAGAGTAACTATCAGATTGAGGAACTGGTACTGAAAGTCCGCTCCAATCTGTCGCGCAACGATCGCCTCAAGTTTAAGGCGATATGCACCATAGATGTGCATGCTCGGGATATCATAGACAACTTTGTGCGCGATAATGTGCTGGATGCCAGTGAGTTCAGCTGGGAGAGTCAGCTTCGCTTCTACTGGGTGAAGTTCTACGACAACCTGCTTGTGCTGCAATGCTCGGGCAGTTTCGATTTCGGCTATGAGTACATGGGGCTGAATGGGCGTCTGGTGATCACGCCGTTGACAGATCGCATCTATCTGACCATTACCCAGGCACTGTTAATGAATCTCGGCGGCGCACCAGCCGGTCCCGCTGGCACAGGCAAAACGGAGACCGTCAAGGATCTTGCCAAGGCAATGGGACTTCTCTGTGTGGTCACCAATTGCGGCGAGGGAATGGACTTCAGAGCTGTGGGCACCATCCTATCAGGTCTAGTGCAATGCGGCGCCTGGGGCTGTTTCGATGAGTTCAATCGCATTGACATTTCGGTGCTCAGCGTAATCTCTACACAGTTGCAGACTATACGCAACGGACTGATTCGGAAGCTCAAGCGTTTTGTGGTACGTAAAGTCAAAATTTATAGACCGATAGACTTGCTAATTTAAACCCCCAGTTCGAAGGCGTTGAAATAAGCTTGGATCCCAAGTGCGGCGTGTTTGTAACAATGAATCCAGGCTATGCGGGCCGCACTGAATTGCCCGAGTCGGTGAAAGCTTTGTTCCGGCCAGTAACCTGCATTAAGCCTGATTTGGAGCTCATTTGCCTGATTTCGCTGTTCTCAGACGGTTTCCTCACGGCCAAAGTGTTGGCCAAAAAGATGACTGTGTTGTATTCGTTGGCTCAGGAACAGCTCTCCAAGCAGTGCCATTACGATTGGGGCTTGCGTTCTCTGAACTCTGTGCTCCGTATGGCCGGCGTCATGAAGCGTCAATCGGAGGATCTGCCCGAAGCTGTTGTGCTGATGCGAGTGCTGCGGGACATGAACTTTCCAAAATTCGTATTCGAAGATGTACCTCTATTTTTGGGTCTTATCAAGGATCTGTTTCCTGGCATCGATTGTCCACGTATTGGCTACCCAGACTTCAATGCGGCCACTCGAAATGTCCTTGTCAATGATGGCTACATACTGTTGCCTGATCAGGTGAGTGCTTTTGTCATTGGCTCTGTGCGTGTGCTCCTTTTGCCAACTCATGGCTGACATGGCTGACAAGCAAAAACCAACCGGTCAGGGCTGATAGCAAAAGCAATAGAACTAGTTGCTGAAGTTGTCCTGCTGCAGTCCTGTTGTCATCGTTGACACTTTGACACTTTGTAAATTGCCCTTTCTCGCATAATCGCAAATAGCGGAAATGTTACAAAGCATTTTACTGGACAGGGTTGAACAAAGCTTGCCTTGCCCTCATGCAGCTGCCTACATCTAATTTTAACTTTTGTCCTCTTTGCTATTTCCTATCTATCTATCTGCTTTCTGCTGACAATTTTCCCTAATACAATTTTCTCTACTTCCATCTCCACCTGGCCATTTTTGCCATTTTCATCAAACGAAACGTTGCACAAATGTCACACACAATGCCAACTGCCGGCCAACTGATGTCATGACGACCCTCTCTTTCGCCGCCCGCTGTCGACATCATTTATGACAACCAAATCCCAACAACGCCAACAACATGGCACGGAACACCTTCACCTTTACCTTCTGCCCTCGCACTTTGCAACGACAGGAAGACAAAGTGGTGCAAATGTACGAAACCATGATGACCCGCCACTCGACCATGCTTGTGGGCCCAACAGGTGGCGGCAAAACTGTCGTCATAAATGCTCTGGTCAAAGCGCAAATCTTCATGGGCCTTCCCACCAAGTGCCAAGTGCTTAACCCTAAGGTAAGTGGTCTGCCACTCTAACAACCCCCACTCACACAAAGCACATACTCTTCAATGTGCTGCAATAATAACTACCCCAATTATAATACCTCTAATATTAAAATATCTAAATATTCATAAGAAGGACATATATGAAAAGTCGTATATGAGTTTTTATAATTAATATTCATTAGCTTCGTAATGTTTGTATATTTTTAATATTCGGGAATGAAAATAGAAAATACTAAGAGCATTCAGCTTTCGTTTTAAGGATTTTAATTGTTCGTGTTTGTCTTCCCGCTGCACCAAGTTTGTCCATTATACCGTCCCTGGTTTAGCAACGGGGCGTCCCGGTGATTTCGTTTTCCTTTGATGTTACAGTTCTTTATGTTATTCACAACTTGGTTTCATAGAATTCTAGATGAGTGCATTTGGAAAATTGTCATATTGCTATCAAACGTATGCTGTGAGTAATTTTGTATGAAGTATGATTGAAATTTTCATAAATGGCTCAAGATAGGATCTTTAGGTGCATGTTTTATTTGATAACAATAGAGTGCAACTAAAAAACAAAATTTTGAAAATATTTATTATATATTTTATGCTACAGGCTTGCTCCGTAATTGAATTGTATGGATATTTGGATATGGAAACAAGAGATTGGATTGATGGATTATTTTCAAATATATTCCGCGAAATGAATAAGCCGATAGAGCGTGAGGTAAGTAAAGTAAACGACTTAAGTATTAACGATATTTTGTTATGATGACTGGTGCTGGCTGCCATCCAGTATGCGAGAGGTCGCATGTCGGGCTGGGCTCTCACCGCTCTCTCGCCTCGGCAACCATAGTAATCCCATTCGAATTGAAGTGTAACAGCAGCTAATCCCCACACACATGCTCACACACACCTATAAGGCACGCACATTCTAGCCAAGAGTCGAGACCACTCGGTGTCATTTCGGAAGCCATTATGTACCAGACGCAAGCTTCCAGCCTTGGTTGAGAATGTGCTGGGTGGTATGTGATGTGTGGTGACAGGCTATGTGCATCATTCATACGAAAATCGCGCCATTCGCTAATAAATCCCATTGCACAACCAGCCTGCGGCCAAACCATTGCCTAGCGGCAATGGCTAAACAAACTATGTCGGCTGACAATCCATTCGGTTACTCAGCATTTTGACTTTCAGGAGGTAGTCTTTCGCTGGTAGCTCTAGCTATGGCGCCGATGTTGGTGCCGAGAGACACAGCTTTTGCCGGCGCCAGTCAGTAACCGCTGGCATTGAATAACACACTCTGACTAATGCAATCCAACACCGCCCAATTCAAACAGGAGCGCCGGTATGCTTGCTTTGATGGTGACGTGGATGCACTTTGGATTGAGAACATGAACTCTGTTATGGATGATAACAAGCTGTTGACATTAGCGAACGGCGAACGTATACGCCTGGAGAACTATTGTGCGCTGCTCTTCGAAGTGGGTAATTTGTTTTATGCTTCCCCAGCCACCGTCTCCCGCGCTGGCATGGTGTACGTGGATCCCAAGAACCTTCGCTTCAGTCCATTCTGGCAGCGTTGGGTATTGACCCGACCAGAGGTGCAACGGGAGTTGCTTGACGACTTCTTCGAGAAGATAATTGTGAATGCGATAGCGTTCATATTGGAAGGTCTGGACGGAACCACACAAGGCAATCCGCTCAAGCTAGTCATCATGCAAACCGACCTCAACATGGTCACACAGTTTTGCAACTTATATGACGCCCTGCTACCGGTATACGGACCATCTGAGAACAAGAATTCGGATGAGCCTGTCCTCAAAGTCTACAACACAGATACCTTGGAGTGCTGCTTCATTCAGGCCATCTATGGATCTCTTGGCGCCTGCCTCCTTGAAAAGCATCAGCTCATATTCGATGAGTATATGAAGCGCATTGCCGGATTTCCACTTGTGGAAGACACACAGGCTTCGCCTGCCGGTGGCGGGCAGTTACCAAATGGTAAGCCCACGCTCTACGATTACTTCTGGGACCAGAAGGACAACTGCTGGATTGCTTGGGAGTGGGTTGTAAGGCCATACGTACATGACCCATCCGTCAAGTTCAGTGAAATCCTCGTACCCACTGTCGACAATACACGTACTGATCGACTGCTGTCCCTCATGAGCGATGTAAGTTGAAAAGGATGACAGATCAATAGATTTTATTGATAACTCCGACTCACTTTACAGATCAAACGACCCGTTCTGCTGGTAGGCGAAGCTGGCACATCTAAGACGGCTACCATCATGCAATATTTGCGCAATCTGAATCCTGTTGTCAATGTAATTGAAATACTCTACGCCCAAGCATATAGATTCGTGCTAATAACCTCTCTGCTCTGCTCGCTTTTCAGGTCATTCTCAATATTAATTTTTCATCGCGAACCTCTTCTCTGGACGTACAGCGTACGTTAGAGGCAGCTGTCGAGAAACGTACCAAGGACACATATGGCCCACCGATGGGCAAGAAAATTGCCTGCTTTATCGATGACATGAACATGCCGCAGGTGGATGAGTAAGTACATAGAGATACTTAGCTCATACATACAACAATTACACTTTTTCATAGCTACGGCACTCAGCAGCCGATTGCGCTGCTGAAGCTGTTCTTCGAGAGAGGCGGCATGTACGATCGGGACAAGGATCTCAACTGGAAGAAGTTTAAGGACATGACATTTTATGCAGCTATGGGCACCGCTGGGGGCGGTCGAAACGAAGTGGATCCGCGCTTCATTAGCATGTTTTCCACATACAACATCTTATTCCCCAATGATGAGTCGCTCATACAAATATATTCGTCTATATTTAAAGGGCATTTAACATTTACCAAATTTGACAAACGTTATAATATGATTGCCGATATTATTGTTATTATGACCCTCAAATTATTTAAGGTAAGTCATCACCCAATCTATTTTTTAACTTTGCTTATGAGTAGGTTACTAGAGATACCATTTCTCAAATTATTTCCAAGAAAATTTAGAAAGAAATTCGTCAATATATTGCATAATGATATACTACAATCTTATTCAAAGAAACTGTTAAAAATCGTTTAAATATCCCAACTTTTTTGTTGAAAATCTGTACGAGCTCTTGTGAAGGGTACAAAAAGCTATCGCAATCTGAAGAGCGCTTTAAAATCTCTCACAAATTTTATGAAATTCGATTTACATATGCAAATAACGGCAATTTTTCATAATCTGCTTTGCTGCCTCGCCACCATACAATGGAAATTATTCAATGGTCTGTAATGCTCCACGACGAGCGGTGCCCTCCATGGCTGCTCCATTGGTTCCTCAAGTACAGCTCGATGCTGGTGGCAGTCGAAGCCAGAGCACCAGTTACAGCTAAAGCAGGCGCTGTGGCTGTTGCCATAGCCATTTGCTGTTTGGCCTTCCACACAATGGTCACCCGCCTCGACTGCTGCCTAGTTGACTGTGTCTAGGTCGGTCTTGGAGCTCTTTGCCTATCTGGACCAGCGCATCTTGGCTGAAGCAAAATTTGATTATGTTCAAGTATTGAACTGTAGATGGCTCTTTTTGTATCTCCCGCCCCTTCCAAAAGCTGGAGCATTAGTTTATGGTGCTTTTAACAATTGTTGACACTAAAATATTATCGCATTTCATTGCGTGCAGATAAAAATGCATTTGTCGCCACAATTGCCACAAGCAGCATGCCCAGAGGCAGCACTAGCTCCAGCAGTTCTTTCCCAAAAAATATGTATATATATATATATATATATATATATATATATATATATATATGATTTACTCACACCTGCAGTTTCAGTTAAGAAGTAGTTGCAGCACCTACCCAGGCCTGTCTAGTTCGTATGTCTTCTTTACACACTCGACGCGCCAGCCCAAAAGATATTAATGTTCCACGAAATGGAATAAAATGAATTATTTGAATAGAATTTCCCAGGCTACAGAGGGCTGGTGGCGGCTGCAACTCGATAATGGCTGTAAATTCAAGCGAATGCAAGTTGTCCAACTCTCTGCCTTCCTTTTAGTTCTCGCACAGGATACTCAGCAGCATCGAGTGCATATTGCTAGTAGTCAAGATAAAATTGATTTGTGTAGTGCACCGTTGAATGGCGACGGCACAGCTCCTGACCCCTGCCACTTGCCACTTGCCACTTGCGACTTCTCACTCTAATTACTGCTGTTGTTACTCATTTCCTTAGATGGTCATCATCGATCTGCCGCCGACGCCCTCAAAGTTCCATTACATATTTAATCTGAAAGATCTGTCTCGTATATTTGCGGGCATGCTCTTAATTCAGCCCGTTAATTATAAGGAACTTCGTGAGCTGATTCGAGTCTGGCGCAATGAATTCACCAGAATAATATGCGATCGACTCATTTCGCAAGCGGTAACTATCATTTCCCACAAATATGAAGTACTTTCTGCAATTTCAGTTTTCAGGATATAAATAATGTGCGCCGCAATCTGGCCATCGAAGTGCAGGAACGCTTTCCACCCGACTTCGAGGAAGTTCATGGTTTCATAGACGTGGAAGCCTTAGCCGCAGAAGCACAGGCAAAATTGCTTTTCGAAGCACCGACCCCTGCCCCTGCCGCAGCGGATGATGAAGAAGAAGGAGAAGAGGAGGAAGAAGGTGAAGAAGATGAGGATGTCATCCTCACACTCAAAGACTATGTGCTCCGTGATCCGCTGGTCTTCGGCGATTTCCGCAATTTCACCAATGAATCTGAGCCGCGCAACTATGAGGATCTCGTAGATTACAAAGCAGTCTTCAGTTTATTCACCGAGATCATACAAGAGTATTGCGAACGTAAACAGAAAATGACGCTAGTCTTGTTCGAAGATTGCTTGGAGCACTTAACGAGAGTACATCGCACTCTGCGCATGAATCGCGGTCATGTTCTGCTCATTGGAGTCGGCGGCTGTGGCAAGAAGTGTGTCACTCGTCTTTCCGCCTTTGCGGCCGAGTGTGAGATATTTGAAATTACGATTTCCCGTGGCTACAACGAAACAGCATTCCGCGAGGACCTCAAAGTATTGTACAACATAGCTGGAGTTAAGCGCAAGAAAGTTGTCTTCCTGTTTACAGCCGCACAGGTATCCATAGCAGTAGCTCCAAAGATTTCTGGATCAAATTAATCAATTTTTGATAAAACAGATAGCGGAAGAGGGATTCTTGGAGCTGATCAACAACATCCTAACAGTTGGTCAAGTACCTGCCTTGTTTGCAGATGAGGATAAGGATGCGATTGTCAACCAAGTGCGCAAATTTGCCGAAGAGGAAGGCTTATCTGCATCCAAGTAAGAACATTAACTCTTTCCCTATACTTTACCCACTAGTTGAGTATTTCATAGGGATTCGGTTTGGGCATACTTCCTGCGCTGCTGTGGCGAGAATCTACACGTGGTGCTCTGCATGTCGCCAGCTGGCGACGCTCTGCGTAACCGTTGCCGCAGCTTCCCAGGTCTAATTGGCAGCACATACATAGATTGGGTATTTCCGTGGCCCAAGCAGGCGCTGTATGCGGTAGCGAAACTCTTCCTCACCGAGCACGCCCTCATTCCGGTACTTCATCGAGAGGCGATCATAGAGCACGTTGTTCATGTGCACATGACTATTCAAGAGTATTCCAAGGACTATCAAACAAAACTAAGGCGCAACAACTTTGTGACTCCCAAGCATTACTTGGACTACATCAACACCTATCTTGGACTACTCGGTAAGATGATGATATACCTATTATAGAAATTCACATGTATCGTATTTTGTCTTAGAGGAGAAATATAAGCACATCATGCAGCAGCGCGAGCGTCTCGGTGAAGGTATAAAAAAAATCGAAGAGGCTTCCTTGCAAATCGATGAGCTGCGCATCATAGTGACAGAGCAAAAGAAAAATGTGGCTATTGCATCAGAGGAGTGCGAGGCCATGTTGGTGACCATAGAGTCCTCCACGCAGAAGGCAAATACAAAAAAAGGCGAAGCATCCGAAAAGTCTGTCGAAGTAGAAATTAAGGGAAAGCAAATTGCCATTGAAAAAGACGAGGCTGAGCTGATTTTGGCTGAAGCAATGCCAGCAGTAGAGGAAGCACGTCGTGCACTTTCCGAACTCGAAAAATCTCAGATTACTGAGATTCGATCCTTTGCGACGCCTCCGGCAGCCGTGCAAGTTGTGTGCGAGTGTGTGGCCATATTAAAGGGAATCAAAGAGATCAGCTGGAAGAGCGCTAAGGGCATGATGAGCGATGTGAATTTCCTCAAGAGCTTAATGGAAATGGACTGCGAGGCACTGACTCAAAAGCAAATTTCTTCCTGTCGAGCTCATATGAAAACTCAAAATTTAGACGATATGGGCAAGATTTCCGTAGCCGGTGCTGGGTTGTTGAAGTTCGTGAAGGCTGTGCTCGGCTTCTTTGACGTCTACAAAGAAGTGAAACCGAAAAAGGAGCGCCTTGAATTTTTGGTTGAAGAACAGGATGTGCAAATCAAACTTCTAAATCATTTGAATGCGGAAATACAAAAGCTAGAGGAGAAATTGGATGAGCTGAATCAGAACTATGCCGTCTCCATGAGACAAATGCGAGCTTTGACTGAAATGATGCAGCAGGCGGAGCGTCGCTTGGTAGCATCTGATAAACTGATCAGTGGCCTTTCTTCGGAATTAATACGCTGGAGCGCCGAAATGGCTAGTCTGGGCCAGCAGTTGATCGATAGTGTTGGCGCTTGTCTTATCAGTGCATCGTTTTTGGCTTACACGGGCGCATTCACCTGGGAGTTCCGCAAGAGCATGGTGTTCGATGACTGGTTAGAAGATATAGTTGCATTGGGCATACCAGTCAAAACTCCCCTAAAAATTGATGGTTATCTGACAAGTGATGTGGAAATCGCACAATGGTCTAACGAGGGCCTGCCGCCCGATGAACTCTCCATTCAAAACGGAATCCTCACCATGCGCGCTTCGCGTTTCCCACTCTGTATAGATCCTCAGCTGCAGGCGCTCCAATGGATAAAGAAGAAGGAAGCTCGCAATAATCTCAAAATACTGTCTTTTAGCGATTTCGATTTCCTGAAGCAGCTGGAAATGGCTATAATGTATGGCATTCCAGTCTTATTCGAAGATGTAGATGACTACATTGATCCCGTCATTGATGATGTTCTGCAGAAGAACGTTCGTGTACAGGGAGGTCGTAAGTTCACAATGTTGGGCGATAAGGAGGTTGACTGGGATCACAAATTTCGACTTTACTTGACCACAAAGTTTTCTAATCCCAAGTTTGATCCCGCTGTTTACGCCAAGGCTTTAGTTATCAATTACACAGTTACACAAATGGGTCTAGAAGATCAGCTGCTGAGCGTCGTAGTCGGCACTGAACGCCCTGATCTGGAGCAGCAGCGATCTGATTTAATTGCACAAACCAGCGAAAATAAACAATTACTCCAGCAACTGGAGGACTCACTTTTGCGCGAGCTTGCCACATCAACGGGTAACATGTTGGACAACGTCGAACTGATCAACACTCTGGAGAACACCAAATCTAAGGCCGGCCTCGTCATGGAGCAACTAAAGTTAGCCAGCGACACTGCTGCCGATATTGAAGTCCTACGAAACGGTTATCGAGCCGCCGCCAAGCGCGGGGCGGTACTGTTCTTTGCACTCGCAGACATGGCAACAGTCAATAGCATGTATCAGTATGCGTTGGCGGCTTACCTCGAAGTGTTCGTCTACTCCTTGCGCAAGGCTGTACCGGACACAGTACTGGCCAAGCGTCTGAACAATATCATTAAAACCTTGACCGAAAATGTATATTGCTATGGATGCACGGGCATCTTTGAGAGGCACAAGCTGCTCTTCTCATTCCAGATCGCCACAAAACTGGCGCAACGGGATGGAATCCTGTCCCAACAGGAAATTGATTTCTTTATCAAGGGCAGTATCGCGTTGACAAAAAGCGAACGCTCGAATCCTACCAAATGGCTGCCCGAAAAATCCTGGGAGGATGTCCTTAAATTGGCCTTCGATTTTTCAGAAACGTTTGGCACCTTACCTGATCATTTTAGTGCCAACTTGGAAAAATGGAAGCTCGTAAGTCCCTACGTGAATTCCTACAATTTCTTTAGAGATCCATAGTTTAAAGTGAACAAATCGTGTACTCGTATCACATTTGTTTCACCCCCTCCCCCTGCCTGGTATGAATCTATGGCATTATCCTATAGCTCGAATTAACGTTTTTGCAATACCTAATAGTGAAATAGTATTTATAAGGGTGAAGTAACAAACAACCATAACATTTCAATACATTTTAAGCAAAAGTCGATAGAATGAGAGAGATGTATGATATCTCGCCACTATAGAGAATATCTTTAAACTAGTCTCCGTTACTTATCTTATTGTAACTAGATTAGGCTGCAATAGTCGTGATTTGTTTTAATTCATTCTATATTCTTTTTATTTATTTATTTTTTCCCCTTTTTTTTTAATTTCCTGCTGCACCATCTTTATGTCAACAACAAATTCAATACACCCTTATTAACTGCTGCTTCTGTGGCTTTGCCATGAAAATGGACAACAACAACGACGACAATTTTGGACTTTGGATGGTCGCTAAAACTGTTCTTGACTGGCATACGGCATTCCCTGGCTTCCGTTGCTGATGCTCATTCTGTTTGCACTTATCGGCAAATGCCCATGGCCTATGGTGGTGCAGTGGTTCGACTTGGAGAACCCCGAGGAGGTGGAATGCCCTGGCGGTTACAACATCGAATGCAATGCATTCCAGGCAAGTGCCGTTGCTGCTGTGTGCTTTCGCTTTGCATGCTTTCAGCTTCAAGTGGATGCCGCTCAGTCGTAGTCCGAGTAGGTCCTTGCCAGAAGCTGCCGTTGCCATCGAGCGTTATTGGATTTTGTACTTTATGCTCGTTTCTAGTGGATTATTATGTACAAGCCGCACACACACACACGCTCACACACTCTCTCTCCCGCACACACAGAGCTAGTCTGTGCGTTCAGTTTTACTCGACTTTTGCTACGTCCTGCAACTTTGGCGCACATTTTCTGCTCAAGTTATTAGCAGCCTGTTTTTGTCAGCCAGCATAGCTGCTGTATCTAGCATAGTGTATGTGTGTGTGTGTTTGTGTATGTTCGGGTGTGTGCATTACCATATTTTATCAATTTTCCAAGCCATTAGATGAGCGGCAATTTACGCCGGCAGTTGTACTTGAATCCAGCGGCGAGCCCAATTTGCACTCGACTCCAGCTAGAAACCACAAGGACGATGGCAACAACAACAGCAACAAAATAAGTGCTGGCAAGGACTAACTCTACAGACGAGCGCTGTCAATCAGCGCTGTTGACAGTGTGCTATTAGAATTTCGCATTGTCTAACGTCCACGTATTTCTTTTGGTAACTCTATAGAAATTGCTGTTTCTGCGCTGCTTCCGTGTGGATCGAATTTTCCGTTGCATAAATCAATATATTGTGGAGACTATGGATGAATTCTATATCATGCCCCCGGTTGTGAGCTTCTCAGCCATCTACGACCAAACGACAGCCTCTATTCCTGTTTGCTTTATACTCAGTGCCGGCTCAGATCCCACCAACGATCTAATTAAGCTCGCCGATATCATACTTGGCGGTATGGGCAATTTCTGTCACATTTCGCTAGGCCAGGGGCAGGAGAAGGCTGCTTTGAACTTGTTGGATACAGCGCTTAGACAGGGTCAATGGCTGATGCTGCAAAATGGTCACTTATTGGTCAAATTTGTACGGGAATTGGAAAAGATCCTGGATAAGGTTGAGTCCCCGCATCCAGACTTTAGATTATGGATTACCACAGATCCAACACCCACATTCCCAATTGGCATATTGCAAAAGTCTCTAAAGGGTAAATATCTATTAAACGTAAAACAAGGATTATAATACAATTTTTCATATACCTTATAACCCATGTTTAGTGGTCACTGAGCCGCCCAATGGCCTGAAGCTGAACTTGCGCTCAACATTCTTTAAAGTGCGGCAGGATCGTTTGGAGGCGTGTTCCCATCGTGCCTATCGTCCATTAATCTATGTCCTGGCCTTCTTCCATGGCGTTGTGCAAGTAAGTTTGCAGTCCTCTTAAGGAACAAAAAAAACAATTTTGCCAAATGTAGCTGCATTGGAAGAGTTGGCGCAGCTGCGTCAACTGTATCATGCACTTCGTTATTTATTAATTTGTTCATTTTTATCCGCTTGTTAAAAGCATTTTCGGCACAACTGCGCCCAAGTTGCCCAATTGATGAAGCAGTCATTGTGCTTTTTGCACAACATACTGTTATTGATAGCGCAGTTACTGTTTTCTCAATTAATCTGTTCAGCACACTCCGTATTCCCATTCCCATATTCCCATTCCTAGGAACGCCGCAAGTACGACAAGCTTGGCTGGAACATAGCATATGATTTCAACGACACGGACTTCGAGGTGTGTACGGAAATCCTCCGTAACTATTTGACGCGCTGCTCCGAGGAAAAGATTCCGTGGAATAGCCTCAAGTACCTAATCGGCGAGGTCATGTATGGTGGCCGCGTCATTGATGATTTCGATAGACGCATTACTAACTGCTATATGAATGAGTATATGGGTGATTTTCTGTTTGATGTATTCCAATCGTTCCACTTCTACGAAGACGAGAACGTTGACTATTGCCTGCCCGACGACGAGACCGTGCTCAAAGACGATTTCATTGGTGAGTAGGCACTGCCTGTTAGTGGGTCACGTGACACGACATCGCCATTTTAAATACGTAATGCATTGATCACACAGCCCACATTGACAAACTGCCGCTGGTCAATAAGCCGGATGTATTTGGTTTGCATCCAAACGCGGAAATCGGTTATTACACAATGGCCGCGCGCAACATTTGGAGCAGCCTGATTGAGTTGCAGCCACAAACTGGTGAGTGACTGGCCAATGGGCTATACTCTATAATGCTGGGTACATTGATATTCTAGCGCTGTAGAAATATTTGTACATATTTTTTAAGAATTTATTTCATATCCCCAAGAAGTTCAGTTTTAAAAATATTTGATATATTAGATATTTGATTTTAAATTAATGTTTAAGAAGATCTATTTGCCACTTCCTTTTTTTCTTTTTTAGTAATCATATATTTATTATATATGCCATTTATTGTAGCTTAAGTGCCGCTCTTTTCAAGTGCTCACGCTGAAATAAGTTAGATCTGATTTGATTTGAGAGCCCTGAATATTGTTTAATTTTTAAGCGCATTTTCAAACTTTACCTTTGGTTACCATATCCACGTGCATCTACATCCGATAAAGTGTTTGACAGTTCGGTTAAAAAGCGGAAGCCATTTACAAGTAAATGGTTTAATTTACATGCAGCGTGTGCCAATTGTCAGCCGTTTATTACATTTTATCTTGTTGATTTTCATTGCTGTTGCATTTTTGGCATGTTAAATTTTTAATTTAATTTAATTAATTAGTTGCGGTTTTGCAATTAACTTTATTGCATGCGCCATTATAGCTGGCGAACAATAACAGGGCATACATTAAAAATTAAAATAGAAGCATACCCGCACCCACACTTGCGCACTGCAACAAACACAAACATACATACGTACATTCACACATTCATAGCCGGCCGCACGTTGCAAAAAAAGTTGCGATTCAGTATAAGCCTCGCCACAGTCACCCTGATCCGCAGCCGCATTCGCATCCGTATATGCAGTAACAACCATTTTTGAAAACGTCACCCGAAAGTCGATAATTTTGCATTGCGAGCTTAAGCGTGTTAAAACCGCCATCAGAGACCACTTTTCCACTGTCCGCACTCGCACTCAGTGCTGTAATATATGCACATACGTACACACATTGTCCATGACTGTACTTAAATATACATGTGTATATATATATAATGTAATTTAAACAAATTTACCGTTTTACTTTTTGTAACACCTTCGCGCAAGCATAGCTACCAGGTGGACCCGAAACAATGTGCAATCTGGTAAAGTATTTCATGTAAACCCGTAAAGTATTTAATCAAATAATGAGCAGAAGGATTAACCATCTATATGCATATGTTTATATGACTGCTTTTTACAGTAATCGAGCTCATCACATAATCACATAAGACCTCGCGCATGGGAATAACATAACATGCTATAATTGTCTGTACCTGTTCAGCTACATCGATAACTTATTGAACTATTGAGAATTTCAGTACCAAATTAGTGTTAAAATATTATTAAGAATGCGCTTTTAAGCAACTTAGTCTTCTGTCCACTTTTAGTTCCCAACTAATATGCTCGGCTTTGTAGGGTAAGCCCTGAAAACCTGCCCTCAATTTGCATATTCATGAGCTGCAGTATTTGCTAATTGACAATTACGAAAAAAGGAAATCTATTATACAATATATGCCAATTTCAAAAATGTTCAATGCAAAAGTCGAAATTAGTTAAATTTTCAATGTAAAAGAGTGGTGGTAATGACTGGTAAAAATAAGCCAGGAATGGTGAAGACCACTGACTGCTAACTTCAGGGATACCACTGCTGAATTTCCCTGACATTGTAGAGCCTACTTTATTTTTAAAATTTTATCATTCAGGTGAGGGCACTGGCGGTGTCAGCCGAGACGACTTCATCGACCTTGTGGCTGCCGGAATACTGAAGAAGCTTCCGCCCGCCTTCGAGACGTGGCGCATACGAAAACAAATCCAAATGAGTCTGTCACCCACTGGTGTAGTGCTGCTGCAGGAGCTGGATCGGTTTAACATTCTGGTGGTCCGCATCAAGAAGACGCTGGAGCTACTGCGGAAGGTAACTTCGACTTTACCACGGCTCTTGCTTCGCTTTGCTTTGCTTTCCTTTTGTTTGCTTTGCCTGTCAATAGGAAGCTCACATAAATCCTTCAGCTTTGTTTTGCATTTTGTTTATACATTTGCCAACTTGGCTGTCGACCAATGCTCGTGGTCGCCCACGTTCAACCCATAAGCAAATGCGAATGCGATCCTTTGCTGGACTGCAGCATTTTGTTGCCAAAATAAATTTACAAATGCAAATGAACTCTGCCGCTGGTGCTGGCTCTGGCACTGATGCTGTCTTTGCCATTGTCTTGATGTAGATGTCGCCGCTCCCACACATACTCTTACCTCTCTCCCATAGATGCATGCATATGTGCTGTCATTGTGCCTTTTAATTTAATTGCATGCTCTCCGCAGGCCATCGCCGGCGAAATCGGCATGGACAATATCCTGGACAACATTGCCAACTCGTTATTCAATGGCCTGCTGCCAGCCGCATGGAGCAAGCTGGCGCCGGCCACATGCAAGCAGTTAGCTAGCTGGCTGGAACATTTAAAGGTGAGTCCCAGCCCCTCCCATAGTCGCAGCTCATTAATCAGCTCGGCGAAAAATCAGTCAGCCGCCGGTCCACTGCAGTCCACTAATCAGCGATTCGCTTTCACCTGGTTTTTAGAAACGTGCCGTACAGTACAAGTATTGGTCGATTTCAGGCGAGCCAATGGTCATGTGGCTGTCTGGACTACACATACCACAGAGCTACCTCACGGCCCTTGTTCAGGTGAGAAATGAGCTTCTCCATAATGTGAGTTTTTCAACATGGCGCTGGTGCCATCCACGTACAGATTGCCTGCCGCAGAAACAACTGGCCCCTGGATCGTTCTACGCTATTTACCTATGTGACCGCATACACGGAGCCCGATGACGTCGAAGAGCGCCCAGAGACGGTGAGTAGACTGCTCGGCGCTAAATGCATAACTATGACCCCCATGTGACTGCAGAAGTATCGCCGCCCCACCGTCCCCTCGCTGGACACTAATTTTGCAATTAAGAATTCTGTTTGCATTTTAATCGTTGAACTTTTTGCAGGGCTGCTTTATACACGGTCTGTATATAGAGGGAGCTCGCTTTGATACGCAGGCTGGCCAGCTGAAGCGTTCGCATCCAAAAGTTCTGGTCGAGGAACTGGCCATTCTGGCCGTGGTGCCCATTGAAGCGCACCGACTCAAGCTACAGGTTTGTATTTATGCCACTGCTGGTTTTTAACATGGCTCCAACACCGTCTGCAAAAGACAAGTACTAATGTCCTGCTGTATCTACATATTCGCTGGATAGAGCCTGCAAAGGGCCCAGCACATTGTTGGGGGTGGTTATAGTGCCCACTCTCGCTGATATTTGTTTAAATGCTGTGCACTAAATTACCGACATCTTCCGCCTTCTCCGCAGCTAATGGGGCAGCTGTTGTGCTAATTGTTTCTGATTTTAAATACTGGGTGCTTTAGCTATTCACAAAAGTAAAGGGAAAGCTAAACAATTGGTTGGACCTCATTTGAATAGCGAGTAACAATAGGGCCATCAGTGTAAGGGCGAACTTTTAAACTCGAATCCCCTTTACTCACTTATGGTTTAAATCTTAAATGATGGCTGTATCAATTGACTAGCTTACCTTTGTTCATTATAGTCCGTTTCTATAGTCCGTTTCAATTATTCGAGAAATTTAGTTCTCAATATACCCCACTTAATATGAATATTCGTATACCCATTGAAAGTCATCAATAACATTTCTTTGCCTTTTACAGAACACTTTCTTGGCACCCGTATACACCACATCGCTGCGACGCAATGCCATGGGCGTCGGTCTGGTATTTGAAGCGAATTTAGCCACTTCTGAAGATCTTAGCCACTGGATACTGCAGGGCGTGTGTCTAACTCTGAACACGGATACATAGAAACGACGACGAGGTGTCTTTAATGTCATTTTCTTTTTAGTTTTGCTAAATAAAATGGCAAATAAATGTGTATTTGCAAGTCTGAATTGGCAATTATTTATGAACGTTATGGATATTGTGACTATAAATGGATTTCTAGTGCCTTTCAATAGCGTGCTTTGTGCCTGGACTTTTTTCCGTTGTGCTGCATTTCCTGACATTACCTTCGCCGCCAACACCCAAAGCAACTCTTCAACTTATCTAAAACGGTTGACTTCATGGAGGGCAATAGTAGTTCGAGATTCTGAGTGCCACCGCTGTCATCAGAATCCAGATCAGACTCAATCGTCATCTCTTGTATACTAAAAGTATCGGTTAGCTCGTGATTCTGATTGCGTCGTTTGGCACGCTTCAGCTGTGCGGGGAAAAATGATATCTCCTCCGCCTCATCACTGCTGTCAGACTTATAATCGACCAGTGGCTTCTGTTCCAGTTCGCCCGGTATGGGCAACCGATTAATGGGTATGAGGGTGGCCGCTTGTGTTTTAGTTGCCTAGAATGGGTCTCTGTATAAGCTCAATGCGTTCTTTTTAATGTAATTAAGTGCACCCACCTGCTCCTCTTGGTATTGCGTGTAATTGCGCCTGGCACGCTCGACCTTTAGCTCCAGCTTACGTTGCAGTATGCGGCAGGTGTTTGGCGGTTCGCTGCGCTCCGTCCCCCGTGCAGCCCTATCTTCATCGATTTCAATAGTTGTGGGCGCATACACCTTGCTGGCACCCCTAAAGGCCACCTCAAACTCCAGATCCGACATATGTTTGGGTGCTCCACTAGCTGTTTTCTGTATTGGACTTAGCCATGAATTTTGTTTTCGTATCGAGCTGCTTAAGCACTTACCAGCAAACCTGCCGCACCATCCTCATATATATTCGATTGTCTGTCTTCGCTGTCTATGCCGCTGTCCTCCATAATCCTGTAATTTTAGCTGAATTTTGGCTGCCCCTAAGACTTTGCTATAGGAATTTATACACGATGACAGAGGCAAACAAATTTTATTATCTCTTTGTGTACTACTCCTAACTTCAACCACCCCAAAGCTGCACAGCGCAGAATCCAACAAACAGCTGCACCATAACAGTCGGCGGAAAATCAATAATCCCTTATTGCACGGCGTTGCCAGACTGTTAAGGCATTGAAACTGTTTATCTGTTTGAATGCATTTGAATGGGCAGATGGTTGGTTACAGTCATAGAAAATAGTTGTAATATTTATACATATGCACTTTTTATTATATAATTTTAATTTATTTACAAATATTTTTAGGCTTAAATTGCTTTACTCGTTGCACAAATATTGTAGAAAAACACTAAATAATAGATTTCAAATGAAAATAAGTTTTGGCCACTTTCTTCTATGGATTGAATTTAAATCAAGAATAAATAGGAACAAAAAACATAAAGTACTAATACTATTTTCTTTTGTGCTGGAAGAAATCGTCGTTTATAAGATATATATATTTTTGCATATTTATTAGCTTAGCAAAACGTTCGTTATATATTTGATCTGGGGGCTATGCAATTGGCGATATTTTTGGTCTATCTATGGTTTGTGACGTTGCTCATTCTCTGAATATTTTCTGGTTTAAACTCAATTCAATGCAAAAGTCCAACAAAAATGTTAGGCTTGAAAGTTTTGTAATTTTAGTTTGGAATTAAAGCGCATTGGGATGAGGCTGCGGAATCTGGCCAGCCAATGTGCAGGATCTGCAGCAGAACTGGGCGTAGTACTTATTCACGCAGTAATGGCCCTGGATAATCAGCTTGCAGTTGGCAAAGTAGGGATTGTCAATACACTCGGGCGATAGTGGAATGACAGCTGCAAAATCAAGAAATTAAACCTTAATTGAATATTCATTATATTTTGTTTTGTGAATGCCTACACTCGATTGTAACTGTCTCCTGGCTGGTGCTGTAGCTGTAAGCATTTCGCGCTGTGCAACCATAAATGCCGCTATCCTCGGAGGTAACATCACTGACGACCATGCGATGCGGATTGGCTGCGGGATCGAAAAATGACAATGAATGAAAATGATTTCAAACTAAAGCCACGTAATCGCCTTACAAGTTATTTGAACGCGTTCGTTGTTGTATAACGGCGTGTTGTCCTTAGTCCAGGTCACATTTGGTGCCGGGTTGCCCTGCACAGCGCAATCAATCGCAATCGTGGAGCCGGGCGTGTATCTGTTTTGCGGATTCAAGCCAATAACAGCTCGGGCATCGACTATGGCGAAAATTGAGATTTTAGATTAGTTTCACGTCTATGCAAATAGAAAACCACCAAACAAACCATAAAGTAAAAACATCATGCGAATTGTACTTACGTCTTGGCTCGTGCACAACAGGGGGTGGGACGTAGACCGGACGCGACGGTCTGTAGGGATAGGTGGGCCTTTGAGTGACCGGTGCCCTTGGTGGATCTATAATGTACTGCAAGTATTTATCGTCGCCAACACTTTGAGCTGGTCCAATAGCCTTAAGCGTTACGTGCAGCGAGACAGGGCGTCCGGTGTTGTACGCATCGCATGTATACAGGCCCAAGTCGGACAGCTGTACAGATCGGAAGTACAGCGAGTAGTCGCGGTTCATTACGGCACGACTTGTTTCGGGACCCATGCCGAAGTGTTGATTGTTACGCCACCAGCTGACATGGGGTGCAGGGTAGCCACCGGCCGGACAACGAACCAAAGCAGGTTGATTCAATTGCACAATTTGCGTGGCGTTCTTATTTCCGAAAATATAGGCAGGCTCATCTCTAGACTCTACCAACACCAACACAAAATCAAGAGCATGCAAATGGTTAAAAGCACACAACATGCATTAAGAAAAGTTAGTTATGAAGCCAAACCAAAATCAAGCACATATAGAACAAATAATTATTGTCAAGTCTTCGAAAATCCGAAGCACTTAAAGCCTATTGCAAGTTGCTTATGTAATCAAATTATTCTCTATGATTATAATACTTTCGTATAACTCTTGATCATTATGGACATTCCATAATGAAATGCAATCTACTGCGCCAGCCACAGTATCGAGCTTTGCTAAAACTTCAACAATTCATCCTAAAATATGAGCTTAGTTGCTTCCAATGATCTTAACGAAGATGGCTTGTCTATATATATCCATAATACAACTGTTCTCCTGTCTCTACTTTGGATATTATCAGCTTTTTTCAGAAATACATTTTCTACATGCTTATTAAACGATTAAATGCAAGTAAGCGAATTTGCAAAGCTTCAGAATAATATACATTTAAGGATTACGCACCTGTAACTTGTAGTGCGACTTCACGGCGCACAGGTTCGCCCAGACCATTGCTGGCCACGCAAACATAGGTGCCGTCATCGGTTTGGCGCACCTGGACAATGGTTAGATCGCCGTTCGATGTCAGCACATAACGGCCTTGGTTTGTGTCAATCTAAAATGTTAAGATATCCGGATAAGACTTCACGTCAATGTTTATGTGGCTCAGTGAGGACTTACGACGACGTTCTTTAGAGACCATGTAATATTGGGTGCCGGGTTGCCAGTTGCGAAGCAACGCAGCACTGCAATACCACCAATCGATGTTTGCACATCCACTTCCTGTGGCGGCTTAGACTCAAGTGTGGCTTTCACTTCACCTGGGTAAATAACTGCCGGAGGTGGAGTATTGGGTCGCCGTGTGGGACGCGCCGGCGCCACGCACAGATGACCACAGCCATCGCTGCAGCATTTGTTATCTCCACGACAGTCGGCATCGGTATAGCATTCGCGAGCGCAGTCACTGGCATTGGCCGCCAGCTGTGGGCAGACGCCTGGCTTGTTGATATCCCGGCAGACAGGCACAAACTGATGATCCCGGTCACCGGAATTGGACACATCGATAGCACACTGTTGAGTGGCTGGGCAGGGATAGCCTTCGCAAGGGTTCAGGCAAATACACTGTTCACACTCCGGCTGCGATTCAGATGGCACGCGGCGCACTCCGTAGGGGCAGCGCAGATCTCGGCATTCATTATCATACGTTTCGCATCGGGTGGGTAAGATTTCGTTGACGATCTCATTGTCGACCGGCTCTGTGAAAAATAACAGGCTTATATTTGTTTGATACAGAGACCAGCCAGCTAGTCTACCAAGCTGCGTGCAATCTTATGTCTAGTGAGGGTGCGCTAATAATTTAATAGTTCTACTAAGGAAAACTACTACTACGCTTAACTAAAAAAGCATTCCCAAAATTGAAAGTGAGGCGTGGTGCAAAATGGTGTAGGGTGGGTAATAAATTGAGTGCAAAGTGCTCGGGTGCAGTATAAAGTGTCATTTGTGGAGCAGGCTTACTTCCACATTGGTTTGTGCATGCTTCAAAGGAACGGAAGTTGTTCTGGTTGCCAGAGCAACCTGAGTAGATAAAGGATATGCAAGTGCCGCGCTCATCATCGTAGTACCAACGACGCTCCTGCACCGAAGGGCCGTTACACACTCCGGGGATCACCGGAAGTCGGCAGATATCTACTTACGTCCAGACAAAATCAAAAACAAATTCAAATTTAACAAAGGCTCTTCTCTCTGAGCTTCATTCGCTGTTACCTTTAGTCGCACCCGAAGGCAATGGCTCGCGGCCGCCAAGACAAACCGATTCACACTCATAGAGGTCATTGAAACGATTGCCCGTGCCATCGCAGCCACCGTAGGTGAAGGGCTGGCAGCTCTGACTATCACGATTGTAGTAGTAGCGGGTCTGCCACTGTGTGCAGGGGCCCGTTGTCACAGGCTCATTGCAAACATCTGACACAGCACGTTAATAAACTAGCTTATGATAATTATTATAAATAAATCATTTGACTTACCGACGCCCTTAAACTCGCCACATTGGCGTTCGCACTGGTCACGGGTCTCGAACCGATTACCATTGCCACCGCATCCGCTGTAGGAGAAGGCTGTGCACACCATTTTCTCATTGTCATAGAACCAGGCGGTGGTGTGGTTGTCGCATTCTCCGGCCTCAGGGTGCTGTGTGCACACTGAATATGCCTAGAGACAGCAACATTTTAGTATCTATAGAAACAATTTAGATCGCTAGTACGCTTACTGGTGCTGGGGGCTCAGGTTCCGGCTCAGGATGTGGTTGATCACGTCGACAGTATTCCAAGCAAGACTGCTCTGACACAAAGTTATTACGATTGCCACGGCAGCCTGTAAACTCGAACTGATGACAGGTTCCTGTGCGTCCATCAAAGTACCAGCGATCAGAAGTACCGCTGCAGCGTCCTGGAATTGGTGGAAGAGAGCAGGTGTCCTGTGCAGGATGACAATCATTCTGGCACTCCTCCTCGGAGGCAAAGTTGTTGTCGTTGCCTCCGCATCCACTGTAAACGAACTCATCGCAGAGTCCCTCCTGGCTATTGTAATACCACCGCGTTGTATTCTCATAACAGTTTCCAGGCTCAGGCGCTCTGAAACACTTGTCCGTTTCCGATTCCGGACGTGGCTCTTCATCTACGCCTCCAATGCAACGCGTGGAACACTCCTGTTCGGTCTCAAAGCGATTATCGTTGCCTCCACAGCCACCATAATAGAACATCTGGCAGCCACCCAAAGTTGAATTATAGCTCCACTTTAGCACATATTCCGCGCAATCGCCCACAGAAGCAGGCTCTTCGCAAATATTTCCAGACGGCTGCGGCCGTGGATCTGGCTGAGGCTGTGGTTGAGGTTGTGGTTCTGGTTCAGGCTGTCTACTACAACGCTGCATACACTCAGATTCAGTCTCAAAGCGATTATCATTGCCTCCGCAACCACCATAATAGAATTGGTTACAAGCCCCACTTGTTCTATCAAAGTGCCATTTGAGTGAATATTTGTCACAGTCGCCCCGTTCCTCCGGCTGATCGCAGACATGCACAGCGCTTTGTGGTGGAGGAGGCGTGGTAGGCTCAGGTTTCTTTTCGCATCGAGCCATGCACGCTTCTTCGCTGGTAAAACGATTCTCATTACCCCCGCACCCACCATAGTAGAACTGACGACAAGCGGCATCCTTGGTATCGTAGTACCATGCAAATACATAGTTGGCGCACTCGCCAACCTCCGCGGGAATATCGCAAATGTCCTTGGCTAAGGTAATAAAAAAGTGTTAGCAGACTTTTATCCATGGGTGAACAGCTTCTCGCACATCAAAAGCTATTGCAACAACATTTAAAGCTTACCAACTTGTCGAGGACAATGGTCCTCGCATGATTCCAATGTGGGGAAACTGTTTTTATTTCCACCACAGCCCGTGTAGTAGAAGGGCAAGCAACGTTTTTCAGTTTCGGAGAATTGCCATCTGGCATGCTTCTCGCTGCAATCACCGGTTTGCTTAGGCAATGAGCATTGCTCTATGTTTGTGTATGTGTGTGGAGCAATATAACGTGCAGGAGATCAGGATATAGGTAGCAAGCAGCAAGCGTTCATGCATTAACAAAAACCAAGCAAAGGAAAGGAAATGTTGCAAAAAATATACCGTTAACCAGGATAAAATAAAAAAAAAGTTCATGCTTAAATCTAAACTAAGGCAACACATTGATAGTACACAAATCGTCCTTAAACCATGACGTATAAATATATATAATATCAAACCTTTCAACACTCCGGGCTGTCGACAGCTGTAGCTACATGCGTGTTCGGTAGGATAGTTGTTTTTGTTGCCCTTGCAGCCACCATAGCTGAAGGGACGGCAGACGTCGGTCTGGTTATCATAGTACCAACGCTCATAGTTGCCGGCACAGGGCCCACTTTCCACAGGTTGCTCACAGGCGGCTATAATAGAATATAAATTAAACAGGAATTTAATCTAATATACTTCATCTTGCACTTACGCACGCTCTCGCTTATGGCACAAGTGGCCTGGCATTGTTCTAGACTATCGAAGCGATTGTTTGTGCCATAGCATCCGCCATATTGGAACTCCTCGCAACGATTGCGGTCTGTATCGAAGTACCACTTCTTAGAGTAGCCTTGGCAGGGACCGGAGCTCTTGGGCAGCAAGCAAACATGCTGACCGGTGTATTCCTGGCATGTATCCTTACAGTCACCCTCGGTCTCAAAACGATTGCCATTACCCTCGCAGCCGCCATACCAGAATCGAGCACAGCCTCCGTATGATGTATCAAAGTAATATTTGACGCTGAAATTGCCGCAAGTGCCCTGTTCTTTGGGCAAACCACAAGCCTTCTGTGGAGGCTCTTGAACGTTTTCACAACCGCCAAACTTGTCATCCTGAGCCTTTGTAACGCCATCTGGACAACAGCCAAACTCTGTCTCCACACAGGTGCAGCCTTCAAAGTTTGGTCCTTTAGCTGGGGTCTTACCATCCTCACAGCATTTGAACTCTGACTGGGTACAGTGGCATCCCTGGTGATGTGGTCCTTTGGCAAAGGAGAGACCATCCGGACAGCAACCAAACTGCATTGATTCGCACGGACAGCCTTCAAATTTGGGACCTCTGGAAGCAGTGATTTTGTCGGGACAGCACCCATGCTGAGTAGTCTCGCATGGACAACCTTCCTCTTGGGGTCCACGTGCGGAAGTCTTCTGATCAGCGCAACACCCGTATGGAGAAGCTCCACATTCGCAGCCCTCAAAGTTAGCCCCATATGCAGGCCGAATGTTATCGGGGCAGCATCCAAACTCTGTATTAATGCAACAGCCTTCACCCTGTGGGCCGTGAGCGGGAGTTTCATTGTCTGGGCAACAACCGAAAGGTTCGCCAGTGCAAGCAGCACATCCTTGGCCATTGGGTCCGGCAGCAGGAGTACGCCGATCTGGGCAGCAACCGTGCTCAGATTGATCACAACCAGGAGAACCAGGTTGTTGGGGACAACCAGCAAAGTTCTCTCCCTTAGCAGGAGTTTCTCCATCGGGACAGCAGTAGAATTCAGTGAAAGAGCAAGAGGTAACTGCAACGTCTGACTCTGTTGACAAAGTAGAGTCACCAGATCCGTCAACGTCTGTCGATATGGGAACAGTCGATTCTTCTGTGGTTGTTGGCGGCAAAGTTGTGGGCTCAGGACAGCCCTCATTATCTTCACCCTCAGCCGCTGTATATTTATCTGGGCAACAGCCGAAGAGTGTCTCTGCACAATCTGATTTCGGACAACCTTTGTTTCTTTTGCCCTCAGCAGGTGAAACGCCATCTGAACAGCAACCAAATTCTGTCTCAGCACATGTTTTGGCAATGGGACATCCCTCGTCAAATGGACCCTTAGCTGTTGACTTGCCATCGGGACAGCAACCGAATTCAGACTTCGCACAAATCTTCTTCTTGGGCTTACATTTACGTAGTTTGTCTTTAGTTGGTGTAAGAGTTGACTCCCATGTGTGGGGTGTGCTAGATTCATTATCTGAATCTGATGTGCTCCAAATATCGCGAGTAGTGCCTGTTTCTGTGGATAACGAGCTACCAGTTGAGTCGGTAGAACTCTCAGATGTAGTGTCTGTAGTGCCTCCACTTTCAGTCGTTCCTCCACTCTCCGTTGTTTCTGTTGAACCAGAAGATTCGGATGAACTTAAATCAGTGGAAGAAACATCGGTAGAGCTGTCGGTAGTTTCAGAAGAGCTAGTTGATGCTGAAGATTCGGTTGTGACTCCTATCGTCTCAGAGACATCTGTAGAACTATCAGTGGAACTAGAGCTATCCGTGGAAGCTGAAATTTCGGTAGAACTAGAGCTTTCAGTCGAACTGGAGCTTCCATCAATAGTGGAACTATCGCTTGAGCCCTCTGAAGTACTTTCTGTTGAGCCAGTACTCTGTGATGCAGTAGACTCAGAAGTGGTAGGTGTATCAGTGGAGCCGTTAGATGAGCTATCGGTTGAGCTATCGGTTGTAACATCCGACGAGCCATCGGTGGAGCCATCGCTGGAGCCATCAGACGAGCCATCAGTAGTGCCACTACTTGAAACGTCAGTTGAACCGTCAGTTGAACCGTCAGTTGAACTATCAGTTGAGCCGTTACTGACGCCCTCAGTAGAGCTTTCGGTTGAACCATCTGTCGATGTATCTGCAGAGCTGCTACTTGCATTTGTTGTAGACCCATCAGTAGAGCCTTGCTGGGTGCTTTCTGTTGATCCTGAGCTCGTAGATTCTGTTGATTCAGTGGTACCCGATTCAGAAGATGCTGACGAACTACTCTCCGTTGTACTTTCAGTTGAGCCCGGCGAGCTGGTTGACTCAGTTGATTCCGTTGAAATCTCAGATGTAGTCTCCGTTGATGATGAGACAGTCGTATCTGTAGATACAGATGATTCTGTTGAAGATGAAGTATCAGTCGAAGAGGATGCATCTGTCGTATCTTTCGTTGCATCGCTGGTTGACTGTGATGTTGACGATACGCCTTCAGTTGAACTACTAGATTCAGTGGCCCCCGAAGACACAGAAATTTGTGATGAGGTTTCGAGAGGCAAGTCTGTAAATCCACTGGAAGAACCATCAGTAGAACCTGAGGTATCTGTCGAACTTGAAATATCAGTAGAGCTTGAGCCATCTGTAGAGCTTGACGCTTCCGTCGAGCCAGAGGAACTTGAGACTTCTGTCGAGCTTGAGATATCTGTAGAGCTTGACGAGTCTGTTGAGCCTGAGACGTCTGTTGAGCTGGAAACATCTGTTGAACCTGAGGTATCTGTTGTACCGGACACTTCCGTTGAGCTAGAGACCTCTGTCGAACTTGAAGCATCAGTTGAGCTCGATGCATCACTTGAACTTGAGTCCGATGAGCTTGACTCCGTTGTGGCCAAGCTTGAACCGTCCGTTGAACTTGAGCTTGAGGCGTCAGAAGATGACTCACTTGACCCAGTTGTTGAAGATCCAGATACCGATGACGATGAGACCTCTGACGTTGATTCACTGATTTCAGAAGAACCACTGGATTCAGTAGACAAATCAGTTGATCCAGTAGAAGATTCATCCGATGATGTTGATACTTCACTTGTTGACTCACTTCCACTGCCTTCAATACCACTATCAGAAGTACTTTCTGAGCCAGATCCTTCAACTGTACTATCGGTAGAAGCCGATGCGTCTTCTGAAGTTGTGTAAGGACTGTCACTCAACATCATATCGTCGGTTGTTGACCTTGCTTCTAAATCCTCATCAGTAGTGACATCAGAATCAACCAAAACGAACTCATCATCATCTTCGCATTCGTCATCCTCATCCTCAATCTGCTTGTCAGTGCTCGTAAGAGGCAGGACCTGATCCTTGGTACAGGGTTGAGTGTTGCACTTTTCAGAAATTGATTCAACCTTGGATTCGTCGCAGTTGAGGGACTTGGTGCCATTGGACAAACACAAAACCTCACGAACACGCTCACCTCCACCACAAGGTTTGCTACATTGGCCAAATGGTCCTGTAAACCATTGACCAGGGCATTCTTTTTCTTCCCCTTCACATTCTTGATCAGACTTTGGCTTTGTCGCTGCATCACACTTGGAGTCGTCTGTGGTTTTTATCTGTTTGCCATCAAAGGTTCCGCATAATACGATACGCGACTGAGCACCTTTTCCACATGCCGCAGAGCACTTGCTCCACTCCGATGAAAACCATTGGGACTCACACTTCGACGAAGTGCACGACCTAGTTAGCTCAGGAGCGTTATCTCCACAAAACTTCTCTGGGTACACCTTACCATCCTTTGAGCCGCATACTGCAGTCCGAGTTTCGGTATTCTGACCACAGGCATCACACTAAAAAAAATCACATTAGCCTTTTAGCTTGAACTACAATTCTCTTTACTTACGCCACTCCATTGGGAAATGATCCAGTCAACGCCCTCGCATGGTGCCAGCAGACAGGCCCTTTCCACTTCTGGTTTGTCCTCCACACAATCTTCTTCAGGCAGGACACGCTTGTGACCGTTCTCTTCAATGAAGCAAGTGACTTTGCGGGTCTCTTTGCCCTCGCCACACAGCTTGTCACACGGTTTCCAAGGACCGAGATGATATTTCGGACAGTTTTTGACATCACGATTGCACTCCTGAGTTGTTGCTGGCTTATTTCCTACTTCCTTAAGGCAGACAGCATCATCCTCCGCCGTATGGACTCTGTGAAATTCAATGCCTTCAATATTTTCTGCCTCTGCCAGCTCTCAATACAACTTACCCATCAGACGAAATGCGCTCACAACTAACTGTACGATTTTGGAAGCCATCGGATCCGCAGCCTTTGGAACATTTGTTCCATACGCCCTCCACCCAATGTGGAGCACATGGCTCTGTACCACAGACTTGAGTTTCGGCCGGCTTTGTCTGAGCCTCGCATAAGGCTTCATCCACTTCTTGAAGGTTAATGCGATTATTGCAGCTTACTTGACGGGACTGAGTTCCACCGCCGCACGATGCGCTACAGGGGCCAAACTCACGATGCGTCCACGTATGTGCATCTGGCTGGCTATGGCTCAAAGATTCCGGAATGCTGTATTCGTAGTCCACGCTCACGTTCTTATCCTGCACCAACATTATAATGTAGATACTTTCGGTTATGGGACCGCTGCATGTCAGCTGATCGGGTGCAGCAAATCCCAATGGCTTGCGTTCATAGTTCCACCAGGCGCCCGCATAAAACATGGGGCGGGGAAAATCAATACGCCAATTGCCATTCAGGTAATAGTGGCCTGATTGGTTGCGGCAGGCAAGATAGTTATTCGATGGCGCTGATTCCTGAATGCGAATATTGGTTGCTCCTTGGGGCACGAGCAGCAAATCGTTGTAACCAGCAGAGAGGTCACTGGACGTATATGTGTTCTTAATTGTTTTGCATGTGCTGCCATCGCCACCACACTTGCGGCACTTGTCCTCCTTGGCCTCACTGCCCAGCATCATGTCACAGCCAACCGGCATACACTGGCCATTGACACAGACGTCCAGATCCTTATCATTGCACCGTGTACCATCCACCACCATTTCTCGTTGGCGGTAGTAGAAGCGCTCACCCTTTGGCATGCAGTTGAGCTCACATGGATTCGCCGCATTGGTGTAGGGCACCCAAGTGTAGAGCACACCATCAAATTTGGTGTAATCGAATCGCGAGCACTGCATAGCTCTGAAATCTGGCTCCTCTTCAGGACAGTCTTGTGTGTTACACGAATAGTAACGACGACTGCCGCCACTGCACATATCTTCGCCATTCGCACTGTGTATGAAAAGAATCGAGGGTCACTATAAAAGCTGAACGGCTTTTTATAAAGTTAGCTCACTCTCTACGGCGGCATTCACGCGTCTGATAGGAAACGCCGCCTCCACAGGTGCGCGAGCAGTCCGAGGGGGAGCTCCAGTCAGTCCACTCATTAGGATCGTTGCCTTCGCCACCAGGGGTTACGTAGCTAGCGGGTAAATAAAGGTTGGCGCCATATTGTCTTTTTGCGCGTAGTCCAGGCTAAGCAGGAAAAGGACGGCTAAGTAACTCGATCGGCAATGATTAGAAACGGTTACACTTACGAATCTACTCTGTGAGTCTTGTATGCATATAAGAACTATGAATGCTACCAAGGCAGTTATTCTGTAAGCAGATAGAATAAAACAAAACAATTTAATAAAAATGTTGAACAGACTTATAATCTCTCCTCATAACACAATTCACACAAACATGAATGAAAGGCATGAAACACATCGTCACCTGTTGACTTGTTGCAAATATTTGATGACTGTGCCCCATGCTTCACAACAAAGGCGGATGTGCGAAAAGCACAAGAGAGGGGAAATGCGCGATAGAGAGAGTGTGTGTGTGAGAAAGAGTAAAAGCAGACGGGAGTCAGTTACTTGTCAAAGACTTTCTCAAAAAAAAAGGCACGCCACAAAGGCACAGCAAAGGTGTACAAAGAAACTTTTGTAGGGCTTCAGACGAGTGAAAACAACAACAACGCGAACTTGTTTTTGTCCACTGGGCAGAGCAAACAAACATTGAACTTGTTTTTGCATTGTACAGCGGTGGTGGAGTGGGCGACTTAGTCGAACTTGGTCAAGTCAAATTTTACAATATCATTCCTTTGGTAGCAATTTTTTTATAGAGCGCCAAAACGCTGGCCATAAATATGCAATGCCACATAAACAAGACATAATTTAGCAGCGCTTCCTGCCGATTTGCCAAAAAGAAGAGAACAAGCAAATAATAAGTACCCGCCAGCAGAGAATATATGATTATGCCACAGACAAGGCGACGCCGCAGCCGCAGTCGCACTAGCATTCGCAGTCGAAAGAGCAGGACCGAGCATGAGAACAAGGACGAGGATGGAGGACGACTTGCGTGAATATGTCAAAAGCGTTCAATGTTGCAGGCAACGGGCCTTAGAAGCCCCAGGCCCCGCTCATTGTTGGTGGCTTGCCAATTTAATTTTTGACGCTGCGTGCAAGAAGCCTGCGTTTTGTTACACTTGGACGCCTCCGACTGGCTGCGATTGCGACTGCGACTGCGGCCGTGGGGCACAGCAGGCGTGCTGCTTATGACAGGGCCAGGACTCGGTAGCAGTGTGGCACGCCAAGTGTGTGGCCATAATTTTTATGCTTCTGTGTTGGTATTTTAATGCAATTTGAGCGCATTTCCCTTTTGAAACCAATGCCAGGACACCTATTGCTTTGGCAGAGCACCGACAATGACATCGACTATGACTACGACTACGACTACGACAACGCCACGGCACACATTTCACAGTCCATTGAGCTGGGCTGACTCTAGCCTGAAGGCGGCGTCGCTTAGACGCCTCCAATGCTATTGCGTCATACAAACAGGATACACTACCAGTACACAGTGTCAAAGTCGGACCAGGCTAGAACAGCGACGCGCTATTAATTGGATAGTTCAGCGAAATCTGCTGAGACCGCAAAACCCCATGGCCAGTTTCTGGTTCCATTTTTATGCGAAACTGCTTGCTGATAACGCACAAATTTTCCACACGTAAAATATAACTAAATTTTATCCAAGAACAACATTGTATATCGTACATACTCATAGAAATACGACGTATGCTTTCTAACATTAATGTTGCCACATATGGCGGATACCACGTGACACAAACATAAACAGCTGCCACAATCGTGAGATACATATGTCCAGGCATTGCGCGTACACATCAAATGAAACCACTGGCATTCAAACACACATCGTCTCCACATAAATGTCAAACAAAAAGAGGAAATGCCAAAAATCCGACGGAAGCTTTACAACATAACAAGATAACATCGAGCCCATGTCCAGGTAAATACAAATATATTTGGCAATACATACATATGTATGTATGTATACTGCCTTCGCTGTGGCCCCGTTTGGACTATGGCTCGAATAGCTCAATGCCTGCTAATGGCCAAGATCAAGGTACCACTTTGCTAAAGCTTTCCGCATTGTGGGTTAGGCCAATTTACAGGCCAGTTTGGTTAAAATGAAAGGATTCCACTTAAGCATTCAAACAATGGATTTTATTGTTTGCTGCTTAGAGCAGAGAAATCACTAAACAATGGAAAACAATGAGTGGTTGTAAGGCAAGTAGAAGTAGTTATTAGTAAGTATTTACAAGAGATTGTGGACTGCCTGAATTTGCAGCTACTGATTTCAAAATATATAAAGTCTTTTCTACCTTTTTCTGGGGCAGCCAATTACTTTACAGAGAGAGAACCAATAATGAAAATATGCATTATAGTATTTATTCAATGTTATTTTGATGTAAACATATAAGTACATTATTGTAATACTTAATTTGGGTTAGACTCACGCCCATTAAGTATGCTCAATTTCCTAACTGCGTCGCTAAGTAGAGAACATCCTTCCTCGAACTGAAGTGTTAAAATAATATGTCTAAGAAAATTGAGTTGATATTTGGTTCACACCCTTCTGCGTGCACTGTTTGTTCACATTCACTTCACATCCAACATGTGTGTTTGTATTGGGAAATCTGTGCCAAGCAACAAGTGCATTTGGAGCCTAAAATGTTGCAATGGCCGTCATAAATAACGGCGCTGCTTATTAGCCGCAACAACATTAACAACAGCACTTAGTGAACAAGTGCGTGCACTTAGCCGCTAAACTCAAGAACGCAAACAAATAGTACAATACTTAAATTCGATGCTAAACAATAGCCGAAGACTAGCTAAAATATGTGGCAAGTCGGAACTAATCTAAACAAAGCGTCAGCAACAAAAATAAATTGAAAGCAGCAGCAACACCTGAAGACAGAAAGCAGCATTTGATTTGTTTATGTTAACATGACTCATCGATGGGGCCGTGGCAAGCAAACGCCCCCACTTAGGCAGGCGTACGAAGTAAGAGTCTTCGCGCAGTTTCCCATGCCACTTGATTAACCCACAGTGACTGGTAGTTGGGTCGGGCACTTGCGGCACTTGCGGCACTTGCGGCACTTGCAGCACTTGCAGCAGCTGGGGCAGCCGGGGCAGCAGTGCGTTCTATTTAAAAGTCGAAGAATGTAAATGAAAGAGTGAAGCATGCAACATTTGTGCGTACCATGCAGATGCCACAAAAGCCTCCGGCCTTTGATGAAGATGGAATGCGTATGCCCCGGGTCTCCCCCCTTTGCCAGCTGCAATCATTTGACTTTAGCTGCCCCACGTTTTAAATGCTGATTGTAGAAAATGTTGGCATTTTTCTTCATTTTTTTTTTTTTTTTTTTGTGTGCCTCAATGGAATCGTAACTGATTTCATTGCAGCAAATTGAAATGCAGATAAAAAACAAGTTAGCGCTGAACTCAGAGTCAAAATGATGCCAATCACTGGATGCGGAAAATATTTAGCAAAGCGTAAATTCAATCGAATAAAGGTAAACATTCGAATAAAACTCAATCAACTCGGAGATTAAATGCCTACATGATCCACTGAGCATCCAAGGTTATCATAACATAAGCAAGCGTCGCTGTTCCCAATCCCGCAGTAATCCCGTGAAGTAAACATTTTGGCCAGGTCTTACTAGACTGCATTTAGGAGCGCGTGGCTTGTTTGGCCTTGTCTGAACAGCCGGCAATTAAGTGCAGCCTCGCAGGCTTGGCCTCATTAGTTGAAAGGATACACGGGCATTGCCATTTCAAATGTCACGCCCACGGTTGGGGGTGTGCAAATACAATTACATAGTCATACAATTATCGCAAGACAAACACAGGCTAATGCAAAACGCCAAATTGTGGCTGAGCGGCGGCGGCCAGGCAAATGTTGCATATGCACCTCCAGGTGACTGCTATTGCTGCACATGGTGCAGCTGATGACTGCGGGGATGGCTCCATGAAGATGCTGGCACAACGCGTCGACATTTGTGGCAACGGAAGTAAATGTTTGCATTGTTGAAATTTTAATTGCATTTGCATAAAGCACTGCACACACGACTTTGACAGCTCAGCTCAGCTCGGCATGGTTTTAGCTTTGGTTCGGGCTCGGGCTCGGGCTCCTGCAGTCTGCTGTCTGCTATTTTGCCTGGCAGCCAAAAACCCTTGCAACGCTTGCGCATGCAATTATCAATTTCAAAATTAATTAAGCTTAATTGAGTAGTGAAAATAATAAACATTAAAGCGCACACACGCACTGCGTTGGAATTGTTTACCAAGTGAGGCACCTAGCGGGCAGGGTTATGCAACAGTTGAGCTTTGCCTGCGTATGTGTGTGCCCACCAACAAAGTTGCAGCTCTTTGAGGCTAAAAGGCACTTCAGCAGCATCAGCAGCAGCAACTGCAACTGCAACAAAGTTTGCATAAATGCCTAATGAAATATTTGTCACGCGTTTGAGCAAACGAGCAAAGCAAATGAGCAAACAGAATTCACAGCAGAGCTCAGATAGACGGAGACGAGAAGAGGTAAAGACAGAGACAAACAGAGAGAGAGAGAGAGAGAGAGAGAGTGCTGCATTTCCCTTTAGTGCAAACAGCAACAATTTACTGACCCATAAATTTCACTGGTTGACGGCGGCAGCCGAGCAAAATGTTTGACTGGCCAATAGCAACAAACACTTGTAAACAAATTTGTATGGCAAATGTTGCATCGGCCACTTGAAGTGCAATATGCGAGGCGCAACAACAATAATACCAGCACCAGCACCAGCACCAGTATCAGCAACAACAAAGATGCCAGGCAGCTAATTAGAGGCATCATATTGCCCCTCAGCGACACGTAAACATTTGCAATTTTCTATTTGCCCAACTCATTTGGGAGGAGATTGCAGCAAGCTGCTCCGAGTGCCCCGTAGTTGTACAATCACAAATACGAATACGTATACGTATACAAGTCGGAGTACTACTCAAAGTACTCATTGCTAATAGCACTGCGAAAATAAAGCACAAAATCATAAAGTCTTTGCTTTCAAAGTTTCGAACTTTGTACCCATCAGATGCGCCCAACTGGCCCGATTTATCTTAATAGTCTTAATATAAACAGCTTGCTGGCTGGTAATTTCTGAAAATAGATTCTCCAGGATGCGCAAAGTTCGAGCATATTTTAGCACATAATTACCTGCAGAATTTTTATAGATATTTACGTAACTGAGTATATAGCTAATAAATTAGACAATAAACATTAATAATAAGAAAATAAGAAAGGCATAAGTAAATTATTTTGAATCATTTTCCAAATTCTACCTATGTATGTATGTATATAAATCGCGAGCCACATTATTTAGTTTGTAGTTGTTTAAAAAGTGTGTTTATTTTGAAATTTTTTAAATAAATTAACATTCAAACATCTCTCAGCATCTCCAAGTTGAACCAGTCATAAATCAATATTTTTACTCCTAGGCGAAATAAGTGAATAAACGGGAACTGTTCAAACATATTTGATAATCATAACAATTTCTAAATTATAAATGCAGAAATTCAAAGATTGTTGGAATGGGCCAATATGCTTATTATGTTCCTAGAACTAATATACTCCATCAAGACCTCTAAGTAAGCCTATTTGCTCCACTATCTGAGATTTCTATTGTATCGTTTCTTGGACTCCTGATTTAGTGACGCACAACAAGCTATCGCCCGCGAATCATTCTACATCTCAAGTAACTAGCTCTCTGACGGCCAAAATGTAGAGCAGAGACATTGATTTATGACGCAATTGCAAACTGAAACTGGAATTGTTATGCTTAGCACTGAGGGGCAATATTTCATGCGAATTCTTATTAACTGATGGATGCTCTACTACCGTTGATTTGCATTGCAGCGTGTCCAGCTACGTGAACAAGGCGTTCTTTATTGTGTAAATGGATCATTTCGATGCAACAAAGTGCAAAGACAAAATCAAACGTAAGTCTTATCCTGTGCTCTCCTCTCAAAGTGCCTGTGCTATTCCAATTTTGGGTTTATTCTGCTCCTTTTCTGTCATCGGAATTTGAATCACGTCTGCAACAGCCCACAGCAACAACAACAACAACAAAAACAACAACAAGTAAACAACTCGAGTCTTTAGCCGGCAGTCAAAATATTTTTATGGCTTTTTGCTCTGTCTGCGCTCTGCTTCACTTGTTGCTGTTGCTGCTGCTGTTGTTGCTGCTGATGCGACTGTTGCTGGCAGCGCAGCTTTTTAGGCACATTTACTGCTGTTGCTGCCGCTGCCGCTGCATGTGACGCATCTCATTGAGGCCTCTGTGCTGCCTGCTAATGCCCACTGTCACCCGGATCCCTTGCAGAAATTTTGGATATTTTTTGCATCATGCGAACTTTTTTTCAATTTTTTTTCGTTTCTTTTCGTTTTTTGTTTTTGTTTTTTTTTTTTTGTGTGGCTTGTTGCGGCCTCTGCAATTTTGCGACGGCATATTTTGTGTGTCTTGTTTTGGGGCATCCTTTTTATCTTCCGCGTTGCAGCGTGCGTCGACCCCATGAAAATACTCGGCCCGTAGCCGAGCCAACCGATTTAATTATGTATGTACATACATAACCATATACATATGTATATGTGTGTGTGTGTTTGTGTGCGTATGTTGCTTTTGGGCTAAAAATTAACATTTTTAGGACTGGTAGCTGGTAGCTGGCATTTGATTTAACGCTAGGCTATGGAATAATTAAGCACAACGTCGCCACGACGCATCGTCGGCAGCCTTTGTTAATTAAGCATAATGCATAAAGTCATGGGAACAAGATCTGCAGATCTGCGCGGGCTCATGATCATTAACTGTCACTGGGGGGCAGTTTGCAGTCGGTCGGGACCCAAAGCACACATGTTGCAAATGCAGCGTGCAGCATGGCCGCCATGAACTTGGACTGTAATTGAGCCATAGAAGGACCGCAGTTGCAACAGCAGCAGCAGCAGCAAAAGCAGCAACAAGACGAGTCTTTTGTTTGAGCCTGCGAACGACTTGTGTTTAATTTGTTGCTCATTTGCCGCATCATTCGATATTCTCGCTAATTTCATTTTCCAGAAAACTGCATGCGCAACATCGGATTTCAAGCACATGGAGTTTCCGGCGTATTTTTCACACCAGCAGCACAGTCATTGGGCACCCCTGCGAGCACGGTCGAAATCCAAATAAGATCGGCATTTGCCTAAACAATTTATTAATAGTAATTAAGGTTCAATTATGCAATCGAAGTATGTTTGTTTGCCTCGTGCCACGGTGTCCATATTAAGTGTATGCATGATTCTGTTCGAAATCTTCGATACGTCGAATCGTGTGTGCGTGTATTATTTTCATTTCCATAGCATCCATTTCTGGAATTTATTGTTTATACTTTGTTAAAAGCACACAAACACTTAATAAACAATTTGGCCATGTAGCTCTTGATTCCTTCTGGGTGAAATTTAGTGATTTTCGATGGAAAAAATATAGTTAAAACATAACAAACCATAACAGCAGCAGCCATGAATATGTACCTGAACTAAGAGGCTTACATAATCGCTAAGAATTTATTTTCGGCTGTCTCACAAGCTAGATCTACATTTCAATTAACCACAATCTACAGTCAGTGTATTCACCTAAATAAAAATATTTCTGCCGTTTTCCAACACTAATTATCGTTAACAACAACTAAGTCAAGTTCAAAGACGTCACGAGTCACAAAGTTTTGCTTTGTGTAATGACAATGAGTAACTTATATGACCAGTTAATGGCCCCACACATAGACGAGTCTCGTTAAGTGTTTAGGCTGTACCATTAAACTACAGAGTGTCTATTGACCCGGCCCAACTTGATGTTGGCTAAAAGTCATAGGCATAGGCCAGCTAAATAATCGCATGTCGAAGCGAAAATTCAAAGATACTTGAATGGGAACTTTCAGTGAAATGAAAAACAAAACTATCGAACGGTATCAATTGGGAAATGAATTTATTATCAATATGTGAAATCATTATCAGTATAATATGGAAAATCAATTTGGATCATATTCTACACATTTTCCTGTACTTGACACAGTCGTAAAATCTATTTAAATGATATTTCCAAATATTCCATTTTAAGTAGATTGCTATTCATAAGTTTTCCTCAAGTAAATATCTATGCAGATTCAAAGAATGGGATGTCAGCTTGGTATTTCAGCTCCTGCAATGTTTGATTAAATCTATAGCTGAACACGTGTCGTTATCGCATACGCCAAAGTCAACGCTAAAGAGGTCATGTGTTGGCCACATTCTGACGCAATTTCACGGCACAAAGCGAGCCAGAAAAACAAAAGAGCCACAAAAACCAAAATTGAATTGAATGAAGAAAAAAAAGCGGCCTCGACGTTGACAACGTGCAACATTTTCCTTTTTTCAAGTGGCCAGCCACGAGTTTTTCGCGAAAAACTTTAAAATACTTGACGAATGGATGCGCTAACTGCCAGCTGGCCAGAGGCGACGCCGAGCCAGAGTCTGGCATGGGGGAACAAGTTCTGGGCATTTATGTGCGCTGGCCACCACGTCGGCAACTTTATGACTTTAGCCAAAAATAAAACGCAGACAGTGCTGCAGATCACACGCAAAAGATAGATGTCCAGCGTCGTGTGCGTGAGAGCAACTGCTTCAGCTTCATCAAGATCTATCAGCGACAGCCACAATGGCATCGGAGTCGGAGTCAACTTTGAACTGACTTTGCACACAGTTTTTGGTTGCCTGTTTCACTTCAATTCAAAGTTTTTCTTCTTCTTCACCTTCGTCTTCGTTTTTTTTCCTTTGCGAGACTTTTTTGGGAGCACTTCAAAGCGCACGCACTTCACCTACACACACCGGCCACACACATAAATATTTACATTTCAATATGAAATTTGATTTGATTTCTGTGTTCGCACACAAATTTGAAAAACTAACAAAGCCAGAGGTAAAACAAAACTGCTGCCCGCACAGGCAATAGCCAAAGCATGTGGACTCATATTCAGCATTGGGCCAAAAAAGCTTTTGAGAAATCTACCTTAGCCGGAAATATCGATAGTGCATCTGTAGAGCAGAAGAACTTTGATCATTTTATAGAGAATTTTTAGAATTTTCTCGGCAGAATAAAATCCTTAGTGCTGCATGACTTCATATAATATGGTCTATAATTAATCCGTGCGAAAAGCAAACATTTCTCATTTCCATTTTTATATAAATATTTGGATGACAGAACTTTCCCCGAAGCAAGACAAACACAAACTCAAATCGGATTAAACAGAATTTCACGGAAATCATTTGTCAAATAGCAGATGGAATCTGGGCATTTAAGAGGAATATTTACTCATTTAAGAGCAACTGTTAAGACAATTGTAGAACACTAATTACGCAGAGCGCGATGCGACAGCGAACGGGGCCAAGGATGCTTTTCAAATTGCTGGCAAAATGTTGCAATTTTCATTAACAAACTTCAATTAAACGGGCAATGTAATTTGGCATGCAAACAAAATGTGGGCCAGGATAATGGCAGTCGCGTACTGTCAATAACGCAACGCCTGTTGCACAGGAAGCACGTTCCAAACACAAACACCCACCCACACACACACACACACACACACACACACGTAGATACAGAAGCGCACACATGTGCAGGACAATCAGTGGCAGCCAGTCAGCTAGGATGCCTGGCTGCCTGGCAGCCAGTCAGGAGCCGAGTCAAGTGTTTGCACATGTAGTTCAAATGAAATTAAAATTCGCATTGACACTGTAATTTGTGGGCGAGCACAAAAGGAATCAATTTCGTGCCAAACGCGCTTCAACTGCTGCTTCTGCGGCTGGCAATTGTATCTGAGAGATACATATTTGTCAGATGCTTACCGCAACCGCCTCGATAAATCCATGGCGCTGCTGATGCTGTCTATATATTAATCGACAGCGTTTGGCGCTGCTCCTCGTCAACTGCTGCGTGCACAGATATTTAGAAGTTTGCTTTCGATGCCCGAGCACTTGAAATGTTTGACACTTGAGTTTTAATTATTTTTTTGCACACTTGTCACTCGAACATTTGTTTGCACTTTGCGCTTGCGCATTGCCAAAAGGAACTGTGTGGTGCTATCAAACAGGCGCCGTCGTCCTTGCTACACGTCCTTCCAACACGATCACGATCGCCAACACACCCGCAGGGCTAGAGCGTACGCCACAAACTGAACGAGACGAGATCGCTCTAATTCTGTTGCAGCACCACAAGGCATCGTCTCATTCTGCGTCTGCGTCGCCGTCGCCGTCAGCGTCGCGTCGCGTCGCGGCGTAGTCGACGTCGGCGTTAAAGCAGCTATAGCGATAGCGCCACGATCAGCGGGTTTGTGCTTCCGTTGCTTTTGGTGTTATTTTTTTTCTTATCAGCCCGAAATTGGATAAAGGGCTTAGTTAGTTACTAAGATGCCTTCCCTATTATTTCTTTTCTGTTTCTTAAATCTCTGGTGAATACTTATTTATAATAATAACTCAAAGTCGAACAAAAGCTATTGATTATTCGATTGATGGAGCTTCATTGCGAGTGATCCTTTTTTTTGAACCGACTGCTCACAGCCCCCACGAGCGACTGGGTTCACTGCGGTATTTTTAGCCAGCATTCGGACGAGCAGTTCGCTCTCCATTCCCAACTGGTTCTCTCTTTTTCTTAACAACTTTGCAACTTTGATCTTCATGCGTTGCACGTGTGCATGCATGTATGTGTACATGTGCATGTGCATGTGTGTGTCTCTGTGTGTGTGTGTGTGTATTAATGTTGAATGTATCCAGCAGTCCCGTGATTTACGGCTTCGTTGTTTTTTCACATGTTGAAATTGAAATTGAAGTCGGAGTCAAGATCATTTGACGCCCCTAATGAGCGTGGCTGACGAACACATGTCGTCGGCCTTTAGGAAGTACGGGTCCTGTGCAGGGTGCCGATCCTTATTATAATATGCATCCACAGAGATATATGTATATATATAGTATATACATTAGTAATTTGGGTTTAATTGCAGCTAAAGACACATGTGCATGTTTATGCTCTGATTTGTCCTTTTTCAACTATTCAGACTAATTAATGTATATATAGATTTGGAGGGTAAGTGATCTGCTGTGCGATCGTTGCTGTCTGTCGAATTCATCAACGCCATTGCACGGACATATCGAGTGTCCACGGTATCTATTACTAGGTTGTTTTAATTGTACGAGCTCATTCATAAATTATTCATTCTGGAACATTTGTGGTCGGGTTGTCTGCTCATTATTTCCGCATTCCATTCTTTGCCGAATTCCGTATACAATCTCAGTGACCAAAAATAGCTTAATCCAGCCCCGGTTTCCGCTGTTTTATTTTGGAGCTGTACAATTTGATTCGCTTATCGTAGGTCGGCTTTTATCCACAGCACAGCTTGAAAATTGCTCTTGCACACTGCCCTAAGAAACAAATGAACTATGAAGTATGACTTCATACAACTGATTTTAAATAATTAAGAAACTATAATAAATGTTTTGTTAAACCCTAATACAAATTATGGATTTCAACCTTAAGCTAAAGGATCAAAATGTAGATACTGAAAAAGTATTTAATGATATAGTTAATGGGATTTCTTGTACGAAATATATTACAGAAATATATAGATTTCGTTTTCTGTCTATCCCCAGCACACTGTGCAGTAGCTAAAGATATTCCGTTTTTATCAGCATGCCACTGAGGGAAAGTTTGTTTCCATTAGCTAATAAGTAAGTTTGCCGCAGCGCAAAAAGCATTCCGCGAGTTTCAAGGGAAGAATTAAGGCGCGATTAAATAAAGTTAAGCATGTGTATAATATTTAATATGCGATGTGTATTAAATAAAAAGAGCTCATTCATAAATGAATGTAGAGCTTAGAGCTAAGCGCTAATTGGCCACCCCCAACGGAAATCGTTTATCAGAGCAGAATGAGAAGAATACGCTTAGGTCTGAGGCAGTTTCTATGCTGTTTCTTTCTGCCTTGGTGTGGGTTAACTCCAATTAGCATTGCTTTGACCCATTTAGACAGCATCCGTCATGGCATGCACATGGACAGCCAGCGGCGTACGCAGCTGCAGCAGTCGCAGTCGCTTCTGTCGCAGCATCAGTCGCTGTCGCCGTCGCTGTTGCCGCTGTCAGGCGCTTATCGGCGGCAGTTCCGCTGCGGCATCGGCGTTATCCTAAGCGCACGGCATGTGGGTGAAGGGTGGCAGTAGCAGCGCCCGAGCAGCAGTAAGATCAACAGGAAGTCGTATAGTGGATTTGTTTTATATACACAATATATAATACAAAACTATAGATATATGTATGAAAAAGCGATAACAAAAGCCGCGGCAACAATATAAATTAGTTATTCAACAGCAATTAACTAAAAGCCAGGATCCCAGTCCGTTTTCTGCGCCTCCATATGTGTCGAGTAGCATTGTATTATGTCCCCCGGCTGCGGCAGTACCTTGGCATCCTTGAAGCGCAAGCCACACTCTACATCCTTTTTAATGGAATCCACCTCGTTTTTCAAATGACGCATCGACTCCAAAGCTCCATCGTAGATAACCTCGTCGTCCCTTAGCAAGCGAAACCTTTGGGCCTTCTTAAGAACGCCCTTAGTGCAGCGGCAGCCAGCCACTGGAATCTCTTTGCGTCCCTCATTGATGAAGAAGTGCTGCAGCACATTGGCCTCGCCGAGCTGCTCCTCCACCTCCACAGCTGGCAACTGACTGCTCAACTGCTCCTTGAGATCATCAATCAGACGATATATGACGTTGTAGCTCTTGATATTCACATCTTTGGCCAGCTTGGCCTGTGGTGTTTCCACGGCAAAGGCATAGATTATAGCATTAAAGGCTTTGGCCAGCTCAAGGTCACCTTCGGTCACATTGCCCACACCGTAATGCACAATGTCGAGGCGGCAGCGATCGTTGCTATTGTAGGTATCGAGCACATCCAGTATGGCCTCTACAGATCCGTGCACGTCACCCTTCACGATGACACTCACGCGCGGTATGCCGTCGTTTTTATCGACCTGCTTCACCCGCTGGCCGCCTCGCATTCTAAAGCGACCGGCCAGGCGGCGAGCCTCACGTTCGGCACGATACTTTGCTTGATGTTCCTCTTCCTTTTTACGAATTTCATCGCTGCTGGACTCCACTTTCGCCAGTTGCGCCTGGTGCTCGCGATATTTCAGAGCCGCATGCGCTTTTTTCTGTAAAATGAAATTGACAATTACCACAAACTCATCGAACATGGTTTCAGAATAGTGTAGCTCACCTCAGTTTCCACTTCAAGTATTTGGTCACCAGCCAGCGGCAGCTCGCGCCACCCCAGTATTTCCACAGGTGTGCCAGGCGCAGCCTCTGTTAGCGGCGTGCCATTGTGATCGAAGAGGCCACGTACTTTGGCATGCGCTAGCCCACTCAGCAGGACTGATCCCTTGCGCAAAGTACCGCGCGTAACAATGGCCGTGGATAGCTTGCCGCGACGCGGATCGGTTTTGGACTCAACTACGATCCCCTCGACTAGACCCGTGGGATCTGCCTTTAGGCCCATTAACGTAGCCTGTGTGCTAACTGCTTCCGCCAGAAGCTCCAAGTTGGTTCCCTTGAGTGCCGATATGGGTATAACTTGGACATCTCCACCGTGTTCTTCTAGCGCCAAGCCCATTTGTGCCAGTTCAGTTTTGCTCTTCTCCTGAAACATAATGCATTAGATCTATTGTATTATTGTATTGCAACAGCAAAGCCTTACAATATTCGCTTCGGGCTTGTCAATCTTGTTCAGCGCCACGATTATGGGCACCTGCGCCTCTTTGGCCAGCTGAATGACCTCACGGGTTTGTGCCATCACACCGTCCTCGGCGGCTACAACAAGCACAATAATATCTGTGGCAACGGCACCACGAGCTCGCATAGCACTGAATGCCGCGTGTCCAGGAGTGTCCAGGAACGTGACCTTTTCGCCGTTCTCCAGTGTAACTGTGAAGGCGCCAATATGCTGTGTTATTCCGCCAGCCTCGCCAGCAGCGACGTCTGCGCCACGCAGCGAATCCAAAAGCGTGGTTTTCCCGTGATCCACATGACCCATTACCGTGACCACTGGTGGCCGGTGCCTCAAGAGCTCTGGCGGAGCTGGTGGCCGGGGTGCAACATCGCGGTCCTTGTGCTCGTCCTCAGTGCTTGTTTCAGGTGCGGCAACGATACGTGTTTTAGCGCCCAGCTTCTTTGCGATATTCTGAATGATCTTAAGATCCTCCAGTTTGGCGCCTGCCTCGATGTTGTCCGCGCCAGGCACATACAACATGGCCTCCTGCACGTCATCTGTATTTAGATGGAATCTTATTAGTACCGGCTAGATTTACATTGAATTTCCGACTTACCCAAAGGCCGTTGCAATGTTTTCGCCAACTCTGCTACGCTCATGTATCGCCAGATGTCCGTGGCGTCATTGGAAGATTGCAGCTTCTTGGGCGAGTACTCTATAATTCGAGGGGATTTCTATACAATTAGTCAGCATGTTCTTTTCGTAAGGTTTCAAGCATAGCTTGAGGATCAAATTAAAGAGTGACACCATTTATCATCGAATTTTACTCTTTATTATGAGCGCTTGTGACGTCACTCTCACTGTGCCACCATTACTCTCCGTATCACCTTTCTTTTGTTATAACTGTCCTACCTTCTCCTCAGCTGTCTTGCGGCGCTTGAGTCGTGCAACGCCGGCATGAAGTTGGCGTTGCCGCAGGGTGCTGCCCATTCGAAAAATATTGCTAACTCTAAGCATTTTAGGCTCTTTTATAGATTTATACTTTCACTTTATACCTTATACTCATTAGTTTCTTTTAAAATATAATAGTTATTGTGTAATTAAAGGCACTGTGTTTCCAAAGCAAGGTGCTCTTTACCAGTGTGACCGTAGGCATTAGAGTCAAGAATACTGAAAGTGATAATGTCAGCCCTGGCTTTTGACATCAGCTGTGTCCTTTTTTTGTTATTGGCGTCCAACAGGTAACAAATTGTTTAAAAATTATTGAAAGGTTTGAATGGCATTATTTAATTTTATATGTTAGAGTTTGCTCAATATTGCTCTTTCATATAGACTCTTCATTGCTTTCACATTTACCAATTTAAGCATAGTCCTTCTTTACCTTAAGCTAATATGAAGTTTTCAATTTAGCTAAGGTTATTAATTAAATAATTGTACTATGTTAAATTATATGTTTATTTTGTACCAATTGCGGCTTCTTAATATGTTATCGATAGAAAGTGATTACTGGCAAGCTTAGCCGTGACACTTATGCCAAACGGGTATTATTTATAGCCAAGGCTACAACCAGGGAATTTTCTTTAAAGTCAGTTCCCCAACCAAAAGCATGGTGCTTTGCGTGGCTTTGGGTAGAAACTTAAAGCTTTTTAGCGTGGCTTCAGACCAACTGTCGTAGCACCCCAATGTCTTATACGCATTGTCTTATACTTATCGAAACTAATATTTAAAGTAATAAAAAATTCATTTATCTTTGGCTAAAATGTTCGAAAGATTAATAATAGTCCCGCTATGTTGTATGATATTTCATATACATATTATCATGTATGAGTAGTTTCAGGCATCACTTTAATTTTGTTAATTGCCTTCCTTCGACAGGTGCGTGCGCGTCAGTCAACGGCAATTGGGGCCGCGAGCTCTGGTTTCGGCCAGGCTTGAGGCTTGGGGCACTGCGGCACATGGCCGAGCTGCTAGTCCTGCTGGCTGACACTGAATGCCACTTAATTCGGTTTTGAAGCGAGTTGCATGTCAAAATGATTGCTCTTCTACAAACAGCGCATCTGTGTTTGAATTATAATGGAGCGCGCAAATATTCCAGATGCAAATATTTGCGCAAAGCTACATACACACACACACACTCACACACACACATACAGTGGCACACGCATGCCAACTTGAAGTGCAACAGAGTTGCCTGCCGACCAGCACCAGTCTCCTCCCCCCTCCACACTTGACGGCCAACTAATGGCAGCGAGCTGCAGTTGTGGCTCTGGTGCTGGCTCTGGTCCTGGCTGTAGCCATAGCCAAGCACTTTTGAAAATGTGTAAGCGGCACTGACTGACTTTCTGCTCCGTATCTGGCTGAGGACGATCCGAGCCAGGAGCAGGAGCAGCAGCAGGACCGGGGCCAGGTTTGACTGCAGCTCGTTTGGCCGGAGCCAACATTTGCCGCCGCTCCCGCTGCTGCTGCTGCTGCTACTGCAGACATCCGTTGCCGGAAATATGCTTACAAACGTGGCCCGTTCGGCTTGACAGGGTGTACAGGGTATACAGGGTGCTCAGCCAGGATGAGCCACTCCCCTGCCCATCTGCCCGACTGTGCGTCTGTTTGCTCAGCAGCGTAAGAAGACGAAAGCGACGCCAGCGACTGCGACCGAGGCAGCGACTGCGACGCCAACGCAGCGAACTCAAACAAAATATAACAGTTGGAAGAAGCTGCCTCTGCCGCCGCTGTCGTCGCTGCTTCTGCTGCTGCTGCTGCTGCAATGGCAGCGACGCGCACAGAAAAAGTTTACAATTTATCTAGTAAAATGTAATTAGGATCCTGGTGCAGGCACACTCAGACCCCACCCCTTCCCCACAGGCCCCCTGGCAAAAGACAGAAGGAGAAACGGAGCCAGCGACAGAGGCAGGGGCAGAGGCAGAGGCAGAGGCAGCGACTGAGGTTGAGGCTGAGAGATGGGGGCCTTTCTTTGCTTAAAGTTGCAGCTGGTTTGCTTTAAGTTAGTCGATTGAGAGGCGCAATCAAATTACCAGACTTTAGTCACGCCTTCCTTATATACATGTATATATATTTACATATACATACATATATATATATATATATATATATATATCTAACTACCTACAATATAGTTAAGCAGTTGCAAAGCTATCTAGAGCTCTGTTTATGGTAGCAGAAACACGATTCAGGGATAACTAATATTGAATTGAATTTATGAAAATAATAAATTGTGTTTAGTTATTTATTTTCATCTTGGGGTTATTACAATGGGAACGACTGCCAAAGAGATAAGAAGAGCTAAGGAAATGCCAACTGGGAATGTCTCTCATCATATCAATCTGAACACTTTTTAATCTCAAAGTCAGAAATAACTGTAATGAATGTGAGCAGAGGCGCTTCTATTAGTTTCCCCCGACTGTATACCGTATGCTGAGCTATATCAGTTTTCGATATGAAGGTATCAAGATAATCTAAACCAGTCCAAAGTTTAGCTTTAAGCCTGGTAAATAATTTAGCCCTTGAGTGAACTGAAGTCTGCAAAAATAATAGCAATTCTTCAGTCAGTGAACTTAACTAGCTCAACTGATATTTAATGCAATTATATATATTAAGTATCTTAAAGTTATTGAATGATTTGCAGATTTAATTAAGCGATTTCATTGCCGTTTTATAAGAATTCGAGTTGTTTTATTTTTTGTTCAAATATTTAGTATTTATCATTGAATCGTTTGGCATTTGGTTAGCCTATTTTAAGCTGCAACAAATTGATTTTCGTTCATTGAGCGTCTGCTAAAATGGCGTATGCGAGGGCCGCTCGAACAGTTGGTGCGCGCGCTAGCTGCACTCGCATGCAAACTGCTCGAACAGCCAGCGCAGAAGACATGCGCAAGAGCGACTTCTGATGCGCCTGAGATACACACTTACGTAGGTAGCCACACACACACACGCACACTTACACAGAGATAGATGCGGGCAGAGACAACACAGACGCTCGCTCACGCTCTCGCACACAGCCACAGACAGAGGCAGAGAGATACACACACACACACGCACAGAGAGACAGACGAACGCACATTGTGTAGCCGACGAGGCGGAGCTAAGTAAACAAACATGGCCGAAAATGTTTGTGGCTCATAATCTGATACAAATGCAAATGCGAACGTGCACACACACACACACACACACACACACACGCACAGTCATAGCTGAAAACTCTGGCACTTTCTCAGTTGACTGATTTGCTAATTTTTGAACATCTGCAGTCAGACTCGACATGTGGAGCCCGTTCGTAAGGTGCTAATCAGGGGGGATGGCCACGTAATCAATTTGGCCAATTTATCTACCTGGTTATTTCTCTGGCCAAGCATGCGATTTGTGATTAGCAATACGCTCATGCCGAATCCTGCGTGAATCAAATATGGAATTCACAGACCAACATGAATGTTTTTATTTTATTAAATCATTTTACGTCCAAATTGATTGCAAAATGGTTATGAAAGGGGCTTACTCCTCGTATTATTCAGCTGGAATATGTGGTCAAAGGAATCAAACTTCGGTTGATATTAAATTATTCCTTTGCCATTCCCATCGATATATTTTAATAAAATCTGGTAATCATAACCAGAACTTAATAACACTGTACTCAAACAGAATCCAGACAGATATTTGTAATGTTCATATATTCTATCAATGGTAGGGATGCTCCCCCATGGGGGTATTCCGTCTTCGAGGATGGGAATGGCGAGTGGCAGGCAAAAAGTAGAAGAAAGTTTAGTTTTAGAGTGGAAAATGAAGTATCGCATCAGTGCAGTGCTCACTTCAACTCGAACTATGCCATTTGTGCGGCACTTTCTAATTGGAACTCATTTACAGTTAATTGGCACCTAAGTTGAGGCTGCGATGCTGACCCTGTCACCTGTGAGTGGCCGTACGAGTACTCGAGGCGAAAAATTTTGAATGTCGCCGCACTTCAAAGCTGCTGTCCGGCTGGCACTTGAGGGGAAAATTGTCGCCCAGACTGGGCACTTGAGCGCACCTACCACAGCGCTTGGCCCGATACAAAGGTTTTTTTGGCATTGGACAGGTAATGGGAGTCATCATTAGGGTCGGGCTTCGAACACAAGCAAAATATTGACAGAGCGGCAAGTCTAAGGCCAAAGGCACCGACCGAACTTGGCCCACAGACAGACATTATACATATTCATATGCGATATGACGTTGCCGATTCGTCGATCAGCATCGGCATCGACAGGTACAGGTAAAGGTAAAGGTAAAGGTAAATCACTGGCCCATCCGATCCATGCCGATCCGATTCGAGCGGTGCCGAGTGGCCCGGTTGGACCGAGTCCGAGCCGATCCCTCGTTTCGCTGTTTACACACACACACGTCAACATCCGCTCAATTCGTGTTGGCCGTCTTCGAATGTCGCATTCAAATGTTGTTTTTAGCCATCGAAGTGGTAAATTTCACCTGTGTACGCGGAGAGACGGCTGCGACGGCGGCGACGGCGGCCTCTGCATAGACACAGCCACTTACAACAAATGCATTTGGGCGGCGGTCCCGCTCTTTGATAGTGGACCACACACACAGACACGTCCACCGCATCCATATATCCAAACACAGCACCACTGACACTTGAGTTGATTGATTCGGAGATGCAGCGTCCGCGAGATGCAAAAAAAAAAAAGGAATGGAAAAAATCAACGCTGGTGGTCGGCCTGCATCTTCCCCCTCTCCATCGCCATCTCTTTAGCGCTGGCCGTTAATTTGCTGCAGGAAGTTTCCATTTAGCACTTGGGCAAACAGTTTTTGCAGTTGTCACCAGTGGGCACTACATCAAGTCTCAACTCGCGTCCAGCTTTCGACTGGGGCTGAGGCTGCCATAAATACAAAATATCAAAAAAGAAAAAGTAAAAAAAAAAATATTACTGCGGTCAGGGGGTGGTTTCATTGTTGCGGTTCTAGCTGGCTCAAGTGCCATTCAGCTAAATTGTTTGTATGTCAATCAAAGATGAAAACGCGCAACGGAAAATGCGAAAATTAAACAGTGGGCGGAAGGGGCAGAGCCAGGGGCTGGGGCGCTGGCTGGCCATGCCACTTTACGCTCATTGAGGTGACGCGTGTGGTTCACAAAGCGGGCAGCAACCATAAGAATAACAATAACAAAAGCAACAACGGCAACATAACCAACAACAGCAACAACAATAACAACAGGCACTACAACAAATTGCTTTGCTACACGAAAATGTCAAAGTGCGCGACTTGAATTGCACTAAGGAGGGCGGTTAATAAACACTGAACTCAATGCCAACATAGAAAGCAACAACAACAACAACCACAACAACAACAGCAGCATTTAATCAAGCAGAGACTCCTTGAACCGCACTTTGGCAATGGGTTGAATGAGCGGGAATAATGAATGAAATCCTGCAGCGATCGAAATATTCAAGCTTTAATAGATAAATGTTCCAGTAAACGAAATTTACAAAATAAAAATGAATTGCAACAAATTATATAGTCTAGCAGTTTGGAAACCATTATATATGTATATGCATGTATATATACTCGTAATACTAGATCGGTATTTCTACTATTAAGAGCAGCGCCATTTGCTCTGCACAGATGTGAAGTAGTGGCAAGGCTCTGTCATTTGCAGGACCTAAAAAGGTTTTAGCAGAAATATGTTGAGTTCGTATATTCGAAAATATTTGATATAGAAACTCACAGCTATAGAATATATTTAAATAGACTTAACCAATGTTGAGTATTGCTTTAATATTATTCGACCTTACTCAGCTTTAGGAATCGAAGATGTGCTCTTTGTCGAGCTGCTGTTACAGTTAGAATACAGTTTCTTTCTGTATATGGCTTCATTACAGCTACACTTCTTCTTCTCTTCAATATTTACAAAACAGTTCAATATGTATACACAATAATATCATGGACATTGTAAGGTTTTCATTCATTGAATACTTATTCCATGCGCAGTATGAGTTTCTCATTCCATTTCTTTAATATCACTAATTTTCGAGACTTTCACTACATTTTTAGTCACAATTCAAGCCAGGGGCACAGACTTAAGTTCAATAGTAAAGTAAATAATTATAAGCAAAACTATTTAAATTAAAAATCACTTCAATTTGTGCCTTGAAATTCTTTGAGAATGTTGCAAAGACTTAAGCAAATGATGAATAAATCCGAGGCTTATGCCGTTGGTCAGTTTACTGAGTGGGAGTGCGACATAAGTAAATTTATTATAAAAATGATTTCCCATTTTCAATGGGTTCAGGGTATAATTATTGTCTATTTTGGATTATTTGACTGTCGCCACATGCCAATGGCAATGCCATAAATTATGCAGCTCCTATGTTGGCCAACAGCAGCGTCGTCAACGGCACTTGGGGCAAACTCTCTCGCTGGTGGCGGATGCCTCTTTGGCTGATGGCTGTCTGCCTCGTTGTTGTCGCTCGAATTTACATTGAAATGCGAGACTCGAAGTAATTCGAAAGTTTGATTTTAATTTGTTTTCATTTCGCATTAGGTTAGCTGCCGAGCAGATCCAAGCATCGCCCCAGCACCAGCCCGGCTGGGTCGGTTGTGTCTCACTCTGTTTTCTCGCCCAGTTTACATCACAAGCTGCGACGAGGAGCTCGCGTCTCCGGTTAGGGCCTCTTTCTCTCTCTCTCTCTTTCTCTCTCTCTCTCTCTCTCTCTCTCTTTCATGTCTGTCTCTCTATCTCTCTGTCTTTCACTTGCTTGCAGACTAGCCGACAGGGTGTTGGTAAACTTTTGCCTGATTTTGTGTGCTTTTAACAGTTTTAATCAAATAATTGCACATGTGCTAAATGTAAACATATTTGTTCGATTCCACTAACCAGACACGCCCCAAACAGCAACAGCAGTGAGCTTCGACCTCAGTCGCTGTAAATTGTGCAAAAATTGCTGAGCAGCAGCAACAAAAACAACTGGAAAAACAGTAAACAACTCCTGCCAGAGTACCAGCTCCAAGTCGATGCTCCAGTTGCCAGGAATATTTGCGAATGCAAACGAAACAGGAGAAAGTCCAAACATACAAACAAATAAGCGAGCAAACAGCACAAAAGACATTCACAATGAAGGGCAGCCAGTCAGCCAGCCAGCAGCCACGTCTGCCCAGCCAACACGATTCCGATTCCCGCACCTCCAGCTCTGTTAAGCCACCACCACCCGCCCACTTCAGCCAATCCCCGCCAGACTTGGAGCGTGCGCGTGTCTCGTTCACTGTTGTTTTAGCGCAGCGAAATTTTTAATTTCGCATTAGGTTTTGGATTAACAATTGCAGCCAGCATCGGATTCAGCTTCAGCGAGGGGCACGGACACGGTCGCAGGATAATCAGTTGCAGACGGGGCATAAAACTGTCTAGCGCGTGCCTTTGTTTACATGATTCACGTGGCTGAGCGCTCGGCCGGGGATTAAATGCAACTTGAAAATATTAAAACATTTTGCGACAAGTTGGCAAATGAAAGCCCGCCCAATCATGTCAACAGCAAAGTGCCGGCAACGATGCCAACAACAACGCAGCAGCAGCAGCGGCGGGTCACTTGGGCGAGGGGTGAAGGGGTTAGAGACAGGCACGACACCAGCACCAGCACCAGCTCCAGCACCAACACCAACACCAACAACAGGAAGGAATGATTTCTTGTGCCAATATTTTTCCAGAGCACACAATTTCGATTTGTCGAGTGCAACTTTGGCGCTCATCGTACTCATCATGGCTGCCGCTTTTGGCTCCGGCTCCTGCCTCGTCCTTGACACCCAACAGCAGTCGCCGACGCCGTCGTCGTCTCCTACACGAATGTCAACGCCGCTGCTGGCTGGCCCAATGTTAAAAAATACGTTGGATGAAACATGCACACACATACACACACACCCAGACAAAATATACAAACAGAGAAAAAGAGAGTGCCAGCTAGAGAGCGAGAGAGAGAGAGAGAGAGAGAAAGCATTCACAGAGCCCGCACAGTGCCAGGATACGACTCTCCGTGGGCTGGCTGTGCAGCCTCTGCTACTCGCTTGCAAATCAAGTGAAATGTTTGCAAATAGAATTTGTCTGTGCTTGCTCGAGTGTTTGACTGAAATCTATATACATACATGCGAGTACATACGGCTACATTCACAGAGTGTGAGGGCGTGTGTGTGTGTGTGTGTGTGTGTGTACATTATGATCAGTACAAATGTGAACATAACTGCACAAATATGTACACAGCAAGTCGCTCGCTGAGCGCCCACCCATCCAGGAGCACAGCCGAAGGTTGAGGCTGCAGCCGGGTCCGTGGCAAACATGCGAATCGTCGAGTCGTCAGCCTTTCATATGCACTAAGCCAAATAATCAATGACTTCGTAATGCAGCCTGGAATGCGCATTTCAATGCTAAAGAGTATCTGTGCGCATCTATGACACTTTGAACAGAGTATCCTGATGATAGACCTTTTAATAACATTATTCAAGAAATATTTCTAAAAATGATATTTTACCAATCATATTTTTCTCAATAATCGTTCCTTTTCTTACATTTATTTTGAGCTTAGCCGACTTTCTTAGGGTATTTCATAGTCTAGTATTTTTTTTTTTTTTCTTATGCAATATTTGTGCACACTTGACTCTGCAGCCAATCCCAATGCTGCTCCGTCTCCCTTCCTTTCCCTTTCTCCCTCGCTCTCCCGCGCTGGCTCGCTTGTTTGCGCTGATGTTTGTTTTCGACGGCGTAAGGATTAATTAGCGTGCAAGTGTCGCGAGAAAAAAAGGGAAAAATAATAAAATCATGCATTCAATTGCATCATTTGCCAAATGAAACTCAATTATCAGACAGCTCTGTGAGCAGGTTCTTTGGCCTCGTTTCAATTTGGCGCTGAGTGGAGATTATGTCCCTGCAAATTAGTCAATGCCACCAACAGGGTGAGTCACACCGAAGAGGCAAACTTTGTTATCGCCAGAGATATTTGAGATAAGCAATTAACTGATTAAGCGTCTGTCTGCATCTCTCTTCTATCTATGGGAATAGTCAGCCTTATCTCCAACGAGTATCGCGCATTTCAGAGCTGTATTTCTTTGACTACTACTTACTCTACTTTCTCTTCGGATATCACATTTAAAGGAAGCTTTCGAGTCAAGCTAATACTGATCGGTAAATAAAAAATGGCATGCCTTTCACCTAAGCTATAATTAAGTAGTTATAAACAATGTACAAATATTGACATTTTTAATGAAGGGCAATTTTCAGAGGCATTTATATTGAGTTTGTATTCAAGGCAGTTTGAATGGCTCACAAGTGGTTAAAGTGCTCAACAAATTAATTAGTCTCAAAGTAAACAACATTCAAGAATATTTAAATTGAATCGATTTATTATAAAAGTTATTCTAACACAGTTTATAATATTACTTAATTTCTGCTGTATTAGTTGCTTGCAATAGGAATAAAAACTGGTTTAGCATTGCGCGAAAAAAGTTTATTCCTTATGCATGTGCCCCATATTTGTAAGCTTTTTGCCCCCATTTGCACGCAGACCCATGTCCCTAACAGACGACCCATTATTACAGCAAATTACATGTTTTTTTTCTGTTGGCGTTGCTGCTGCTGCTGGTGCTGATGTTGGTTAATTGTGCCTGACAATCTTGCAAAATATGCAAACGCTTGAATTTGACATGCACACACGAAACGCTTGGCAAATAGCAGTAACAGCAACTGCCAGCCAGCACACACACACACATTAACGGTTACACGATGTAAGCACACACACACACACACATGCACACACACACACACACACACATGCACACAGATAGGCGAATGCAAATTGATGCAACGCGGCAAAGAGGCAGCGAGGCAAGTGCACCTGCATGCTACTGCAAACAAAAACGCAGTCTGCGACAATCCACAATCGCATCTCTCTCTCTCTCTCTTGCCATCTCTCTCTTTCTGGCCGTTTCTGTCTCAATGCGGTACTTTGGACGCCTGGAAAACTGAGTGGAAAACTTCATAGCAGAGCAACTGCTGCTATTCGGCGGGAGCCGCTGCCAGGGCCTCAAGATGATGCTGCCTGGCGAATGACTTTGAAGTGGCTGCCGCCGCTGCTGCTGTATCTGCAGCCGCTGCAGTTGCCGTTGCAGTCGCTGCTGCCTCGGCCGAGGCATGTAGGGCAGGGCATTCTTAAAAATTCATTTCATTGTCCTGCATTGTCTGGAGGGGCGCGGCAGAGGTGCGGGCAAACACAGCTTTCTGCAGCGGCCGCTATGCAGCCGCCATCATTTCCGTTTAGAGCTGGCTGCGTCCTGCAAAAAGATGCAAAGACAGCTAAGCAAACATCATCAGCACAAAGATGGCAGGCTACGGTGACAGGAGGCAGCTCCTGCTCAGCTCAGCTCTGCTCTGCGCGGCTCGGCTCTGTTTGCACAACGTACGACGGATATTGTGCTGCTGTTTAGCAGCCAGAAGGAAGGATACCGAGAACGACGAGACGTTCCAGCAGTCAAGCATTTGGACAAATAGCGAGAAGCGCCGGCAAAAGAGCGCAGCCCGCGGGCATAATAAGCGTGACCAGCATCAGGACCAACACCAGAAGCACCAGCGGCAGCGGCAACGGCAGTCAAAGCCAAAGCAGAGTTAGCTTTAAGCGCCTGCAGCGGAAATGCAGGCCTAACCCTAACACAATTTGAGGCAGCCCAAAGATGTCAAGCGGCCAAGCAGTCTGAGCCAAGTGCAGCAGCAAATAGCCAAAGGCGCGAGCGGGCCACAGCGGAAGAGCAGCGTCAGCTGCACAAATCACATACACACACACACCGGCAATAACTGTCACAATTACCAGAAGACTGAATGTAGTGGAGAAGACGGAGACAAAGGATCTGAAGAATTTATAAATATTTAGCCAGCAGAAGGGCGACAAAAAAGAAGGGACATAAAAACCAAAACGAATTTGTCATTGTTGCGCCTTTTTATGCCCATAAATTGTTATTTTTGGCAAATGCATCGCTCCCCTCGCCACTCGCCAGTCGCCATTCTCCCCTCTCTCCGCCCTCCCGCTCACTCTGCTAATGAGCCATGCAATGTGTCTTTATGCAATAGATCTGACCTCCTGTTGGGCCTCTCCCGCTGTGCCATACAAATCGCATTACACGACTTTTCGACTCAGGCATTCAACTCTAATTACCCGGTAGTTGATTGTTGCCTGTTCTCTGGGCTGCTTTGTCTGTGGCTGCAGCAGGACCCTAGCGTGCGGGGCGTTATCTGTTTGTTGTCCTGTTTTGGCGTGTTGGACAGTTGTTCGGCTGTATAGTCAATTTGTCTGCACGTTCATGGTGGATTGCCAGACGTAAAGGATCTGCTAGGCAGAGGCAGAGGCAAAGGCAAAGGCAGAGGCAAACAACTTTCACACGCCTCTCGCCTACCCGTCGAAAGAAAAAGCAAATCTAGTTAAAGGCAAAAGCGAGGCATAGGCGAGGCGAAGGGGAAGGCGAAGGCGAAGGTCATTTGGGGTCGTTTTAGGTCGTTTGCTGACTCCGCTGGGCGTATGATTAAAACAAAAGATGTAAACGGCATTATCAACGTCGCGCTGGTTGATAATGTTCAAATTGAATCTATTGTTCGACGAAACAACTGTGCGACTTGTTCAAATATTGTATTTAAAGCATGCTAAATGAAAATATGTGTGCTTCAGCTAAGCAAATAGCAATAGAATAGGAACACCTCAAGCGAAAACCCACCGACTAAGGCAGCACTTCATATGCTCTTACCTGAACCCATTGCCAAATGAGCCACAAAATATCAACAAACTTTTTGCTGGGTAAAACACATGTCTTCAGGCAGCACAATTTATAAATATGCAAACGTCTCTTCTCTCTGCTTGCTTTAGTTAGAACAACAATCTAAGTTCGAATATAAACATATAAGCAGCCAAAAAAGGAAACAACAAAAACGAGAACTGCAGGAGTAGCACAATAACATCTTAGCTAAGTATAAAATAAATTTAAAAGTTATATAAGCAATTAAAACTGAGGCGTATTAGAAAGTGATTAATTACCGTTTAATAGACTTCAACTCATATTCGAATAGTGAATTCTAGTAATCCAGAAGCCAGAATCTCAATTAGAGTATGAAAAACGAGCAGTTTGAGTAGTATACGAGACAGATCTTGCTCGCTGGTGTTTTGGTGTCGATAATGACTGGAGTTCCGACATGTTTCTAACTTTCCAAACAGCTTTCGATGTTGTTGTCGTTGTCAGCGGTGTCTGTCGCCTGCTATTTGCACAGTTGTTGCATTATGAGGCCCAGCAGTATTCCAAATAAATAGGAAAAAGACAAAAATAAAAGCGAGCAGAAATAACAATGTCGCATTAGGTAAACATGATCTGGCATTCGTTCCAATTTCTAGCCTATCTATTATAGAATACACAACTTCAATTGTGTTTACATAGGCCAAGCATCGAACAATTAGTATAGATCTCCGACAGCTAGCTCCTTGTATGTATGTATATGTGTATATCGATACATACCTACGTATATGGCGGCAGATATCTTGACTCGCGTCAAAACACACGTCAAATGTTTGCACACCCGTCCCGCCCGCTCGCAATTCGTTTATAGGACAAAAAGTAACCCAAAAGGCTAACAAGAAGACGAAATACATTAAATGAAACTTCTGCTTCCGCACATTCATGGCGAACAATAGTCTCTTTTGGCCCTTGGGCAATACCTACCTACAGTACCTGTCAGCCAGAAGCGATGGGCATGACATTGTCAAACTACACACAAAACACATCCGGCCAAGTGACAAATTTCTATAGCTACGCGCCCCGGGCACCTTATGAGTTTTTCGCCGACAAAATACTGCGAGATAAATTCCCCAATTTACTTGTCATTATTACGAAATACATGGCCAATACTTGGGCTCCGCACAACGTTTCCGTTCGCACGCACCGTGAATGTGGCTCAATGGAGGCATTACGGCGCTCACGTTTCTTCCAAAACAGTAGCGGATGCTGTATGCAAATTTGCCATTGTCGGCCAAGTGCCGCCAAAGCCGTCTCGTCGCTGACATCTCTTTGGCATGCAGCTGGTCCGGGGCTTGGCCAAGTGCTTCTTGGCATGGCTAATGAGCCACCGGCACCTATCAAGTCTGGTCACTCAATTGGGGCCAAGTGGCGAGAGGGCGTGGCCGGCTGAGTAATGAGCTCGAATATACAGCATTTTGAACTTGAAATAATAAGAGAATTCATATAATTGGTGAACTCTTTTGAATGAGTCAATGGAAAATATTATAAGCTTTGTCTAGAAATAGAAATGGACTTTATTGAGTTCGCTTTTAGTCCTGCTTCAGCTTGCAGCATAGAGTAATCATTAAGATGTGTGAATAAGTCTAAATCATAATCCATAGGGTTTTCTTTACTACTTCTCTCAATCTAGTTCTGCTTCTTCAATCTTCTTAGCCGTTCATTCAATTACTAAATGAAGAAACGAAAGAGATTTCCCATCATCGAGACAGATTCACTAATAAAGATCTGCAAACTAAAGTAAGAGTAAGAGAAAACATTTCGGTAATAAATATCTCATTATTATTTTCCATAATTTGCCGTGTGCAATTCATCGCAGCTTTTAATTTTATTGGTGTTGCATTATTGTTTTAGCGCTTTGTTGCAATGTTGATTAATTTTATTTTCACAACTCATTGCGGCGATTCGCTGTTGTCATAACGGTTGACAGTGCGTAATGAGTGCTGCACGTTACGCGCTGCCCGAGGCCCTTCACACACACCAATTGCATTTGCAGTCGGGTGTTTGGACTGCGGCTGATTTTCGACTTGCTATTTGTGTTTGGAATAATTTTTAAAATTAATTACAGAAATATGGATAAAATCTGTAAAATAAATTTTATTATAATTTATTTATTGAAGCCAGTTTAAAGCGCGTGCACGCACACAGGCGCACACACGCTCGCTGGCAAAAATTAAACATTAAATGGCCATTGCCAACAACATTAACGTCCGTTATTTGCATGGCTGGTGGGTGTGGCGGGGGGCGGGTGAGAGGGGCGCGTCTGCTGCGGCCGCATGAGCCTCCAATTAGCAATAACTGTAAATGTGAAATTTGCACAAGTATAAAAAGCCTTTAACCGCCATTTTTCATTTGTCAATTGTCAACAAATAGAGGGACAGTAACTACTTTTGCCAAAGCCATTTTCATTTCGTTTCGGATCCGCAATTTCGTTTCCATTTTACATTTTACATTTAATATTTTGTGCAGCAGAAAAATTTTAATGAACATATAATAAAGGCAGTTCTAAGATTACATGGAAGTGGCAGTATAGGGAAAATAACTAACGAATTTTCAGCCTGCGGCCCCATGTAAAATTCCATCAAAAATCATCGCGGCTTTGAGCAAACGAAAAAACACTCGCTGAAAATTAAGTTTGCGTTGGTCAGTTTAGTAATACCACCGGCCAAACAGCAGAGGAACAAACCCGATGTGGCAATACCCTAAAGCTGCAAGAACTAATTGCAATTTATTCATTTTTAAGTATGAAATTGAGACCTATCTTTAAAGCAAGGTGAGCAGTCCAATCTCCAAGGCTAGTAATTCAATTACGATTTTATTTCACTGTAAATATATTATTGATTTCTATACGACGATTTGAATGATTGACAATCATTTATATCTGGAGTTTTGATAAACATAACACGGCACAGCTAGTCCAACCTCGTTTTTATAACCAAACAGAATAACATAGGAGGTATTCGTGAGTCTTCTGGTTTTCAGTTGAACTGATAGACTTGTCCATCATTCGTAGAGCATTGCAAAATGGAGTATTTGGCTTTTTGCAATGAGCAACGCGTTTGCAACATCTGCTACACTTTTTGCCTCGAACCCTTTCAGTCAAGTTGCATTGTAGTTTGTGTGCAAATATTGTGCCGCCTTCCTCGTCGCTTTTGACGGCGTTTTGTGGCACCGCAGCAGGGCTCAACGTCAAGCTTTGAAAATCAAATTGTGATTGCAACGCTGCGTATACGCAACGCAGTTACGCCAGGCTTTTTGGAGCGCCCAGCATCAGTTGCTGCTGGTCTGCAATTCGCGTTATTTGCGCTCACAATCTGGACTGTTTGTTGTTGCCTGCGCCGAAAGAGCTTATTGTTTTCACTGGGCGGTATTGCAACGCTGCCTCTCCCACTCAGTTAACATGCGGACCGAGCAGACATGGATACATACGCTCGTTCTTATTATAGACGGCACCTTGGCTGCATTGTCGGCTGGCGATTAGTCACTGTCGCCCGGCTCCGCCCCACCATTTATTTGTCCTGTTGCAGTAATCAGCCAACTGCCAACTGGCAACGGGCAACGGGCAACGGAAAGCGGGCAAGGGGTGACGAGAGAGTGCAAATGGTTTTATTTGCCTTGGCACAAATCCTGGCCAGCCATTTGACTTGCCTGCTGGGGAAATATTTGTTTAATTTGCCAGCGCTTCGCTGAGTTAATAAAAATGACAATGAAGCCATTCCGTCAGATAGCCGGATGAGCCCCGCACTCGCAGCTGCAACTGTGAAATTCCATTTGGAATCTGCAATTTGAAGCTTGCACTTTGCAATGTGCAATTTGCATGTCATCAATTGTGGTCTCTGAATTTTTTAAAACTCTAAATTGCCTCGGTCATTGTTGTGTTTAGTGAGCGATAACCGAGGACGATTGCCCGAAGGCCATGCGAAATGATGGCGGCCAATAATAATAATAAAAAAATTGCAGCCACACTACATTCAGGGAAGTCGAGTGTGAGTTTTTGGTTAAATATTTTATAATTAAAAACCTAACACCGACTAACACCGCGCGAGGTGTGTGTGCAAACAATAAACAAACAAAATCCTTTTCAAATATTTACCTTTGGCATATAGCAGAGCTGACTGCGACGTTGATGTGACGCTGACGCTGACGTTGACGCTAACGTAGCCGTTGCCATTGCCGTTGACGTTTACCTTGCCGTTGACGTTAACGCTGAAGCTGACGTTGACGCTTACGCTGACGTTGACGTTGACGTTGATGTTGACGTTGCAGCCAATGTTGCACGCTCGCGTAATGTCAACTATGTATTTAAAATTTTTGATTTGACTTTATTGTGTCGAAAAATCATAACAATTTTTACATTTGAACATGGCTTGCTTGTGCGTATTTGCATGCCTTTGGGTCATTTAATTTTGCATAATAATTTATTTGCAATGGCTGAAAAAATTGTTGATTGTATTTTATGTTTCAATTTTTTAACAAGCTACCGCAACAACAATAACCACGCCCCTAGTCTATTGGCATTTAATTTCCAATTGCCTTTTTGTCTGCTTTTTACAAACGCACACATCCTTTATTTATGACTTGTGCATATGCCAGTGAATGTAGGAATGCGAATATTTGTTTATATGTTTGTACATTTGCGCAGCAGGCACAAGGGATAGGGGGCAAGGGGTAGGCTCCAGCGAGTTGCCAACGCGGCAAAATCCTGCGCATGTGTCACATTTTATCATGGAGCCCAACCAAAAAAGAGGCCTAGTGATGAATATTAAAAAAGAAGTTTGAAAACGGAAGCCAAAAAACAAATCCAACAAAATTAAGCCAAACTGTATTCCGAGAGTCCCCTGAGCGAAGGCGCAACTCTGTTCCCCTTCGTGTAAATAATAGATTGGAAATTGCTTTTGTAAATGCGAAAAGTATCGCAGTGAAAAACTTCTGGCAGCGCTCACATGCGATGCCTTTTCCAATTCAGGAATTGCCACTCTGCCCACTCTGTTGATGTCCGCAACAACTCTTCACATTCACGTAGCGCACAAGAGCCTGGCAAAATTCTAATTTTTGCGCACTCCAGGCACAAACCGAATCCATCATAAATCTCGGCCCAGCTCGATGACAATGCATCATCCGTGTGCAAACAAAATGCTAAATCTCTTTTAATATCCTTTATGTCCAGGATGCGCCATATGCGTGTGTGTAGGCTAAGGCTAAGGCACAGATACAAACGCACACACAGAGCCATCAGCATATATACATACATGCCAGTATGTGTGTGTGTGTGTGCTCATATTTGATTCTTTGTATTGCCTTAAATTTGATATTAAATTGTGGCAGCTCTGGAAAGTGTGGTTTAAAGCGCTTTTGGTAGAAACCTGGAGCAAGGCAATAATAAACTAAATGAGAAAAAATAGAAGCGGAAAAAGAAAAGAGAAACTGGCAACGTTTGACGTTGTATCTACAAGATACAATAACTTGCGCCACTAGTGCCTACTGCTCGAAAGTGGCCGAAAAGTACCGACAAAGTATCAGCAAACAAACGGCCAAAAGGAGAGCGCATAAAACAAATGAAACTCTTGTCGAAGCCGAGAAAAGCCCAAGAAAATTTCAAGAAAAAATATTAAGACAACAACAACAACGACGACAACAAGAGCAACAATAACAGCAAGCTCGATGTTTGTGGGGCTGGGCCCTGCTGCGAAACGACCCCAAAATGCTCAAGTGCCTGCTCTAGCTGCAGCCCGAGCAGCCTGCCGCTTGCTGCCAGCTTCCAGCTTCAAGCTGCCATTTGTAATAGTTGTGAGACTGCCGGCAGGAAGCGGAGGCTGGTATCCTGCTCTATGAGCAGACATCACAGTAAGACGAAATAAAATATAAAAAGTAAAAATCTAAAGTAAAACAAAGTGCTAAAGGGGCAAACCTCTGCTGAGTTCGGTTGAGTTCCGTTCGTTTCGTCCTGTGTGATCTGACTCCAGCTCCTCTTCCGCTCTTCCTCTTGCTGATTTCACTGCTGCTTCCACAGCTACTGCTGCTGCGGGCAATTTCACGTAGTCGAATCAATTTAAAACAACTACGAATGCAATTTAATAAAATCCGTGAACGATGCGAACAGTTTTTTGAAGACGATGTCTGGTGGTGGATTCCGTACACATAGGTATCATTGGGTGGCTGCTACTGGCCCTCCGCTGAATCGGAGTCTGAGTGTGAGTCTGCGTCTGAGTCTGAGGCTGTGCCTTTGCCGTTACCGTTGCCTTAGCCTTTGCCAGTGCTCGGGCAAAGAGTGAAGCCAGCCCAGCGCAAAACAATAAAGCGCGTTTATGTACACAAGGGATATGCGCCTGTCTTTCATCGCGCGCATACACACACACACACACCACTCATACAGCTCGTACGTATACTATTTGTATATGTGTGTGTGCGTGTGCCGCCATATTGCCAGTCGCCGCTTTCCTTGTTTGCCGAGCGTTGTTAATTTGGCAATACCCGCTTTCAATTATCTTATAAATATGAAAATGCAGCAGCAAACGCTGCAGGCAGCGCTTCGCAGATGGAGCGTCGTCTCAAGCGGACTACTGTGTCCATACGTATTTACACACATGAGCGTAATGAAAAACGTTTCACTTTTATTAAAAAATACAAAAGCCAACTGCACTGTGTGCCTTACAGATCAATCAAAAAATCATGACGTGCCCCTGCCCATGACCAGATCCACTTGCAAGACGTATGAAAGTGGCTGGAGCAGAAGGAGTTGCTACACGGACGAGTTGAGTACGTGACTGCAACAATAAGTGTAACTGCAACTGCAACTGCAACGGCAATTGCAGCTGTAGATGCAGATGCAGATGCAGATGTGGCTACGGCTACGGCTACGGCTACGGCAAACGCGACTGTGATGCAATTGTGCGCTTTAGTGGCCGCCGCCTTTCTCAATCCGCACGCACCCACCTTCTTTCTAGTCGGGGATAGGCGAGGTCGGCACTTCGTTGCGCATCTCTGGCATTGGCAAATATGTGCACAGCGACGATCGCTGATCATTGAGCTCCCGCTTCTCAGTGCGCCCCGCTCAGCCACACTATTTCAATTAGCAACTGCATTGCACGCGCTAAAATATGCAAAGTGCCTGCCACTCGCGTCGCGTCCGCGTCATGCCAATGATCCACTCGCTGCTGTAGCCCCAGCCTCAGCACTTGACCCCGCCATCGCTGGCGTCGTCCCCATCCCCATCCCCATCCCTGTCTCCGTCTCCGTCTCCATCTCCGTCATCTTCATCGTCGTCGTAGTGGCAGCTGCTGGCACACTTTGCGCAGCGCACTGCTTATTGGGCGTGTATCTGTGTGTGTAAATATTTAACGCGAAATGCCATAGCCGCTGCGACCGCGACAGCACTGAGAGGAGCCTCAAGCCGCAAGCCCCAAGCACCGAGAAGCCACAAGAAGGCGCGACGTGTCGGCGCTCCTGTAAGGTATTTAGCAACATTTTGCGTATGTGCACTGCAAGCAGTCCGGCCCGCGACCTCGATCAGCCACCCCTACAACTCTTAACCCTGATTCGCCTCTGCAATTCTGCATATCAAATAACGAGCTTTTAACAGAGCTTCTAATGCCGTTTATTAACAACGTCTCATAGTATCCTAAAGACTACTTGGACGAGAGATAAGAAGTACAAGAGTTGCTTGAAGCACCATTGTTATTCAATTATATCAGATCCATAGATAATAATATAAGATTATATATGAAGTCTTATCTGTGAATAAGAAGCACTTATCAGATCTCCGAATACGTCACTTGCTATTTTTAGACAGCTGCTACACACTATTATCTTTAGCAACTCTATTGTTTGTTCTGATCCAACCGAGAGTAGTTTTTGGATCTTAGCATTCCCACAAGTTGGTTTGCTTTACTAACCAAACTAACTTCGTTTAACTTATTAATAAAATTGATCAAGCATAGCAACCTCAGTTATGGACTGACAGTTTCTAGAGGACTTTGAAGTCGAAATCCGAATCGAGAATACACATTCCAGGTTCGTTACGAGATAATCACTTTCATGGCAAGTAATCAAGATTTTACGTGTTTATTTTTTTTTTTTTTTTGAGAACTTGAACTATGATGACAATTTTGTTAAGCAATACAATAAAGAATAATCAAATGTTGTCTAATTATTTAAAATCTGATCTAATTAAATTAAAATGAGTGCAAAAATTACGTACGAAGCTCCACTCCTTGAGTCAGCCAATCACGGAAATTGTTTAATGTGCACAGATTGGCGCTATTAAATAAAACATGATGTGTATACATTTTATAGCATACTTAAGGGCTCTGAAACTGCTATCCGAGGGTGTTGTTATGAGATATAATGGATGGGTCTTACCAACGTCTATAGCATTAACAGCATCGCATTCCCATTTAATGTGTTCGCGTCAATTAAAACTTATGCAATCACTCTTCAGCACTGCTGCTTGTTTGCTTTGGTCAAATGCATCAACTCGTCTTATTTTCAAGTATAAGACTCAAATCCAAACTCAGACAGAGCCGGAGACTCCATCCACCATTAAAAGTCAACCGAGCGCGGCATTTTTGTAGTACAATGCTGCTCCTCGTACTTCAAGCGGGTTTCAAAAACTTGGCTGGAAATTATGTTGTTGTTGGTGGTGTTGTTGTTGTTGCTGTTGCTTGTTTGTGGTGATAATGACGCTCGAGCAGAGCCAATTCAACGTTAATCACGACTTTTACTTGTCTTTAATTTTTTTGGCAAATAAGACAAAAAAAACACGTTGAAGTCGCGCACAACTGGGCGCGGACGGCGTCAGGCAGCCAGCAGGTTAAACCGACCCATAAGTATTCAGATATCCGAGTATATATGTATATATATATAAATGTATATGAATGTATATATGTATATGTATATGTGGGTACTTATGGTCGAGGGTGTGTGTAAATTTTCACTGTCGCTATGTGTGAGTTCTTCGCGTTGTTGTTGTTGTTGGTGTAGTTGTAGTTGTTGTTCGAATTCAATTTAAAATGCACGTAGTTATGTCTGTTTGCTTAAGTTTTTGACGGATATTTTAACGATGTGAGCTCAACACAAATTCACTTTAAATGTTTTCGAGCGACAACTCGGCCTGGCAGCGACACCGGAGTGAGGCGGGGACTCACTTATATACATATATATGTATATATACATATACATTCATACATCTGTTAGTGTGTGTATGTAAATGGGCGACAGCGTCGGTGACAACGTTCGCGTTCCAAGTCCCGCATCCCGTGCCTCATGTTCCCCGCCGTTGAGGAACGACAACGGCAAACATGTCGAGATATTCACGTCCGAGTGATAATGAGATGCGCGCCTTTTTTCGAGTCGCTTATTTTTGTCTTCTCGCTTCTTCTTCTTCTTCTTTTTGTATTTTCACTGATAAACAAGATGGAGTTACATTTTTAGGTTAATTATGTGCTAAAGTGTGGGGCCGCGCACGAAGTCTCCTTGTCGACGGAAAGCATGAAGGCTGTCCGTTATATAAAGCGTTCATTTTTATACATATTGGATGAGTAATTGGATGAGCTCTTCACCACCCGGTAATCTAGAAGCAAACATCAAATATTAGCCAATATAGTCGTCATACATCAGCTTTACAAAGGAAGAGCTTGGTCTTCTGAGATAGAATCCCCCCGCGTCAAGTAAACTCTGTTAGGATGTCTAATAGAAATATTCTTTATAAGTTGTATTCACTTGAAATATAACTCAAAACTAAATTTTAAGATAATGGGCAGAAGAGGATTAACACATTTTAATTAACTTAATATTCACAGAGATCACAGTTTTATAAAATGATATACATATTCAATTAAAATACTTTTACTATTACAGATGTTCATTTTTGCTTATTATAATATCCTATATTCAGTCAGCTTCTTGACATTTGTTAAAGCATGCAGCTTCTTGGTTAGGTCTGAGTACAATTTAGAGTTCAATCTTTATGAAATATTTATGACGTCCGTTCTACCCAGCCCAATGTGTCACAGACTTGCCTAATTTGAGCAATTGGAGTTTCCCTATGCTCGCATTTTGTGCAGGGGCAGGGACAACGGATTTGTGCTAATTTATCAAAACCAAGCGATCCAGACATAGGGTAACATGCAAAGTTGCAAGACGTTTGCTGATGCGGCAGATTGTTGGCGGGGCATAGGGTCTCGTCCCGAATCTCGTCTCGCTGCCTGCTGATTCATTAAATCAGGGCCCAAAATGCTTGTTGTCTAGTTTATGGGCACGGCCCTCAAAGCAAAGGCAACCAGCAGCCGCAGCGCTGCACTACACGAAGGCTGTGCAAATATTTTATGCAAATGGCCGCCCTCGTCATTGCACGGGCTCGCTTAGCCATGGCTACTACGGTTTGCGCCACTGAAACGAAATTAATTTGTGTTTATACATAATATGCCTGGCAGAGGCCCACTCTATACATATACATAATACATATATATATATATATATAAATGTATGTATATATGTATATACATATTCGCCCAGTTATCGTGCTCTGTGTATGCACTTAAATACATTCACAAGCATACATATATGTGTGTGTGTGTGTGTGTGTGTGTGGTTGCTACAATGAAATTTCATTATGAATATGCTGGCCAGCATCATTATCAGAGCAGCAAAACACGCAATGCTACACGCTGCAAAGGATATGCACACACACACACACGCACACACGCAAGCATACAAACACACAGAGCACATAAGTATATGCGAGCGGTTTTATATGAGCTGCTGCAGCTGCAGCTCCGCACTGGAAATGCAGGCAGGCAGCTAACCTAGTGGAGGAGGAGCCGCATCCGGAGCCTGACAGAGAGCCAGATCCCCGAGAATTTCCACTGCTGCTATTGCTGTGGTTTTGGCTTTGGCTGTTTGATGTTGGCGCTGTTGTTGCGGTCGGATAGACAGCGTCCACCAGATAGACAACAATAATGCACATGTGTCTAAAATTGAGTTTAAATATACAATAGCGAGGGTGGCTTAATGCATTTTGAATCGGAACCATCAACAAATACTCACAAAATATAGTTTAATATATTTTCCTAGCAGTTAAACACAAAGTGCACGAGTGTATAACTCACAAGCCTCGGCCGGAATAATTTTTGATTTTATCTATCTAAAACATACTGTCGGCATTGGAAAATCTTTTTTATGCAACTTTCATCTCTTTGAGCTTGATAAAGTGTTCGATCTAAGTGCACTTGACTCGCGTTAGCTTATCGGGCGTCACTAAAAATCCAGAGGTGCACATGAAGGGCGCTTTTTGTGCTGCTTTATTCAAACAACTACTCCTCTGTTTTTTGCTAAAGGATTTTTTAACTTGAGCCCCGTAAATGTACAAAGAGTGACAAAGAAAGTTACTTATTGACTGCGTCTTCCGCAACAATTCAGAATTATTTAAATGAGGCCGATCGACAAAGTGTCTGAATACCACACCTAGCTGCTGCTTTCATTTTGATATTCAAGTTTAAGTTTTGCATGAGGCTTAAGCGAAAACAAGTAAAAGTAAGCTGGTTTGATATCGGAAGACCGACCGCATCTGCCAGCACACCCATTTACCGATTTCCATTTAAAACCTTCTCAGCTGGAAAACTTATATACTTTTTTAAAGATTTGATTGAAAATATCAACTGACTGGGTAATAAATATGAATATGCAAAATTGAACATTCGTATGGCTAGTTGAACGTGAAGCAAGTAACTTATCAAACTACCTTTGGTTATATACAACGGCTACATATGCAGCATTCGACCAAAATCTGAAGATAGATATATGTAATGTTACAACAATGCTACAACAATGTTTGTAGATTTTTGCGCTTTGGGTGTCTAGCAATAAAATATGCTCCTTCAAGTAACTAGTGGGTCTACAATAACGATGCCTAGTTTGTGCACTCTTTTTTTTGGAAATTATGCTGTCATGGCAGAAAATCGTTGATTCATGCGGTTGACTCCGCTATGCAAACTTAACTGGCTGTAAATCGGGTAAACTGTTGATACATGCGTTCTTGTAGGTACGGACCCGCTCCCGTCCCGTCAGTTGCCGCAGGAGCTCATCGAGTCATCAGCCCTAGGCCGTATGCATATGCAAGCCCCTTGTATTGGACTCCGATTCCGGGTAGCTGCTGGCTGCTAGCTGCTGGCTGCAGGCAGCGCTCTGTGGGTTGTTGGCTGCTGCAGACTGCAGTTGCTGTTGAGCAATCAATCAGCGAGCAAAAGTCAAACATTGACTTACAATCCAATCCACGGATTTAAATTGACGTATTTACCTGTGCAACGCTACGTAGACGTAGACAATGGAGACGGCTACTGGCCGAACGGTCTGCCTGGTCGTCGGGCGACTTGCGTACCCACACCTGTGCTGGCATTAAATTGGGCGACTCGCCAAATTATTGAGTTGACGTCGTTGTCGCCTGCAGTCGGCCCAATACCCAATACCCAATGGCCTGTAGCTGCAGTAAACGGAAGGAGTGCCCTTATGGAGAGCAGTAGGCAGTGGCTATAGACCCATAGGTGTGGGTACATGAGTTCAACTACGGGCACGCTGTTTGGCCATTAAAGCTTCATATTTGTCTTCTGAATAATTCAAATTACTAATATTGGTTCAAGCCACGAGTAAAAAATTTGAACGCATTGTGTTTATGTGTGTGTGTGTGTGTGTGTGTGTGTGTGTGTGTGTGTGTGTGTGTGTGTGTGTGTGTGTATGGGCGTGAGTATGCGTGTGTTTGGATGAGGGAGGGTGTATGTGTAGCTGTTGATGTTGTTCGCATTGCCATGCAACAATAACAGCAACAACTACAGAGGCGGCTACTAGCGGCTAACGCTGACGCTGACGTTTGGCTGATTGGCGCCCCAGTCGTATACGTAATCAACGAATGTTGACCACGTCCACCACGCACCACCCACACAGAGCTCAATATACGTACGGACGACACATATCCACAGCCATACATAGCAACAAACGATATATGCTTGATTGGATACGCGCGTATACGGAAAAATACCAAACGACCATCGGCCAACGGCCATCAAAATGGGCGCCTGTCATGCAAGCTGCAAGCACTCGGCTCTTTGGGACTCGTGCTTTCCTCATTTTTATATTTTTTTTCATTTCTGTGTTTCTTTTTATTTCGGGACGTCCCGGAGTTGTGTTATTTTTGTTTTTATTGACAACAGCGTCGAGCGGGAGCTTGGCGGCGGGGCGGAGCTTTTAACTAGTGTAAATAAGGTCCTCATCAAATTGTCATAAGGACACACAGTCACAATCGCACACACGCAAGGCGCAATAGACAGTTAGTACCGTAATATGCATGCCTAGCAATTGTAACCAGGCACGCCAGGCGCTGGCACCCCAGCCCTAATCTACACTACGAAATGGGTGAACCCGGCGTGATAGTGCTGTTTAGAACTCGAACTATTTAATTACAAATTACTTCGTATTTTTTAATACGTTTAATATATGTTAAAATCGTAAGACTATACATATATAATTATATATACATATATTTACATGCTTCACTATTTTAATAATTTATGCAGTATAATGTTAATTTAAAATTCAAGATTTCAGTTTAAATTTACGATGTTTATTTACTGGCTCACAACTATATAAATCGTATCATTCAAATCATTCAACAAATACCAAGCCCAAATAAGAGTATTCAATGTTCGCCTATAAACATGCTAGCTGCTTGACGTTTGGAGCTCATAGTTTTATTCGGGTCGCCAGACCGATTCGTCGGCCGTTGTCCTGCGGGAAAGTGCCTGATTGATGTCGCGCGATAAACAAGGCCAACTATTTTCATTGGCTTTAATATTTACCGACTTGTTCTTAATTAAGCCAGATGGTTAGTGAACAGCCCCGCCCGACTTGCACTTAGCGTGTAGTTGGGTCAACAGTTTGATGAAAGTACAGCAATCCAGCTGCCATTTTGTTTCTGGCCTTAATCAGCAGATATATTTGCCGTGTGGAAGGGCCGATAAGAGCATAAACAGATTCAGTCTGCCCTGGCTATACGTATAAATATATAAATATATAGACGCTTACACAGAACGACGGCCACAGTCACAGCCACAGCCACGACCTTTTCGCTGCTCTTATCTCGAGCCGAAAGAAAGAATTTGCTCTGTTCTTGTCACTGTTTGCATTCTGTGCGTTGACGCCTCAGCGGCGGATGCATTCTTCTGTCAGCTTATCGCTAAACCCAACGACTGTCAGTGTCTTATTATATGACTCGTAAGCTGGCCCTTAACCATGCCCAGTCCCAGCCCCAGTCGATGTCTCTATCTCTGCCTCTGTCTCTGTACGGATCCCAGTTCTTACTCGGGCACGATCTTTCATTATTTGCATTTATGCAGCGCCTGATTAGATAAGCGGCTGATACGCGTCTCTTCCTGTTCCCAGGTATCGCAGATAATGCGGTAGATTCTACGTAGAGCGCGACTTTATCATATGCCAGAGATAAACGGCGGGGGTCTTAGCGTTTCTTTCTTGTTCACAATGTTTACAAAGTGCAATTTACAGCTTTTCCGAGAAATACACAAAATGTACCGCTCCGACGACGTTTAATAAGCCCTCTAAAAACGCACACTCCGGCGTGCTCAAATTTATGTTAGTGTAGGCATGCAAGTTTTTATGTACGTGCGACAGTCGAGCACACCTTGCCGGCGATCAGCTCCACCCCAGTTGCTAATGCGCACTGATTCTCACACGAACAGTCCCGCTGGTTGCGCTTGTGACTGTAAAAGGGGCCTCGTCCAGGGCATTCCCCTTGGCTTAATGCTTTCGCAAATAGTCTTCAAATATCCGGCCAGACGTACAATTTTAGACTCGCTCAAAATCAAAATATTGGCTGTAAACAAATAATTACCAAAAAAAAAAAAACTGTCGCGTCTCCGTCTTTGGTCGTGATGGGTCCCGCATAAAATTCAATTCATATTTCTGCTGCCTGAATGCGTTTAATCTTTAGCAATGCGTCAAAGTTACCCACAGCACTCAAATTGGCAAATATTGCCAGCCAAGAGACTAAGAAAGCGAGCAGCAACAGCAACCGCTCGTAAAAGGCTTGACCAGAGCTTGGTGTGAAAAGCAAAAGCAAATCCAAAAGCAAAAGCAAAAAAAATTCCTGGAAACACTTTCGTATGTATAGCTTGGGGACCCATTAACTGGGCTTCCAGTAATGGATACCTAAGCTGCACACATTGGCCTAGTCAAATGCACTCATAGTGCTTGTACCACTTACAGATAAGCGGAGAAAAACTCAAAGGCCAATAGATCTAATGGCCCCCTGTAATCCAAAACGAAAATGCAGAGCAGTGCCCACTAAGCTCCGTTCGTGCTCGGCAAAAATGTATGGCCACCTGTGCCACAATAAGCAATAGGAACTGCAATCAATTTGACAAGAGCAAGGTAGAAGGTCAGTTTTAAAATAGAATGTAATGCTTTTTCCTTATAAGTATATTAATTGAGGTAGGTTACAAATGCACTCATGTCTGTTCAGCAATAGTATAGCACAGTATAGTATAGCACATAGAGTCAATAGAGAGTAGAGTCAAATCAGACTATTTGATAAAAATGTAGTCCAAAGTAAACCCAAATCTTTTGTTGCAGTTCTCTTAATCCGTAAGTCTATAATAATAAGTAATTATAATATGTTTACATATACAAATAAAACCCACAATGAACGCCTATGACCTAAGCTAATTTGAGGCTCCATAAGTGCGTGTAGCTTCTGTGTGTGATCCCCTTAGCAAACTTCAAGGTCCAAGTGGACCCACTTCGATTGGCAGTCGTAGTCGTGCTTCGATTGTTTATTATTATCACCTACAGGTGTCGCTTCATAAACATTTTCAAACAAAACAACGACTTCGACTGCGTCGACTGCCAACTCGAGCGAGGCTCGTCTGTATGGAATTGAACAATTGCGGCGTTCGTTTGTGCAGAGCAAATATTTTACAAATCAAGCGCTTTTCTGATTTTGTAAATGTGGGCTACCAATTTCCCTTAGCACACACACAGTTACACGGACAGGCATACACACAAACACATATACACACACACACACACACACACACACGCATACTGGCATGAGCATATATTGACACACAACGAAAGCGCAAGTCATTGGCAATGTGGCGTGAACACAGCAGAGACGCCTCCTCAAAAGATCTACATACATAAGTAAGTAAGTATAAAAAATAATAACGCAGGAGGCGCCCCGCGGCCCCGTGGTCTACGGGCCATGGTCTCTGGCCCGTGCTGTGCATTGGCTCTGCAAGTCCAAAAATGGCATGCTACTAACAATATTTAACTGGAAAATATTTATTATTTACCAATTTGTTTGCTAGGCTAATAACAATAATCACAACAACATTCAGAGCCAGACAGAGACAGAGATAGAGACAGCGACAGAGTAAGGGACAACAATGACAACTTGATATAAATATACGAGCATACACAAAAAGGAAAAAAACTCATTCATAGTCGTAGAGGGCGCCCTTATTTGGCGCTCTTTGTTGTATGTATGTCTGATTATCTGTCTGTCTTGAAGTCGTTCCCTCTCACTTAGTGACAGCCAAGGACGTTGCAACGCTTTGAAAATCGAACTCGAAATAAAAATAAAGACAACAAATATTCCGTGGCAGCGACTGCATGCCACAGCCAACAGGAGATTCGCCCCCTTTTTGCACTTGGCAGACATGCGCTAGACGGCGCCTTGTGTACACTCGGCTCAGAATTTGCCTGCGACTGGGACTGCGCCAGTGACTGGGACCGGGCTCCAACTGAGTCTGGCAGGCAGCCGGCAACCGGCAGTCGGTTGTTCTGGCATCCTTACCAGTGCTGCCTGCCAGTGAGCATTGTTTTTATTTGCCTTTTCGTATTTCTATTTACTCGCAGTTTAGTTTGAGTTTAAATTTATTCCCACTGACATCCTGGCCGTGGCCAAGGAATGCGTTGGCGAAGCAATACACATTTTCAATCCAAGCCAAACTTTCCACATTCAGTTCGCAGCGCTGCGCGTTCGATTTCTTGTTGATTCCGTTTTCAATTTGGTGGCACGGCCTTGCCACCGCCATCATGATCATCATCATCGTGTCCGTCTCCGTCTCCGTCTGTGGCAGCACCTAACCCCACTTCGAAGTGGCAGTCGTCGTGCATTAGAGCTGAAGTTGTTAAGCAGCGCTAGATAAGTGCTCGAATAAACATAAATAATAAATGACATTTACTAAATAAAAATATTTGCGTTCGCATAATATTTGAGCAGCAAACTCAAACTCGACAGCTCCAGCGATTGCTCTATGTGCGCCTCTTTTGCTCGCTCTCTACCTTTCTTTCTCTCTCTCTCTCTCTCTCTCTCTCTCTCTGTCGTTCTCTATGTGAGCTAGTTGTGGCACCCGGTAGCCCAACATGGCCGACACGCACACACATATGTATAGCACACACACTCTAACGATGTCTGTGTGACCGTTTTGCTTTGGTTTTTTGCTGATTTCGGAAGCAATTTTGGCACCAAAACGAACGAAGCGCTTCACGATTTACGTCTCCCTCAATTTTCTATGCTACGTATATGTGTGTGCTCAAATGTGAAAAAACATCGCGAAATTTGTGCTTTCGCTTTCATTTGTTTGCTATAATAACACGGAGCCAGGTAGAGTATTTGAAGAATGTATTGTGGCTCAAACACAAATGAGCATTTAAAATAAAAGGAGATAAGAGCACATTGCCTGGCATTCACTACTTGGAATGGTACATTGAGTATTGCTTATAAAAGTATCAGACTATAATACTTAATTGCTGCAAAATATTATGTATTCAAATGCTTAGGATTCATTTCTACTTAGTTTGATCAAACTTGATTTGCTTAACTTATTAAGGGACTGCGATTTGACAGTGTCTCCGGTGTCTTCTTCTACAATATCAATGATGGCTTCTTTATAGGTATGCTTTTATTTTTGAGAGGTTAATGACTGTGGCTCTCTAGTAGATTGGGTCACAGGAGAGCGTTTCAGATGGGACACATCTTTAATTACATATATATATTTATTAAATTGGACGTAATTAATTTTGCCTGGTAACTACCAAGGCCAAGTCCTGCATTTCATTGTCCCGACCAAGCCCCAATGATAATTTGAAAAGCCACCAATTTTCTGTACTCAATGCTAATTTTCTTGTCTAATTATGCAAACTCAATTAAAAGAATTTCCATTCAGCTTGCTTCCTTAGATGGAAAGCTTAAGCGGTAATGAATAAAAAAAGGAAAGTTTAACAATCTTACTTGAAAATTCACCCGGTGTTTGCGCAGCCAATTCAAATTATTTCAAGCAATTGCGTTCTCTTCAGTTTTTCTTTCACAACCATTTCTTTTCACAATTAAAAAGCCAACCCAAACGAGCAATTAACCAATGCAGCAATTAAAGCGCAGCTAAATGGACCAAAGCAATTGATAACGAGTAGAATATTTATGTGATTATTCTAAAATTAAGTAAAGTCTTTACTATTTTATGAGCTGATGAATTCGCTTAAACTAATCTGGCAAATATTTGCCTTGACAGGTTTCGACACACACACAATTGTCATAATTCTCGAGGGCCATCGACAAAAAAAGCCATCAACAACTGCAGCAATTTTCCTAAGCCGCGACAACAAACCATTTCCAACTACAATAGAAGAGAATAATAAAGAAGAAAACAGTTTTTGTATTAGCTGCTTCGAATATCAATTGTATTAACGCCGCAATAATCAAATCAAGATCATCGGGCGGGTGTTTGACACCTCCCCTGCCCTGCCTACACACACACACAGAGAACATCCCCTGCCAGGTCAGGGGTCATTCATGGAAATCAAAGCACAGCCGCTGTGGCAAACTATTAACTGTTAAAACGGCACAAGCCCATGAAATCCATGAAACCCAAGGCACAGTTGGATTAACATCAGAAACCTGACGGGCACCACCCCAGCAATCAGTGCTACCCCCACCCCACATACCCCCATCCCATTTATTATGACCTGCTCACAAATTGCTCGCCCCTTGCAGTCACACAAATGAATAATGAAACGCTTATTGTCGCAATTATTTTATTGCCCTGATATCTGTAGCCTCAAAACATACACCGAAAACGTCGACAACGACGGAGCAGACCGAAGCTGACTGCGACGGCAACATCGATGCCGACATCAACTGTGAATGCGACAGCGACATCCCTTGTCCTTGCGCTTGCCCTTGCGAACGCGCGGCGAACGATTTTTGACGTTGATTTTAAGCCCACTCTGCCAGAGTAAAGCTGTATTGGCTGGGTGTTTTAGTTTTCACATCATGTTTGTAAAGACTGTTGAATTAACTCTAAAATGAAATTGGAAAAGTCAGGATACGATGTTTGTAAAGAATGTTGAATAAACTCTAAAATGAAATTGGAAAAGTCAGGATACGATAAATATAATACATGTATATGAGCTAAAAGAGACTTGGAATACACAACCAAGTTTGATTTCAACAGATACTTTTGTCATATAAAATCGAAAAGAGCAAGTAAATTCTGGAAAAGGGTATTTGAAATTTGGCATACTTTCATTTGCTCAAAATACAGTTTTGTTTTGCTGTGTATGTGTGTGTGTCCAGGACAATGCACTTCGTTCGTATTCAGGCAGCAGCAACGGCAGCGAGGACTCTGCTCTGTATATTGTAATCCTTGCTATTATTTGGGGTTGATTGCTCGTGAGTCGGGCTCATTCTTAGCGTTAGGGGTTGCATGGGGTTGAGAGACACAGAGACTGCGACCGTTGCTCTGTCTGATCCTGGGCTGGCCCTGAATTGCCGGAAGAGCCAAAAACAACAACAGTGCATTAGCACTTTAATGCGGCTAGTGAGCACGAAATGCAGAAACAAATGCGCGCCCATTTCAATTAAATGCTACATGGGGGCTAGCACAACACAACACAACACAACACAGCACAACATAACACACAGCATCAGCAACAATAACAGCAACAACTTTGTGAACAACTCAACGCCCCCCGTCAGCCCTGCCGCTTGCCCGTTTGCGTTTGCGTTTGCATGTGATAGCAATTTATTTCGAGGGTGTTGATGGGCGGTTTTGTTTTCATTGGATTTGTGTTGTTGTTATTCTAATACCCCGCGCCAAGTGCCCAGCAAAACAACCACGCAAATTGTATTTCCAATCAAAAGGCAGCAGTCACCACCAAGCCAGGTCCAGATCCATCTGGATTTGAGGCAAACCTGCGTGTTAAATGCCAGCATATGTGAAAATAAGCTGTGACAAATGGCTTAATTTAGTTGTCAAAACGCAGCCAACGACGGCAGCAATTGTTTATCATGTTTTAACATAGTAAAAATATTGGCACATTAGCCAAAGATAACAACACGGCAGCTCGGGCTGGGTGCCTGGAGGAAGAGTGACAGAAAGGGGGATCCAGTGGACTAAGTTTAGTTCAAGTTCTGGCAGTTGACCTGCTGTTAGCATTCGGCATATATGCCCAAACAAACTAAACAGATACTTGACTTGAGGCCAGGTCCTTAGGCCTTGCACCTGCCGTGCTGCTTGTCAGTTCGCCTTTCCATTTGCATGTCAAATAAAAAATCTTACGACCCATAGAACATCTGCTATCATTTGGTGCTGGGGTTACTTTCAATCGGCGCCGTTTCTCTCCCTATCTCTCTCCCTCTCTCTCTCTTTCTCTCTCTCTCTCTCTAGGCTTGATTGACATTCGTTTTGCGCCTTATGAATGGGCGTCCATTGTGAAGTTCGCTGCGGAAAAACCTTTCAATTGGCGGCCGCTACGGGGCAGGTACTTAAGCTGGCTGGGCGACAATGCAGCCGGCTTCTGTCTTCTGGCTTCTGGCTGACGAGCTGCTTTTATTGGTATTGCACCCGCGGCGACAGTCGTTAAGCTTCGCTCCGTGCATCGATCAATTACACCGGATTTGTGCGGCCTGACATTTACATGTGTTGCGGTAAGCTTTAGCGCGGGGGTGCCCCCGACACTGGCGGAGTGAAGTCGCAGTCGTAGTCCATCACATTGTCTACGCATTAGTTCCTGTTGCCTGTTTGCTGTTGGCCGTGCTCAATTGGCCAGAAAAACTGTTTGAGCACGCACTCGAACAGATGACTACAAAAGTGCATTTGCCATTTTCCTGTTTTTCTGATGCTCTTTTTGCGCTCATTGCTCTTTGGCCTTTGTTGTTGTGGGGAATTCCGCCTACTTAAGTCTTTTTTGACTTGCAACTCGGAGACTCTGGCTTATCCTGTTTTCGTTATTGGTTAAAGATTCCGTTGTTGCTTAATGTACGCTTTGTTTTGACGGCTTAGCTGTACAAACAATCGCTTCAAGTCGGCACAGAATTGGGCTCTATGCTCAGCTCGCTCGACTGTTCCCATGAACAGACAAATGCCTATGCCCATTGATGAATGCACGAATATCTAAGCCAGCCTAGAGGTAAACGAAAAGCGAACAAAATTATCTCTTAACCTGGCAATCAAAATAAGTATCTTTTACAATTACGAATCACCAAAACGCGGGGAACCCCTATTATTGAATGGCCTTCTTGTATTATTGTATATCAGAAGTTTTAATTTAACCATTATGTGCTATAGAATTTTTACTCATTTATAAAAATATATATAGATTTTCAATTTTATATCTTAGTCCGCAAAAAATAAGGATACACTTACAAATTTTTAAAATTATTTTAATTTATTTAAATTTTTATAATAAAATAATAGAAATTACTTGAACATTTGGATCTGCAAAGGATTTCGTTCAATAGGTAAACCAAAGGATTGATGGCCTTTTCTGGTGAGACTTTGTGGCATAGCTTATTCAACGCAGCAGGATTGTCCAGCTCGCCATAGTAGCCTGTCCACGAAGCCAAATAATGTGAGCAACACATAGAAATTTGTATAAAATCGTTGAAATTAGGGCAGCCGGTCTGTGTGTCAGAGAGAGCGCTATCTGCAGACTTTGAGGAAAGCGGATGGCTTGCCTGGATGTGGCTGCTCCTCTAGAGCTCTTGAGCGATTTGAAGTACCAGAAAGGCAACACATGGATCCTATCCCTACGGTCAAACGTGAGCATTGTTTGGAACGACACTGCTGCTCCGGATGCTATGCTGTTTTTGCCTTTCCAGCGATTGTTGCTGCTGAGCTATGCAAATCCAAAAGCCCAACAGACCGACAGACCGAGAGACGGCGAGCCGAATTGAGGTTGGTACGGGGCTGTTGGGGTGCTGGGGGGTGTTCGGGTGCTGGAGAGCGGGAGTGCGGGAGTGCGGGAGTGCGCCCACTTGACAAATACCATTTTCGAAATTGAAAGACAAACTTTTGAGCAGTCGACATTGTCTGTTGAAAATGGAAATGAGACACAATGTGCAGCAGTCAGCGTGAAGGCATCCGCATCCTGCTGACGAATTTGCTGAGTGTGTTGATTTGTTGATTCGTTTCGCCTAATCGCACCACCACCATCAGAGTCAGCTAGCAGCCAAGTAGCCCACCAGTTAGCAGCCAACAGCCAACACCCAGCAGTCAGCAGCTGGCTGACGGTCTGCAGACAAACTTGTCCAGTTTGCGTATTATCCCAGCCATGGACCGTCCCGTGCCTTGCCTGGACCGTACCGGACCGGTCCGTACGCAAATGTGTTTGTCCTGTGCAAGGACATGTGTCTGAAAGTTTGGCTCTACATACATCACTCCGTCTCTGTTCCACTCAGAACACGAATGGAAATGTGTTGAAAATTTATTGACATTATTCAATTAATTATTGTGCAAATATTTTAACACACCCACACACACATACACACAGGCACACACACGTACGCACGCAGAGGCTCGTAAGTGGCAGGGAATTCGCCATTAATTGTGAATTAGATTGCATGAATTTGCAGCGTCTGTTCAACTTGCTGTCGAGTGTGTAGCATCAAAACTCAGAGCATCAGTCAGCCTCTCCCGCAATCCGTCATTCAGTCGCTCAGTCAGTTAGTCAGTCCATCAGTCTGCCAGGCTGTTACCCACTTGCCTATTCATTCACTTATGCAGTGAAGCGTTTGCGCAAACAGCGAGCGCCAATTCCTAGCTCCTCGAACGGAATGAGCATGAGGATGCGCCAACTGCCCCATTGACCATGTTCGTTTCCGTTGCCGTTGCCGTTGCCGTTGCCGTTGCCCCACCGGAAACGGCGGCCAGCCCAACCACTCCCTATGTCTGACTGGCAGTTGCCTCTGCTAACCGGATGCTGCAGCCATAGCTTTTTCTGATATTCAGCTGTCATTGTATTTGTTGTTGATTATTTCACATTAATTTCGGCTGCGTGTGCAAATACATTTTCAAATAAATTGAATTAATTTCATTTAACGAGCACGCATCGATTTCTATTTGACTTATGCCAGATACTAAATATTCATTTTGATGCGCTGCAACAACATTCAGCAGCTGCTACATTAGCTAAATTACTTTTTAATTGCAAAATGTTTAATTTTCCTTTCGACGAGGACAATTTATTCAAATTGTTAATTAAAAATTTACAATTTGCGTATTTTAAATCTTTTTAATCTATTTTATCATAGAACTAATAAAATATTTGGATTACATTTTGTATATATCATAAAATGTACTTAAATCATAAAATAAATCGTATTTATTATTGCTATACACTTCAATTAATTCAAATAGAGTTGGCCATGTTCAATTTCAGATATTGAGACTGAAAGTTTGGTATTTATTAATCTTTAGTGAATTCCTAGCTTAGCTTGAAATATTATTTGAATTGCTATGTTAATCCAGTAAGCTGGAACTTTAATTGATTATTAAATAATAGATTATTTACGCTGTTATTTATTGCTGTAATTTCTTTTCTATTCTGTCAGCTCTGTCAATTTGCGAATACTTATGTAATTATGCATGAATGATCGTAAAACACTATTGGTGGTTCTTGGGGGCGATTGTCAAGCAAACATGATTCGGGACATTTATCATATTCCAATGATTTTAGCCACACGCCGTGAGGGCTTCTCGCCCGCCGCTGTCAAAACACAATTTGGTTATTAGCCGCGTTGCTGGCGACGTCTCGCATTTCATCCAATCCAGTGGGGCTGCTGGCGTTGGCTGCTTGATAAAGGTGTGTTGCGGCTACCAATCGATAAGCGGCTGTTGTCGCTGTTGCCTTTGCTGCCGTTGCTGCCAGCACATCAGTCATTGTCACAGCGCAGAGCCCGAACCACGGGTGCCAGCCAACCACAAATCGCTACCCACTCACCCACTCACCATTCACCCCCAACTGCCGAATATGATTAATGCGCTGCCGCTGCAGCTAAGCTTGCCTTCGCTGGCCACAGTACTAGAGATAGAGATACAGATGCCCAGATATGAGCTATAAGTGTGATCTACTACATGCCGAAACTTATGGCACTGAGTTCTCAGATAATGCCCCGTAAACTTCACACTCGTGCCGATGCCCGATTTGTTATGTTTTGATTGCCAAACACAAAACTGGCAAAAGGACGACGCGTGGCCTTGCCTGGCGTGGTCCAGCAGTGATTTTGAGGACACGTGCCCGCATTTTCGGAACGTAAGGTTTCACGGATTAATTTCAATTTGCTCGCAGCAGCCGGGCGTTCAGCCAGCGAGGGGGAGGCACTGTTAACGGCACGGCTTTGCTGCTAATTATGTGTGGAATGTTTAAGATAAACAAAAACACAATGCAGTGACGGCAACTGCGACGGCGACCTCGACGATTGCTGCAGCTACAGCAGCAGCAGCAGCAGCAAAAGGACAACCAGCCAAAGACGGGCACTTGTCAGCCTGAGCCAGACTCGCTGTTGTTGTAGTTGATGTTGTTGCTATTGGCCTAATCCGTAAGTGTCGCTCAAAGGCACGCAGCGGCGGCAGCCGCTGATAGAGCACATTCACTCATATTCACACACACACACATACACTCTCGCTCTCGCTGAGCAGTAGAGAGCGCGTGTGGCGAGGACCTGAGCCGTTGCTAGAACCGGAGTTGAGATGGGGCATAATGATGTGGCGACTGTTGACATCGACATCGACGCGTCATCGACAGACAACGCAGTCCACATTGGATGGGAGTGGATCTGGGTCTGGGACTGGGACTGGGGCTGGGGCTGTGTGTCAGTGCGGAGCCAGCCTGTTGGTCAAAGATAACAGCAATTTATTTTCAAGTCATCATTTTAATTATCCCGTTTGCAATGTTGGCCAACCTTGCGGATGGGCGCGGCGCGCATTAAACGTGACAACAGCAGCAACAACAACGAAGCGCAAAGCGTACGCTAACGTTGGCAGCAGCAACCATTTTGCTCATTAAAATATAATATGTATTTTTTAATTTAACAGAAATGTTTGCACAAAAATTTCCTCGAAACAAAGTTGAGCTCCGTGCGTTGAATCTCCACAATTCGAGCTCCAACTCATTGCCAGAACTTGTGTCTGTCTGTGGCTGCAGCTGAACGGCGAGGGGACAAACGGACAGACGGACGTCGACAAAATATCCTTTTTCGGTTTTTTATTCTCCATTTAGCTAACAAGGACCTGAGCGAGTTGCAGAGACCCAGATCCGGTATGTGGCTCTGGCCCCAATACACGTTGGCAGTTGGCACTGTTGCTGCGGCTCCGCCTTCATGCGTTTTTCATTTAACCGTTACCGGAAGCGTTCATGAGAAAGTTTCCGCTTTCATAACCGAATTTTAATTAACTTTCGAAAACCTAATTACAAAGTATTATTATAATGAAAAAGCAGTGCACAAAGCGAACGAAGGGGGCGGCCCATGGCACGAACACTGGCACGGGAACGGGCACGGGCACGGGCTACCCAACAAACTGAGCGAGCTCTGCCCCTGCAGCTAAAAAAAAGTGCTGTGACTACAACGATGTCGACGACAACGATGGCGACGGCGACGATGTTGCCTCCGCCATTGCTACGTGCGCTGTCTTTGCCCTTTCTGTGCAAGGGAGAATGGGAAATGGGGAAGGGACCGGAGACGGGGATCGGTGGCACTACTTCCTGTGTATCCATCCGGTATAAGCTGGCAGTGCTGCTGCTGCTGCTGCTGTTACGGGTGCGCCGCATTGGGGAGTAAAAGAGTTGGCATTGCCTGCCATTTTTATGGCAGAGACTCTTTTATGACCCAGCTTTAGCTTCAGCTGCAGCCCCATCGCTAGCTGGACTGGCTGCCGGCTCTGTTTAGCTCTCTGTGTCTCGTTTTAAAATTAAATATTCCATTAGAAAATTACTACAAGATTGTGGTTTTTAACATGCGCTGAAAAAGCTTACGAACTAATTGGATGCCACCCTACCTCTCGCTCCCTCTCTCTCTATCTCTCTCTCTCTCAGCTAAATCAGGTGGAGACTAAACTAAAATTGGCTTTTGTGGTTGACATTAAGTGAAATAAATCTGTTCTTCATCTGGTTACTTTAAATAAGCATTCTTATATGCTTATTCTTATGCTTATTGTATTCTTATATGCTTATTCCCATAACGAAAATGGAGTATCTGTGTTATGATAAATATGTATATCATGCAGCGAGTCTCTTATTCTCGCAACAAGATGCTTTAGTTTAGATATAAATAAATAAATAAAATTTAAATATTGACATCATATATTTCTCTCAGTTTTCGATCTAAAATTAATAAAGTTTGAAGACTGACTGAAATATTAATTTTATATTTTTCACTACGTAAATTTCTTATACGCAAAAAAATATTTTTCATTATCAAATTTCTATTAATATTCATATGAATCAAAAGCCAAAAACCTTATTTGTGGTATATTTATTCGTACGAAAGAGTTGGAAGGGGTATGTTAAATCAATACATATGCATATATATATATATATATATATATATATATATATATATATATATATATATATATATATATATATATATATATATATATATATATATATATATATATATACATTTAAATAAATATTAAAGGCAGGCAACATTTTAGTCTACAGTCGACTTCAGTGGCAGCACATGCATTTTTAATGCTCAACAAAATGTCATGACAATTTTGTAATTGTATTGGGATAGCAGCAGCTTGTTGTTGTGCTGGTGGTGCTTGGGTCCACTCCAAGCAAAAAGCTCAAACTTTTTAATAGAATTTTATATGCAAAGGAGAAACCAGGGACTAGTCCGTCATATGCGAAAATAATTACATATTGATCGCGTGCCCAGGCGAAGCAGCTTTAGCTTTGGCTTTGGCTTTGGCTTTGGCAGTTATGAATAGATAGCTCCAGTCTGACAGAGTGAAGGACCAGAGCTGAACAAACCCTTGCCCCTGCCCAGAAGCCATCGAACACGAACGTCTTTGCAGCGCGCATGTCTGACATGAAGGGGCTTAAATATAGAATCTGAACAAAATGATTGTGGGCGGTGGTGGTGGTGGTGCGAATGGGGACTGGTTTGGTTTGGTGGTGGCAGCAACCCCAAAGCACAGATTTTAGAAAACCAGTTCAATCCGACTGGGGTTGCTTGCCGCCAAAATGAAGAAACTCTAACGCTGCCAGTCGCAATGTCAAGGAAAGAAAATCGAAATCGAAGCGGCAACAAACCAACGCCATTTTCTTGGTTCTGGCTGTGCCCCCAAACAAAGCACGCTCTTTTATGCATAGCCATAAAAAGTATTAAGCAACGGTCATACGAATTGATATACATATAAAATGGTGACCTTCCAAGCTGCTTAATTAAAAAGACAACAGCTTGTTAAACATGACCGGATACCGCACAGCACACACCGCAACGCACTGGATAGATAAGTGTGTGTGCTGGAGCGCTAGAAAGGTATTTTATTCGAGAATTATAAATGAGAGCCCAACCAGTCAGTCAGCTAGCCAGACAGCCAGACAGCCAGACATGGGACGAATTGTAGATTCTTGAAATGAATCACAAAGATAACTAGCTATGGGCCCAGTAGTTATAGTGTAAATACATGTGAAACTTTACGTTGGTAGGTATACCGCGTAGTATGTGTTTGTGTAAAGGGTAACTGCGTCGGATCAGGCGCGGTTGATATTTATATTGGACAGATAAGAAGCAGATAGGAAGGCAGCCAGTCCTAGGTGTCATATGTATATTACGAGGCAGCAAATAGGGACACCGAGCAGAGGCCTCCATTGCTGCATTTGGGATAGGTAACTATCACGCTGGCTAGGCTGGGCGACTCAGGACTGTTGTTGTTGCTTCGATTGTTTACCTTGTTGTTCGTTGCAATTTACGAGTACACCAGATAAGTTTATCAAAAAAGGAGAGAAAACTGCACTCTACATCCGAGTTGCGATAAGATAGGACAGAACTCTTGGAAACGCTCGATGAGTTGGCTTGGGTGCAGGCCACAGCCGCTATCGGTCGTTCGTGTGGCTGCATTGATAGTTCGATCCAATCAATACAGAAATGCTTGTTGGAGGTCAGTTGTTTAAATAAACAAAGGCAACGCTTTGATTACCTTCTGCCCATGGAAAGTTCAAACAAATCGTGGATATTTTTTCATTTCTTTTTTTTTTATATTTCAAACATTAAAATTGTCTTTTTTAAATTTTGCACGATTTATAATATTAATTTTAACTAGCTTTAGATTTCGGATGTTTATTATTTCGTTTCTGCTGACATTTATGAATTGCAATGCGTGTATTTTACATTTTATATTATTTGTTGTGTTTTTTGTTTTGTTTTGTTTTTATTTGTATTCTTTGCATTTCCATATTTAAACTATTTCTGTATATTAACTTTAATCAATTAGCTTAGCTTGATGTAAAAATGCGCGTTTGTGTGTGGGATTTCGTTAGCGCACAATAATAAAATTAATATTAAAAATTATTGAATAATAATTGCAGTTTTTCGTTCATTGTTGTTTTTTGTTTCGTATTTCGTCTTGCTCCTTTATTATTTATGCTAATTAAATGTTAAATGCTATACAATATTTGTTAATCTTGTGTAGCATACAATTTGATTAATTCTCAAGTTAGATTAAATTGTTTTTGTTTCTTCTTTTTTTTTTTGCTTGCTTGTGTTTATTTTTATTTTTTATTTATTTTTTTTGGGCGTTGAGTTTAATTTTAGCTCTCTTAAATACGATATAGTACATACACATATATTTATAGACTATTTACAAATGGCTTAGGCCTAAACGAATTCGTACAAGAACAGAAAACATTCAATGCAAATAAGAATTGATGTATAATCGTTGTATACACATAATAAAAATGGAAATAATTTATAAATTATATGATAAAAACGTGACGTTTCCAATGCATGGCCAATTTTTGTTGCTTAGTTCGATAAATTTGAGGATTCTTATGGGGATCTTGAAGTTGTTGGATATTTCTTTTTTATTTGGTTTTTGATCATTTGCGATTCGAATTCGATTGCCTTTGGATAAAGGAGTTGATTTAGTTTTTCTTTTTCATCTTTTTTTGTAATGAACATTACACACAATCCCGCTTTTCTCTTGCTCTCTCTCTCTCTCTCCCTCTCTCTCTTTTGCGGTGTCTCTCTCTCTCTCTCTCTCTCTCTCTCTCACTATCTTTGTGTAGCTATATCAGTTGCTTTCACACACATTTAAAATGTTGAATTTAAACCAATCTAATTGTTTTCGCTTATTTAGAGAATAAACAAATGGCACGGAAGTTCTTGTTTTTAGCAGACATAAATGTTAACAAAGATCTATTGCTGAACGGCTAATAGAATTACCTATACATATGTGGCCGTTACTGCGCTTACAACTACATCACTTTTTTCTTGAATTCCTCAACAGAACGACTTTGAAAAACAAAAGAAAACATAAAGGCAAAGACTAAGCATGTGCTTCCAGAAGATTGGGTTGAACTATTTACAAGTGTAGGTGCCTTACTCACGTGCTCGTGAGCTCAAAGGATGCGCCCAGGTGCTAAAAGCCATTGAACAGTCGCTCGCTAATTGGGCCCGGCTGCCCGAACCCAACTGTGATCGCAACCAGGTCTGGGCAGCGAGTCGGCGATCTGAGTTCCTACACAAAGCCGCGCCTTGTGCAGGGCTACAGCAGATTCTGCAATGCGGCGGCGCTGTTGAATGTCAAGCTGTGATTCCAGTTGCGATAACTGGCCGCAGCCGCATATTGCTGATAGTTGTTGTAGAGCTGCTGCTGCGCCGCCTGATGCTGCTGCAGTTGCTCCTCGCTGAGGTCGCTGGTAATGTTGGAGGAGTCTTCCTGCAGCTCCGCTGATAGTTGGCTCTGCAGCAGCTGCTGCTGCTGCTGCTGCTGCTGTTGCTGCTGCTGGTGTTGCTGTTGCTGCTGCTGTTGTTGCTGCTGCTGCTGCTGTTGCTGCTGCTGTTGCACTGAGGCGGCCAACTTCTGGGAAAAAGTGGCGGCCGCCGCTGGCTTGGTGCTGGCCTTTGTCGTGGTATTTGTAGCGGATGTCAGTTGCTGCGCCGCCTGCTGCTGGTGCTGTTGTTGCTGCTGGTGGTGCTGCTGTTGCTGTTGCTGCAAGTGTTGCTGCTGGTGCTGCTGCTGCTGATGCGAGCCGCCGCCGCCGCCAAAGCGCAGCATCTGCTCCGCGCGCCCTTAAGCCAGCGGGTACTGATGATGTCACAAGCTCGTGGTGCCGGCAGGCGCGTGGTAGCCGAGACTCTGGTAGTACGAGTCCTGGCCTAAGGCAGCATGTGAGTTGGTCAGCGGACTCAGCGTATTGTACCCGGCGTACTGGCTCATGTCATACATCTTAATGTCCGCCTTGGACTCTGTGGGCAGCAGGCGATTGATGGAGAATGGATGGCTGGAGGGCGTATAGCCGGAGGGCTCCTGTTTCAGTGGATGCATCGACGAGTGGTAGTCGCTGATCAGCGAGGGGTGGCATCGGTTGGCCATCATCGCGGACAGCTCCTCCTGCTGCAGCTGGTGGTGCTGGTGATGGTGATGCGTGGGCACATGTTGCGGCTGCTGGCCGAGGCACAGCTCTGCGTTGGCATGCAGCATGGCCAGCGCCTCGGCGTCCTTGCTGTGCGCTGCACTTAGGACATTGACGCCCGCCAAAGCCACGCCGCCACCGCCTGCCTCTTTGTGGTGCTGGTGGTGCTCCAGGCGACTCGTGTGATGGTGGTGATGCATGTGATGCGACTCCTCGTGGTCCTTCTTGCCCGGACTGGTCGCTTCCAAGCTACTGTGCGACGGACTCTTATGCAGCTGCCGTATGGCCTCCTTCTTCTCATCCTTGAAGCGCTTCTGGCGACGCAGATAGCAGCCATTCTCAAACATATTGCCCGAGTCCGGATGCAGTGTCCAGAAGGAACCCTTGCCCGGCTTATCCGGTGTACGTGGTATCTTTACGAAGCAGTCGTTGAAGCTGAGCGAATGGCGTATGGAGTTCTGCCAGCGCTGCTGATTCTGGCGATAGAACGGAAACAGATCCATGATGAACTGGTAAATCTCCGATAATGTGAGCATGCGTGTTGGGTTGTTCTGTATGGCCATCGTAATGAGCGAGATGTAGCTGTAAGGCGGCTTCGCATGCGTGTAGCTGCGTCTGTACGTAGTCGGCTTGTCAACTCCTCGTCGTCCTAGCGAATTGGGTGAGCCGGGCTCCATGTCCCGCGTGCCTGGTGGCATCGATCCATAGCTGCCGCCCAAGCCAGCCGCCGACATGCTCGCAGCCGACATCGCCATGCAGCCACCCATGTTGCCCAAAGGTGAGCCCATGCTAGCGTAGCTCATCGAGCTGGGGGTCATGCAGTTGCCGCCCATCGAGTTCATTGCCGCCGCCGCGCCCATGCTGCCGCTCATGCTCGCCACAGCTGCAGCAGAGTCTAGAACGCTGGCGCCAAATGTGGCTGCCGCCTGCGGCGAAACGGAGGACATGCCACCCACTGTGAGGCCCATGCTGTTCATTGTATAGGCCGATCGCGCCAACGGACTCATGCTGCCGCCATTGGAGGTGGGATTGGGATTGTTGTTGCTGGTTGGGATCGCACCGCCACCACCACCGCCCCCGCCTGCAGATGGAGCACCGCCACTAGACATGCTAACTGGCGCGCTGCTAGGCGGCGGCTCAGCATAGAGCTTTTGCATTATATCTATGGTGGTCTGGTGGGGACTACCCTTGAGAAAGCTGTTCAATAATTGCGCCGTTATGTTGCCGACTTTTCTAACGCGCTGCGTTTCAAATTTATGAAGAAAATTGTCGACGCGCTAAATCCAAGCGCTCGATTTATAAAAATGATAAAGGTAACAAAACTGTTTTTTGTTTTCGACTTTTGTTGTTGTTGTTGTTGTTAATACGATTTGAACTTAGTTGTTATTGTTGGTGTTGTTCAATGCACTGTCACTAAATTAATTACATTAAGTATTTGTTGCATTTTTGTGCACTCTGCTCGTCACTTATTGTTGTTGAAAGTTCTATTCCAGCAGCAATTGTTGCTGGTGTTGCCGTTGCGATTGGCGCTGCTGCTGCTGCTGCTGCTACCGTTGGTGCTGGCTTGGCTTTGGCATTTGTTTGTGCACTTGTCGCTCCTCTCGAGCTAAACACTTTGATTAATTTATTTGTGTGCGCCGCTGATGCCTTGTGCAAATTTGGAAATAAAATAACGTGGCAAATATGACTCTATTTTAATGCGCGCCGCGCCGCAACGAACCGACGCACGAACGTGAATTGCTAGCTTGCTTTTGGCCACTGAGTCTGAGTCTGAGGTTGCTGAGCTGCTGCTGCTGAGCCAACTGGAGGCTGCTGCTGCTGCTGCTGTTGCCGTTGCGTTGCCGTTGACGGTGCTGTTGCTGTTGCTGGTCCGCTCGAGTGTCTCTTTGGCTTGAGCTCTTGAATGTGACTGTTTGCAGAGGGGAACGCTTGTCTACTATTTGGCTTGCGCTTGCTGCCAACAAATATTGTTCGAGCCGCGCTCAAGTGCCGCCGACGATGACGATGACAGCGACTGCGACGCCAGCAGCGACTGCGCCAGTTGCCAGAGACAGCGCCGACTCGCTCTCGCACACAGCCCTGTGCTGTGTTTCCGTCTCACACTCGCACGCACACTCTCGCACACACACACACGCACACAGACACACAGCGGCAGCTGGCACAGCGACTCACCACCGGTTCCGAGGTCTTGCCAATGACAGGCTCCGGTTCTCTTACGTACACAGCGTTGGCAGCGCACGCGCATTGGCCAGCGGCCTCTTCTGTTCGCTGAGCAGCGCCTGGTTGCCAAGACAACAAATGGGCGGAGCCAAAGCGCGCGGCGAGCGAGCAACGCCCTCGCTGTCTGTTGCTGTGGAGCACGGTCAGCCGCCTCATACACGCCACAAACAAGCACAACACACACACACACACACAAAACACACACACACACATGCACATACACACACTTATATAGCGAGCATTGAGCGCTCTAATGCCGCGTGTTGTCGCTGTGTGAGCGACGCCATGTTACAGTTAACGATTTTCTCTAATACGATCAATAATCGCGCGCTCCCGCTTACACGCCAGCCAGAGCCCCAGCCAGAGCCCTGCCGGCTGAGACGCTATGTTTAGCCAGAGAATGTCGACGGCATTTGTGACAAAAACAAAAAGAATGTGTGTTTGGCTCCAAAGAAGCAAGACATTAATAATACCACTTTATGTGTGTGTGTGTGTGTGTGTGTGTGTGTGTTTTTTTGAGTGTGTTTTTTCTTCCTTTTTTAAAGCTTGCACATTTGAGGTTAAGGTACGCCAATGTCACTCTCATTCATTCACATTCGTAGCGAGCCGTCGCGCGCAACAGCAGCAGCCGCAGCTGAAGCAGCAGCAGCAGTAGCAGTAGCAACAGCAGTAGTGGCCGTCAGCAGCAATCGTCAGCAGCAACCATCTGCATCAGCAGCAGCCGCAGCCGTAGCCGCATCTTTCTTTTTTGGCAAGTCATTGCGAAAGTGACCCAATTCTGGATGCGTCGTCATCTTGCCTCTACCTGAATCTGAATGCAGTTCATTGATGCTAAACTGCACGCGTGCAATGTGGAATACTTCCTGGACCACCGACTGGCGACCGCCGACCATTTATGGCCCTGGATAAAGCGCATTTTAATTTCGGTTGTAAAAACTTTGAGCAATTTCTGCTTGACGCCTTCCATTGTGCATTCCATTTAACCCTTTCACTGTTAACGTATCTCTCTGTGTATGTGCATGTGTGTTTGTTCCTCTGTGTGTGTGCGAGAATGTGTCCGTGTGTTATATTTGTACTCACTCATCATCATCACGGCCATAACTGCTTTATGGGTAGGGCAATTTGCGATTTGCATCCGCGTCCCCGCACCCGTTCAACGTGCTCGTATCCGTGCTCGTTCTAGAGCCGGTGCGGTGCGCACAGTTTTTCAATGAAAATTTTTACTCAATTATGTGTTACCTAAAATACAGTGACAGGCGGAAATCCCACATCGAAGCCGCTTGTGCTGTTGTGCAGTTATTCGACTAGTCTCCTATATCTCCTCTATTTCCCATATCAAAGCACATGCATTATGTTGGCATTTGTCTAAGCATTTCGATATACCAAAGAGTCTACCGTGGCGTATCGCAAAGTCCAATGTTAAATTGAAATTAAATTTGTCCGGTAATAATACAAAATATTATATATTTTTGCACCTTTATCTGGGTTTCAAGTTTCAACTTAACTTCACTCAATCATAAGAGTAAGGTGAGTGTGACTTGAATAAAATATTTAGTTTCAAGTCAAGATTTGTTTATGGGTTAAAGACTTTGAACATTCCTGCCCAGTTCAACTACATTCCCTTCAACATTATTTGGTAAGAGTATTTCTACACATACGATTGCATTAATTCAAATTCATTTTATAATCAAATGAATAATTAAAAGTACAATTTCAAAACATGCGTGTACATTTAATAGTATTTGATGTACATACAGCTTTGTTTATGTGCAGAGCCAACAGAGCAGAGTGCACACACACAAAGAGAGAGAGAGAGAGAGACAAAGAGGGGTATATATTTATGTACTAACAGATACACACATCCAACTCAATATGGGCTATTTATATCATGATATAAACACACAAAGATACTCGTTCTTTGATGCAGACTCGAATGTTCAAATGCTCCTCGCGTCTTTGTGTGCAGTTCTAATAATGTGCTTAAATATTTAATATTTTTATTGTACTATTTCCCAGGCGATCCCCAGTTCGTCTGTCCCCTCTCTCCTGGGCCCTGGTCCCGGGCCCATCACTGTTTGTCCGGGGGCAACACTTTCCGATGACGTAGAGCAAATACTCGCAGTAGTCCAAAAATATACATACGAGTACATGACTGTATTCGGGTATTTATTTACCTTTTAGTAATTTATCTATTTATTTATTTACTTTTAAAGCGCGCCACTTTCAGGCCTGGTCAATGCGGCCGGCATGGGCTTGGATCTGAATCGAAATCAGCTTCGGCCGGATTCGGCTCGGAGCGAGTATGTAAGCCTTGCTCAAACTTTTTAATTAGTTTCAATTGTCGACGCGCGTTGGCCGAGTGGGCGGCCAATAAATAGACAGATATATATATTTATGAAAAATATTTGCTTTATTTCTAGTTTTTGTTTTCTATTTCATTGACTGTTTATATAGCTTTAAAATGCAGCGCTTTTTGTTCGATTTAGGCATTCGCATGACGCATGCGTCGTGTGGCTGTGACTGTGACTTCACAAAAAGTCCGCTTTGACCAACTTTTCACAGATATATTTAGTTGAGTAAACCGCTTGGATCCATCTATTCATGTGCGTGTGCTTATGTCTGTGAGTGTGTGTGTGTGTGCATATCAATATAATATGTATAATATTTATTTTTATTGTTATTATTTGTTATTGTTGATTTATTTGTTTATACAATATTTTCACACAAATTAAAATACTTTGCCGACTCGTTGGCTTCCCCCCGTCAAAATCAACCACGACGCCAACGCCAACGCCGATGCCGATGCCGACGCCGATGTGGACGTCGGTGTTGCACATGCCATTTATTCCCAATTTCGTTTTTTTTTTTAATTTAACCCAATTATCGATGCTCATTAGTACGTATTTAATTGTTTGCCAAATTTCGTAAAGTATAATACGAATGCCATGCTCTAATATGTCAGGCAAACAAATCAATGCCAAAGAGTTTAAAGCTTCTGCTGTTTGCTTTGCATTAAGGCTATTCTTAATCCCCAGACACGTGTCTTCGCTTCACTCAAGTTAAGGTGTTGTTTTAGGTAGTCCTATGCATGAGTATTCTTAAACATTATTATGCTAGTTCTAAGTAAACAAATTTGGTTGTGTTTCTTTCTCTATACTTGTTTTATTATTTTATGCTATTATTCTTTGATAATTAACTAAATTAGTTCTGCGTCATTCGATTCTGCCTCTCTTAAAATATGCAATTAGCTGAAGCGGATTTTAGTTTTCTTATTATCGTATGTTTTATGTATTTCAAAATGATAAATATATACATTTTTTCTCCCTCTCTCTCTCCCTCTCTCTCTCTCTCTCTCTCTCTCTCTCTCTCTCTCTCTCTCTCTCTCTCTCTCTCCTATAATATTTTCGCATATTATTATTTTTTTCAATTGTTATCTCCTGAATCTTTTTTGTAATTTCTGTCGTCCTATTGGGAAGCTATCTATATTAATAATAAATGAATAATTTATAAATTTTGAAGGTTTAGTTTGTAATATTCCTCAGTTATTGTTTTCAGTAAGTTTCAACAAAGTATTGCCTTTCTATCTATTCATGTGTTGGGATTTAAGGATACTCAGTTTAGTATCCGGAGCTCTACGGTCAGGAGTTTTAGGATATTCGCTGTTGCTGCTCTCGCCAGTGCGCCGGTGTCTCTTGTTGGGTATTTGTTGCGTGTGGCGTAATGAGCACGGCCATAAAAGCGTCTTTTGTTTTACGACCGCACTGCGCGCGTGTTTGCTAAACACAACAATGCCAATTTTATGGCCAGCCGAGCCGCATAGACAGCGACACGGCCGTGGGTCCAGCAGGCACAGCATCCCGGCTCGACAGCGGCCAATGGGCAACCGGCAGCGCAGTCGACATCGAGGTGACACCGAAAGTAGAGCACCGCCGTGCCGGAGGTAGAGGTTGAATCATTTGCAAGTCTAGAACAACGACGGTGTTTGCAGTCTGCTACGGGTTGATTTCGCACTCGGGAACGGGGTCGCCAACGCGCATTAATTAGAGCACACAATGGTCAGCGGGCAGCGGGCAGAGGGCAGTGGTTACTTTCTTTAGCCATAAACCGCTGCTGCTGCTGCTGATGATGATGATGGTGATGCTGCTAGGGGTACGGCTGCTGCTTTGGCGGCTCTTATCTAAATTAGGATGTTGTTTGTGTGCGCCTGTGTCTACGCGTCGCCTGCATTATTTGCGTAGGTGTTTCATTTCCGTTTCACAATTTATCTGGCGAGTGTTTGCACCGAAGCAGCGGCGCGTACTCGTCTCACCTTTACCTTTACCTTTGCCATGGCGTATCGCTTTCGGCCGTCTCAGAGCTGTCGCGTCGGCTGAATCCACAGATTTTCTCTTTCCACTTTCACATGTGATTTTCTTTGTTGTCTTATCAGCCTTTTCGCTGATATTGTGCCTGTCACTGTCGTCGTGATTCACATTTCTACTCGAAACTGCACTTACAAGAGCCCGAGGCAAATAGTTGCACTCGTAGAACTGCAATGCAGACGCCATCAGTCGCCTTTGATAAGCGCCCGTTCAAAATGTAGCGCATTTCGGGTGCGTGACTTATCAGAAAGCCGCCCGACTACGACATTCAAATCGCATAAATCACAGCCTAGTCGCAGTTTTCGCCTTAATATCTTCCCCTTTTATCTATTTGCTGCGGTTGGCCATAAAGTTTTTATCTTTGTGCAAACAGTGAAGGCAACGCTTTAAGACCTTATTATTTCTTGTTTTAATAAAGAATCACGAGAACTGAGAACTGATATTCTTTTAATTAAAACTACACTCCCCAGGCAGGTCAGGGACGTGGGTGCACGTTGTTCCAAAAAAACACTTTACAGCATTGAAATTAATTCGAAATTAAATAACAATAAATGCATATATTATACATATGACATATTTCTGAAGATACTTCTTCATATCTAGCTAGACTGAACTGTTCTTCGGCTGACTGCCGGAAGTTCGACTTACAATTCCGTAATTCTTAAAAATAGTGGAATTTGATTTGAAAACAGTTTTCGATCTCACCTATTACCCACGGAGTACAACAACCATAGCCAAAGAAGCATTTAGCATTTGACGTATGAGAGGTAGCTATCCAAAAATCATCATGCGAAAGAATCCGTTGTTCATTTCTTTACCGAACATCAGTTTTTCTCCCATAGTTTGGTTTTTTTCTAATTCGTATTCAAATACCCTGCTCGAATAGAGTATAAAAGATTAGATAATGCGTTTGGCAAGATTCCCACTTTGACTATTTATCTTAGCTTAGATAAATGAAATTTAATTTGAGCAACGAAAGTAATTTGCCTAAATTCTTAAATATGCTTATTATGGATCTAAACTAAACTAAGACTCATCTCTAGCTCTAAAGTACAAGCGGCTATTGTTTTCGATCAATCCCGCAGAGTATTCATCGAGTCGGCCACGCACAACCATTGAAATTTCGACTCGTTTTCCTTAAAAATTGTTGAGGCAACTTAGCACATGCCTGCTAATTATTTATTCGTTGCCTGAAAAATTAACTTTCGAGCTATACACGTAGACAACAAGAGCGCTGGCAGTTCTGTATTTCGGTGGGCTTCTATCTAGAAAACGCCTGGGCGAGCAGGCCCCATGTCCACAGTTGAACGGGGAGCCGTGGCGGCAACTACGACGACGGCAGCCCGAAAGCTGTCAAATTGTCGGAAAGTTTTTATCGTATCGTCGTACTCCATGTTATTGAGTGGCCTTGTTCAGATTCATATTCACACGGCGCATAAATACAGATACAGATACAGATACTGGGCAAGATACATTTGTATCTACACATGTTGGCGCTGATATAAACAATTCAATTACTTGTTGTAGCCCCGAATTCTGTCAACTGGGAGCGTTCTAGATTTTTGGTAGTTATTGATTTACAACCGTGCACTATCGAGCGCTATCAGAGCGTTGTCCACTTGGGGCACGGCAGACTTATCGCAATGCGTTGTGATTTTTTGGAGTGTCGAAACGCCTAAGCAAATATGATTTAAGTTCTATTTGCTCTGGCCGCTCGATTGGGTCTTAATTACTTCCGAAAACAATGACCAATGGCGATAAAGCTTTAACTAATTGATAGTGCTGCACAAACGCTTAAGCAAATAGTTCTCGCTTGGGCATTAACGAAATCAAATAAAATAATAATTACTCTGGATACATGTATATATATGTGTGTGTGTGTGTGTGTGTGTGTGTGTATGTGTGTGTGTGTGTGTGTGAGTGTGGATGTGATGCTTGGCTACCTGGACCGGTTTGAGGCTATCATTCATAAACTTTTGACTGGCTGACACGCAAATTAGCTCTTGAGCCAACACGCAGACAGCGCGTTCAGCTGGAGCTGAAGAGCTGCAGACCTGGAGACTCTCAAGTGCGCAGATACAGAAACTGAAACAAACGTAGACTCAGAGAGGGGTCCACTGCTTGGGGCCGTTGATCATGGTGATGACTGTGTAAAAAAGCGCAGCTACAAACTGGCACACAACTTTAGATGCTTGAGATGTGTTGCCCGTTTGTGTTAATCCCATCAAGCTCAGCACATTATGAAGTAGCAACAACAACTACAGCAACAAGAGCAGCAGCAGCTGCTGCTTAGAAACTGGAGCTGCATGCGCTGAGTACGAGCGCTCGTGTGCTCCAATGGAGTCTCCATCTCCATCTCTACATCAACGGCACAAGTGACATAAGTGGCGCTTACATGACGATGCGTGCACAGCCAACGAGCGGCAGCCAGTTGTGCTCCAGCTCTCTACACCTTCCACAGCTACAGTCACAGCTACAGTCACAGCTACAGCTACAGCTACAGCTCTAGCTTCAGCTTCAGCCGTCTCCAGCTGAGCCTCAGCTTTATCTTCGGCGTTTTCTAATAGTCATCATGGCCAAGTCTGAGACGCTGATAAGAATGTGTTAAGGCACATGGAGTTGTTAAAACCAGCGCCGCAAGGTGCAGCTCTGCCTGGGTGGTCCACAACTTTGATAAGGAAATTTTGGAAGCTATAACGCCGCCTCTGCCTGTCGAGGCATGTCCGCACATCCGCGATCCATACATCCATCTGGGCTTGGGACTCTCCTGGTTGGCCATACGCATAACGTGACGTGCGCCCGACACTAACTCTGAGCTGAGGCTGATGCTGAAGCTGATTCTGAGCCTGGCTCATACGCCGAAGCTGACGCTGACGCTGACGGGCCAAGTACCATTGAAAATGGCAAGTCACTGGCATTTCAACTGGACATGCATGCGGCACCCTTGTTAACCGCTGTCGGAGTTGTCGTAACATCCTTCGACGCATAACGGCAAGCGGCTCCTTTCCAGGCACAGGCCGATGACGCAGCAAACAGACGTAAAGCGTTAATTTAATAATGGCCAACATAACGCACACAAAAAAAAACACGAAAAGAGACAGAACATTACAAGTTGACTCTGGCCACAATGTGGTGCTATATGGAATTTGACAGTTGCTGCCTCATTCGGAGGTGTGTTTGCAGCTATTGCTGGCTGTTGGTAATTGTTACACTTGGCTGCACCAAAGTCAAAGCTACCAAGTCAATGACATTGAGCAAACACATGTCCAAGCAGAGCCAAACAGAAATAAAAGTGAAACTAGAATTCAATCAATAAAGAGCCAGCCAAATTGAAGAAACTAATTTCCAAATGAACGCTCGCACACCCTGAGCTCTCTGCATATATAATGTCATATTGATAGGGCTCCTCGTCTTCTTCTTCTTCTTCTTCTTCTTCTTCTTTTCAATACACTCAAAGCTTATGAGAATTCCAGCTAACTGAACCACTCTAATCAGGGCTTTCGTAAATTCGTCACAGGCATGCCCAGGTACTTATCTATTTTGCAGTCGATTTACGTTCGGCATTTCATAAATAAATAGAGATAAACACAGTTTGGTATAGTTTCAAGTGAGAGACAAGTTGGGTAAGGCCTGAAAATGTCTTAATTTGCCCCATTTGCAGGGCCTTTGCGGAGCGAGCGCCGCATACAGCTCTGGGCCTTTATTGGCAGCCGCATTAATTTGCTAGACAAACAACATTTCCCAGGCTACGGCCAACACTTCATGAATAGTTTGCACTGGGCAGCTACTGCAGCATCAGCATCAGCATCAGCATCAAGCGCGACATGGAATGCTGTGTGAAGTTCTTGTGATTCACTCGCGCTGGCTGCGGTACGAAATCAAAGAGCGGCAGCCGAGCTGCCCGGCTCTGACCTGGTGGCCAGGCAGCCGAAAGCATCATAAAATGTTCGCTTCTTGTCGCTGGCAGCAGAGTTCATTGATTTCTGTCTGGCCAACTCAATCAAATAAAACGTGGGGAACGCGCACGGCGGTGGCACTCTATTAGCACCTCTCAGGCACAATTTACAACAAACATTTACAACTGTCAATTGGCAACAAAGCAGCAGCCAAGAATTAAGGATGCAGGTCAAACAAAGGCACCGCCGACGCTGAAGTCGACGCCGACGTCGACTAAGAAGTCAACGTCAACGTCAACTGCAACTGCAACGTTGACGCTGTCAATTTTGAGGGAGCTGCTGATAAATTGCGTGCAATTTGTTAGCATTAAACAACAAACTAATTTTCAACTGGTTTGCCACTGATGGGAACCCATAGATACGAAGTTATATCAAGAAACAATATAAAAGTGTATATATAAATATATATTTTACTCTCACTGCGTGTGTGCGTGTGTGTGTGTGCGAGCTGCAGTTTGAAGACGAAATTAATAAAAATTTCACTTGAATTGACAAAGTGGCCGAACGCCGTGACGTTCAACTGACGACAAGTGGCACTTGACAAGCTGCCGAACTTGAATATTTTTTCATTATATGTATTTACGGTACAATATTTCATTGTTGTACATATAGAAGCTGAATGCTCCGGCTGGTGTTACCTGACTCTGTCTGACCATTTGTCTGGCTTTCAGTCACTCAGTCAGTCGCTCAGTCGATCAGCCGGCTAACCTCGTCACAGCTGGCGATTAATCTTGACATTGAGACGCAAACAGACGCAAAAACAATGCCCGACTGGCATGAATTTATCGCATATAGTATACGATATACCCCTAATGCATATGCCTGATTGTTGACAATCAATAATTTGGCCCGATACATCATAAGGGCATAGAGTTCATTTGAAGATGTTCCCACACATTATTGGGCGGACAAGTGCATGTGAGTGAGATCATTATCAAGCGAATCCACGTGCAGCGCACGCGGCCGCTACAAGTGCCAGGACATGCTCTCCCAGGCCAGTCCTTCAGCGACAAGTGCAGCTCATCGTCATCATCAGCATTATGAACCGCAACTACTTTAATTACACATTTAGCTTTCAGGGACCCTTCAGCGCTTCACACTGTGCTACAAACTTAAGAAACGAGCATGAATTTCCAAATCAAACAATGAGAACCAGAAACACTTTTTTTATACATTATTATACATATATTAGTTTAATACGCGCTCCGAAAAGTATGCAGCGCTTGATTTATTTATTTATAATTTGTATTAAAGATATTGATAGAACTAGAGACAGCTTAAAGATAAACTATTTCAAAATATCACCAACCCAATGGGGTTATTTTGATTGCCAGTCCGGCCAGCTGTGCCCCAGTTCGCAGCCCTGCCTGGTCAGTGATTTTACTAAGACTAAGCTCGTACTCAATATATAAATTCTTATCTAATGCAGAGCTGTACCTTGTCCTTGTCGTATACTAAAAGTATTATGGTCTCTGGCTCAGAAACCCTGTTGCGTAGTGTATTTTCAGATTAATAACTGTAGCAAGCCGGCGGCGTAAGAGCTTAAATGGGGTTGCGCCAGGTCGGGGGCATGCCTCATGGCAATTGCAATGCAAAGCGTGCTTTTTAGTTTGAGCGTGAGGAGTATGCGTGCGTGTGGGCGCAGAGGCGTGGGCGCATGGGCGTGTGGGTGGATAGGTCGAACGCTGTGCGCCGGCAGCGTATTGGAAATTTCAGTTTCAGTGCACGGCGATGATGACGAGACTCAAGTGCCGACCCGCAGGGCTATTGACAGAAATCAAAACGGGCCAGCTCAGCGGTGCGCTGCTGATGTGGTTCGGTGGCTCACTGGCTCAGCAGCAACCGCCCAAATGGCAAACGTAGTTTTTTTTGTCGGCTGTTGGTTGCCGGCTTATCACGGCATCAAAACAAATTCGTTTGAAATTAATGCGCAGATTTGCTTTCATTAGTTGGCTTGCCGGGCGCAAATGTAACTGTAAACAAACACAACGGCAACGGGAATGGCAATGGCAATGGCAATGGCAATAGAGGAGAAACCACCAGCATTCGCATCCACGACACGCTCTGAGCTGAGGCTAATCCCAAAGCAAAACTTTTGGCATTTGCAAGGGCTGCTCCTGCTTCCTGCCTTCCTTCTGGCTTCTGGCTTCTGCCTTCTGCCTTGCCCAAAGCCCAACTTTCAGCAGCTCACGCAGTTGCTGCACCCGCCACGTGGCCCATAACCGTTCCTCCCGCTGCTCACCCTCTCACCCACGCTGTCGGATGTATTTTGAATCGCTTTTTGGGCAGTGTCATCGCTTTGCACTCGGAGTGCTCCGGTGCTGCGTGTTCCTAATGTGACAGCTTAATTGCAGGTGAGACGCGGCAGACGCGTGGCCGCAACTCGGAAAACTACGATGATGCAATTAGACAGCCAACGACTTTCCCATTGTCCTGCAATGACTTCTCAGCTCACTGTGCGGGCTCTGCCAATGCCAATGCCAATGCCACTGCCAGTGTGTGCTGTGCTGAGCTCCGGCTGTGCAGCCTGGCATACAAAGCCGCCTCGTGCGCAAATCGAAGTGCATATCGGACTATAATGAGTTTTCACTGCTTTAAGGCTGGCCTTAAGCAATGAAGCAATGAAAATAGGAGGAGGTTACAGGTGATTATGGAATGGATCAGGGCTATTAGACGACTCAGATCAAGCCACCACTCTCTATCGTAGCTTTTCAGTCAGAGTAACAAATACTTGAACTGATCGTACGAATGTGAGGAGTGAAATGCGATCTAAATATATTTTAAGGACTATTTAACGACTCTTTAAAACTGTGAACTAGATCAAAGGCGTTGCCTCGCTGTCAGGGTCTGCGGCTCTGGCCGAATTCTTGATTTGAGCCCACCCACAAAATAAAAAACAATAAAAAAGGAAAACTTTCTCACATTACCTCACGGACCAGTGGCGGAGGCAAGGGGCGGGGACGAGGACGAGGCGGAGTACGTGAACTGAATCGGTCTAAATGGACATCGTTTAATATTGATGGGCATTGTTAGAGCTCTTTATGACGAGAGCGCGCTGTAAACGATGGAGTTTTTGGCAGTGCTGCCTTTCGGCTTCAAGTGAATATTTAATTAAATTGTTTTCTAATAACCACGCGCAACTTTGTTGGGCTGCACGCGCCAGGACACGCGGCAGTCGGGCCGACCAGCCAGGACACACCTTGTTGTGCCAACAACATTAGCAAATGCGGTGCGCCTCGCTCTCGATGGCCCAAAAAGCCTGAGCCACCCCTTTCCCACTGGCTCGGATGGCTCGGGTGGCCTGACCCGACTCGGCCAGCTCGCAGCTCTCTGTCCTTTCATGTGCTTCTAATTTTCCAAATTACGCACCATCAATCATCGCAAGTTGCGACACGAGCTTGACGAACGTCGATTGCGATTGCGATGGCGCTGCGTTGGCGTTAACGTTGTCGATGATGATGATGATGATGATGATGATGTCGTTGCAAACTATAACCACCCAACCACCCAAGCACGAAACGAATGGCGCACCAATCGACAGCCAATCCCTGGGCGCTGCCACTTGAATCCAGCGACGCTGCGGCAGCCGCAAGAAAAAATTAAATTAAACTTCAAGTGGCCGCAATGTTGCGTGTGAGCCACAGCAGCAGCGGGAGGAGCGACAACAGACGAAGCAGCAGCGGCAGGTCCTGGCTGATGGCTGCTGCCTTCTGCCTGCTGGCTGCTGGCAGAATGTGGCCTCATGCAGCTCATTTGTTGGCTGTGGGATTCTGTTGTTGTTGGTGTTATTGGTGCTGTTGCTGTGGCCCATAATGCTTATTGTTGACGCTGTCGTTCTTCGCCTTGTTGTTGCTCTGGTCCAGCGCAATTAACGCTAATTGCGCTTAAGCATAAGCCGGACTTTTGACTCTTGCAGAGTATTTTCAGCTTCGGCCTGCGTGTGGGACTTTCCCGAGTTTTCGATTTTCAATTTTCTTGCGGCTTAATCTGCGCTGTGTTTTCATACCGGCTTGACTCCTTGACAAAACATTTGTCCTGCAATAGTTTTAAGACGGCAGTAAAGGAACATTGTAAGTCCTTGGCCAAACAACTATAAAGGACTAACTTGTAACATCTTGAATAACTTTTGCGATGATTGCCGATGACTGCATAAGCCCAAAAGCAAATAAGCAACGAGAATCAGAGAATCATTCTAAGAAACCCAATCACTCTGAGTGAATGATACGTGTAAGCGATACGTGTACATTCACACCTACATATACATATGTATATACAAATACAAATATAAATTTAATTTATATTTAAAAAATATTGAGTTGATTCTCATTTTGCGTATATCATTCGATCTATTAGGTAAACTTACTTCATTTAAATTTATAGTAAGTTCTCACCTAACATTAATTTAATCGAAGTAAGATTACTAAATAAATCAAATACGCGAAATGAGAAGCCAGAGAACTATCATAAGAAGAAAATAGTAGAGAGAAACCTGAGTCAATAGACTCGCCTCAGCAAATATATATATTATTTTATTTATTATGAATTTAGCTACCTCTGCTTGCCTTGCGACTAGACACTTTCCTCCTAGCGTAAATTGTGGCCATTCAATTGACATTGTTAACTGCAAAAGTATATTTCGATCTCGATCTCAGGCATTCAGCCATCGAGTTTTAGGGAGTGTAGAGTGAGTGGAAAATATCTTCTGAGAAACCAGACGCAGTTGCTTCAGTTCGCAAAACTTAAAGCAAAGTACAGTATTATTACTCGGATGTCAAGAGTTTTAATTCGAGCAGCACTTCGGCAAATGAAATAGCTTAAAGCGGGAAGGACGGGCGGACGGGCGGATGGGCGGATGTCTTGGCAGTGACAATGCAGTGCAATTAAGAGCTCAATCAGAGCGACTGCGGCTGGCTCTCCCAAATTATATTTATGGAATTATTATTGATGTTTGGCATTGACCACCAATCAACCCAGTGCAGTGCACGGCGACCCGGCTCTAATTCCAATTCCAAAGCCAAAGCCGAGTCGAGTCGAGCACCCCAATGACCAATGGCCATTTCCAATTTGGCTGAGTAGTTGCTCGGGCAGTTTGATTGAAGCGACTCGGCCGGACACAAATGCTGGCAGGCAGCCATTATATTTAAGCTGCCCCGATCGCTGCTTATGCATATACATATACTAGATACATATTTATATGCATGGGAATAGAGGCTGCACCACTCCGACACCACCCCTCCCCAGCCCATCCACTCAATAACGATTCCCACATACTTTATATGTATTATGTACATAGTTGATTTGCTTGCTGCTCGCTCTGTTTTAGAACTTTACATACACACACACACACATGCAGGGTATAGACCATTTGGCATGCTCGAGTGGGATGGCCTCGGATTTCATTCATGGGCTACGCTATGCGCCTCTCCCGCCCGAGTCATCATCATTGATTTGCAATGCCCGAAATGTGTCTGTCTAATGATTGAGGTTTGTTGCTGTTGTGCCGAGCTCTGCCTCGCTCTGCTCTGCCTAACTGCCAAACATTCGGCCATAGTTGTCTATATATGTATGTATGTATGTGCCTGTGCCTGTGCATGTGTGCGTGTGTGTGTGTTTGCCATCGTTTTTGGAAATATTATATGCTCATACCTCCGTTTTCGAGTAAATTGTGTAAATATTTGCGCTCGTAAGTGGATTGGAGATGGATGAGTTTATCAACAGCGTATTCGCCGTCGCAGCAATGCCATCTCCATCTCCATCCCCATGCCCAGCCCCCTCCCCTTACCCATCAGTCCCACCAATCACCATCATATTCACATGCGTAGCCAGCTGACTGATTGCCTTTGCCTGCCGCTAGCAATCCGAAGTTTGGCCCTCAGCTGCATTCGAGCCCTTGATGGCTCCATTGGCCAACTCCGTTTCTAGCTGCCGCCCGCCTGCCAGCAAAAGGTTTTGGGTTTCAACTGCTAAATGCATTTATCCTCGACTTAGCTTTAAAACTCTGGGTTTGTTAACATTTTCTTTTATTGCAAAATAACGGAATTTACAAAATCAAATTCTGTAAAAATTAATTTATTTTAAAATTCATAAGAAACTCAATTTTTGATATACGATTATCCCAAGTATTTTTATTTACATAATTAATTATGTGTTAAACTATTGATCAACACTGGAAAATATTGCTTCCCCTCTTTAGATACGCTTCATAATCATTTGCATGAAAAACGAATTTCTAACTAAATAAACAATATTTTTTCGAAATTCGAACTCAATTTCATTTAGCAAAGACACACAAGAGACGCACAAGTGGAGAGTCTCTGCGCTTGGTTCTGAAACATACTATTTTTAGACGACAGTTCGAGAGCCGTTGACTGAGAACAGTTTTTGCAGTTGAACAACAGTTTTCCCTAAACTGTACATTTACTTCGAAAACCAAGCAAATACATACACTCTCGAACTGCTCAAACTGTTAGTGAAGTTTCGAACCACTTGAGCAATTTCTTTCAATAACTTAACGAAATAGTGCACCAATGACACTCAACCTGCCTAGTTATTTCGAGTGCACAGAATACTTTCTCTGTGGTGCATCTCAAACTGGTAGCGAAGCTTCAAACCACTGTAGTAGTTAACAATTACATAAAGTAACTTAACGCTGCAGGCGAACTGAAGTTAGTTCGAATACACAAATTACTCATTCTTCGAAACAACTCAAACTGTTTAGCGAAGCTTCAAGCCAATAAACTATTTAGCAGCTGCGCCCGAACTCAACGAAGAGTTAAACGTAGAATTTTGTTTTGAATTTAATTTTAAATATTGAGAATCACTTGTTGAAAATTCCAATAAAATATTCCAGTTAAAGGCATCCCCTTAAATATATAAAATAAAAGTTCGCTTTTCATATTCAGAATGTCAACTGCTTTAATGCAGAATGTTGAGCTCTGCGGGCACAGTTGCTGGGGGTTCATTAAACTATCTAAAAGCTATCACAGGCAAAACAGTAATTACGCACTAGAGAACTTAACTATATATATATATATCGATCGATCTATACATCTATGTAGGCTACACGTGGATCCATGACGCCAGCAGCTCCTGGGGCGCCATCTTCGTGCACAACATGCATTGAGGAACTTTAGAGTAACTAATCGTTGGTCCGACTCGGGCTGGGCTATCGACTTGGGTGGTTGAGTGGCAGGTTGAGCTCCCACAGCTTCATGTTGTTGTCGAGCACCTCGTGGAACCAGCTCTGCTTCTGCGGGTGGTCCCTGAACACGACGTTGACCGCCTTCAGGTCCAGCTGCAGGATGGCGTCGTTGCCCAGCAGGCTGTCGAGGGAGCGCAGCAGCGTGCTGTTGCCGTGCAGCTTGAGCAGGGTGACGTACTTGACCACGTAGTACTCGTACTGCAGCTTGCGGCGCGCCCAGCGCTCCACCGTGGCATTGGCGCTGGCCGACCGGATCTGGCCGAGGTGCTCAGCGAACCAGGGCGCGAAGTAGTTGTAGAGGTCGAGTTTGGAGAGGCCGTTGAGGCCCTTGCTCTTGATGCGCTCCTTGATCATCTTGTAGTTCTTGCGGCTGTAGACGAACACCTGGTAGAGCGAGTTGCCCGTCGTGTACGAGTTGACGTAGTGCGTGCCGAACGACTCCATAAACCGCACCGCCGACGTCAGGTTGCCCACCTGCAGCTGCTCAACGCGCGCTTGCACCTCCGCCTCCAGCGGCTGGTTGATCGGGATCTCGGAGTTCAGTTTGCCCGTCTCGCGGAAGCGCACGACGCGCACCAGCACATAGGAGTAGTCGCCCACTATGAAGGACGTGTTGATGCCCAGCTTCTTGGCCGCGTTGTCCGGGAACCACCCACCCGTAAACGCCTCCCACGGCTTGTCCAACCGCTCAATGGTGAAGTCACGGAAATAGGCCTGGAACAGCTGGCGACGGTTCTCGCAGAACTCCATGTGGAAGTCGCCGTGGAATATGCCAGGCGCCGTGTACTCCTGGCTCTCCGACAGCTCACTCATATTCTGCAAAGACATTCAGCATTTTAGTACATATACTAACTTAGTTAGTACGTGTTTCTAAGAACAACACAGAAGAAAGACTTAAACAAAATGCAAATGGATCTCCCACTCCGGAAATTGCAGCGAACTCTTTCCAATTTGTTTTTTCTTCTACTTCCTCTTCTTCTTCTTCGTCTTCGATCAATTCAGTTTCTTGGTATATCATTATGCTTAACTTCTGTGATCTTGAAATCGGTTTAACGATCGAACGAACGAACGAACAACAACAACAACAACTGCCATTAGTAATACTATTAGTGATAATTCCTATTTCAGATTGGAGACTGAATTGTGGTGTGCAGTGTGAGATGGGTCTTATGTGTAGCACTTACTCACCTTGTATATGTTGCGAGTGGGCTCCTTGAATATCCAGCGCTCGCTCTCGGCGCTGTCGTTCAGGGGTATCACGCGCATGGATATGCCCAGATAGCCGTAGCGCAGGAAGATGTTGATGGCTTTGCCTATGCGCAGCTGGGACTCGCGGCTGCCACTGGCCGCCAGCACGAGGAGCCCCAGGGTCAGCAGCCAGAGCCAGAAGAGGCCCCGCCGCGGGCTCGAGCTCGGGCTCGGGCTCATCGCTCAGCTGTTTCTCGCTCGGCATGCAACGGGGACTGCAAGCGGAGAGAGAGAGAGAGAGAGAGAGAGAGGAGAGTGAGCGACTCAGTGTTGTAGTCGCAGTCGTTAAACATTTACTATTTGCTATTTGACGATAATTTATGCCCACTGACTCCGTCGGGCAGCTTCTTCAGAGCTGGGGGCTCTAATTGGCCGTGAACCGGTAACCGAGTTGAACTTGAACCGAGCCAAGGTGAGGCGTGAGGCCTGCAGCTAGATGAGCCACTTAAGTGGCTGTCGCTGCAATTAGCCACGACACACGCTTGAACGCCAGAGAGAGAGAGAGAGATCTAAAGATATACGAATTGGATCAGCCAGAGATCGTGTTTGTTGTCGCTGTCGCCGACGCCGTCGCCGTCTCTCCCCATATGCAAATTATTTCCTCAAGATATACTTTTTGTGCTCTTCGTAAAATGTTATAACGATTCGGTGCACCACTTTAAACCGGTTGTGTGTTTGTCGAGCTCTTGCCTGGGACGAGGAAGCCGCACAACAACAACAACAAAGGCAAAAAGTGGCACAGGTAAGCCGAAGCTAAATCGGCAAATGCCAACAATATTGCAACTTGTTGCGCAAACTCGTCAAAGGCAGCTTAGAATTACCGACGTTATCAATAGCTGTGGCTGTGGCAGCAACTAATACTACAGCAACCGCAGCAGACGTGTTGAACCGGTCAAAATAAAAAGGTTAGGTATCGGTGTCGGGTGTTAGCCATGTCTACATGAGTCACACCTCAGCGCGCTGAGGCGCAACGTTTGCCGAGCGACCGACAAAGATGACGGTCAAAATGCGAGCTTTGTTAGCGAACCATGAACTGTGGGGGACAACGGCACACTCGCTGCACCTGTGCACCTCTGCACCTGTGCGCCTGTGCAGTCGCCACCAGCTGACGCGAACACAGGAATACCCTCACTCCAGCGCATGCAAAACGTACTCGCATCGAGCAGCAGCAAAGCAAGCGAACAAACGAGTTGGCAACGTAAATAACTGAAGTAATTGCCCAACTAGTTGTGTTTGCTAGTACATATATTAAAATCCATCAGCATTTTTAATATGGTTACGCAACGAATGCTAAGTTCAGCACGACCTCGCTGGCATCAGTACAGATGAAACTGTGACTGCTAAAAGTATGTGTTCAACGCGCCATTTAATTGCGCTCAATCGTATTGTCATTGGGCGAGTTCATCATTTTGATCTATTAGAACTCCATGAGTTGGCTTTAATGATGCCATTTCGAATTTGACTCATTTCTGTTTCTATATCAGTCCATGCGGGACTATCCCTAATGCAGGCTTTGGTTTATATATAAACAATTAAAAACAATTAGGAAGAGAGAAATCGGATTAATGAGCAGCGAGATTAGGTCTCCCGAGGAGTGAGGAAACATATAATATTAATGGATTGTATATGTAGTATATCATATATATCAAGATGGAGGACTACACCTAATGCATATCACTTAATCCCTGATCACTGTTACAGTAAATAAAGTTTATCAGCTCAGATATCTTGCTCGGTCAGCTTTAGTTTGGGTTCTTTCAATTACAACGAGAATTCCAATATCAATATTAATCACTTGGGCAAACATTTTCAATTAAATAATAAATTAGAGCTTGGACTGGTTTCGATGTTTCGACTTTGCTGCTAATTTCTCACTAATTGTGTGAGGTGCTCCTCAAATGGGGTTATAAAAATGATTGATTTGTGCGAATATTTGTTTACTTCGCAGCCCAGCTGGACGGGCATATCTGACGATGCCTGACTACCCCTAATGTGGGCTCTTTTCTTCGCATAGGTGACACCGCATTGATCACAGTCACTCGCTGGCCATTGTGCAGAGCTTAAGAGTCGAGAGCGTTGCGAACTCGCCGCCTTTATCACGTTTGTATTTATGATATAATGATGTTTCGGGCATGCTGTGGTAGGCATACAAAGGCAGCATGCGCGTAACCTTGTGCAAAATGACCAAAAAACCATACCGAAACCGAAGCCGAAGCCGAAGCCGAAACCGAAAGCCAAGAGACGGACACTCACAGAAGCGGACGGAGGCGGGACTGAATCAAAAATTCAATGCGCGCGCGCATTGTTGACGATTGCGTCCGACTCTGACGTTTGACGGCTCTGCCCGAGCAGGCAGCTAACCAGATCGGCGAGACGGAGTCAGCAGCCAACAGTCAGCAGCGCGTCGAGTCAGCCCCTCAATTGAAGATTCTTTATGTGCGGCATTTATGGGCTCTTTTGTGGCCATGTCTGCAACGGTAGAGGGACGAGGAGGTGGATGAGCAGCGCGAACGCTCGAAGGGCACGCATAAGGTCTGCAGTTTATAGCTATAGTTGTATGTGTGCGTATGTGTGTGTGTGTGTGTGTGTGTGTGTATGTCTGTATGTAAGCTAGGTATTTACACATATTTAAACACATCTCAATTTTCCTTGAGAAGCGTTTAACATACATAATGCGCGCTTAGATCACAAGCCGTTGCCTTCGCTGCTGTTTTTAACAATCTTTGAGTTTCAGTTTCATTTTTGGCTGCACACAAGAATTCACGAAACACCGTCAGGCAGCCGAAGCTCCTACACACACAGGGACAGAGATGTGTTGTCGTAGTCGAAGTCGCGACGTAGTCGTATTTCGATCAGCTTTGACAGCAGAGAGATTTTGAGTTAGACTTTTCTACACACACATGTAGTTGGAGCGCACAGAGGCAACTGGAGCCGATTGGCCGATCGACGACGACGACGACGACTTGTTTGCTACTGGTTTGCCTTATCGCGCGGCTAACTGACAGCAGGGGCCAATGCACAAGGCGCGTTTGCCATCGTTAAATGCTCATATGAGTATTCTGTTCATGAGTGTTAAAGGTCGCTCCCAGTGCGCGATCACAATTCTGAAGGCAACGCAGCAGATACTAAAACAGCGTCCGGCCAAAGGCGCCGTCGCTGATCTTTCCGGAATTTGATAAGCCAGCCGCGGCTGCCTGCTCTTACAGACGAATTTCAATTAATCTTGACTCGAGCTTCATTTAATTTTCTGATAATTGTTATATTTGCGCGCACTGTTTTTTTTTTAAGTTTCAGCAATAGCACACATAAATTCCGGCTACCCACACAGAGAGACACCGACAGAGAGAAAGAGAGCGAGAGAGAGGGAGACACGAATATTTCAGAGGCGCACTCACTCAGTCAGGCACTCAAAGACAGACACATACATGTGCCTCCCAATTGCAATTAAAAAGCCGGAATCGATTCTCCAAGCACTTACGATTACACCTCGAAAACCTCGAACCGTAACAACGGACACAACCTCAACCGCGCAGACTCGAAGCAAAACTGAAACTGGCTGCCGTGCTGCCGTGCTGCTCAGCCAGCCACCAGTCTAACAGCCAGCCAGCCAGCCAGTCAGTCAGCAGCTACCAAAACTCGCTTCGGAGAGAATAAGCTGAGCGGCGACGCTCCAGCGCACAGTGGTCTAGAATCGTTAGCCATGGGCAGATTTCAATTAGTATTGCATTTGCAAAGATCAGTTAGAGATAAGGCAGAAGATGCTGGCAAATATATAAATATTATGGGTAGGCAAACTACAAATATTTGAGAAACTAAACTCATTTGCAGTCTAATATCTGACTGTTTGTTGCTTAATATTCAAAACATTATTTTGAAGATATTTGCTCACATAAATATTGGCTTAAAGTTGGGCAAAATAGAAAGACAACATTTATTTCTGACTAGAATATAAATATAAAATTGTAATAAACAAAATATAATTGTTTTGATTTAAGTTAATTTAATTTCATGGATTTTTATTTAAATTATAAAATTTGAATTTATATCATATTCATTATAAATGATCAACTTTCAAATCGAAAGAGAAATTCCATGTAATTTAGTTTGTGTGCACCACTGTGCTGCAGCTGCAGTTCAATGACTGTCGGGCAGATGTTCTGGTCGCCTGCCTGGCCCTGCCTGGCCCTGCTTCGCCCTCCTCGCGCAGTGGGGCGCAAAAACGGTAATAGCACATGACACAAATGTCTAAATGTCTTCTTTGCATATATGTGAATGCACATGCACATACACATGGATGTATGGATGTGTGTGTGTATATGTTGTGGTGTTGGTGCTAGCTCCCCCACAGCTTTTCCGCTTATGAATATTTCCGATCACGTCTGTCGCTTCCACATTGGCATATTAAAGTGCTCGAGACCTGGGAACTGCGAACCTCGAACTGGGACCTGGGCCGTGGCTCGTCCAACGAGTTGTCGTTGTCGTGAATTGTCGTAATTGATTGCAGTTCAGCTTTTAAAGTTGAGCAACACTTCGATAGAATTGTGGAGCGATTGCTGAAATTAAAAACTTTTCGTCAGCCTGTTAGCCGGTCAACACACTCCAGCTGAAATTAAAAACAAAAACAAAAACCAAATCCGAACAAAAAAAAAAACGAAAGTATCAAATTCGCATTACCTTGAAAAATATGCACTGCAATTTGACCTAAATTAAGAGCTGTTTTGACAACGAGCTGACGCTATTTGAAGTCTTTCAAATTTCTCAATTAGAAACATCACCGAATGACGACCGGACTTCAGTTGTCACGATCTCCGGCGTAGCTCACTGAATTCAGCTGGCAACTTCTCAGAAGAACTGGGTGTTCTTTTTGCTTCATTTGGCCATTTCCGAAAAAATCAGCATTGAAACTGGTTCACTTTCTGAATTGCACACATACGAATGCATTTTTCGTAATTCTCATGTTACATTTGCATATATAGCTAGATATGTATAAAGATATATGTATACCGTTATTTAAGACTCCAAGTCAATGAAAAAGTGCGGGACTTGGTGTTTATTTCATTTGTTGTTTTTATTAATTTGTAATTCGCATTCCATTTTCGTTTCGATTTGTATTTATTTTTATCCCACGTTTAAACTATGTATATATAATGTAATTTTCATCATTTACTTTAAATGATATTTACTAACGTCTCAACTATTTGCACATATCGATCTTATTTCATTAATATTTTAATAACAATTCACTCAAATAGCTCAAATAGTGTCAATCCTTTCACATACATACATATATGTATATATATATTGACTTGGGGGATCATAAGTATCAATATTATCCTTATGAATCGTCATCCTTTCATTGCCATTTATTTGTCAACTCTCGAAATTAGAGAAAAATTCTAATTCACTCGGGCTGTATGTTTTTGGTATCGATTTCCATACCATCATTTCATCATTTACGCAATATCAACAATAAATTTTTACTTAAATTTAATGGGAAATTATTCTTAACATACCGCTACAATTTGCTCGCATTTGCTATGAAAAAATATACATACATATACATATACACATATATGTTAATAAATAAATCATATTGAGAATGGAAAACAAAAACAATGTTATAGTTATACACTTCCAGCCGGAAAGGGGCCTCGTCTCTAACATCATACATATTACCCAATTATCGTAAAATATAAGATTTTGATTTGAGCATTGGTGCCGTAAGACACCCAGCCAACTGGGGGCTGCAAAATATACATACAATACATACACTCTATAGGTATTTAGGTATAAGTACTACTTAGTTAATTTGGCCACTGGGCTGCGTTAGTCGTGGGTAATAGGTAGTTATGTTCTTGTTCTTGGGTAGGTTCTTCTGATTCGTCTCCTTCGGGAATACATCTATGATTTACATTGCCTGCCTGCCTGCCTGCCTGCCCGCTACACTCTGCACTCTGATCTCTGATCGCGTGTCTCCTATCTCTGCTCTCCCATCTCTGATCTCTGCCTGTCGTCGTCAGCTGTAACACTCGGAACGTAAAATGAATAGACAAGCACTGTGCATATTCAGTATATGCGTAAATTGTTCAACCATCTTGAAACCATAGAATTATTCATGTAGTTCTTGTGGGTAGCTGCATATATTAACTATTGGGTGGATTGAATGGAGGCTAGTGGTTCTCAAAATAAGCTCCGGCTCAAATGGGAAAGGTATTAAGATGGGTTGAATAGCTGATTGCTGCCAAACGTGCTGTATGATTATAAATTGAAACGTTTTGCTTTCATATTCATTTTTGATAAACGTTTTTGTTTCTTTTTCGTTTTGTTTAGTGTTTTTTTCGTATTTTGTTTTTTTTTTTTTTGGTTTTTTTTTTTGGTTTAATTCTAGATGTAAGACTTAAAGTGTTTGCATTTCGCTTGCCCAATATGTTGTTCTGTTTGTGTTGGCGCTATAATTTTGGCCTAAAGTAAGAGTGTTCCGCGTAGCTTAGAAATCTAATTGCAGGTTATACTGAGACGCTCAGCAATCTACCGGTTGCATATGCATTTACGACTGCTGCAGTTGGATGCGATCTTCAGCCAACGCCTAGACACTGCATCGATTCTTACACTTACAAAATAGCTTGATCAATCAACGTATTCACGAGTCACGACTTATCATTCTGATCGTGTTTAATAATCGTTTGTATTTTTGTTTTGTGTTTGTTTTTAGATTGAAAAAAAAGAGAATCAAACTTGATTTGAATAATAGTAAAAACGAGTGAGCTTAAGTTTTCGACTCTATAAAATCAGGTGCCTTCAGCAATCCTGTAAAAACGGATGAACTCGTCTCCTGCTGCAATAATTTGAACTCGTAATTTCTAAACGATTTCTTTGTTGCATACATAATACATTAGCATTAAAAACTTAAAGCTGCGACGCTATCGGGTGGTTTTATTTAAATCTTTTTTCTCTTTTTCATCGATTTTAATTTTAATTTTAATTTGCTTGGATTGTGGGCACATTGATTTGGTTCACTTAATTAAGCTGTCTGTTATTGCTTATGGCTGTGGGTTAAAAGGAAGCGCTCGCTATATAAATCTTATTTAACTTGTCTGATTTTCAATGTATCCAACCTGAGTTTGAGTTGCTCAAAAATATATGTGTATATTTTATTATATATATATATATATATATATATATATATATGTTTACGTGTTTCTATTTCGGTGCGTTGACCTGCACCCATTTTACTAAATAGTGGTTCAAAATGTATTACATTTATCATGTCTTGACGATTTGTTGTATATTTTATTATTTGCTGTTACTATATATTGTTTGTTGATGTTATTGTTGGCATGTGTATGTGTACATGTAAATGTGTGTGTGTGTGTGTGTGTATGTCTGTGTGTGTGTTGGTTTTCGTGCTCACTCTATGTTTTAATTTGCCTTTGTGTCTTTATAATAATAACGCTGTGGCAATTAATTACTTCTCTTATATTGTTTGATTGCATTTTCCTCATCTTTATAAATCTTAATTAAATTAATTCAACTTCAACAATTTTGTTCGCAAATGCGTTTTTCAGTTTTGCTTTGTGTATGTAAGTGTAATCATTTTCACGAATTTATTTATTTTTTTTTGTCTTTTGTTTTTGTTTTTTTTTTTGTTTTTGTATTTCTAATTTTTGTTTTATTGCATTTAAAACCGTGCACATTTGTTGTTAAATTTATTAAATGTTTGTTTATTAGTATTACATTCTCTTTAGTTGTATTAAGTGTATTTAATTGTTTTTAATTTGTTTGAAACACTTGAAATTGCTCACATCATACTAAACTTTATATACCTCTTGGTTTTGCTGTAGCTCAAATGGCTCGTCTTGTTTATTTCTTTTGTTCTATGTTAGTTAAATTTAATTACGTAGTTCGCTATAATTTACTAACTCGTTTTACGCTCGCTTTTCAAAAGACTTTCTATCGTATTTGCAAATTCAATTGCAAACATTATACATTCTGTGTTTGCTATTTATTGGAGTGTTTCTGTTGCTGTTCAAGTTAACTTAACTTAACTAACAACTGCAAAAATTACATAAGCGTTTAATGCTGTCTGGCAAATGAATACTCAACGAAATACTATTTAAAATAATAACACAAACAATGTGCAAGCCGCATTGCGTTGCTTGCTGGAATGGCAAATAAAATAATATTCAACTTAGGTTAAAACCTTCAAATATAAACAATAATATAACACAAATTTAAAATTAAATACGGTTCCATTTTTGTTTTCGATTTTACAATTTGTTTTTGTGTTGCGACTGCAGTTCCCATAATACCCAATTATATATATATGTATATATATATATATATATATATATATATATATATATATATATATATATATATATATTGTGTGTGTGTGTGTGTGTGTTTTGTGTGAATGCAGTAGAAGTGGACGCCAGGCGCCTGTCAACTTCACTACTTCACTAGATGTATGTTTGCTGTGATGCATTTGTGCCTTTTTAATACTTCAATGGTGTCTGTATGTATAGCTTCAGTATAGCGCCACATTGGACGCCTGTGTGTATGCATCCCACTCACAATCGCAGCCATCGAGACAGTCGGGACATTCCAGCTCACTGTCTTGTCAGTAGAGCCAAGACACGGGCACCCATTGTGGTGTGGTGTGCACCCGATCGATGGCCGATTCCAGCGTAGCAATCGTCTCGCTAATGTCGTTATTCACAATGGTCAAGTCAAAGAAATGCCCATACAGTTGACGCAGCATATCCGACTCCTTTGCCAAACGCTCTAAGCTACCATCGTACTGCAATTACAAGTAATTATGTCAACTGCCAAAGGTCACTTGGGGTAACTCAAGTCTTACATCAGCAATGTTCTGCAGCGATGGTGCCGCAATAAAGACCACATAGGGCGTGAATTCAGCCGTTCGAAGTATTTTTAGCGCCTGCGGCTCTACGTCTAGAATGGCCATTTTGCCTTCGGTATGTATGCGTCGAATGGTGTCCAGCTTGGTGCCATACATGGCGTCCTCGTGAGTTCCTATTTGTATACAAATTGTTTGAATACAAGCTCTAAATGACCATAAAGTCGTTTCATATGCTAATCGTACCATATTCCAAATACTCGTTGGCACCAATGTCGGCCATCATTTCGTCGTGTGAAACAAAGTAATAGCTGCGTCCGTTTTCCTCCTCGGGCTTAGCAGGTCTCGTTGTATCTATTAAGGAAATCACATGTTATCAATTATGCATTCGAACGTGGATTCAACTAGTTGACTTACGTGGTATGGGATAAGCGTACTTGTCGGGATACTTCGATATTAATGTGTTCTTAATATGCCGCCTGCCCACGCCATGTGCGCCTAGTAGCACCAAAGTCTTGCGCTGAAAGTTCGGATCACCGACTAAATAGAAAGCATTCCATATTATTATCTTTTCTAATTGAAAAATTTAACAATGGCTTCTTACCTGGCACTTTGACAACCTCTTCGTAAGTGACCACATCAAGCGTATCGAATATGGCATTATGTTTGGCCAAATATTTGTCTCGACATTGCTTTTTCTTGCGCCCGAATATGGAACAGTTCACTGTGGGTTACATAAGGCCATGAGTTTAGAAGCAGTTGAGTTTATCAAAGCAGCTTAACATTTTATTATTTAAAACATGCATTAAAAATGCTGCAAGTGTAAGGCAAATTCAAACGAGTATTAAATGACAATCGAATTCGTTCATAATTTTACCAATATCACAGTATTTTGTAAAGAAAAAGCAAATATGAATCATGCATCCTCTTCACTTAAATTTATCATTCGAGTAAAATGTTTACTTTATTGAAGCGCATCTATGTATGGGCGTATTCATATGAAATGCCAAAGCTAAAATCTTGAGCTGCATGAGAAATCATTAATTAAAAGCATTGAACGAGTAAAATGATTAGTGCTCTTGATGAAATGCTGCTATAGGTCATTATCCTTGCAGAGGTAATAAGTATTCAATTATCGCTCGATTGTGTTGCCATTAATATTACATGAAATAAAACCAAATTTGAATATCTGTATAAATCAAGAAGCAAATATTTGTAATGAAGCAATCGAAAAAAGCTTCATTGAAATGTAAATCAAATAAAATATACAATCGATTCGTTATTATTATTTCAATAAAACAAGGAATCGTTGCGAGTAAAGACACTTTTTTGCATTTAAATTTGACCGAACCCTCTGCATGGGTAATTGGAGAACCGATAATGTGTAGAGATGATGTAAGAATTCTTTTCTAAGGTATCGGGTGTGGGTGTGCCGTTTTAAATGAACTTTGCTACGTTTGGTGACGTGAAAGAAATTCGAGTAAACATAAAACTCAAGAAAAAACGTTAAGAGTTCGGTTGTTGTTCAAATAGTTTTTAACTTGGGTCTTAGGAGTATTAGCTACCTGCGGATCCATCACACCCATCTGCGTGAGCGGAACATCCAGCACCCGGCTCTCCTGCATAACATTGTTATACATTTATGTATATATATATATATATATTTATAGAAAATGTGAGATTGACGATTCCACGAGTTTGAATATATATTATATGTACTTGCTACCTATAGATAGGCTTCTCTTTTTAAATGAAACTTTCAATAAGCGTAGGCTCTTAGTTAATTTGCACTATTTTGACGAAATTTAGGGATCTTTTGAAACTACTGTTTGGCATGCAATTCTCTGGAATAGTTTTCCTTTGTAATGCTCGTGTGAGTATTCATGTGTGTATGTACGGTAACGAGTGAGCGAGTGAGTGTGGGTGTGTGAACATGTGTACTATTGTTGGCTGGGCGCTGCCTCTTGCAGAATGACTTTTGGTAAACTACGAATTCATCACACGCTTTCCAATATAATAGAATTATAAAGCATACGATTATATTTAGCATCCAATTACACATATAAATAGTACACAGATATTTTCTTTACATGTATTTATTGAAATGTTAAGTGGACTTGTTTCAAGTATACACTTACCCTGCTCCTGCTTGGTCTTATCGACGGTCTGACAAGCTATGCGCCATTCCTGCAGCTCGGGTGATGGTATCAGGCCCGCTGAACCCCCCACCGTATCAATTCTCGCCTGCCACCAATGATGATCGTCCTTGCTGATGATCTAAAGAGAATGATGTGGGCCAGTCATTAGTTAAATGCCAGAGATTTGGCTGCGGTCTCTAATGCACCTACCTGCAGTATGTCGCCTACTTGGAATGCAATGCCTGCCTGGGCACATGGTATAAGCTCATCATCCAGGGGATTATAATCAAACTGTGCCCGAACAAAAATCTGTACAAAAATCAAGAGCCCAACAAAAACAGTTTTAGCTTATGCCGTTGCAGTCGTAGTTCCCTAATGCGTTCGTCGGGCAAATGCCCGCGTACACAGCCATCCATTAGCAAGGATTTTTCTTTTTCTCAAATCTGCATGCAATTGACAGTGGCATCAGGACAAGCAAAATCCATTCGATTGCTATTGCGAGTCCCGATGCTGGTGTTACTGTAGCAACGTTTGTTAATTAGTCAAATTTTCAAGTTTGTATTGAGTCTAATTAAGTATGCATTAATATATGTATGTGTGGGCATTGGTATGATATGGATGCATGTGTCTCTTTCATGCTTTATATGTTTGCTGATTTGTCTGAGCGTGATACTTACAAGCACTGGAGCAGGTCTTATCCTGAAAAGCTGCATGTGTGTTTGGGGGAGGATGAAGAGTGAGTAGGAATCATGTTAATGTTCAACAATATAATTACATAATTGGCTTCCACTCGTGAATTTCAACGTAATTGAATATTACTCGAATCATACGTGTGTTTATGGAGTACATACTCATCATAGGCAGGAATTATATTTCATGCCAATTACAAAACCGAACTACACGAAATTTCACAAAGCAAATTGCAGGTTTGATTTTCCCCCCTGATTCACTGATTCCTCATCTAATTTAGAATTGGCATCAAATGTAACTTAATATATAATCCTTTGGGTTATCATAAATAAATTAATTTAATTATTTTCTGTCATGACTGTATGCATGTATGTATATGTATGCATGTATGTATGTATGTATGTATGTATGTATCTATCTACCTAAGTTGTCTGATTTACACTCACTTTTGGTGCAAGTTTAGGCATTAAAACCTATTTAAAGCTAAATTTGATTGATGCATGTCAGCCACGATATAAAAAAACCGTGACCCCATTTTATACAAAATGAAATAAATAATAAAACTAATTGAAATGACCGCAGTTTATATTTTACGATGGGCTAAAATAGAGTTTTTGAGTTTTTGCCTGTCAAATTATGAATTCTCGCTCGAGGCCATACATTTTACATGTAAAAAAAAGCAAAAGTTATCAACATCTATTCTATTGTGTGGGAAATGCAGTTTAGGCATAAAAACTGTTTATTTTGATGAATGCTTAAATTATTGAAAAGGTTTAACATTGAATTCTAGTTACACCGAAATGATGTCATTTGAAGGGCGCAACTCAAGTTTCAAGTTAATATCGCAGCAAAAAATATGTATCTAACTTACCTCACAGGGTGGTGGTGCGCTACGGTAAGAAGGAACTATTTTAAAGGTAACCGAACCACGTGCCTCGCGCTGCGCAAAAGAAACAAACGTACTTAGTACACGGGATGTCATCTCATAGGGGACAGACAGCTTACCAGCATTCGTTGCAATTGACCCACTGACTGATGCTGCACCGGCTGACCATTGATCTCTCGTATCTCGTCGCCCACATGCAGCGTGGCCTGTCTGTGTATCATCCCGCCGTGCATGATGCGCGCCACAATGCAGCGTCCGTCCTCCGTCATTTTAAGCGTGATTCCCTGCGGCAGCGAAAAGGCCAATGGCAAATGGCAAATGCCAAATGGCAAATAGCAAATGGCAAAGGGGTTCGAATGACATTGGCTAATTGGGGAAACAATTCGACTTACCATGGGCTCGTCGGTGTTCTTTTGGAACTGCACGAGACGCACGCGTGTCACATGCTGCAGCTCACCGCCCTCCACGTTGTCCAGCTCATCGCCATTGAGGAAGGGCACCATTGGCGGGGGAGTGACGCGCAGCGCCTCCTCGCCATACACGTCCCGGGCAACAACATCGTGTGTATGTAGCAAAGCCTATCAAACAACGGCAAAAAAGGATGCTTTTGTTAAATTTCTTTTTTTGAACTCTGGGCTGTGGCCGAAGGAGGACGACTGAAGGCGACACTCAAAATTATGGCCGGCAATTAAGCTGCCAGTTATTATGCGGCTAAGAGCCATTACAAAGCCACTTTCTGTGGAAATTAAATTTCCGATTTGCTATGCCTGTCTCATATATCATAACCCAAGCACACCAGCGCGGGGCTCCAGCCCGGTCGAACGCCCACACAACTTGTTTACAACATTAACTGGCAACATTTGTTGCCAAGAAAGAAACAAACGAAAAAAGTGAGCCGCCCATTTTCCAAGTATTGTTCGGCAGTGACAGAGGCACGCACATGAACCCCATGAACTCGAACCCGAGCACGGTACGCATCCAATCCCAAGCCATGAAGCTCTTCAGCTCAATCCTGCCCAAAAATAACAGCAACGAAAATTACAAAAATTTATTACCACCCTCAACTGCAGCAGCCTCTGCCTCTGGCAGGGACTCAGTCTATGAGAGCAACGGCTTGACTTTATACAATTTCGTTTTTAATAAATTATGTTTAATAACACTTTGAATATGCTGCGAAATTAATTTGTGCGGCGTCCCCGACAAACCGCAAGATAGCAAGACGGGGCCAGCCGTAGAATTCGTAATACCCTCACACACACACACACACACACACACACACATGCATACATACGTACGCACACACAAAAGCATACGCATTGGCAAGACCTCGACTGGGCGAGCGACTGGGTCATAAAAAAAGGATTTTACTGCCTGCCCATGCTGCGTCGCACGCATGTCGCACACCTACTCAAACGAGCTCCACACACACACACACCCATCCACACACACACACACTCTCAAACACTTTGATATGTACTTATACATATGCTAAGTATAGCTAGGCCATGTCAGCGCTTTGGTGGGTGGCTCCATAAAAAAAAGCAATTTTCAACGTTGATGATTACTCAATGCCAAAAACACACAAATAGGCACTGACTGACACACACACACACACACACACACACACACACCCACACAGACATACACACCAGTCACGTACATGCAGCGCTCTCGCTCGCACATTCCACAGTTGCACGTTTCATTTCCGACACAGACGCCGCTCCAGCCTTACAGAAGGAACCGCAGTTGCCTTTTAGTTGGTCTGTCACTAGTTGGGTTTGTATTTGTTGACAGCGATGGAAGCATTCTTCGTTGCTCACTTTTAGGCGCTGCTTAAAAGTAAATTGGCTTTTTACTACTCTCCATTTGGCGCCGCCTTACTCGCCCGGCCCTCTTCCTTTTCCGTCTTTGAGTACTTTTGCAAAGTTTAAGCTCCTTTCACATTTTCGCCGTCACTGTCACTGTCAATGTCACAGTTCCAGAGCTACTGGCAAAATCACAATCGCCATCACTTGGCATTCCCGTCGGACAAACATCCGCAATGCCGAATGCATAAATATTTCAAAATGCTTTTAGCTTACTGTGATTTGTTGCCACCACGCTGAAGTAAATCGAAATATGAAATATTTTAGGCCTGTATCATGCGTACAGCTGCCGCTCATGCTTGCTGCCAATAGGTTGAGTGAGTCTGTATATTTGCTTGTGATTGTGAATTTGATTCAATTCACAGCAACCTAATCCGCTTGACCCTCAAAGAAATATCTCTAATGCTGTCTAATTGCTTGCACATTTCTTACTAATTGTTCAGACAAATAAGTGCATCTGAATAGAGAAAAGTTCGAGAGGGCAAAGCAGAGTAAATAAAAAAGGCAAAGTCATAATCCCCTTGATGGAGAAATAAATTAAATCAATATTCTGATAGGCATATACATAAGTGAGTTATATTACATCGTTTGAGCACTTGTTTGCAAAGGGAGCAATTCTAAAAGACTTTAAAGACTTTAAATTTGATCTGAATTTAGTAGATTTTTGGTCGTAAGCACATTCTTGTACTGCACTTTTATATCAATCAACATTTGTATTGAATTCAACAAAATAAACATTCGCTCAAATAAATTTTTCACTTTAATACTTTAAGCTACTTAGAGTTTTCCGCTTAAGCTTCTGCAAGCATTTACATTTCCACTGAAAACTGTATTGCAAATTTCGAAAAACTGAATACGTAGAAAATAATTTATATTTTGCAGCAATCATTTTGTGTTTCTGATTAAGACAACGCTGCTTGCTTGGTAAACTTTTATATCCAATTACCAGAACTTGCATCAGTTTAGCGTACTCTGGGCAAAATAAACTTCATCGAGCTTAGTTGCTTTGGCTTAAACGAGCTAAGCACATTCCCTATTCCTTAGCCATCCATTGCAGCGAATTCGACAAAATAAATGGTTAATACAATTTCCGAAATGAAATTACGTACTTGGAATAAAATTTGCTGAACTTCGCAACTATTTAAATGTGGCAGCAGGCTCAGGAAACGAGAATCGAGTGCGAGAGCTCGGTGTGCAAGCTTTCATGTAAATGGGAGTGACTGTGGCTGTTGCTGCTTTTCCCTAGCTGGCTGACTGGCTGGCTGGCTGCTGCCCGGTTGACTGTGCAACCGCTGGAAGTAAGTGGTAAACAACGTAATCTGATTTCAGTTAAAGCCTGCCTCCCGGCACGCCCACTGGACAAGCGACCGCCCATAGTTAACACCAAGTTGTTGGACCAATAAAACGGTAAATTTAATAAACGCTTGACAGGCGAAAAGTTGAGCAGTTTGGTTTAATGCCTCATTAGTCGTCGCCAGCTCCCCGGCACAGAATCTGAATTCTGGAGGTTGTGACATTGATAGCCAAGGCAAACGTCAGCAACAAAGTTTTGGGCAAAGCTAACACCCACACACACACACACACACACATACGCCGACGACCACACAAGCATACACACTCACACCGCTGGTACGTGTGCCTAACCCGCAGCTGACTTTGATTTCCATGATTAATACTTAAGTGCTTGTTAAAGTTTCACCAACACATACTCGGTCAGCAGCTGATACCAGCCGTGTGCCTTGCCGGGCTGCCCAACGAGGCGCACAATATGCAGATGTTAGCTTACCCTATGCCCGCCTGATCCTAAACAATCGTTGACTTCGCATTTGGCTGTTTGCATACCCCTGGGTGTGTGTGTTTAGTAGAAAATATGCTGAGGCTGCACCAAAGCAAAGCCCAACACAGCTTAAGACACTGCCTAACAGGGTTGGCATCAGCTTGACAACGAAGAAATCCGCCAAGCTTTCGCCAAACGCTTGCTAAACGAAAACTAAGATTATATTAATTGGAAAGTCTGGGCGGAAAGGAATCGATTCAAATAAATATTAAATTAGCTGAGACTACTACAAAAATGAAAGATGTTTAAGATTATAATTCGAAATAATACCGAACATATTTGATTACAAAAGCTCAGCAGAATGTAAATAGAGATAGTAAAGTCTCATTAAAGATTGAATAGCTTCAGGCTATAAAAAGTAAGTCTAAGTCAATATATTCACATTTTGATAAATAGCTACATATGAAATAAAAATACTAATAATAATATATATTTTTTGTCTCCCGTACTTAATTCATTTCTAGATTCCCTCAATTTAATCCCTGTTAAGCGTGTTAAACATTCAACCAACTGCAAGTGTTTTTTATACTGTACTAGCTGTCCGATTACGTAGTGGCCGGCTGACCATTCTGCTAACGTTGGCCTAAACCACCTATCCGCCCAGTGGATGAGGTAACGAATGAACGTGGAAACCACAAAAACCTCACGCCGACCACATGAAACTTATTTGTTGGTTTTAATAATTACACATTACTGGCAGTAACAGCAGCAGCAGCAGCAACAAAGCAACAAAACCCGTAGCAAAAACAACGCAAACTGAAACTTTGCTGCCGTATTACGCCCTTTAATATGCCAAGCCACGGTTCAATTACACACGTACATAATGTACGGGTTGGTCAGGGCACTCGCAACTGAGAAGCTGAAAAGCTGGTGTCGGGCACCGTGTATAGTATCAGCGTCAGCTTCAGCAGACGCATCTGGCTTCATTAGGGGCAACTACAGTCATCCGGGTAGACGTTGACAGCTGAATCATCTGGATTAATGCCGAATTTTAATTAGTACAACGTGCGGTCAGACCAACCAGTGAGCCAGTCAGTCAGTCAGTCAGTCAGCCAGCCAGCCGGCCAGTCAGTGAGTGAGTCAGTTAATCTTATGGTCTGGCCCGCACGTTTTATCGTTCTTATGCTATTCAACTGGCAGCTGATGGCCGTTCCTCGTTCACATAGTTATGACACTTGGCGCCTTATCAACGCTCTTGCAGCGACCGATGTGAGCAGCTTATAAACGCAGCCAGGCGCAAGTTTTGGGAAATCCACAGGACAGCGTACAAGCACATATATACACATACACGTACACATACACATGTAAGCGCAAGAGCCTCCAGAGCAAAACCGCAGGACCCACCCACCATATGGTCTAATGAGCACGCATCATATGCATGATTAATTCGCGAAATGAAAAATTCTTCCAGGTTGTTTCTTGACTGAGCGAGCTCCTGTCAACCTGTCAGATTGGGTGCTAAGGGTGATGGCATCACAGCAGAGAGTCTGCCATGTCTGTCTGTGACATCTGATAAGCTGGCAACCAACGCAACAGCGCCACGCGGGAAGCAAACAAACCTGGCTCAACCCAACCACACACCAATGAAAAAAAAACAAAACAACAACAAAAACAGCAGCAAAACTTAAAATTCACAAAAGAAACTTTACACTTAGTTTTGGGGCACAACTTGAAAACGGTTTTCACATCCGCCTGTCAAAGTGTTTTGGGTCGCTGTTGTTTGGCTACAACCACCGAGACACAGTCTTACAGTTAACATTGGACTCCATAAACAACATTCACCGTACGACTATGTCACGGTAATTGAGCGGCGACTCACTGCCCTTTTAATACTGACAGCATATATATCCTGTCTATTAGTGCAACCGGTCGGCTCGGCCATACAGCGCACAGCCAAGTAGTACATCATCGTGCATCAATGTACCTTTACGTTGATTGACGCAGGTATTATGCTCAGTTGCCTTATCAGCTGAACAATGGTTCTGGCGCCGTTGTAGCGCTGTCATCTGTATCCTGTGCGCCGTGTATTCTGTTACGAAGCTCCATCCATCCCGCATCGCTTGTCACACACCCCTCACCCACATCCCGCATCCTTGTGCCCGCTGCTGTCAGACACAAATCATTCAATTTTGATGCCCAACATCAGCCAAAATGAAGAAGAAAAAAGAACTACAAATTTCGAACAATGGTGAAGGACGAAAATTTCGCCCGATTTGTTGCGGTGGTTGTTGCGGTTGCTTTCCAAGCCGCTTATTATTATTGGCAAACATCAGCTGCACACACACACACAGACACTGACTTGGAAACCACAAATTTCCGTTATACGTGTGTTGCTGTGTGTATGCATTATGCACTTATCAGCGCCATCTATCTGCGGTACGTCAACTTCTTCCTGTTGCTGGATAGGCAACTGCAAGAGCCAGGGGCAGGGCAATGAAGTCAGTGCAGGAAAACCACACATGAATCCATTCAAGATACCAAATGTTTGGGTTTCCCTTTCTCGCTCACTCTCCCTCTCTCTCTCTCTCTCTCTCTCTCTCTCTCTCTCTCTCTCTCTCTCTCTATCTCTCTATTTTACGCTCTCTGTCTGTCTGGTATTTTATTAAAGAAGAAACTCATTGATGCTGTGAGTGACACCTCCTTTGCGCGGCGCCCTTTGGTTAGGCAACACTTTTTGCACCATATTTTAACACTGCCCACATTTTTTGTGTTTATTATATTACATCACACACTCAACACTTGCGCTGTTATATATTATATGGGCAAGTTTGTCCGCATGTGTTTCCTTTCATTCAATTCCAACTAGAGCAGCAACGCAGTGACACAAAGGGCGATAACTGAGTTTTGTAACAAGTAAACTAATTATTTTTCGACTTTGTTGTTGCTTTTTTTCTGTGTCAGTGGTTGGCAGTTGTTTTTGCAGAGCTTCTTCGTGTTTGCTCGCCTTGAGAAGAGGAGACGATGAAAAGCTGAGCACCATGTACGCATGTCCATGTGCTTGTGTGCGATGCTAAATTGCAAAATAATGTACACACTTGGCGTTGTAATCGCCTTTGTTGTTTGATGTTGCTGGAGCTGCCTCTAACTGCTTGTTCATGCCATTGTGCTTGTTCATCATCATCAACAGCAATGGCAACAGCAGCGGCTGGCCCCACTATAAGTGCGAGCGAGTGTGTGTACACATAAATACATATGTGTTATGCACACACACACACACACAGACACCCACACACACACATGCACACTTAGGCAGGGAAGTGCTTGGGCCTACGTCTTTTTCCTTGCTTGCGCAATTAACGCATTCACAAATGAAGAGTGTCAAGGCAAGCAGGCAGCAGAGTCTGTCCGTCACTCCGTCCGCCCGTTTGTAAGCTGGGCACTTTTCCTTTTTGCATGCAAGTTAAGCCAATAATGTAGAAGCCAAAAATCTACTGTCTTCTGTGCCCAGCACAGCACGCATATACACACACGACCAGATACTTTTCGCAGCTCAGAAGTTTCTCCAAAACTTTTGAGAATAGTTAAAAGGCTGACTGCTATTAGCAGCACTCAAACGGAATACTTTCCAACGGTCAGAGTCCATTAAAAAGAGGCTTAAAGAATGCCTTAAACCATTAAAAAGTTTCAAAGAAAAATGATTCCCAAAACCCACGTAAAAGTTATATAAAAACAAACTACTAGGCTTTTGTTTTTGCAAATGCAATCCCATCTGGAATGTGCATTTCGGTATAAAACAGCAATTTTTTTTTTTCAATTGAAATTGAAATATTTATTCAGTTCGCTGGCCACGAATATCATAAAACAGCAGATGGACAACGGACTCTCGCTTTCCCAAAGACCAATAAATAGGCGAGAATTACAATACGAGACAACGCATTGGCAACGCAGCCACGCAGTCATATTAATGAACCTTTTTATTTCACCAAACTGAGCTCAAAGTGCGAAAATGGGCAACCATATTATAGATGGTAATTATTGATTCGCTCTACAATAGCAAGAGAATCGAGAAAGCATATCAGACTGAACACAGTCCGCATAGACTTCAATTGCCAATGAGAGGCTAAGTGGAGCCTTAGAATAAATGCTTAAAAATGAGGAAATGGTCTGAAGTATTTAGCTTACGCAGAAATTATTTTTACTTCTGATTTAAGTTATAATAAGAAATAAAATAAGAATAGTTAATAGAGAAATAGTTCGAGAAAGAAAGCAAATAACTTCTACTGCGTATAAATACACGAATATCTCAATTGACAGACAGATGCATGTTAAGTATAGTAACACTGCATATAAATAATAACTATATTGAGTACATGCAGAAGCTATTTTAAAAGAATTTATCCCAAAACTAAAAAGTTTGTTTATTAGTGAAAACTTTTGAATAAACGAGACCGTGGATGGAGTAATTCATTTGCATCACATTCCATAAACTAGGTTTTAAAACTCACGAGTGCTTTTTCTCCCTGCCACTGCCACATAAGCGACATTAAAACTTGGACAATCTACATGAATATCCCGTCAATTTGAGGATGCCGCCACACCTTTAGGTAGTGCGCCGACAGTTTCAGGCCGGATGATCTGGCAAAAAAGGGCCAGCATCGCCTTCGAATTAACTCCCCGACCGCCGTGATGGCCCCGACAAGACGGCATAACGAGCCTATTTGCAAGGCTGCCCCAGAGTCTAGCCCCATCATCATTGCTGCTTGCTTGTGCTTGTGTAATATTTATGTAAATTTGCCCCGCCCACCACATAAATTGAAAGGCGTAATGGTTTGTTGCGCAGCCTACTTTGCATATGACGACGCTCCGCTTCGCTTTTTTGCTTCATGACGTCGCTGCTCGCTTTTGTGTGTGTGCATTTGGAAATTGTTCATAATAAATACAGATATATATATATATATATATATATATATATATATATATATATATATATATATATATATATATATATATATATATATATATATATATATATATATATATACACACACAGAGTGAAAGAGGAAAAAGGCAAGAGAGAAAATATACAGTATATTATATATACAACTGACATCAGGCATATTAAGCGCCATAATCGAGTGGAAGAGAATTATTTTGTGTGAACTAATTGCATTAGTGACATTCAATTTGACGCCCTGGCAGAGAAACAGCGCTAAACGGCAATTGTCACAGAGCACCGACTATTCTAATAGACCCCCCTACAATGTCATGGAGCTAATGTTATTTTCATTTTTGTTGTTTTTTTTTACTTTCTCTTTTCATATAGATTGTTTATTTTGTGCTCTGCGCTTTGTGCTGCCTACTTTCGGGGGCAGTCAACCAAATCCTACGCCTGCCACTGATTTGGGATACGAAACCCGCCGCCGCCCAGCTTTGGGTTCGCTGCGTGACGCTTGGGCAATCATGTGAATCGAACTCTATATAATTTGCAAAACTATGCGAGTCACTAAATATACGCGGGTTCTTTGTGCTGTGTGTGTGCCGTTTTCAGGCATATTGTGCCGGAATGCAAAGTATTTCAAAAGCGACGTTTGTCAACGCTAATATGGAGCTATAATCGACTATATTTCTTTTCATCTTTAACAATATTTGCATAAATTTATCTTGAATAAAGTTCACTTTACTGTATGATCTGGACTTTACTTTTCAAAATCCAATCTATTATAATATAAACCAATTCTGGACTACAAAAGAAAAATATTCGCTCAGTTCCTTGCTCAAAATATGAAGTTAGTGAATATGGTAAACAAGACTTCCAACAGTCCTCAAATTGATATAGTTGAATTACGTGATAACATAATATTATTACAAATCAGTATATATAAAGAAACATTGTAGCCCATATCAGATAGTTATGCAAATATATAATATTTTGAATAAAGAGACAGCAGAATAATTGTTTGCAGAAAGCATTGAGCCACCCATGTGACAAGTGTCTATGTGTATGTGCATGTGTATGTGTATATGTATGTGTATGTGTATGTGTATTGGTGTCTGTGTGTTAGTGTGTTTGTATGCGTATGTTTGCCTCTTGTGGCTTGGACTTTTATGTGCCTGCGCGTGGGTCAGCCAAATGAATTAATCTTACATGTCGTTGACACATTTTCGGCTGCTGCCCAAATGTGTTGGGCACTTGGTTTCCGGTACGGATTTGCTTACCTGTTTACGGGTCCAGGTCCAAGCAAACAGTGGCGCGTGCAGGTGGGAAGAGAACAGAACAGAATACGAAGTTGTGTAAGCAGTTGGGTACACACACTCACATAGACAAAAAGAAATGATATATCGTACAGCTATGTTGATTTACAAACATATGTGGCTACATATGGCTTCTAAAGCAATTTAAATACGAAATGAAACTCAAAGGCGCAAAACATTTTGTGGCAAGCTGTGGCTGCTTTTTAGGTGAATGCAATTAGTTAACGGATTTTAGACACAGTCTCTAGTATATATATGTACAGCTGTCCCACACTCCTTAGCAGACGCTGCGAGAGTGTGTGTGTGTGTGTGGCTCACCTGGTGTCCGGAGCATATGGAGCCATTGGGTACACGCACACGAAACGGACTATGCACGGGGCAGGAGGTGCGCGGTCCCCAGCGCGAGGTGACCGCCTGCTGAAGGGACAACGCTGAACTGCAGGGATTAAACAGCGCCGGCGGTGGCGGGCAGGGCGGCGCTGACATACTTAACGAACTGAGACCGCTCATGCTGCGGCAATGGCCCGACAGCATAGCAACATCAGCAGCGGAGCATTGGGCCACTGGTATGCCCTGGCCACTGCTGCCGACGCCGCTGCCGCTCATGCCGCTGCTGCCACTGCTGCCGCCGCCGCCGCCGCCCAACAGGGACATGTGCGAGCCACAGCCACCGGACATCAACGATTGTGATGTGAGCCCATGATGCTGGCACATGCCGACGCCGCCGGATGCTGTCACGCCCGCTGTTGACCATTGACCACTCGACGCTGCCGCTGCTGCCGCCGCTCCTGATGCTGCCGCTGCTGCTGCAGCCTGTGAGTCACCGCCGCCGCCGCCGCCACAGTAGTGATCCACGGTAAAACTGTCTTGGCTACCAGAGCATTGCAATCGATGCGGTGGCGGTGGCGAGGATTGACGCGAGTAAATGTTGTTTTATCTGTTCCCCTGCGCCAAGTCCTTTAGCCTGCTGATATGCTGCTCTCGTTCTTCTTATGCTTCTGTTGGATGTAGTGGCTCTTCCGTAGCTTGTGCAGCTCCTCTTGCATTTCCTGCTTTATTGACAGTTATTTGCTCTACCCTGTCTCCCCTAATATATCTAAGTTTAGCTATTCACTGAATCGCACAATTGCAGCGATAACTAACAAGAACAACAATTAACTATTAACAACTATTAATATCGTATCTGGATTCCGGTTGCGAACTACAACGCCTTACGACTATTAAAACTACACCGCAGGTTCCAGTTCTGGTTGCAGTTGCTCTCGCTTTGGCAGCATTTAAATTCCTTAGCTCTCACTGCACTTGTCTGCATGTATACTACTATATAATACTAGAGTTCATACACATATACATATACATATATATATATCTATTGGAAGTATGCTGTAATCATTTATATGCGCCTTGCAGCAAAGACTTGGTGTCGAATTAAAAAAAAAATTATTGTTTCCTTTAATTGATGTCTGTTGTGCTTTTTCCCTTGTTGCTTTATGTTTAAATTATGTTTGTTTGTTTCTTTTTATTTAAATGCTTTTTTTATTTTGTTTTAGCTTTTGTTATTTTCTTTTCAGTTATTATGAATCACATTCGTGTTTATTATCGGTAATATTATTATGTATTTAGTAGCTGTGTTTTAAATTTTTACAAGTGTAAAGTTCACTATTTATTTTTGTTTAGCTGAATTTAGTTTCAAATTTTGAGTTGCCTTTTTGGTTAATTTTTTATTTAGCATGCGAGTTCTGCAAAAGAAAATCGTTGATAAGCCCAAAATAAACAAAATCTATAGAGGGATTTTTGGAAAAAAACCGGGAATCGTGAGAGGAGATACTAGTTAAGCTAAACTAATTGACTCTACAAGGTCATTAAATGGTGTTCATAGCTCAGCTCAGCACTGCAACTAGATATGAGATATTGTTTTGAATATGTACAATATATGAATGTGAATGTGTGCGTGAAGTGAATAGGACTGAGTAAAATATTATACAAATAATAATAAGCACACTTAGCAGAGTAGAAGACTGCCATTCTAATAAGGTCGTCGAGTGTTCGCATTGAATAGAAATGTGAATACTTTCACCCACAGTCCAATTCCGACTTTTAATTAAACCAAACGGCCAAATTACGCCAGACTTCCTAGCCAACAAAAATATAATTTTATGCGCCTAAAAGATAAAAAAAAAAAACAAGTAGAAAAATGCCCATGGGAGGGACGCTATCTAAATTGGCCCAGCGGCCAGCAAAGGAACAAGTTCGGCCGAAAGGCACCGAAAAAGAAAGGCAAACAGAAAATATATTTTAAAACTCGAACGAACTCGAATTCCCTGGCGACTACTGTATATAATAACGATGGCAGCAGTGCGAGACTGTTTATGTTGAATACATAGTTTGAGACAAAGCTCGAAGCATCCAAGGAGCGCGAATGTCGAATTAAATTATGAAGAAATTGCGAATGCTTTAATAATATGTTTTTAAATGTCTATCTTAATAGGCAAGGCAAAGAGGCGGGCAGGCAGGTGAAGGCGTACGGGACAAAGGCGCGGGTAAAGGTATTTGTATAAGGGACACAAAGGTGCCGAAATGTTTGTTTCGTCAGTTTCCGCTGCCACAATTTAAGAATGCTAATGTTGCCTTGTCGCTTCCGCACCATAATTGAATGAGAACGTGCTGAGCTTTTCGCATCGGCCTGGGCGAGTTGGGAGTTAGGCGGGAGCCCAAAGGCCACCAACAGACGCAACTTTGCAGCGCAACATACGCGAACAAAATAACGAAATTCAATTCATAAAATATTCAAAACAACAAAAAAAGAAAATGTGAAACAGAAAAAGAAAAGGTGCCGCACACCATATATACAGACATTTTCATATACAAGAGCCGCAGCTAAGCGAAAAACAACAACAAAATGTTGCTCAAGCCAATAAATAGGCGGGCGGATAGAGGCCGGCGGAGGATCTGAATCTTGAAAGTCGGAATCTGAGGTCTCTACAGTGAGTGGTCTCTCTGTGTGGGAGTCAATGGATACTGCACTTGGACTGGGGCCAAGTAAATGATATCAAATACCATTATCTATGTATTGGTGCAAGGCTCTCTCTCTCTCTCTCTCGCTTTGCAACTTTGGGTCTGTGTATATGTACATATATACATATATATACACATTTTTGATAAGGCAAAAGTAGACGGAAATGGCATAGGAAACGGAGGTGGAAAATAGAGGGCAGAAGGCGAACGGCGACGGTGGGTGGTTAGCTGCTGTGCTTGAGCTGAGGCAGTGAAGTGAAAGAAATTTGTGGAGTGTAGAGATGAAATGGCATACTTTGGGGCGGTCGGGGTCTTCAGGTGTTACGGGGGTAGCTTCGCTATCCTGCTCATACTTACTGCAAAGTTGAAGCTGTAGTTGAAGTTGTTTTTATTGTGGCTGTTTTTGTTCTTGTGTGCATCTAAATCGTGAAGTTGTTGTTGTTTTTATTGTTGTTATTGCTGTTATTTAATTTTATTGTAAGCAGTTCCAGACGTAGTTGCTGTTGATGTTATTGTAGTTATTTTTGTTTGTGTGTCGGAGAGCCGAAATCAATAATGAAAATAAACGAAGAGTTTGTTTTTTCGGATTGAGGGTTGATCTCTTGCACTCATCTAAACAAACAGTCAATAGCACTTGCTGCAGTTACAGCTACAGACCATAAATTGATAAGCCAGCTGTCACAGTTTATTCAATTTCCGCAAAAGCAGACAAGCCGCGCACAGGCAAACGCACATACACCTCTACACTTACACACACAGAGGCAGAAAAATACGTCAGCCACATTGGCGTGAGGATAAACACGAAACATGAAATCAGATTAATTTAATTCAATTTGTAACGCGTTCGCTTGTCGTTTGCGAAATCATTGATAATAATTTTGGTCAAATCGATTTTGGAAATGCTGGTGGTTCGATTGCTGGCTCGGTTCGCTGCCCACGCCACGAGATGCTACGCTACAAGCTACACCACGGCAAGCCATGGAAACTGGAGACACTGCGGTTGTTGCTTCGAAGGCACGAAGGCACCGCCGTCAATGACAACGACAACGACAACGACACCGAAAACGGCACGAGAGCAGCACACATAGCTCGTTGCTTCGCCTGAGACTCTCGTGCCTTGCCAGCTTACGACCAACTCCCACATACACACTGAAATATCTATGCGAGTGTGTGTGTGTGGGTGTGGGTTCGCTTGCTGCCTCGAACCAATATGCAAAAAATCAGCAGCCCGCAGCGAGCTTAAATTCAATGGCACGAGAAAGTCGCTAAAAGAACGCATGTGTGCGTGTGCGTGTGCATGTGTGTGTGTGGTGTTAACGCATGTGTGTGTGTGTGCTGATTTTTCTTGACTTTATTTTGCCGTTTTTGAGCATGTGGCGTGACTAAAAATCAATTTGTGTCTAACTTTTTTCATCATTTACATTGCCTTGGCTCCTTCAGCTTTACAAAAGGCCACAAATTTTCATGGCCCACTTTTGTGCGCCGGCAGTTGGCAAACTATTTCTTTGCTGGGCCTCTAAAGTTTTCTGAGCACTTGCTTTTAAAATTAAAAAGTTTCGTTTCTCTTATATTTCGTACGTTTTCGCTTATCGCTTCACTCATTTCATTTCTTTTTATTTCGGCTTTTATTTATTTTATTTTATTTTATTTTTGCACTGGCTTGCGCCGTATGGCAGCGAGTACGACAACAGCAACAACAACTACGGCAACGACAAGGATGAGCCAGATATATGGCTCACACTCACTCTAGTTGGTATATATGTGAGTGACTGCGTGTGTGTGAGTGTGTGTGTGTGTGCAGTAACCGTCGACGTTGTTAAAGCCGTACTGAATGTTGCTGCTGCTGCTACTACTACTACTGCTGTTGTTGTGTACCCGTCCTATCCAGACAAGGGCTCGCGTAACACTGCCACAGTTCCAACCAGCAAGGTGCACAATTATAGACTAAACTCCGAGTTATCAGCAGCATTTCAACAACGCTGCCATCTGCTTAGCTCTCGCAGCTGAATGCAGCCAGCGTCAACAGCAGCGCAGCAGCACCACCAGCAGCAGCATCAGCAACGGTCGCAGCAGCAGCAGCAGTTTCAGTTTTTCACCTAGCAATCAATTTCCGGTGCAGATGGCAGCTTTATGTGCTTTTCAAATGCGTGCAAAAGAGATGACTATATGGGCGATTTAAGGCTGCCAGTCTGTGGGCGGCTGGCTGGTTGGTGGTGGGTTGCTGGCGATGCTGCCGCTGCCGCTGCTGCTGCGGCTGCGTCTGCTCTTGCTACTCTACTGCTCTTGCTGCTGCTGTTGCTGAATCTGTACAGGATGCTGTGCAGGACATGCGCACTGCTTCGATGAAAAATTTTAGGCTGGCCAAGAAATTCTTACTACAGGCACATGCTGACAGCTGCCAGCAGCGCTGCTGCCGTCTCAGTCAACGCGGACGACGCCAGCAGCGCTGATATTTGTCTAGCAGTAGCAACAGCAGCAAGCAACGTTAAGGGCTTGCAAAAATATTCGTAATTTATGGCGCAATGTCTGCGCCACGTAGTCGTTAACCCAATCATCACCGGCGTTCTCCCGTCATCATCATCATCATCATCAACGGAGTTTCTGCTGCTGCTGCTGCTTCAGCTGCTGCTGCTGCGGCTGTTCCTACAGCTACTGCTGTGGTCGCATTGCTAAATCATGCCATCGCCCATAGCCCAAACTAAAGTAGGTGACTTGTGTCCACACTCACACACACACACATAGACAGAAATTCTTGAACACAGATAGCTATGCCCACTGCTTATTTGCCAACCGCATGCGGGTTTGCGCCAAAGGAATCATGACCAAAAGGAAAGAATGCCGAAGCCACAACCTAATTACTTGTGTGTAAGCTGACCAGTTGGCAAGAATGTGCAAGCCCAGTACAAAGCAGATAGATGGAAGGGCAGGCCACCACCTAGGGAGCGTGTAAGTTATGGAATCTGTGCTGAAGCACTGGCAAATAATTATGAAATGCAAGCGCACCAAGGCCCACAGACAGACAATCGATTGGTAAGCAAGGACAACATTGGCACGCCTTCGCAGCTGCCCCTGCTGCTGGCTCATACAAATGCTGTCACGTTTAAAGCGAAACATAACAGGCTTTTAATTAATGCACAATAGAGTGCACGGCGTGCTACAATCCCGTCAAGTGCCACGACAACGATTCGGAATGCATTTCGCGCCAAGGTCTCATAGGAGGCGCTGGTAACAAATAGTGCCCTGCGCTGTCCTGCGCTGCCAAGGCACATCTAATTCTATAGTGTAGGTCAAGGCCTGAATCACATGTTATACTAGCTGTAACGGCATCGAGAGTATCAGCCAATAAACTATTAACATAACACTGCTGTCGTTGTCACAGTCTCTAGCGCTGCCGTTCTCATTGTCGTTGTAGTTTGCGCAGTCGTTTAGTCAAAGAGCAATTTGGCAACGAATTTGTCATTTTATCGAAGTGGCAACAACATTTACTCGCCGCATCAACAACAGGCTGCACACTTTAGCCATTTCGACATTTATGTGTGTGGCCAAAAGGAGTGCGCTTAATGTGTCAGTGGGCCGGGCCAGGCCACAACGTGGTTTGTGTCCGGGCCAATTCTGTTCAGGTGACTGCTGCTGAACTAAGCTGCCAGTTAGCCTGCATGCTTGTTGACACGTTTAGTTGTCGGCTCACACACACACACACACACACACACACACACATACGTGTTTACCGGGCTACATGTATTTGTATATAGTCACATTCGCATATAGATTATATGTGTGTAGCTTTGTCTGCATTTGCCAAATCTCACACAAGTCAAAGGTACATTGAACAGAGTAGTAAACCTTGTTGGGAGGCTTCCAGGAATCAGAATTAATGCAAATTCGATAGTCATGGCAAAATTGTTTTGTAACAATAAAATGCCCGTTACTAAATGACAGCCCACGATGATGCAAACGTCTTTCAACTGAACGCATATACTGAATTGAATATTTTGAATATTTTGAAACATGTCAGAGGCAATGAATAAATTGAATAAGCCTAAGAGACAATGTGTGCGTACGGGTAAATATTAATTGGACTAGTTAGATTGCTAATTAATTTCGATCGAATGCAAATATACAGTTTAATTAACTACACTAATTCACAAATCCTCAAATAACATTAGTTGCTCGCCTGTTAATCATGATAAATAACATTTATTTAACTTAAGGCAGTTAAGTTTTTAAATTTATCAATTACTTGCGAACATTAAATCATCAAATTACATTAACGTGAATAAACAAAATATATTAGAGAAGATGCAAAAACGTAGTAAAGTTATTTAGCTGAAAGACCCCGTATTAAAGAAGAGTCGAGATATACGTGCTTAAGCTTTCTTTTGAGGCACTCTAGATGCACACATACGGGGGACTTACAGAAGCGTTTGTTCTTCCGTTAACCCTTAAGCCCCGATGAGTGTATTATTTATTAATTTTCTAATTTAGTCAGATATTTATGAAAGGTGGATAAGTTCAATTTTAATAGCATAACATACTCTAAAGGGTTAGCCATTCACCCATTGTAATTCTGAATATTGATTTTGTGGACTGCTGAACGATGAACCTTAGTTTTTGCTTGAACAAAATTTAAGAGTCATGCATAGATTCCTTGCCGTTTAATACAACAAATTATTGCCAGAAACAAAGCAAATGAATGAATTTAGAAAGAAATTTTCGGGAAATTCGGTATTAGATTTTAACGCATATAATCTCGCCAGCGACAAAGAATTTCACGAATTTCAAAGAGCATTTTCAACCAAAAATCATATTCTCAACGTTTTGCTTATTTTCAGCTAGTGAGGCAACTGAAACTGAGCGCAATGTGAGTCAAATATTCACTCGCCATATATCGTCGTCATGGCGAAGCCAATGCATCCGCAACAAATGCCTGTTTAGGGGGGGGAGGGGCACATCTCAGTCACGTGACTTCATTAGCGTACGTTGCGGTCAGTGTTAATTAAGGAGCACGGAGCCGATGATATTTGGTTTCAGCAGCACACAAAGACCTCCTACGCAGTCAAATTCAAATTCGATATCTTACGCACTACCAGCTACTATTCGACTGACAAGCGGACATACAGTTAATAGACAATGGTAGATAGAGGCAGCATTAGAAGGAGTTATATTCCTGTGCGTACGTTAGGCTGCCCGAGATGTGTCCACAGTGCCTATTTGCAGATGCACTTAATAACCTTTTCAATCAATTTCAGTAGATACTAGGATGAAACTGGCATAAGCATGGTCAAAACCATCTAAACTGATAACGATGAAATATTGATACGTAACAGAGTTGAGCAATTGCTAGAGAAATTAATAAATATTCAGACAGAATCTAAAATCGTTTCGTTGTTGCATTAGTTTAAAAACTGAAAACTCTACCTAGATTTATATAGATACAAATATATATAATTCAATAAAAATAAAATTGAAATCACGATACAGCTTATAGCTTTCCTTTTCTCTATTCTCCCGCCTTTTCAGCCATTATATGTTACCTGCTATTTGGCCTTGACGCCTTAATCCCTGACCAATAGTTGGATAAATAAACAAAGCATTTTCTATCAAGCCAAGCCAAGGCTAAAACAATATAAATACATATATAGGCCCAAACCAAATTAAAATTTACCAAGTTTTCAAATGATCATTATTAATCAGTTAAATCGTTATCCTTTAGAAGCAAATCAAGTATTTGTGGATGATCAAGGAATGTTATAAACTTCATAAACTAACCGTGCAAGCCACAGTCTTTATCAAGAATTATAATTTTATCATTGACGTCTACAAATGCGCCGTCGGCTGCTGTAATGAAATTTACCTGATGATGAAGGTTATTGTAGTAGCGCGTTATGTGCGGCGGCAGAAGCTCAGCCGTCTCGAGGCCGATCCACTGAAAGACGCTGTATTGTGGCGTTGATGTTGTTGATGTTGTTGCTGTTGTGGTGGTTGTTGTTGCCGCTGTTATTGTTGTTGCAGTTATTATGGATGTGCTATCGCAGCAGCAGCAAACATGCTCCTCATCCCCCACCACCACCTCTTCCGCCATTCTAAAGTAATATGCTAATTTCGTTAGACTGGACCGATATTGGCCTCCGTTTTATAATTTGTTCACTTTGTATGTGTTTTTTTTTTTTTTTATAGTTGGACGCATTTGAATTTAAATTGAGTTATAGACGCGCAGCCGATGCTGCAACACCGTTTTGTTGGTCTGTCAATTTATGAGCAACGCCGTGGCGTGGCCCCAAACCAACTCCCAGCGCCACATGGCGGGGGTCGAGAGCACAACGTCGCCAATGACAGCGGTTGCCCTTTTGTCAATTGCTCCCATGTGGGTTTTGCCGCCAAACACGTGGCTGTAAACTTGGCTACAAACGTTGGAGGTGCCTGTGCCTGTGCATGTGCCCGTGCCAGTGTCGGCACCTCTGCCTGCGGCTGTCGTCCTTCTGTTCGCTATGCGCCGGAGGTTACTGCGGAAATTCGCGCGTAATTGGCACACTGACACGACACTATCCACTCCAGAGACAACTTCGCATTTGCGTTTGAAGCCACATCCACATCCGCGAACGCGTCCGCGTCCCGTTAATTGGGTCAAGCGAGCGGAGCGGAGCGCGCCGTGGAGTGACTCACTTGAGAAATAGACTCGAGTAAACTAAACTTAACTTGACTTGACGAAGACGAAGGTTTCGCCCCACAATTCCCAGAGCTTTGTTTAGCCCAGCTGCTAACCCTTTTGGGGTCGGGTCGCCAATGGCGTGGGCGCAGACTGACGTGAAATCGCTCGTTAGGCGCCTCTTTTACACATCACTTGGCAAGTGTCAAATAAATCCAACTGGAGGCGACGCCTCGCCGTTCCGTACGTTAGCTTGCGCTGCTTGTTGTTGTCGTCGTCGTTCCCTCGCGGCGACTGCGCCGCAAACTAAACAGAAATTTGTGCGCGCTTTTTGTTTAAGTCAATCACGAATGCTCGGTTGGTTAGTGCTACGCATACACTCCTGCATATACATGGACACGTGCGTGTGTATGAATGCAAATATACAGATGCACAATATACAGATGCACATGTATTGGTATGCGTGTATGTACGTGCACTGCTCTGCTGCTGCTGCGGCAGCAGCGGCAGAACGCCTGCTGCACTTTGCAGCGCCAATGAGCAGAGAGTAAGAGAGTGTGAGAGTGAGATTTGCAGCGGTTGTGTGGACTGCAGGACCGAGGTCCTTACAATAGTTGTTGCTCTGTGTCTTCTTTTTACCTACGCCTACTCGACATCCAACACCCAGAACACAGTCCTCACTCTGCTCTCTGGTTGGATGTGTGTGTGGTATATAGCATTAACACAGTTGCTCATTGCTCGTTGGGCCTGCGTTTGTTCAGTTGTTCATATCGTCTGTCATTTTTATCCATCTATTTCATTTTTCCCTCTGTTTTTTGTCATGAATTTATGAAAATGAGTCGCTGACACACGAGCTCAGCTTGCGTCACAAACAAAGCGCCGCATAGTCAGTAGGCCTGACCAGATAAACTGTCCGGGGACCTAGTACAACTCAGAATGCATTACCCGTCTAGTGTCTGACTGATAAATATCCTATGATCAAAATCTTGAACAGGACAATTGTGTTACAACATGTACATTTTCCTTAAGAACTGTCAGTTATCTAATGTGGAATAAGGTTAATTTTCACTACAAGTGCGAAGAATTATAAGTAATAAAAAGTCTTGAATCAATATCAGCAAATCAATTAGCATATTAATTTCACCAAACTTTAATTGTCTGGTAAAAAAAAAAACAATATACTTGGATATTCATGAGCCGACGTTAAATGAGAATTGAATTTCCTAAACAAATTTACTTTCGATAAGGATATTCATGCTGTCATATTGTTTAAATGCCTTTCAGTGCATCTCGTAAGTACAGGGTGTGAACAGAATAAAGCAATGACGCTCGGCAGCAAAAACTGCAGTCTGCTTCAAGGAGCAATTAACGACAGTGGACAGCACAGAACTATAGCGTTCATATCACACATACCCAGGCACGGAGCATGGCAAACAATGTTGAAAAAATCTCTGCATTGATTTACCCTGCATTGAAATAGGAATATTAAATATCTAATCCATAACGCACATTGAGTTCTAATTGAAATTGCAATAATCCCCAAAGAATTTTAAGTAAACAATAAGAATCATCCTATCAATTATAGAAAAGCATAATACCTTATGCTCCTGAATGCCTAAACCAAATGGCTATACATTGCATTGGCAATTGTTCGTGTTGCGAGTGTATTTAGAGTTCGTTCTGATGTGGCGTCCACACTAAGCCATTTTTTCACAATCGTTAAATGTTTTTCTGTTGGCCTGCTGCAAATATGTGGCGCACACCTACGACTGTGCAGCACTTAAGTTCTGCTGCATACATTTCAGCGCAAAAAGCCTTCAGGGAGAAACCTTAGGCACAGGCACGAGCTCTGGCACTGGCACTGATACTAGAAGTGGATTTGGTACTGTTGAGCCAGCATCAGCAGCGGCAGCAACGTCCGAATTTCATTTAGGTTTATTCTGATTAAATTGTTTGTATTTTGGTTGCATTAGATGGCGCTGGTTAGATGGTTTGTTTGCATATGTATTGCATGAACATTGTATGCCCGAGAGTGGACATATACGTGTGTGCTACTGTTTGTCCGTAGGATTAGTGACTGAGTGCGACAAGTAGAGACAGCCCTCCGGAAGTTGATAGTTTTAGTGGTGGTGCTGGTGATGGTGGTCTAAGGGGGCGCTGGAGGTATATATAGTGCTATTGGTGGCTTTTCGTGTGCATTTGCCGTTGCTTTTGTTTACTAGCACTAAATACATTTCAAATTTATTTTGGCTTATGCTAAACCGAACTACAGAGTGGTCCACAGATTGACATAACCACATCTCCTGCAGCTGACAGCCGCACGGAGCATATAAATATAGCGACAATGTAAAGAACAGTGTTCCCTGAGCTCACAGCTTGCCTCAAAATGTTGCCACAAATACATACTTAATTATATTTAAATATATACAGAGTTAAAATAAATATAATGCAAGACTTACCTGCAAGTGCGGCGTTGCGAGCAGCTGCATCAGCTCATCCTTGGCATACTTATTGCCAGCACTGACGCCAACTGAAGACAACTGCTCCAGGACATCGCGACTGCGCGCAACGGCCTCGGCGCTTGGCGCCCGGCCATTTGTCGTGATGACCGAGGAGCTTATGCGATCGAAAAGTTGCAGAAACTGTTGTAAGCGACCGTCACGTAGCATATCGCGCAGCACATCCGCATCTACATGCGCGTCCTGCAGTGAGTAAATGTCATCCAGGCAATCCAATATGCGCTGCACCGCCTCAATCCCCGCCTCCTCGTCTGCCCACTCATCCGGAGCACCCGCAATGGGCACTGTAATAAAAGACAACAATTAAACTTAGTGCTCAAATATTTCACAGGCCAAGACTTACTGTCCGCATCCGTTGCGTACAGTGGATCCATGTTAGTGCCACCAGCAATGGCCTGCACAGCGCCTTTGAGCTTGCGCCGCGCATTATAGCGCTTCAATTCCTCTACTGTCTCCGCAAGATGCGTGCGCTGTAATTTGTCGCGGTCACGTATCCAGGGGTGCTCTAGCACGTCCGTTATAGATAGTCTGTGATGTGGATTGGCAGCGAGCATTTTCATGACTAGATCCTTTGCATTGGCCGAAATAGATTTCCATTCAGGTGCTTCAAACTGCAAGCAAATAATAGCCACTATTAATAAACAATTTATTTGTTAGCTGACGCACTCTTACCGATAACCTTCCGCGTGCTATAGACTGTTGCAGTCGAACGCCGGAGCCCAAAAATGGCAGTCTGCCCGAGAGCAGGACGTGCAGCATTACACCAGCACCCCAAACATCGCAGCCCTTGCCATACAGACGCCTTGTGACCACCTCTGGCGCCATATAGTGCGGACAGCCCACGCGTCCATGTGTTTCTATGGTTTCCCGTGTTCCCGGCAACTGTATCGCCGAACCGAAGCCACCCAGCTTCACTGGCGCCGAGTTATCTACCGTCGCCAGAAGTGCACAAGCTGGTCGCACGTCCCTATGCAGTATATCGTTCTCATGGCAGTATCGCAATGCCTCCAGTATTTGGCGCATATAATGACTATTGGCAAAAAGAGCACACAGATTAAGTTAACCATGCACAACGCAAAAAAGATGCAGTCATTAGTGCAGGTATTTCGTTCAGTTCATACACTTTTTTTATGTAAACAGCAATAGCTGTTAAAAAAAATCATTTAATCTGACTCAGATTTACTGAATATTTAAAGTATATACAATGTCGCAATAAAAATCTGAATTCAGTTAAAAGGGTTGAATACATTGGCTTATTAATCCTCACTTATTTCGATACATTTAAAGCTTGTGAAGTTAAGTAAGAAATTTGAGACGAAATGGCAAAATTATTGCTCGGTTTTCAACTTTACACCAACTCTTACTCTAATATTATTCATCTCTAACAGTCATAATTATACCAAATAAATTTTTAATTGCGGAAGCAATCAACACTCAAATATTTCTATAAATTTTGTAATTCAGATCAAACAAGCTAGAGCGTTTTGAACATTTACACTTAAACAAAACGTTTTAAGATTTTCTTGCAATGTTATATAAAATATATGTACATAAGTTGGCCAGATCATAATGAAAGTAAATGAATGTAGCTAGATAATTAATAATTAAATGCGAAATCTGCTCTCAACACTGCTACTAAGTACTCCATTTAAATATTTATTGATTGCCGTAATATAGATGCTGCCCTGTTGAGCAGCATCTCATGTACTTGGGATTTGGAAGAAAAACTGGTGTCATAATTCTATAATTATAGGCAATGTTTCCAAGCTCACCAAGCCACCGCCTCGCTGTAGACAAATCCAGCGACAGCGCGCCGCACAACCTCAAAGCACAAGTCGGAGCCTTCCATGCTGCAAGCGAGAGAAAACGAAATGTTTAAGTGGCCTATATCCAAATGTAAGTATATATATATATATATATATATATATATATATATATATATATATATATATGTATATATATTTTAATATATATATATATATATATATATATATATATATATATATATATATATATATATATATATATATATATATATATATTGGGTGAGTGTTACTTACAACTCAAACACCATGTAGAGCATGCCCTCGGAGCTGTAGGTTTCCAGCAGCTCAACTATGTGCGGATGCTTCAGCATGTGACATATTGTGGCTTCTCGTTTCAGATCTGTAATGACCCGCAATTAGTTAATATTAGAATGAGTAGCATTTGTATGGCCGCCCGCGCAGCCGACACAGCAGCAAGGCGCCCAGCGCCCTTGTCTGGGACAAGCTGCACGAAAGTCCTAATGGATTTAGCGCTGACTTATGTGCCTGCCATGTATCATTTAGTCAATATCCGAGTCCAGGCGCCATTGCATTTGAGCAATTTCTTTTTAATTGGCCCGTGGCCTGGGTTGCGACTTGAGCCTGTTCCGTCTTGGCTGTCTCGTGGCATCAAGTTATGGGCGTAAGTGGGCGGCACGTGCCAAATTGTGTTCCGTTCTTACCGCACAATTAGTAGCAGCATATTTTATATAATTCGCGCAGCTTAATTATAATTTATTCACCCAAAGTACTTCGGGTGATTCGCCTGGGGCAAAGTCGCTGCTCAAACTTACCAGCTGTGCTCAGTCCTGGGCTCGCCGTAAACTTGGCCACATCAACAATTTTGACAGCAAACTGCTGATTGGACTCCCTGTGTATGCAGCGCCGCACAATGGAGAAGGGTCCTCTGTGGAATGCATAGAGTGTAGCAGTATAATATATGTTTAGCAAAAGTTACCAACTGATTTCAAATGTCCGTTCTGACCTTATCGGGCAGAAGGCTTGCAAACTTGCCATAAAAAGCTGCAAAAGCTTTCATATTCATATCACAACTAGCTACACTTCGCTCCACTTAGCTCAGCTAAACGGGCATCACATAAATATTAATGTATAATGTAAGATTCGACACCCAAAACTTGCTTGTTCAACTTTTGAGGCAAGTTTGCTGTTAGCCAAGTTTGTACTGAGGGGGCTGCTACTGCCCCCATTTGAGGCGTCGACAGATGATTTAGTGCGTGCAGCACATAATGAGATATGGCATGGAATAGGGAGCAAATGGAACTCACTTGCCAATGACCTCGCACAGCTCGTAAACATCGTCAAAGAGAATTTCGTCTTCGGTCATTTTGAATAATTGATGAATTAATGCCTGTGCCCGCCTGGCTCAATTGCTTTTTGGAATATTGATGAGCTGCACCACGGCTGCTGCTGCTGCTACTGCTGCTGCTGCTCCGGCTGCTGATGGTCCCGGCTGTTGCTCCTGCTCTTGTGCCTGCCCCTGGTCAACCAGCAGTTGGTGTTTGCCTCCACCTCCAAAAACTTCAATGAACTTTAGTCTTTGCTCTTAGTAGGAATTTGTTAGTGTATGTATCTGTGTTGTTGTTGGTGTTGTTGTTGTTGCAGTTGTTGCTTCGTTGTTATTGATTGTTGTTATCGTTGTTGTTGCTGCGCTGGTGCTAAAAACTCATTTCTTCGCATGTAGCTAAAAAATGACACAAAAAGTTGTTAATGTAAGTAACGAGGACGACGGAGAGGGGGAGTCTTAATAAACGGAAATAAAAATGGGCATTCATCAAGCCATGCAGATGTGTCAATCACAGGTGCCCAAGTGCCCAAGTGCCCAAGTGCCCAGACAACCCAAATCAATTACAGCCACAAAACGCTCGAAAATGTGTTCTCTGAATGGGACTCTGACCGAAAAGGAAGTTTCACTGTCAGCTGGCTGAACAGTAAGCGATTTGAATTTTGAATCGGAAATGGTTACTTGTGGTCCACCCGGTAAACAAGGCACTCTGTCTTACACTGGCCAGCCTAGTTGGGGCTCGAATAGGCCCAGAAGGACAATAGCTGTTAGATGTTTGTACGAGTTTGCCTACATCTTCTTCTTCTTCTTCTGTTTTCTAGCATAAAATAGTAGTTTTATCATGGACAGAGCACACTTGAAGTCGAAACACAGTTTTTGATGGTACTCCAAACTACAAGAGTGAGAGTGAAAGCGAGTAGCAGCACGAGTAAGAGAGAAAGAGCGAGAGAGAGAGGAGCGCAGGCGCAAGGCGAAGTTCGTGTAAAAATCCTAAAAATGTAATAGTAATGTGAGCAATGCCACAAATTCGCGACGGGATATCCGGACTCGGACATACACACATTTATTCAATCTGAGAAATGCAACAATTTAACAACAAATGCTCCTTGCTGTCACTGAACGTATGATCAACCTGGCCAGTATATATATAAATATACATGTATATACTAAATATATATATATATATAAATATACTAAATGTCAGAGCGCGCATTGGGCGCGGTATGGCTCGGGGCTTAGGGCTCGGTCTCGGGCGAAGGTTTTACCTTGCTCGTGAGTGCCGTTGCTGCCGCCGTTACCGTTGTTGTAAAATTCCTTGACACTTTCAACTGGGCGACCTTACCACACATTTACACATTTACACACACACTCACGTCGACTTGTCGCGACAAGTGCCACCGCCTCACAATTAAGAAATTGATTCTTTGTCGAGTATTTTTACAAAGGATTTGCATTGCTCAGCCGCTGCCGCTGCTTCTCTTGCTGATATTACCTCCCACACGCCCACATCCACTGAGGGGCGTAGAATCTCTGACACACACACACACGCACACAGTCACACACCCGCATACATTTGGCGTGTTCGTTTAGGTACAAACCTCTCCAATCTCAGCGCCGAACAACCGAAATTTGCGTAGAATTTTGCTTTACGTTTTGTGGCATATCCAATATTTATCTCGTATTACCGCTATAGATTCGCTTGAAAGTTGTGCACATTCAATTGATAATGTTACTAATTTATTATTGCTATTTATTCACTTATGTTAACTTAAAACAAACACGACCCGTAAATTGATTGGCAAAGAACTGGCAACAACTGAACTGGTTCGCTGCGGAATGAACTGGAGTGTCACTGACTGCGCCTATTGTGAATGTGTTCATTTTGTAAGGTGGCAGCGCCAAATAATTCTCATTCCATTCCCCTTACGTAAACAATATTCTGGTTTTAACAGTCTGGCCACCTTTCTCAATTTCAAATTGGAAAAAATGAATAAAACACATATTGTAATTTTTTCATTCATGTTGTCAAAAATAAATGGAGCTGTAACCAAAAACTCTTTATAAAAATTCCAGCAACGAGCGAAGTGTAATTACCTCTTTATTAACTTATTCATTTTCAAATTAGGCTGCAAGATTAAAAAAAAAATATTTTTTAAATTAACAGACGGCCAATTAACAGGCGGTGTTAACAGTGATTCATCTGAACCAGCTGCAGCGCATAAAATATACTAGCTCAGTGTAGGTATTAAAACATTCTGGCAACTCCACTGACTACTTGTGCTCATTTACAAAACCCGCGCAATTTTAAACTTTGACAATTTTAAGTATTTAAAGTTTAAAGTTTAAATTTTAGGCATATGAAAATTATTTATATATTTAGACCACAAATGTACTTTGAATAGTTTGTGAATCTGATAGTTAAAGTAGGAATAATCGATTTTCTTTATTCTGCCTGCATCGTAAGAAGTTCTTACACAAATAGAAATATATACACATCTGAATGAACATAATAGTAAAGTAATACGTCCTAATTATCATTTCCTCTGATTATATATTATGTATATATTCAAGTGAAGTACAAATAAATAAATGTTTTATTGTCTTGCATCTTGAGTTGTTGTTGTTGTTGTTCTTGTGGCTTAGCCATAAACCATTTGATAAATCCATTAGAAATTATTAAGAGTTCAGAATTAATATGCCGGTCACACACAGCTCACTCTCTGAAACCCACACACAATAGGTGCGTAATCTTTAAATCAACTCCGTCTACAAAACGAGGGACAGGGACCCCGAACGTAAACATCATCAATTACACAGTGCTCGAACGGCAACAACAACAGCAGCAGCAGGAGCAACAAGAGCAACAACAACAACAACAACAACAACAACAAGAAGTCAAGAATCGTAGGTCGTAATATGCAGTTGCTTTCTGCGTTGGTTGACAACAGGAACAGCCGAAGGCACAGCCATTGCCGCAACCACTCAGGTGAAATCAAAATCAAATTCAACGCCAACCAATCGACGCCGTCGCTGTCGTTGCTGCCGTTGAGCCGTCTCAGTGCCCACTGCCCTCTGCCCGCTGCTCAGGGACTACGCTGCCGCCTCGTTGCCGTTGTCGTCATTATTTGGACGCGTCGCGACTTGCGACTGTCGCGCTTAATGCGTGTGGATTGGACATGGACGTGAACGTGTAGGATTCGAATTGACATTATAAAAACTGGTTTGCTGCCAATATATGTACATACATACATATGTATATGGATGCATATGTATATTGGCATATTGGTGGTTAAGCGTCCTACGCAGCGGCGACGCAACATCGACGTTGCCTGCGCCTGCAGCGACGTTCCCGCCTCTGCCTTAGCCTCGCTGTACCTGCTCACTTGACAGGGACTCCTGTTGTTGTTATTGTTGTTGTTGTTGTTGTTGTTGTTGTTGTTATTGGTGCCTCTAGGAAATTATCCGTAACTAGCTGCTGCAGCCCGGCTGCAAGCAAATGGAAAGCCGAATAAGTAAGAAATCCTAGACAGGAGTACCCGACAACGAGATACCCTGATCGCCGACTTGACTGTCTCCATACGCGAAGCATAAAAGAGTTGATGTTTTGAGCGTAGCAGCCTTGATTCCTTCAAACTACAAAGCTAAAACGAATCCGCTGTTGATAAGGATACATACATGAAGTGTGCTCGACCACTCCATCTTCAGCCAGTTACATAGATTGCAACAAAACCAATATACCCTCAATTACTACGTTCAATGAGCTGGGGGTAGAAAAAGCGCGCCAAATGGGAAATACGTACATATGTATATAAACTGTTGCAATTGCTGTGATTACAGTGGCTGCGATCACAATAGTTTGTCACAATAGAGACTCTGCCTTATATTGTACAGTTAATATATAGTAATGACGACGTAATAGTCTATTGTCTACTAAATACACGAAATTAAGGTAATTGAATATATTTTCTATTTCTAGTTCACAACTTCAATTTATTTATTATGGAAAACATCCTAATAACTTAACTGATAACTTAATGGCATTCGACTTCAGGCTTTGATGATGTAGTTAGCATATTCTGAATACGAATAAGTGATTAGAATAAAAATATAAAATATTCTATTAGTATTATAAAATACTCTTTTATTATGATAAGAATATTATAAGTGATATGAAATTTTAAATAAAATGATTATCAAATTATAAGAAATAATAATTGCACATTTTCAGATGTTAATAATGACATAATAATGTATTCGACTAATGTACTAAAAAAACACAATAATAATGCAATGGATTATTATCTATAACAAGATGTTATTATATATAAAAGTGATAATTATATTAAAAATAATATTTAAAAAACAAGTAAGAAAACTCTAGTCGAGACCGTGAACCCTGCGTAGAAGTCTGTAGTACTTGAAATACGTGTTTGAGGCGAAGGGGGCGTGGCATCATAAACTTAACAAAAACAGAAATTACGCAAGGCTCAAACAACACTAATTGGAAAATTTGAAGACTCTAGCTATAAAGATGAATTAGATATAATTTTATAAGTGAGTATCTATTTCGTTTTTAATCGATAACATTAAAACTAATAAAGTTCTCAATTTTTGTAAACAAACTCGATCTGTGCGTGCTATACAGGAACCTGCATAACAGACATACGAACACGCCTCCTTTTGCCTGTTACTGTTCAACAAACCCAATGGGTTCAGGTTATAATAATAAATAAATAATAACAACACAGATCATTGGAGTGAATTATATACAATTAAATCTAACACGCCCTAATGGGCGTGAAATTTTCGAATCTAAGTAGGCGTGTTTAAAGATAGCATACCTGACAAAAATATGATCATATCAGTACAAAATAATCGATATTAACAATGGGTCAATCTGTAGAAAATATTAGTAGTGGTTCGCCAAAGTCCCGCGTTTCTACTTCCCACATTCATATGTATAAAGAAATAAAAATGCGTTTTCCGATTCACACTCAGTAGACAATCATATTAATATTATATTGAAATTTGCTCATTTAATCTGTCGGCTCGTAATATGAGTTGTTATATTTTCCTTTGTAATTTCAAGTCTCAATAACATTAAATGTTCAAATGATATCATATCAGACAAGTCAGTCTTTAATATTTGGGCAATCAACAGCTCTCACTTCACACAAACAATTATTTAGCTTAGGCTTATACTATTACAAAAATCACTTTCTTATCAAGCACTTTTTCAATCGCATCCAATTCTAACGATTCCCCTCATTATGTATATATGTATGTAACTCAATACTCGCAGATAAAAAAGCGTAAATATTATGTTTAAATAATTGCTGAGCTGTGCACTTCAAATACTTGATAATAATTCAAGTTAGGATCGCTTGATCGATTCCGAAAGTTGTTTTATTCATCAATTCCCAAAGGAAAACGTTACATAAAGATTTTCAAGTAAACTTAATCACCTGGATATCTGTGGGGTCAATGTGTTAACTTCTCAGGTTTCAGTTGCAGCCCAAAACAAAGTTGTACTTAAGATCTTATATTAACGGATCATCAGGAACTGATCATCTGGCGAAGCCTCATTGCACATACATTGTATAAGTATGCATGCATGTATGTGTATATGTTGCCTCCCCCAATTCGTACGCATCTGTAGTCAAATTACGTTGCCTGGAAACGCCATCACTTTGGCAGCTATACACATATTTATTTACCGTAGTGCCAGATCCGATACCCTGACCGTAGACCCATATGTCAGCCGGAGTAGCAGCAGCAGCAATTAACTCAAAATGTCATTAACCAGCGTCGTAGGTGAGAGACGCTCCCACCAGGCACAGACTGACATCTGACAGGCATCAAGCAGACATTGCCTGGACAGGCCGAGGAACAAACTCAGGCACAGATCAACCCAGACTGAGCTCTTCTCGGTTTAGCTTCGCTGGGTTCTGTACAGCATCAACATAAGCATCAGCATAGTAGAAACGAGTCAAAAACGCCCTCGCTGCCAGCGAGCTGGCTGGCCCTCTGTATTATATTCCCCGACGTTCCACCTTGGCATTAAACGCTTGATTAAATTTCACTACAAAATGGGCTGGACAGTACTATGAGCTGTGTGTGCACACACATACCTACACACACACACACACGTGTGTGTATCTGAAAAAGGTCATATCTCGTATCGACCATATGTTGTTTATATGCAACTTTGCCTAAAGATATTGTATATTCATATTTTGACTGTCATGGCCGGCATTAAGGCACTTCTCACATACATAGATAAATAGTCAGTTAGAAAGCACAGATCATCACATACATGCGCATACATACACATATAGACACATACATATGTTTTTTTCTCTTTTTGCCTCATTTCTTACATATCATTTCCCATGCAAGTTTTGGTCGGCCCTTCCCCATCCGGCAGTAGCTTCTGGGGGAAGCCTAAAAAGTGCGCCAGCAGCGGAACGTGGTGAGAAAATGTTTTGCATTATTTACAAATTTTGTGTTGTTTTTGTTTTTTGTTTTTTTTTTACTGCAAGCGCTGTCGGCTTTGGCTGCGGATCTCACTGTAGCTGTGACTCTGGCTCTGGTTCTGGTTCTGGTTCTGGCTGTGGCGCTGGTTCTGGCTCTCTTTAGCAGGACATCCGTCATCCCGTCAGTTGTTGGCCGTTGCGCTTGCTTTGGTTTTTGGTTTTATCGCTTCGCTTCCTGCCGCGTCGCTGAACCTGTTGCTCTCATTAACAAATTGTCAGGTGTGCTAACGTCAACGTCAGCGCTGCCATCGACGCTGCAGTTATTCGTCATGCTTTGCTTAATGAGCACAGAGGATGGAGACGGTGGCGGACAGGCGGCTTTACGACCAAGCAGAACATGTTTGCAATTCAACTGTAAAACCATTTAAACGGAAAGTTTGTCCGCTCTCCCTCTCTCTCTCTCTCACATACACTCTCCCCACATCATGCATTCTCTATTTAGTTCTTTTCCTCCCTCTGCCTCTCTCTCTCTCTCTCTTTCTCTGTCTGCCCCACTCACACCACTTTCTGTTTACCTGCTTGTAAACAAACGTCGCCTTAATCAATTCGTAAAAATGCTCAAACTTCAAGTGATAACAAACAAAGGCGAGACGCAATGAAAGAAGGGCCCAGTCCCAGACTCAGTCACAGTCTGTGTCTCAGTGCTCGTCTCTGTCTCAAACTCAGTCCTCAAGTTCGGTGCCAGTTCCAATAACCAGCATCAGGCATCATCTGACAGCGGGCTCTATCTGCCTGTTTATTTTCTCACAAAGGCGGTAAAACAAATACAATTTGACTTTGGGAATTGATTTTGAAAACCTAATCGAATTGAGCATCCGCGACATCAGCATCAGCAGCAGCCATATCAGCACCAACAACTCCAGTGTCTCTTTCTGATTATACCCTTACAAAGTGGATAATCCGAATTTTAGTGAATTCGAATAGTTGAATATTATTTTGTATATTATTCTAAAAATTCTTGATATATACATATAGATCTTACAAGTTTAAAGCTATGCCTTATCACATTGTTATTGTAAGTTTATTCAAAATTTATAGACTATCCTCCCAAAACAGTTATATTGGGTAACGATTCTGAAGAATTATATTATCAGTACTTTACTCTCAGAAAAGAAAGAGTACAGAGAGGTAGGTAGAGAGAGAGAGAGCGAGAGAGAGAGAGAGCATGCAGTCATCGACTTACTTCAGAGGTTTTTCATATCGCCCCACCCAGCAGTCAGTTTTGGATCTCCGATCTCTCTGGCAGCGTATCGATGTGAGATCGGCGCGGCTCGAGCATCTTTAACGTTGTGAAATATCCAAATTAAGCGCAAGCAAATGCCGCCTCATAGCTATGTAGGGGTTGCATCTTCTGTCTCCGTAAATAGCTAAAGGGGCGCAGCCAAGTGTGGCATTTTATGCAACACACGCCAAAATGGGCTGCAGTCACTTGGCCTGGCCCCAATGGATCACAGTGCAGGCAGACGACAGACAGACAGACGAACGGACGGAGCTCATCATTTGCATGTTGTTGTTGTTGTTTATGCAAACGCATGGGGCATGTCTCCCGCAACTCTAATGACTTCAATGCCTGCTGCGACTGCAACTGCGTCCGCCTGTCAGCTTTTCCAAGGCACACAATGAAAAACATTTTCCTGTCTCCCCCCCATCCGACTGACTTTTTATTGTGTTTTATTTCAAATTCTTTATACTCATATGAATGTGTGCCTATGTGTATGTATATGTGTGCATCTGCTGCATATATGCAGTCAACCTCTGAGCCCCGATCCCCGATGCCCGATCCCCCAGGCCCCAAAACTCCAAGCCCCATTGCCCCTGTGTCCCTGATGCTATTTCTGACGCATTTCTTTGCCACTGCCACGTTCAACATAATGAAAATCCATATGATGTCGATGACTTTTTTGTTTTTCTATGGCTCACACAACGTCACAGTGCTTCGATGAATCTCTCGCACTCTCACGCGCACACTAGTCGATCGAACACTCACACACACACACACACATACACAAGCGGCATATTCAAATGTGCATGTGCCGCACACTGTTGTTCTTGTTGTTGTTGCTTATGTATTGTGAACGCTCTCTAATCTCCAAATGTCGTTGAACTTTTCCTTTATGATTACTTTTGCTGCTGCTGTTGTTGTTGTTGTTCTTGTTGCTGTTCGCATTGCGCACAACTTTATTATTATTGTTATTATTCCCGAGCATTTTCCGCATTTTGTTGTTGTTGCTGTTTGCCTCTACCTCTGCCTCAACCTCTCCCTCTGCCTCTCCGTCTGCCTATTTGCAGATTCTACTCATATTATCTGCCGACTCCACCTCGTTCAGCTCTTGTCTCGTATTTTATGTCATAGTAGAAAAACAACCACAACAACAACTGATGACAACGATAACAGCAGCAACAACAACAACGAGAATCGCACACGTGCATTCTGCTGTTGCTGCCGCTGCCGCTGCTGCTTCTGCTGCTGCTGCTCTGCGTCTCTGCAATTATTTCCAATTTAGCAATACAACACTGGCTCCAGCAGATACTTCAGCCTGCCCCGCTGCAGCGTCAGCGTCAGCTCGAGCTGCGGCCTGCTCCTATTGTCTTTTCAGTGGCAGTTCATTGGCCGCCAGTTGATGGAGCTCCAGCTGCAGCAGCATCACGGCTGGGGTCAGGCTTGCTCCATGCAATTACTTCATGTACTTGGGCTACAATAACACGGACGCGATGAGTAGAGGAAAGTCGAGAGTTGGGCATCAGGCATCAGGCACCGGGCATCGGGCATCGGGCATCGGGCATTGGACGAACTGTACGTAAACTGGTTGCAGTTGCAGGATGCTGTACTGGACGAGTAGACGCTGCATAAAACTCTACTATCTATCTATCTATGGCTGGGGCTAGGCTAGGCTGTGCTAGGCTTGGCCTCCACTGCCCTTGCATTGGGAAAACCAGTTATGGGGCAAGGCTTGTTGCACGCCTGCTTGCCACAGCGTTGTCAGCGGCAGTGATCATGCCAGGAGCAGCAACAACAGCCAGCCTAGACCTGTTGCTGTTGCTGCTGTTGTTGTTGTTGCTGTTGTTCTGGCTTGTTGTGGCAGCAACTTAAAGGCTATTGACTTTGTTTTTCTATTGCCAGTCTTTGGGCACACAACACTTCCTCCTCCAGCTGGATATTGCTGTTTGCGTTAGTTCATTGAACCGCGTCACATTCTAATGTCCAGCAAACGTGTTTGGCTGCTTGCAACAGTGGGAGTGTGGCACCTTCGTAACAACAGCATAGACAACAACAACAACAACAATCAACTTCAACAACATTCAGACCTTTGGAATAATTTGAGAGTAAATCGGACTTGAAATTTATATTGAAGTCTTAATTAATTTCGTATTCCAAAATTCAATCTGCACTTTGATTGTTTGTGGCATCGAGTCTTATTCTATTCCTCCAATTCATGTTCATACATATATGGCTTGTAAGGACATCATTGCCTTTTCTGTGCAAGCATGCCCCTTGTATAGCAAAGTAATTAAGTCAAAACAATTAAGGAAGATCTGTCTATCTTTGGCAATGTTTTTATATAGAATATATATATATATATATATATATATATATATATATATATATATATATATATATATATATATATATATATATATATATATATATATATATATATATAACTATGAAACTCCTTAAGTAAGGACCTTTAGGCTTTAGGAAGGTAGGAATACAATGAGTCGTGAGACTTGGTCATACATCCAGGAAGATAAAGAGCTTTTACCTACGACAAATTGTGAAAGTAACCAACAAATATATTATGTATTAAATAACATTATATATATATATATATATATATATATATATATATATATATATTAATAAATTTGGAAACCGTGGAACCTGTTTGCATATTAATAAACAGATAAGCAGGCGTCATTTTGGCCGTGTCTATATTGACTCAGCTGTTGATACGGATTGACAGTTTAAACTCTTTGCTCTGCGTATTATTAGAATACGCTCAACAAAGCTACCAGGGGTTGTCGTGTGCCGGCGTAGCGGTGGACATCGCACACCTCCCGATTAGAAAATTGATAAATAATATTAATTTTTTCTTTGTCAGGATGATTTCAATGGGAACCTTATCTGCTTTACCCATTTCCAATATGCTTTTAACATGGCTAATGAGACTCCTTTTAATTTGCCCGATAAAATCCAACATTTCCATTACTTGGAAAGGCAATAAATTTAGATTTTCCACAATTGTAGTGGCATTTGTTCCAGTGTGCACAGAATGGGGAGCAAGAGGAAAACGGGCGCAGCCGTGGTCAATGAGCACTCTTGGCATGTCCATCAACGAATGGGCATGCTCGGCTCGTATCGCGATGGACTCTGTCTCTGTCTCTGTCTCCGCTTCCCTCTCTGTCTCCGGCAGCAGCTCCGGCTTCGGCTAATCAGTCAGCAAGGCACTCAGCGAAGCGTGAAACGCAATTGCTGATATCTAGACACATTCAATTAATAAAATCAACAGCAACAACAACTGTGCCCACATCCATGGCCCTTCAATACTTGTCCCAGCCCTGTCAGTGGTCAGGACAACGGGACAAGCGGACATGGGACATATGGAGCAAGCATTTCTATATTTTGTTCAGAAAGTCAACGCCTGGCCATGCGCGTGTACAAGCCAGCGACTGCTGGCGTGGAGCTCTGGTCGCGCCGACTTTTGCTGGCGCTTTACCAAACGGCGCGCGGCCTGTCGCTGCTCTTCAACTCGCTGGATGTGGAGCGGGAGCAGCTGCAGCTGAGGGCGCCGCGTCGTCAGTGCAACCGACTCTTGGTCATACTCTGGCGCGCCATATTGGTCAGCATATACTGGAACATGATTCCAGGAATCTTCAACACAGTGAAGAGCATACAAACCTATGCAGCTCTGATCGTTCTGCTCCAGTCCAGCTCTGTGACCCTCTTCGCTGTCGGCTCCTTCATAATGCAAGTGCGAGCTGAGTCCAGATTTACGTCCGTACTGAACCATTACATTGCACTCTACGGACGCATCTGCGACCTAACCAACGCCAAGCATCTCTTTTCATTCAAGTTTCCCATGCTCTACGCCGTGAAGCTGGTTCTAACGCTCAGCGGCTGTCTCTACGAGCTGCCGCAGCTGCTCCCTCTGCGCTATATCGTGAATTTCGATGTTGGTCACGTGATCGGCGGTCTAATTGCGACTTATTTGTGGCTGGGCACAGTCTTTCTGCTGGATGCGTGTTTCCTTGGCTTTTTCGTATCCGGCGTACTCTATGAGCACATGGGCTCCCATATTGCCCTCATGCTGCAGCACATGCGTTCCATTGATATCGATAACCTGGACCAGTCATCAGGAGACGAATCCGAGGCGTATCTCAATACGTATGTGACAGTAAGTCCGATGTCGCCGCGACTGAGTCACTATAGACGTATGTGTTTGCTGTGCGATCGGGCCGACGAGCTGGATGCTTGTGGCGTTATCTACAGCGAGCTCTACAGAGTCACTCACTCGTTTCGCGACATTTTCCAGTGGCAAATCATATTTTACATATATTACAACCTGATTGTTCTGCTAATTATGCTGTACGAGTATATAGTTAGCTATTTGGCGGGTACCCAGGGCGAAATGGTGCCCGTGGTGATGGCCTGCATTAAGATGGCCAACATTGTGCTTCTGATCATGTGCGCGGACTACATGATCAAGAAATCAGAGATGCCACAGATGCTGCCACTGGACATTGTCTGCACCGACATAGATCCCCGATGGGACAAGAGCGTGAGTAAACCAAGTATTAAAAGAAAATCAAATATGGAAAACTATTGCTAAGATTTTCTCTAACAGGTGGAGTCCTTTTTGAATCAGCTGCAAACGCAACAGCTGGAAGTCAAAGTAGTCGGCATCCTGCAGCTTGATAACAGATTCATACCAACCATACTATCGGCCATTATAACATATCTTTTCATATTAATACAATTTGCTTTCACTGGCGGCTTTGAAGTAGCTGAAGAAATCGTCAAATTGAATATAACAAACTAAAAAAATTACATACAAAGCTTTATTATGACAAAATATAACATTTAATTGCTTCAAATTACGAATTTTTGTTTAATTAGTTCTTGAGAATCACATAGAAGGGCGACATACAAGAGAGAGAGAGAGAGAGAGAGAGTGAGAGAGTGAGAGAGAGAGTGAGAGAGAGAGTGATGGAGAGAGGGAGGGATGGAGAGAGGTAGAGAGTGAATGAGAAAGTGAGAGAGAGACAATAAAAGAAGGGAGCAAGTGAGAATATAACAGAATAAAGACAAGATTATAGCTTAGAGCGAATATAGCTCGTCAATTATAAAAACATCTATATAATTATAGAACAAAAGTTAGAGTTATTCTATATAGTGTATTGATGACATTCTAAAGTGCATTACGGGCATTGCTATATATATTTTACTTGGTTATAAATTGTACCCTTTCAGCTATAATTTCAATGGGCAAACGGCATGAAAATGTTGTGAAAAATATCAACCACCAATCGAGTTCCAATAAAAGATCATTACTTCTCCATTGTCATTCAGTGATGATATAATTCCTAAATGAAATTTATGGGCTGGAGAAAGAGTTTATTTCATGTTTGTTTTCTATAAGCCTCAAGTAAAACGAGACCAGATGGGTCCACGTTAGCATGCGCATGTATATTACATGGAAGCCGCATTCGCAGTTGGTTTTGGGCTGTGGTTTGATGTGATCTTATGCGGTTAGTTCACGCATGTATTCGTAAGTCCCCAATTTCTTGGGCCTCTTTCACTGGACTTTTCAAATTTATGTTGGCCATATTATCGTTCATTATATTATGCCCCATTATACGTGCCAGCTGATACAATTTGGAGCTGGGTGGTGCTGAGATGTTGGTGCTCGTTAGGCAGCGGCATAACAACGACCCGACGAACTCGGAGCTAACACGGTGTAATTATCATAGCTATGTCTGGCCTCTCAGTTCCTGTTCCGCCCACTATGCCCGCCCCAATTATCAACATCGTCATCTACAAAAGCGTCTTTGTCTTTGATTATTTTTGGGCGCCAGCCGAGCGTAACGCGCTTGTCACGCCTATTATACAGATATACGCTACACAGGTATATGTGTGTATATAGTATATGTAAACATATATACGATCGCTGAGGTTAGTCGGCGTTGTCGTCGTCAGCTGAACCTGAACTCAGCACCGTTTTTGACCCGTGTGCGTTCAGTGTGTGATTCGCTTCGCGAAATACTCGTGCACTGAGCAAAGCAAACAAAACGGCAAAAAAAAGAAAACAAAACGAATCCAGCGAAATACTATAGAGTAGAGTATCGCAAGTCGAAAGTGCAATACTCTCTAATACCCATTAGCTAGTTGAAGCAATCTGAATTTCTACTCATATTTACAGAAGTTCATATGCGACTTGAGTTAGGCACATACGTCATAAGATACATAGATATAGTTAGTATATAGATTATGAATATATCGATTGAGCTAGTCATATGAACTATAAGATACAGAGATATAGTTATTATATAGATTGTAGAATTATTAGAATATTACAATTAGTTCTATGATTCATCTATTTGAGTATATATAGTTTTAGTAATCAACTTCCACACGAAACAGTTGATATAACTCATACCTATAGATCTCTCTTCTGAATATATTACTCAAATCTGTAACGAATCTCATCGCGGAGTGATCATACCTTGTGTGTCTCTGCAGCGAAAATAAACAACTAAAACTCGCCTACATTGCAACTGAATTAATTTGTTATTTTTTTTTTCGTGGTCCGCTGCACACGCTGGCGAACAATGTTGGCAACAGTTGGGAGCTCCCAATTCTTCCTGACAGGGCGCATTCAAATTTTTGCCCATTTGGAGCTGCTGGCCTAAAGGCCAGCCAAGCCATGCATATTTCCGGCCGGCCAGCCAGCCAGTCCCGGCCAGTCCAGCCGGCCCATTAGCCAGCTTCGATTTCCTGCCTCGACCGGGCATTCCAAGTATTTGCCATGTACTTAATTAGCTCAACTCCCGTCGGCTGGGTGTCTTTGAAACCACTTGGTACACCCTGTGCCCTCAGAGTGTTTGGGGGGGTTAGCGGTTTAGCTTGTGATGAAACAGCTTGAAGAGTCCAAGTAGCTGCCGCTGCAGTGCTGCTCGCATGCCGGCGCTGCAGTTGAAAGATGCCGCACACTCCAAATGGCCCCCATGCTAAGGGCACACACAGCTCCCATGTTCCACGTACAGCCAGTGCACTGTGTGGTGTGGTGTGGTGTGGTTTGGTGGCTGCGGTTGTATATTTACAGGCATGCGTAAGAATCGTGTGTAACTAGCGGCACATTCTGAGCTAATTAAATCCACATTCTATTCAATTGCTCGCCACACACTTGCTTATCAGTGGAAAAACAAACCCCAAGCTGATCATTTTGACCTCTTGCCGTACTCTGCAAAGCTGCAAGTGCAATAGAGTCTGTAGTCTATCCCAGCTCATCGATTGTCGACAACAAAATATAGTTTTTAATATATCAATTGACAACTACAAGCAATTGGATTACTTCAGGCTCGATAAGCCTCTATAAATTATAGATAATTTATAGGCAAGTGCCCAACAGGGGCAACAATCGCGTCCTACGCAAAAACTGATACGCTTCATTTATTTTGGGGAAACAACTTTCACTGGCGAATGACTAGAAACAAACAGAAATAGAAGCCGCAGTCGTGATCAGAGCAAGTGCTGCCTGCCATCGGTTATTGAGATCGTGTGCGCGTAAACGTGACACAAACAAACAACTTCATTTGTCATCCCAAACGTACACACACAGAGACATAGCATATTTGCTCTTGCTCGTATAGCCAGTTTTGGGAACGTGACTGCGAGGTTTGTTGCGTAGTATCTCAGTCGATAAACAAACGTGCCCGAATATTGTTTGAACTCAATTCAGAGCAAGAACATACAGTAGTCGACTGTAGACTGTAGAGCGTAGAGTGAAGAGTGCAGACTGAGGCAAAGCCAACACCAACCGCCTTCTTATAAAAACAATAACAAATTCCCCGCATATGTTTGCTGCGGCATTTGCAAAGTGCATGCGAAATCAAGTGGGCAACGAATATAAATAAAGTAGAAAGAAACATGCTATGAGTATATTAAAAACAGACATACGTGTGTAGCTCCCCCTCCGTCCATGGCGCCCACAAGCGAATAACAGCAAATGCCAATACTCGCTTTGGCCTAAATACACAAGGCGTTAACAAGTGGGCAAGCGAGCGAGCGTTACGGTCTTCAACGAATCTTTGATGACCTGCAAAGCAAATAGGTCAACAAGAACATTATCTACAATTCATGTAGCTGGTGCTATTATTGTTTTTGATTGTGGCTTCCGGAACGAAGTCTCAATGAAAAGTACAAAATATATTTTATCATTAGTTTTCCAAGTGATATTTGGGTTTGTTTTCTCATTGCTGACAGTATATATTGGAGCTGCTGAAACTTGACGACTTCAGTTTTGGGTTACTCTACGTTCTTATACATAGATGGGACTTTATACTTATAGATATATTTTATAATTTCTGTTCATGAAAGTTTCAGATAAGTTTTCGAATACTTCCATTAACTCATTCATGGGGTAAACGTATATTGTAAGTCCCAATGAATCACATATTGATTAACGACCTTAAGCATTTGTATGTATGTATGTATATATCTATATATGTATATGAATAACGAAATAATAAAAGTGAGTATATCCTAAAGGAATGCGACGCGGAGTTTCTTTTGTTATTTTGGCTCGGCTGCAGTTGCGTGAATCACACGCCATCATGGTAGAGTATTCGACAAGTATGAGAACCCAAATCAATATTGAGGGGGAGAGAGCGAGGAGGGCGAGGTTCCGATTGCCTAAGGCCGCTGCGCAGAAGTCGGGGCCGGGCTGCGCACGCACACTCAGCGCAGACGCTTTGTTATTTGTGTGTTCGATGAACCGAAATTGTTGCTGACCCACTTTCCAACAAATTAACGCACTATATGGCAAATGGAATCCACAAAAAGCACACAACGGCAATAGAAAGAGAACACCAGACCAGAGAGCGCGCATCAGTGTGGGAGAGGCAGACCCAATTGGGGACGACGCTTCGTCGCTGTCGACGATCGTAAAGAAAAACAAGTAAGAACGTTGCTGTCGGACGCAACCGACAGCGAAATACTATTTCACGACCCAGCAGCACACAGGGGCATCTATCACATTATATTTTTTAAAATTTAACCTTAAATCCCCACTTTCGCCGTTCAAATTAGCTGCAGACTAAAACTTTTCATTGGAGGTGGCCAGACAGTTTCAATTAGGATCGAACCCTTACCTTAGCAAACACACGCACCTAAATCGAGAGAGATGGCATCTCTCAAAATGAGAGAGGTGGCAACTCCGAACATGTGATTTAAGTAGCGAGCGTAGAGGTGTGGGCTCGAACCCCGGTGCGGTCATGTTGATATTTTTGTTATATTTTCCTTAATTAGTTATTTTGTATTAATAAAATATTCTTTTCAATCATATATATATAATTTAACAAATCAAAAGACAAGGTCAAAGGTCACAAAGTCATTATTTGGCGCGTTATTGGCTCAGAAGTTGCAGATGATTCAGTTTTGATTTGCCACGCCCCCAGTGGCCGTAGACAAATAATTTTTGGCATGTGCATAGAGTGGGCGTTCAGGAATATAACTGTAAAGTTTGGATGCTTACATTCGAAAAATGCGAAAATTACAGGGTATTTTTCTGTATGTCACGCCCCTTTTGGGGCGTAACAATAATTTTTGGGGAATCGATAGAGGAGGCCCCCAGTAACTTAACATTCAATTTTGAAGCTTCTAGCACTAAAACTGTGGGAGATATAAGCTGATATTAGTTGCCACGCCCCTAAAGGCGTAGATATATCCGCCATAGCTTTTCGATTGTGGGATGTTAACCCGAGTACATATACCAACTCTCAAGTCTCTAGCATCAATAGTGCTCAAAATATAACGAAACTAGTAAAATCACTATATCTTCAGATCCGATTTGCCACGCCCCTAGTAGGCGTGGCCGTAAAATTTTTGGGCGATCCTTATAGAATCGTAACAGTAACCCACGTGCCAAATTTGGGCGTTCTAGCTTTAAAACTGTAGAAGATACAGTTTGACCCGATTTGCCACGCCCCCAATGGGCGTAGATATATCCGCCATAGCTTTTTGATTTTGGGATGTCGACATGAGTGTTCAGTTAAAATCTCAACTCTCTAGCTCTTCTAGAAGTAGTGTTTCTGAGATACAGGAAAATGCATTTTCCGATTTGCCACGCCCCTAGTGGGCGTATCGGGAAAATCTTGACACTTTATCAGACGAGGGTATACACGAGTATATATTTCAAATTTCAAGTCTCTAGCTTCAATAGCGTGGAAATGGTTTGCGTTCATACGGACAGACGGACAGACGGACAGACGGACAGACGGACGGACAGCATGACGGACATTGCACAAACCCAATATACTAGTTCACTACGTGAAATAGTATAATAATCATAATTTGTTGTTGTATATTGTGTGTATGTATAGGTGTGTATGTGTGTGTGTGTGTGTGTGTGTGCTTGGTTGTAATTTACGCAACGCTCGCTCGTCGTTTGTCGCTGTCTGCTTTGCTACTTGTTTTGCGGGCAGCAGCACGAGATCAACGCCATCTGCAGCAGCTCTGCGCAGTTGTTGAACTTTTTGCAGCTCCAAAATCTCAAATCAAAACCAGTTTCAAACTTGAAGCTTGCCACACGTCTCGGCCAAATCAAAAAGCTGGCTCAAGCCAAACGAAACGCTGCCAAGCTTTGACGTCAGCAGCGTCGCTGCCGCTCTTGCTGATGTTGTTGTTAATCGTTGTGACTGTACTTTTTTTGTTGTTTGCATTGAAAACTTGTTTGTTGTTGTTGTTGTTGCTGCTGTAGTTGTTGTTGTCACAGCCTCTCAGAGCTTTGCTTGTGCTTTTGCTTGGTGTTGATTGAAATCGATCTGTGCAGATCGCAAGCAGTCCGCACAAAGGGGGCTTAGCGGTTAAGTTCTGAAGCTTTGACCTTGTAGCCCCAATCTTATCAGATACAAGTGCATTATTACCTCGCATGTATGTGTGAGTGTGTATATGTGTGTTTAGATACACATATAATTTAGTAGGGCTTAAAGTGAGGCCTGTCCATGTAATTAATAGTACTGGGCAAGACTGGAGGCTCTGCCACGCCCAGCGCTTGTCGTTTTTGGAACGAGCGCTTAAATGACGCTTTCCTGTGTATTTAAGGTGTCTAAACTTGACTACCGTGCGGAGTGCCTGGACTTGCAACAACACAACACAGCACTACACAACAGATCTCAGCACAACGCAGCAAAAAGCGACGCAAACGCTCGCAGCGTCCGTAACCTTGCCCAAGACTCACTCCAGCAGCCAGTAGCCAGTAGGCGATGGCCCCCAACCCGCCTGCTGCCGCCGCTGCTGCTGCTGCCTCTGCTGCTTCTGCTGCTGTCGATGACCATTATTTTAGCCAGCCCAGACACAATCTCAAGCTACGAGTGCGGACTGAGGACTCTGACTGCTGGCTACTGTTGGCTGTGCTTTTTGTTTTTGCTGTACCAGAGCTGCTGCCTGATGGCTGGTGGCTGGTGGCTGGTGGCAGGCGCAGGCGCAGACGCAGCAGAAAACGCAACTCGGAGCATGACAAACAGTTGCAGGCAAAGCAAATAATTAGTATACATCGATTATCTTGCGCCCGGGCTCAAATGTGTCTGTCCATATGTGTATGTTTATATGTACCTGGCCCGTTGGCTACTGTGCTGCCGATGCTGCTGGCTTCAAACTGGTCCAATTCCAGATGTTGGCACATCGCACACGCGCTGCTTCCTCGCGCTGCCGTTGCAGCGCCTACGCGAGCGCGCGCCCATGCAGCCCACAAAACGAGTTCCCCCGAAGACAGTCGAGCACTCAGAATTCTGCATTCGCCATATGTGCAGCCATAAAATGCCGCGCCAGAACTGTACACAGCGACAGCCTCGGCCCAAGTCACATCCAAACTCCATGGAGCACAAACAACGCTGATGACGATGACGACGACGATGACGGCGACGTGTGCTCAGCTCGTGCCAATTCTTTGACTCTGCGTTTGAGTTTGGGCTCGGGTTTGGGTTTGGGTCTGGGTTGAGGTTTGCGCCTTCAGCTTTGGCAGTTGCATGTAAATGGTTAAGCACACATGTACATACATATGTGCATACATGCATACATACTGATGCACATGCATTCATTTGCAGCTGCTCAAACGCCTTAGAAGGCCATCAGACTGCAAAAGGTAAAATCCATTTGCATTTAATCAAAACTGTTTTTCATTCCGTCCATAAACACAATCGGACCACGTATCCAATTTCAAGACTATGCATATTCATGTACATATATGTATGTATGTATGTACATACATACATACATGCCTAGTACTAGTAGTAGTTGGCCTCTGAGTAACTAATATATGACTGACAACTGGAAATCAGAAAAAAACTAACTAGTTACAGGCAATATGTATGCATTGCATGTATACGTTAGACAAGTTATAGCTATATCCACGTTCCATTAGCTAACAGTTATGATATACTTTAGTATTTTTTAAATAAATTCGAAATATAATCATTGCTAAAAATCCATGATGATTATGCTGATGATTTATGAATGCTGTGCCCATTTACTTATAATAAAAAAAAAAACTTTATTATGCATACCTTTGAGATCTTCTAAGAGATCAGTGGGTTATATCCAAAAATAAAATATTATTTTATATTTTTTTTTTTTTCTAAATTAAATATTCAAATGGCATGATAAAAGCTGAAATGAATTGAATGTTTAACAAAATGTTTTTATTATAAATACGTACATATATGTATATACCTGTATTATTTTAAAATTTATATTCCCCCTGTTGTCTCGTAATTGACATTAGTCAAACACGTAATGTAAATGGTGTCATAATTAATGATAAATGCCCTTACATGTCAATTTGTACTAATTGAGGCTTCGTAATTTGGTAGCTAATGTGCTGATTATTTGGCTCGGCTTCGGGGAAATGTTACATTAAAGTCATTTTATGTGAACAATAAGATGTTTCATGTGCAAAACTTGTTAGCCCTTCCGATTTTTTTTTTCTTTCTTTTTTGCTGCTGGCTAATGAGTTAGCATCGGATGTTGCTCGCTTCGTAGCCTGCAGCCTCTAAAGGCAACATATTCCTATCTCCCTCTCTTTCACTTTTGTACAGGGCTCTCAATCTGCTGCCTGCTGCCTGCTGACGGCTACTGTCTAGCGGCTACTGTTCCTACAGGCAGACGTAGAGAATACATAATCTTGATTGACTTACGGCTTTCAGTTCGTAATGATGATATTTTCATCATCCGTTTGTTTTATCAGAATATTCTTGGCGCTGTTGTTCTTCAAGTAGCTGTACATTTGCCCAGGTCCAAGTACTTGGGAGTTACCAACAGCAAGAGCTACCTGCACTTGAGCTACAACTTCAACATGGGCCCGTGTGCTTTTGTCTAGTGAAATGTTGAAAGCATCATTAATTTTTTTTATTTTTATAGTATCTTTCGCCTCTTAGCCCAAACTTTAATATACATACACAGACACTGAGTGTGTATGATAATTGCAGGCGGAAAGTAAAGACAGAGATAGTGAGAGAGAGATAGAGAGAGAGAGCACCAAATACTATAGAAGTAGCAGAGCTGGATGACCCATAATTACCGCACACCGGTCCCAGTCCCAGTCCCAGCCGTGGCCAACAGAACAATCATGGGAAAAATGACTGTAACTCGGTCTCTGTTCTGTTTGTTGCCTTTTAAAAAGTACAATAATTTGAGCAATGGCAACGGCAAAGGCAGTGGCAGTAGCGATGGCAATGGCAACGCTTCGTTTTATGATTATCTTGCCGTTTACACGGCACGCATAAACACAAAAAGCACGCAGCTGGAGCAGCACCAGGTCGCAACGGGCCCCCAAATACTGATCCCATTCCCAGTTTCAGTCACAGTCACAAACCCCAATCTCAGTAACGCTCAGTCGCAGCCCAAGACATCGCCCCAGTTCTCTTTTTGTCAATTTCGAGATAATGTTCGTCACCAACCAGCAATTTGATTTTCATACCCTTCCACTGGTCGAATATATTATAATTTCTCATTGTATATGTAAAGCATCCCCTCTCTCACAAGGTACATATATTTATACATATATATTCATATATATTTTTAAATACATTTTTAAATATTTTACATGTCTGTTTCTCGATTTTCTTTCATTTGCTTAAAATATAGGAAATTCGCATTGTATAAATATATTACTATCCTATATTATAGACTTTATTTATTTCAATATTTGATATTATTGTATTTTATTTCTTTCTTTTCAAATTATATAATATCGTATATTCGTTTTTAGGCTTAAGAATTAAGATATTTTTTAATCTTCAAAGACATGTAAAAGTATATTCATAGATGATATACTTTGCCGAGGTATATGCTACACATACATATACATATTTACGTACACATTGTTTCACTCATAACTCCAAAATGAATATAAATTTAACAGAATTTTAACAGAATACTTTATTAGCAATTCACTATTATAAACCATAGAATTACATATAAGTATATTATATATTGCAAGAGTATTACCCATGCGACTTTCTGCTAACAGTTGATCATTATTTTTTTTTTTATATTTTTTTTTATTATCGCCAGCGCTGACGCAGCCCTTTTTGAGGTCTGGAACAAGTGCAGCGGGCAAGTGCACCTTTATCTGTGCCTTTACCTTCACCTCTGCCTCTACCTATGCTAATTAGTGCAGCGGCCTCGGCCTTGTTTTTATGCGCTTCCAGCGTGAACTGTCCAGCCGGCCGTTCGGTAGCTTCGTCGCTCGACGAGCTGCATAAATTTTCTGCTCCACGGCAAAAAGAGCATACCGATACTACATACTCGCACATAAATAATTTATGCGCCAACTTTCATGGGAAAAGTGAGACAGAAAAACGTTAAGCGGAAATTGGAGTTGGTGTCCTGACAACGGATTTTTACGTGCGACCGCAGGACAGGTGTGTGCAGTGGTGTACCTTATACGATATTATAATAAGAGGGTTGTTAACAAGCGCCCACAGCGTGACGAAGCTCTACAGATTTTCCCTCTGCATGGCGTACTGTATTATGTAGGTGAGATAGGTGACCAAGCCGGACATATAGATCAATATCAGCTCGTTGGATACCTCAAACAGACCCAGGGGACGCACTCGAAACTCATTCAAATTCAATCGGCTCAAGAACATTTCCAACTACAACAAATGAAAAAGAGAACAGCTTAAGTTGATCCACAGTTGATCCAAAACCTGCCTTTATTTTTATATACACACAGTCAAAGATGACATTATAAACAGCACTCACCTTCATATGCCAATATTTGTCGTCTATGATATAATAATTCTCCAAGCTGACCCAACGAACTACTCGCGAGTTGCTGCTTGCATTATGAACCGCAATAGTCAGCAGTAAAATATCCAATAATATCTTAATAGCCATAATCCATAAGTTGAGGCCCCCAAGTTTCTTCAGTATAAAGAACGCAATCGATCCAATGTTCAAGAACTTAAAGATTAGAGCAACGCAAAGTGGGAACTCAAATAGTCTGTGAAAACTGGCGACCACCCCAGGAATCTCGTCATAAATTTCCAGACACTTGTCCAAGCTCTGGGCGGCTGCTCTTAGTTTCTTCCGACTAACTGGAATTCCGTTAGTCGTCTTCAATTCTCTTAGCTGCTGGCGGAGCTCGTGTCGCACATAGCAATTAACTTGGTCGTAAATTATGCCAATGCTGAGGTATGCCACGAAGTTGATATGTAATATTACGGCGGCATTGGCCGTATTATATACTTCGCAAATTGTGGTCATAACATAATAACTATCAAACTCTGACATCAGCGTTGGAATCAAGTAGGATATTTCATACATCAGACTCGACACCTTTAAGACCAACAGACTCAAGACCCATTTGCCTCCGTAGCCCATATCATGACATCCCTGAAGTGCATTTATCCTTTGAAAAAGCTTCAGAAATCCGTTGACCAAATCAACCACTCGTTGTCCATACCAAAACTGTATCACAATCGTGAAGATAGCACAGGCAGTGTAAATACATACCCGAATTATGAGGATTACCGTAAAATGTGATGCATTTAACGTAAACATTATATTTCTATATATTTGAAGAAATAGACCGGACATCAGTATCCTGGTAGTAAGGCAGAACCATCTATAGCACTTTCGATTCTTGGCCAACAGACGACCACCACTTCCATTGCTCTTCACGGTAAAGCAGATGATTCCCAAAAATGTGGTGTACTTTAAAGTTCCTCTTAAGATGCTCGCAGAGAGCGAAGAGGCGTTAAGCCGCCACCGACGACTTCCGAACATGACTAATCCAATAATGACGATTTATACAAGACAACACTAGTTATAACTATTCACAATGAATTCGATTTTATTTGTCAAAGACCAGCGATTTAGAGCTCCCTTGAGACACATCTTAAGAATTCAATTAACTAATTAGATTCCTGGGGTATCAATCACTATAATTGATATTTTTTTAAAAAATTAATTTGACTCATGTTCTGTACTCAATAAAAACTTAGATCAACTCAAATGGATAGTTATTTCAAGGATTTTGTATATACGTTTGTATTTATTTTTACGGACATTGAATTTTAAATATATTTTGATCGTGTGTACTTTTGAGTAATATCATTTTAACTTTGAGTTAAATTTTGTTTTGATTGCATGTCATACTGCATTATGTAGGTGAGATAGGTGACCAGGGCGGACATGAAGACCAATATCAGCTCGTTGGATACATCAAATAAGCCCAAAGGACGCACTCGAAACTCATTATAGTTCAAGCGATTCAAGAACATTTCCAGCTGCAGTGTCATAAAAAAAGTCAGCAAAGACATAAAATTTTAGTAAATAAGATCACATGGCATAAACTATGACATTTACAACGTGTGTTGATCACCAATCATTTGGGATAATAAAACTCACCTTCATGTGGAAGTCTTTGTTCTTGCTTACGTAGTAATTCTCCAAGCTGAGATGCCGAACAACTCGCGAGTTTCTGCTTGCATTATGAACCGCTATAGTCAGCAGCAAAATATCCAACAAAATCTTAATGCCCGTAAGCCACAGCCTGCCGTCCGCACTTGTTTTCACACTTATGAAAGCAGATGATGCAATAATCAGGAACCCAAACATAAGAATAACCCAAAGCGGAAACTCGAAAAGCCTGTGAAAACTCTTTCCCACTTCGTGAATCTCATCGTAAATAGCCAGGCTCTCGTCTAGGCGGTAACCAGCTTCTCTTAGCTTCCTTCGATCAACTGTGACTCCGATAATCGGCTTCAGCTCCCTTAGCTGTTGGCGAAGCTCTTGCCGCACATAACTGTTGACCTGATCATAGATGATTCCTATGCTAAGATATGTCACAAAATAGACATGCCAGATAATGGAGGCATTAACATAATTGTATGAATCACATATTATGATCACAGCGAAAAACTTATCAAAATCTAATATCAGCATTGGAATCAAGTAGCACATTTCATACATCAGACTGATCACCTTTAATATCAGCAGAGTCAGGGCCCATTTGCCGCCATAGCCCATATTCTGAGATCCTGTCAGAGCAGTTATCCTTCGAAAAAGTCTCAGAAATCGGTTGACCAAATCAACTACTTGTTCTGCATAACAAAACTGTATCACCAATGTGAAGACGGTGCAGACAATGTAGATGCACAAACGAATACTTAGGATTATACTTATATATGAAGCCCTGAACAGAAAAATGAAATTTCTGTGCACTTCAATATATAGGACACACATCAGTATTCTTGAAGTCAGGCAGAACCATCTATACCCCTTCCGATTCTTGGCCACCAGACGACCATCGCTTCCATTGCTCTTCACGCTGAAACAGATAATTCCCATAAATGTGACGTAGTTCAAGGAACCTCTTAAGATGCTCGCGGAGACCGAAGAGGCGCTAACCCGCCAACGACGACTTCTAAACATGACTAATCCAATTATACCTAATCATATATGTCAACAGGACATAGGCATGTGCACTCAGTATTAAATCGATTTTATTTAGTTAATTGCTATGGGTCGACGCTGAAGAGCCCCTTCGATCTGTATCTCATTTCAATTATCTAATTAGTTATACATTTTTTCGTAGTGCCATTCACATATTTGAAATGTTAATAAATATAAAATATGTGACCTACATTGTTCGTTTCCCAACGTTTCCCTATACTCGTTCCCGAAGTTAAATATTATAATAATTATATATAACTGTTTTTATTCCAAGGGAATCAAAGAAAAGTTTCTAAGTATATGGAAAAATAAATTTAAAAATTTGATTTGCTGTAATAGTTAACAAATTGTCAGCTTTCGTTTCATATTGGATTTGAATGCATCTCAAACTGCATTATGTAGGTGAGATAGGTGACCAGGGCAGACATAAAGACCAATACCAGCTCGTTGGATACCTCAAAAAGACCCAAAGGACGCACTCGAAATTCATTATGATTTAAACGACCCAGGAACATCTCCAGCTATAACGAACACAAAATCAAAGGGAAATAGGATTTAGTCCAGTTGAAATCATCTCAGATTACATTTAAGTTATATGGCAATCATATCCCTTAGGGGCATATGGTATGACTCAGCCAAATATTTGGGATAATAAAACTCACCTTCATATGCCAATCCTTGTTCTCGCTCACATAGTAGTTCTCTAAGCTGAGACGCCGAACAACTCGCGAGTTACTGCTTGCAATGTGAACCGCTGTAGTCAGCAATAAGATATCCAATAATATTTTAATCACTAATAACCATAAGCGGATATCTTTAGTAAAATTTAACGTGATGATGAAAGCGACTGTCGCGATGCTGAAGAACCCAAACAATAGAAATATACAAAGAGGCAGCTCCAATAGACTGTGAAGACTTTTTCCCACTTGGTGAACCTCGTCGTAGATGCCCAAGTACTCATCGAGCCAACGGCCAGCGTCTTCTATCTTCCTCCGACTTACTGCGATTCCGTTTGTTGAAGTTAGTTCGCTTAGCTGCTGGCGAAGCTCTCGTCGTACATAACTGTTGATCTGGCCATATATGATGCCTATGCTGAGATATCCCACGAAGTTGATATGCCATATTATGGCGGCATTGGCACAAATATAGAAATCGCAAATTGTGATTGGAACATAATATCCATCCAACGATGGTATCATTGCAGGAAACAAGTAGCAACTTTCGTACATAAAACCGACCACTTTTAGGGCTAAAAGAGTCAGGACCCATTTGCCTCCAAAGCCTGTATTCTGGCATCCCGGAAGTGCATTTATCCTTTGAAAAAGCTTCAGAAATCCGTTGACCAAATCAACCACTCGTTGTCCGTACCAAAACTGTATCACAAGCGTGAAGATAGCACAGGCAGTGTAGATGCATACCCGAATTATGAGGATTATCGTATAATAAGAAGTATTGAGCACAACTATAAAGTTTCTATACATTTCAATATAGAGACCACACATTAGTATCCGTGAAATGAGGCAGAACCACCTATACCACTTCCGATTCTTGGCCACCAGACGACCACCTCTTCCATTGCTCTTCACGCTGAAACAGATGATTCCCATAAATGTGGCGTACTTCAAGGATCCTCTTAAGATACTCGCAGAGACCGAAGAGGCGCTAACTCGCAACCGACGACTTCCGAACATGGCTAATGCAACAATGACTAATCATACAAGTCTACAGAAATTATATGCACATACATATGTATGTATTAATTACTTATGTCGACGCTGAAGAGCCTCATTGATCTGAATCTCGATTCAATTACCTAATTCGATACATGTTTTTAACAAATAACAAGTAAAAATGTTCAAGTGGGGAATGCCGGCCTAGGAGATACACTGAGCCCTGCGTAGTACTATTTTGTTCTAGCTGGATTTCGATAATCAAATTTTTAGAATTCAGAGTATCAAAGTGTACCCTTTTGAAAGCCGACAAACCGAAGCAAGCCTAAGTACGAATACTCGACATTTCAATTATTTGAAGCCTCCTCTAATGATTATCTCTATAAAATAACTGTTGTTAAGTATAACTGAGTAATATATTTAATTAAGTTATTTTGAAGTTTTCGTTTCAAATTGTATTTGATTGGATGTCGAACTGTATTATGTAGGTGAGATAGGTGACCAGGGCAGACATGAAGACCAATACCAGCTCGTTGGATACCTCAAGTAGCCCCAGAGGACGCACTCGAAACTCGTTATAATTCAAGCGGCATAAAAACATTTCCAGCTACAAAGAACAGAAGTAGTTTAGTTAAATATTAATAGAGGAGAAACATGTCGTTTCCTGGACAAGTATGTGGATATTATCTACTTTCATAATTCAATTTTAGTCTACTCGTATCGAAAAAAGGAAGCCTCACCTTCATATCCCAATCTCTGTTATCGGTTATATAGTAATTCTCCAAGCTGAGCCGCCGAATAACTCGCGAGTTGCTGCTTGCAATGTGAACCGCTACAGTCAGCAATAAGATATCCAATAATATTTTAATCACCAGTAACAATAAGTGCAACCCGCCGAATTGATTTAAAATGATGAAGAAAGCGATTGTCGCAATGCTCAAAAAACCGAAGAGTAGAATAATACAAAGTGGCAACTCCAATAGACTGTGGAGGCTGTTTCCCACTTGGTTAATCTCGTCGTAGATGGCCAGGTACTCATCGAGGCAATGACTAGCGGCTTTTAGCTTCCCCCGACTAACTGGGTGTCCGTTTGTCGAAGTTAGTTCGGTTAGCTGCTGGCGAAGCTCTTGTCGCACGTAACTGTTGACCTGCTCAAATGCAATGGCTATGCTGAGGTATGCCACAAAGCAGATATGCAACAGTACGGAGGTATTGGCAGTATTATATATATCGCAAATAATGGACATAGCCGCAGAAACACTAAAATCCGAAAGTACTAACGGAATCAGATAAAAAAGTTCATAAGCCAAGCCGATCACTTTCAAGAGCAGTAAGCCCAGCACCCAATTGTCGCCGTAGCCTTCATGTTGACATCCTCCAAGTGCATTTATCCTTTGAAAAAGCCTCAAAAACCGATTCACTACATCAACGACACGCTTTCCTTGCGAGAACTGTGTCACCAGAGTGAAGAGAGAGCAGACAACACAGATTGAGTATCGAATGCCGACCATAATCTTCAACTGGGAAATACTTATCGAGTTGGTAAAATAGATGAAAAAGCAAGAATATATTCCACACATCAGTATCCTTGAAATGAGGCAGAACCATCTGTACCACTTCCGATTCTTGGCCACCAGACGACCATCGCTTCCATTGCTCTTCACGCTAAAGCAGATGACTCCCATAAGTGTGGCGTACTTTAAGGAACCTCTTAAAATGCTCGCGGAGACCGAAGAGGCGTTAAACCGCCAACGACGACTTCCAGACATGGCCAATGCAATAATGATACGCCAAACGACTTGACGGGACTTATATAAACAAACTGTGCACTCGATATAATTGTATTATTCTCTACTGTAAAAACGTCAAACGATAAAAAATCTCGTAAGTCCAATAAGCTAATTAGAGTTTCCCACAAAAAAATGTAATATTTCTATCACATAGTTAATCGTACCTCAAGATATATCCACCCAAGATTATAAAAATTTTAAATTAACAAATTAATTTGTGTTTATTAATAAATAAATATATCATATAATATTTTGTAGAGTAATATACTAATATAAACCGTATATAAAAATTCGTGTTTTAAGGTCGCCAATTCGTAGGCTAAAGGACCCCTTATGATTGTCACTTATCAGGACTTTGAAACGTCTGAGGTTAAGGTAGAATTTCAAATCGTATTCGACTGCATGCCATACTGTATTATGTAGGTGAGATAGGTGACCAGGCCCGACAAAAAGACCAAAATCAGCTCGTTTGATATCTCAAAGAGTCCCAGCGGACGCACTCGGAACTCAAAAAAATTCAGTCGACTCAAGAACATCTCCAGCTGTAATGAATTGAAGGAAACTTAAAATAAAATATAAATTATATGTACATCACATTTTATATATACTAAAGCACACATAGAAAATAATTCATGACTGATTAGCAATTGACTCATACACTCGATTTCCACAGCAAGTTGGAGTTCTCTTTGACCCAAATAATAATTATCTATATAAACTTTAGCTTGACGTTGATAGACTATTAGACAGTCAGTGGGTCAAAATATTAAAGCTGCTTAAGTATCTTCCCACCATAAAACGTATAATAGTTATATGTATATATATATATATACCTCTGAGACTATATATGCTTATGAGATTAGTAGATATTCAAATGCAGAACTAAATGAGCCTGGGACAAAAGCTTCCGACTCACCTTCATGTGCCAATTGTTGCGTTCGGTAACGTAGCAATTGTCGAGGCTAAGTCTGCGCACCACTCGGGAGCTGCTGGTGGCACCATGAATGGCCAGTGTCAGCAACACCACGTCGAAGAACAATCGGGCCACTAGAAGCCACAGCCCGACATTGCGGAATCGCTGTAGCATGATGAAGTAGGACACCAAAGCCATGCTCATGAAGGCGAAGAGCAGTATGAGGCAGAGCGGCAGCTCCATTAGGCGATGGAAGGTGCTACCTGTGCGCTGGATCTCATCGTAGATAGCCAGACACTCGTCCAGCCGGTAGCCAGCTGCCTTCATCTCTCGTCGACTGGCTTGACAGCCGTTCGGCTGCTCCAAGCCGCGCAGCTGGCGGCGCAGCTCATGGCGCACGTAGTGATTGACCCGGGCGTAGAGGGCTCCCACGCTGAGGTAGCCTGCGAAGCAGATATGGCCGATCATGGTCGCATTGGCGGTAACGTATATTTCACAGAGTACAGTTAGAGAATGTCGCATATTGAAATCGGTGAACAACAGCGGGACTTCGCAGAGCAGCTCATTTAGGATGCACATCATCTTGAAGATCAGCAAACTCAACTCTCGCCTGCCGCCAAAGCCTCTGTCCCGAGAGCCTGGCAGCGCGTTGACCTTTCGAAATAGCCTCAAATAGCTGTTGACCACGCGGAGCACATGCTGACCGAACCAGAACTGCATTATCAGAGTGACAAAGGCACAGATCAGGCAGCAGACCATGCGAATCCACGAAAGTATCACCAAATTGGAGTTGTCCAAGCTGAAGATGAAAGCGAGGCTTAAGTAGCCATAAACGCCACACATTAGCAGCCGTGATAGCAGACAGAACCACTTGTACCAGAAGCGGCTGTGTGCCACCAGGCAGCCATCGGTGCGATTGCCCTCGATGCCAAAGCAGATGATTCCCAGAAATGTGGCATAACGAAAGGCTAAATGCAGCATGCTCGCCGAGAGCGAAGAGGCGCTCAGCTGGCGACGCCGACCGAACATGACTAAGCGAGGGAATTTGCGGAATGTTGTGATGTTGCATTGCCTGGCAATATTTATAAGCACATGCACAGTCATACATACGCATATGTATGTACATATATGTATGTGTGTGCATATGTATTGACTGATTGCTTGGTCAAGGCCATTGGTTGGCAGTCTTTTGTCCACTTATCTTGAGGGTTCATTAAGCTAATGGCAAGTTGGCATAATATTTTGATAAGGCCTCTGCTGTTATTGGAAATAATTTAATAGCCGCTGCAAGTGCTATGTATTACGATAATTGAATTTAGAGCTAATATTTGCAATGCACAATATATTCATTGATACGATACAAACTAGTCGACAACACGCACGCTAACCCACATTTATGGGGGGAATGTCACTCGGGCTGCGCACCCAGGCGTATACTTATTGCCGAACAGGTCAAACCCTATCTCTAATCGGTGCTTTCTATCTTATCACTCCAAGATTCGCCACAGACTGCTGGGCCACACATTATGACTAAAATCTAGATATGAAGCCTTCTCAGGCCCCTTTTAGTATAACATATAAAATATTGACCACTTGAGATGTTTCGAGTGCTTAGATTGTGAAATGTAATAGAATAGGAGAAATCTATTTGATATACGTTTTTAAAATGAATGAGTTATCGCAAAAATATAATAAGCCTATACTATTTACATTCTCTGGAACATATATTTCAGATTTCAAGCTTTTAGCTTTTGTAGTTTACGAGATCTTTGAGTTCAGGCGAACGCACAGGCGGACATGGCTAGGCCAACTAAGCTCTGCTGTAGATCGATTCAGGTCTATTGCATACATTTCATAAGTACTATATACTATATAATATGGTGAATGGTGACTAAGAATTCAGTACATAGCAATCTTAATCAGCTGTGATTGTGATCTATGTATAACTAGATTAAGTTGCCACTAAGGTATCAGAAAACAAGTTCAAATTTACACAAATTTATAAAAAAAAAGTCTATAATAATATATATATGTATATATTATTTAGTTTTCAAAATTTATAGTCTAAAGAACTAAATATATTCCACTCTATAGAAGCAGGAAAGTAATAGATATTGCATGCATTCACCTGACTTGAGTCGCCCATATATATAGTCTTGGTTGTTCCAGCATTGCTTTTCGATTCACACGCTCACGATCCTGGCTGGCGATATTGTTGTTGCTGTGAGCTCACGGTCTAAGCTCCCCCATGTAAATGACGCCCCCATTTCATGGGATGCGTGTACGTGATCCTCTGGCGTATCTTTTGTGGTACATCTTCTCTCCTACTCCTAAATATTGTGTGTGTCTGTGCACGATTACAGCACTCAGTGATTTGCGCCCAGATCTGAGAGATCTCTCAAGCTGCTTACCTCAGACAGCGCCCCTGCCGTCGAGTGCCATTTGAAAAGAATTTTCTCATTGTTGTTGGTTTTTTATACACTTATTTTTTTAGGTTCGTCTCTTTTTGTTTTAGGTAATTACAGTAACAACAATGCGAGGCCAGGGGACAACGGACGAGGCACGTACATTTTCCAGCATTGTACGAAAATTGTGGGAACAATCAACGAAATGAGCACTGGAAACCAAAAGTGCTTTGCATGTTGTGTTGCTGTTCATTTGCCGCAAATTGGCTTGGCTTGGCTTGGCTTGGCTTGGCTTGGCTTGGCTCAGCTCAACTCGGCCTGGGTCAGCTTGGCTTGCTTTGGTTTTGAAATTGCGAACGCGAGGCCCGGGCCAGACCGGACCGGAGCGAAGGAAATCATGCGAAGCGGCTGGCCGCAACTTGGTCAGCAGATTAGAGCAAACCGAGGGCTGCTGCCAGCTCCGCCAATTGCTCAGCGTGACCTCACGTCCAAAGGCAGACACGCAGCCTCAAAATGCGAGAGAGACGGCAAGAAAGAAGAAGAGTGAAGAGGCGAATGGGTGGTGCTATAAAAGCATCAAGTCAACGTGCACCAGGGTTGATTGATTTCTATTGTGCGAGTGCGTGTGTGTAAGTGATTCACGGCCTTGGCTCGCTTTTCACGCTTTTCCAGACATTGCACTCTCTGAATGATCTCTGACATTAATGATGATTAATGAAAACGCAACGCCATTACATTACAGTTTTCCCCTTTCCAGCATTTGCTATAATTTATTGCGATTTCTTTTTACAGATCCCGTTCTCTGAGCGCCGTTGCAAAAATGTGAAAGCCGCCAAATAGAAAAACGACAACGCAGCGTCTGTGTGCGTGTGTGTGTGTGTGTGTGTCTGTGCGACTGTAGCTGCACAACTTTTATGGGACCAGAGCTTGGCTTTACCGTTACGGCAAAACGAAAAAAGCAACAAATCAACGCTGGGCTCTGTCATAAATTGTTGTTGCTCGTTTTGCCTTTATAGCAGCGAGGCCAAATGCAAAAAGGTGCAGGCGAAAATGCGGCCAACGCGACTCTATTCGTTCGTTCGTTCGTACACTCTCTGCTCACTCCCTCTCACAGTTTCTATGACTGTGTGCGTGTGCGCACTGCGCATGTGTGCGTGCGTGCGAGTGCATTTCGAATGCCAGCATTAAAAATCTTGAAATTGCATGCTAATAACCATACCCAGGCAGCTACTTAAGTGGGCAAATAGTATGTTGGACATGCTTGTTACTAAATGCACAGCATGTAATTTAGTTTTGCGAAATGCCATTATTGCATTAAGACATACGTATGACCACATATGTTTGTATGTGTGTATATATGCAAGGGGTTAAATATACATACATACGTACGTACACACATACAGACATAAACACGCATTCACTTCCAATTGAATTCAAACTGTTACTATTGCTCAGCATAGATTCCATTCCACATATGAATGTATGTATGTACATATGTATGTATGTAAGTGCACACAGCCTCAAATTGTAGCATATTGTATGTATGTATGTGCATGTGTATATTTCACTATAGAGATCTATGAGAGCGTTGGACGCATGGGCCGCCAGCTGAGTGGCCGCTCTTCAGGCAGCATCAATCTTCATCAAGCCGATGCCGACGCTGACGCCGATGTCGTAGTTTGCCTAAGGCCTGCCGGAAGTGACAGCCAATCTAATGTTAAGTGCCCACTCCACGGGCTACACATTACAACTGGAAAGCATTTTCTCAAATGTCTGCTGCCAGGCACTGGATACAATGTTGCACACACAAATACACTTGTGCGTCGAGCTGCGTACAGTGGGGCTTCGCTATGGGAAATGAGATTATAAACATAGAGTTGAGTAACTTAATTTTTAATAATAGTAAAACTATATATGATAAAGTACTAATAAGAATAAATACTAATGATAATAATAATAATAATAAATACTAATAGTAATATTAATGATAAAATACTAATAATAAAATATTAATATTATTATTAATAATAATAATAATAATAATAATAATAATAATAATAATAATAATAATAATAATATTAATAATAATAATAATAATAATTATATAGATAATCAAAATAATATTATTTATAATAATTAAAATGCTGACAATAAAAAATTATTAAAAAATATTAAAAATAATTTTAAATATAATCAAAATGATATTAATAATAATAATGAAAGAACTACCACTAATAATAAAGAAAAATAATGATAATAATACTGATCACAATAACAGCAACTACTGTATACTTACATATACATATGTATATAGGTATGTGTGTATGAAATCGGAATATAGATATACATATGTACATATACCGTAGAGTTTTCAATTTGCACTCAGTTTAGTTATACAGGTGTCATATGCAGACGCTGTTGTTAAGAACATCGCAGCGGTGCTTCACTGTACCAAACAGTCGCTTAGGTTCGCTTCAGTCGTTCATTCGAAAGTTTCGCTGACTCATTTTCGTTTTCCCTCCTCTTGGGCTCACTTTTCTCTTTTCGTTTCACACGAATCACGCCATCAAGGGCCCCCTTCAAATAGGCAAATAAAAAGCTTTTAAATTTTTGTTTTACATTTGTATTTTGTATCTTTTTTCTTTTGTTTTTATATATTTTTTTGAAAGATTTTTAACTTTTTGCTAAAAAGTACATTATAAAGTTGTTTGCTTTAACTTTTTTCTTTTTTTCATAATTTCATAGTGTGTTGTGTAAGTTATACAATATTTAGTTTCATTTAAGGAAATATGCACAGTTTGTGTTGTTTGTTTTTTTTTTTAATTTTTTTTTTTTTTTTTTTTTTTTATTCTACTTTAAGATTTCCCCTCCCCTAAAGACTGCCAGCAGAGAGAGAGAGAGTTGTCTTTAGGGGAGGTTTACAATTTTGTTTACCGTAATTCGAATTAACATATTATACACAGTTAGCAAGGACCCAAATGTGCAGTAAATACAGTAGATTGGATATTGCTTCACTGCCAGAGGGTCCTCGCAGTATGTTTGTTTTAAATAATTTCAATTAATAAATTACATTTAGACAAAATAACGTACAATTTTTTTATTGAGATCATGACAAACTGTAAATACTTTCGGCACACGCGTGCAGCAGAAGCCGGAAACACGCTGAGAACGCTTTGAAATAGGGGTTTTGTTATTAGTAATCAATTTTCTTTTTCTTTTCTTTTTTTTTTGTTTTTTTTTTTTTGTTTTTGTTTTTGAGTGTGCGTGTTTGTGTGTGCTGTCGTATTTGAAGCGCACTAAATTTACTGTTAAGTCTTGGTTTTGTTTAAACAAAAATATACACATATAAAAAAACATAAGTTAAATAATAATATAAAAAAAATATGTAATAAATATCAATTATTGCAGTTTGTATTGTTCCTACGCCCTTTGCACACCTTCTTCTCCCCATTTGGCCCCATTTCGCTATTATGGCTATCAGCCTCGACGCGCTCGCTGCTGATCTGGTTAATCTTACGTTTTGGCACTTTCGAATCTCCGTTGTAAGCTTTGCGTACGGGAAAGGCGCCTGCAAGCGAAACAGAACGAAAAGCAAATTAGATACAGTTGAAAAAGGTATTGTATTGATGTATGTATATATATATATATGTATATGTGTATATATGTATGTGTGTGTATGTGTGTGTAAACGACTTCGACCTTCAAATGAGAACTAAAGGAAAAGGGAAAGCGACGGCGACAAAGCGCAAAATGCAAGCGGCCACATTTACCGCAAACAAACTGCAGCAGAGTAAACATACATAGACGTGAACAAACACACACACACACACACAGTTCTCTTATCATGGAATGTGCATGTGTAGGTGCACACGCTTTTATTATACCCTAAGCCCAACGCAAATGGATAAGCAGGGTATACTGTTTTCCAGCGAATATGGTTGATTTGAACAGAAATTGAAATCGATATCTGTACAAAATGTGATAATATAATACATATATGATTATGTACATATGTATGCATGTACTTATGTATGTATATGTCATATATAACAAGTATTTAATGGAACGGCTTATCCATAGTAATATATTATATATTAGTGCTGGAAACAGTGTTGCATAATATTAGAGAACACTAAAAACGAACGGGTCTCTCAGCGTATGCCAGAAGAGAGTGTTCTGCAGACGTGGCCTGAGATTGCTAGATCTATTCTATTAATCACCGATATATATGCATATACTATACACAAGTTGTACTACACAAACGCTACCGAAACTTTACACTTTTAATCATTCATATAAATTAGTCATTTGATTACCAGCACAACTCAAATCACCTTGAGCATTGGACACAGAAACTGAGCGAACGCAACTGAGATAAAAGCCAAGCGACTGCAGGGAGTGTTTAGATATAGTAAATGCAAACATACACATATTTCTATATACTTATGTCAATAGTATAAACCTAATTTATGAATGAGAGTGAAGCGCAATTCGTCTAAAAATATGTATAAATAGATATAAAAGCCATCTGGGAACCAACTTAATTCTTTTAATTAATAATTTTTACTTGCTTAAAACTTCCCTGAGATCATTAGCTTTCGATGGCTCCACAGAAAATGTTATGTAGGGTGACCATATTTTACTTGTTTAAAATTACTGCTAGGTCGAGTACTTCTGTGACCCCCCTCGCACATGTAACCGCTAGAAAACAAGACTCAAGCTATCGGCACGCGCTTGCCTCGGCGAAGAAGCAGATGAGAGCAGCGTTAGCGGCGTTGTAAGGTATTTACAGTTATAGAAAATTATAAGCCGACGACGACAAAGAGCTTCGAGCAATGCGGTCGCTAAGCGGGCGGCGTTGGCGGCAAACGTCGGGCAGACGAGGGGGCGGCTGGTCGATCGGTTGACTGCCGACTGTCGCTCATTTTAAACTCTGTAATTTACCGTTATGGGCACGCAAAGCTTCTCAATACATTAAGCGCTTACAGCGCTTTCTACAACGAACAAAAAGAGAAAGAAAGAAAGAAAAGAATCCGCGCGCCAGATAGGACGGTGAGACGACAACAAAACGCGTTTTGTTTACGAAATGTGTGTGTAGCGACGATGAAACAGGAACGAAGACGACAACATCGCATAACATAAATATTTATAAGCACACACACACACGCACACACTGATAAACACACACATGCATGCTCACATATGTGTGTGTAAGTATGCATATGGCTGAGGCCGTGAGAGTTGCTGCATACATAATTATAAGCTCTGGCTGGAGGCGTGGTAAAACTCGAAAGCAAAACAAAAACGCAAAACCGTTCAAAGAGAAACAAAACAAATGCGCCTAACTGTGAAAGTACAGTGGTGGTCAAAACATGGCGAAAACTGTTCAAAAAACCCATCGACTGAGAGATCAGAAAAGCTCTACGACTTTTTAGATACAAACTTTAAACTTTAATATTTGATCATAGTTGATAAACTTTAATTTCGAGACAACTGATCTTGGATGATATTTTACTTTATATAATGTACTATACATATATATTTTGTGGGAATTACTGTCAAAAATATAAGCAAAAGTTAACTTTATTGTTCCCTAAACTTATAAGAAGACACCGTTTTGTACATTTCAGTAATAAAAAAACATTATCTTAAACCACTTGAATATAAAAACTAATTTAAATCGTCTAAAAATGTCAGATTTGTAGCATTCATCGCAACTATTTGCTGGACCTGTCACAGGCAGCAGACGCTAACGTTGACGATGCTTTACGTACGCGTAAAGCGCGTGACCTTCACAACCGAAAACAATATCAACAATAACATGCGTGCTACTCCGCAGCCCACACACACACACACATACACATATATACACGCTCACGCACAAGCTAATACGAACGCTCTTATCAGAAGGGAGAGACAAAATATAATAATATTAAAAATAAAAATCACAAATTCGCGCCAAAACGCGAACAAAACAAAATTTCGTAGGCCCCGCGTGTGACGGCGCAAACAAAAAGCGAGTTGACGTTGACGTTGTCTCCCTCTCTGTCGCTCTCGGTCTGTCTGTCTCTCTCTCTCTCTCTCTCGCTGCTACGCTCGCGCTCTCTTTTATAGAGAGAGAGCAATATTCGATCGCTGCTTTAGCCTGCCCGATTGTCTGGCGCTGTTGCATGTGTGCCTGTGTGCGTGAATGGGCTGGCTGGCTGGCAAGGCCTCCGTATAAGAGTCGACGACGTTGTTTTCGTACGTCGTTGTGGGTGCGGTTGGAGAGGGAGCAACAATAATCTACAATGTACAGTCGCTCGCAGGCGTGTGCCGTTTTCATTTTCTCTTGGCTTTTTATTTTTATTTTTCGTTTTCTTGCGTGTGTATGTGTGTGAGTAGCCTGCCAACAACAACAACAACAAGAGTGTGCGCGAGCTGACAGTGATTTCCATTTTAATTGAGGCCTCTCGATTAATTGCCAGCCAACTGCAGCTGCAGCTGCACCCGCTGACGCAATCAGTTGAATATTCTCTGTGGGCTCGTTTCGATGCTATTTTCGTGCAAGAAACTACTAAACGATAGATACACGCATACATATGTACTACATAATTCTTTTTGGCGCGAAAAACATTTTGACAATTGGCGTCAACAGCAACGTCAATGTTGTTATTTAACATTCTTCTTTTATTTAGCTTTATCTCTATGCTGCTCTAATTTAATTTCGTGCTCGCTCTCTTTAACTTCGCCCACTGTTCAGCATTTGTTATGAATGGCTCAAGTTGAGTGCGTGTGAGTGGGGAAAGCAAATCGAATTGAAGTTGTCGATCAATCAAGGGAGAGAGAGCGAGAGAGACAGTGCATTCACAGACACACAAACACATACTATGGATAAGCATATGTGTATGTGTGCATGCGAGAGCACAAAGCAGGATAAGAAAGCACGCACAAAGGGAAACACACGAAAAGCAAACGTCTATCACAACAAAACTGCAAAAACACGAGAATCAAATCAAAATACACGAAGCAAAGGGACAAAGCAGGCAGAAGCGAGTTAGCAAAGCAAAAGCTGCGCAGCTGCACAGTGGAGCAAATATTGACATGCGTAATAATAATAATACGTGCAGAGGTTATTGAATTGTTGGCGCGCTCTGCTCAGTTTATAGGCCAGTGCACCTGAGAGCACACAGAGAGAAAGTATCTTCTCTCTTTTTAGCGATAGTATCGCTGCACAGTGCCGCTAAAATCAGGTGATTCCAATTGGTGCAACTTACGTTTAATTCCGTTTTTCTGACCAACCGCAAAAGTCGGCTGTTTATCGATGTCCACAGACTTCAGAGTTTTCTTTCCGCTGTCGCTAACGGCATAAAATTGCGTTTTCTCCTCCGTCTTCGTCTTCGTCTCCTCTGAGCTCCGTTGATTGCACTTTTCCTCTAGTTTTTCGAGACTCATGCTGTAGCGCTGCATCACGTATCTGGCCACGCGGCTGTTCTCCTCCTCCAGCCTAGCGTCGATGTCGGCGCTGTCGCAGGTGCCGAACAGATTCCGCCTCTTCGACTGCACTTCCGGCGAGGACATAGAGGGGCGTGGCTTGAGGGCGGCCAGAGGCTGCGCCAGCGGTGGCACCATTATAAACGATGGCATTTTCTACACGATTGCTCACAGTTAACTTTTGTTTTTGGTTTCTATCCGCAATCGGATTTCTCTTTCTGCGCTTCACTAGAGCAATTTCTTTTCGCCAAATGCAAACAAAACGAACCACACGAAATCAGGTGGCGATAAAAGTCACGTACCGTACGGAGAGAGCATTGCAAGCTGCATGTAAGTGAATGCAAGTTTCAAACGATTTATTAATTTATATTTTCAGTTGCTCTTGGCACAGTTTTTTATGTTTTTCTTTTTTTTTTTAGTTTGAGTTATACGCAAGTCGAAGAAACACACTGCGAGCACCACGAGCGACCACGTCCACCCAAGTTGACGACTAAAACACGAATAACCGCAGAAATGCACACAGTTTCTGTCAACAGTAAATTGAGCTGTTGTTGAACATAGTCATAACAGTGTGGTGAAAACATAACAGAGAAACGTTAAGACTCATGTTAATAACATTCTGTGAGAAAAATATTGTATTCTCTTCGCTAGTGGTAAGAGAGCGTGAGGTGAATAGGCAGTGACACAGTTAAGAAATTTAAAGGTTGCGCAAAAACAGCAGTTCCCATTTTTCATAATATTAAGAGAGTATGATGTCACTAGTTAGACTTACAAGCTTTTTTTTTAAATTGGCGTAAATGTTTTTGCTTTGTTTTAATGCATTCATTAAACAATTAGTTTGTACAGGATGTAAACAACAAATCTACATATACATATATATATGTATATATTCTTTTTTTTTATAATTAGTTAAATTCAATTAAAATCTTACAAACATTTAGTGTTTCTTCAAAGTTAAAAACATTTTGAAACCAGCAGATTTTCACAGACAATTGCTCTTTAAGAGAGCAAAACTCGTTTATTCATTGTTTGCAAACGTTAAGAGCGCGCTCTGTTATTTAACAGAATTTCGTTGAGGCTAGACAAAGTGCCATTAATTTTGCTTCTGTGTGTGTGTCTGTATTTTTTATTTGTATGTATGTATGTACATATCTCTGCTATGCTTATGAATTTCGTAGATTTTACATTGTTTTGCGGCCGCTACTGTTGTTGCTGTTGTGGGCTAATGTTTTAGTGATGTTCAGGCCCTAGTCAAGGTCAAAGCCAGTTTCATGCAGCATTAAACGGCATAATTAGTGAGACGCGCTTAAAAAAAAAAACAAATACAAATAGAACGACAAAAAAAAAACACTTTCGCGCTTCAAGCGCTCGTTCGAGCGTTGCCCGCAAACGAGAGTGAAAACAGAAATAGAAATACAGCTGTATATGTGTGTGTGAGTGTGTGTGTGTGTGTGTGTGTGGCGTATTAGCGCGCGCTGTTCGGCCTGAGTCTGAGCGAGCGGGAACAGTTACTTCTGCCTTGACCAGGCAGTGGCGTTGCCTCGGATTTATCATCTGCGTAGCGTTCTCAGAACTTTGTCTTTCTAGCGCCAATTGCTACTGAAAACCTACCTGCCCCCCCTCGGCAGACAGCGCATGCAACGACAAGGGTTGCGCTCGAGGGTTGGGCACAGGTCCAATGCAAAAATCAACCCTCGCGCCAAAAGAAAAAATCCATTTAGCGCTCGGGTGTAAGGGCCCTGCCAATGCTCGCTCGCTGTTTGGCATTATTATAAGAGACAGCGCCAGCAAGATATATGTAATATGAAAGCGATATACCCGCTTCGCTTAGCTAACGGGCATATCGAGTCGTGAATGGGCCTCCTCAAATGCGGATGCGTCATTTCGCATTGAAAGTGCGTTTCAATTTTCTCATGCACTTGGCTGCCCACACACACACACACACACACACACACACACACACACACATAGTGCACAGATATATGTATGTGTGTGTGTAGTTTATCTGTTACATTTGGCCGCTGGCTACATACGTGACCGGCCTGCCACTGAGCGACTTTCGTGGCCTACTTCCGCCTAAAGCAGCTTGCACTGCACGAAATCAGATGCTCGTTTCTCTGGCGGCTCTATTTGTCATCATCGGCAATAGCTGGAACACGTACAGCACGGGGCACGCGGCACGGCACGCGAGCCCTGCCGCAGCCATTAAACAGTTAGGCAAGGGGCAGGGGTAGGGGCAGGCGGTTGCCCGCTTAGTTTCCTTTCTGCTTACTTCTGCAGCTCTAGCTGCATCTGTAGCTGTGTGTCTGACGCTGACGTCACGTTCGCCTAATTAATAAATGAGCTCATTAAATATATATTTTGTCTGTATGTGGGTGTGTGTGTGAGCGTTACATATGTAAAAAGTATCTAGCAGATACATACATTAGGGCCGTCGACAGTCTATATTTAGTGCGTGGGGCGACGGCGACGGCGACTGCGACTGCGACTGGGTGCAGCCGACACTCGACTGCAACCCCTCCGCCTCACCTCGCGCCAGAGATCATAAATTTGGCGCACAGCTGAGAAATAATCACGCCCCTCCTTGCTCTCTGTTCTCTCTCTCTCTCTCTCTCTCTCTCACTCTCTTCCCTCCTTTTGTGAGGCATCTGTAAATTTTGCGCCAATTTGCGCGGCTGCTGCCCTGGCGAAATACCTGCTGCCAATTTTGAGCGAATTTTTGCGCCAAAAAGCAAAAGCAAAACCTGAATCAGACACAGCCGGGCAACGGGCACCACCTGGAACCGGGCCACTCTTCCCGCTGCCCGCTGCCTGCTCCCTGCACCCTCCACTCCACTCACACATTTTGTTGAGCCGCAGCTCAAGCTGAACAAGTGCTTTGCTTTTTCTTCCTCTTGTCTTCATCTGTTTTGCTCTATGCCCTGTACTCAACTGAAATGGGGTATATACACATACATATGTACATATGTACCTACATAATAAAATTTCGAAAATTAATTAAAAATAGATCCACACGAATCTTATGCCCTAACGAAAATGTTTAAAAAACAAAAAAGAAAAATAAAAGAAAAATTTTAAAAATAATATGAATAATACCGAGACGAATAATGAACCTGATGATCGTTCTATCAATTATTATTATTACAATAAACAAATGTTGATTCCAAAAGTATATCATATGAGAAGTTTTACTCGCAACCAATGTCATTAGCGTCTACTGTAATGCACTTGAAAATTCGCATAGCTTGTCCCACTGTATCAAATCAGCCTTAAGCCGTAAAGAATGTTAACGCTTCCGTCCGACCACACCGTTGCTTTAATCGCGCAAATAGTGCCCTTAATAGAAATTTTTCTATTAGTGGTTATATCGAGCCGTACAGGGTATGCCGTAGTTGCGACTTGCACTCGGTTTTCTGCTTTGTTTGACTTTGAGCTGCTGTGCGGCTCAAAGCGAACGCAAATTCTTGTTTTTAAAGAGCCGGAGAGCAGGAGGAGGCGGAGCTGGCTAAGGGGTAAGTGAAAAAATAACATCTGCTCCCGAAAAGCATAGACCGGAATTGTCGTCGCTGTCTCGGATTGCCTTCAGACCGAGCGCATTGAAGAAGCCCGAAATGCGATCTTTCGATCTAATGACTAACGTCTCGTGCCTTGAATTTATAAACCGCAAGCGATAGCCAAGCAATCGAGGAATCAGATAAATATATACTATAGATACTATAGATAGTATGTATATAGTTGAACTATATACCGATATTTTTAACCCCGTACAGATACAGATGCACAGATCTCGTAAGCCGTGAAAGCTAGAGATCTGAAGCTTAAATGTTTACTCTCGTATACCATTACGCAGTACAAGTTTATTAGCTGAATTAGCTGATTTATCGATAATAATCGATAAATTGAATTTGTTTTTTGAATACCATTTGAGCTGGAGACTTCAAACTTACTAGATCCGGTTATATATATATATATATATATATATATATATATATATATATATATATATATTTATTTATTGTTTAGATACGATATACAGGTGCTCTTATGATATATGTGCAAAATCAAATATCGTCTTTGAGCGCAGTCTCGACTCGAGCTCTCTCACTTGTTTCAATAAGTGCTGAATAATAATAATAATAATGATTAGAGGCCACACCACCTTCTATTATTCGATAAGAGCAGTTCCGGCGTCTCGTATACATATCAGCTTCCACGTCTCACATTTGTAATTGTCGACGTTGTCGTCGTCGCTGTTGTTGTTGTTATCCACAGTGCTAATTTGGGTCATTTGTCGTATATATATATACATTGTCATATATATACATATGTGTAAATCTATGTTCATATGCTGTGGACTACAATTGCTCTATGTGACGGACGGAGTGGTGCTGGGGGAACGCCTGATTGCAATAGCTGGCCGCTGCCGGAGAGCTCATAAATCTCACGCGCCTCCGATTGCAGCGCGGATTTCGCTGGCTGTGGAGTGTCCAGGCGAAGAACAGGAGATGGGACTGAGTCTCGCTCTCACAGGCGACAGACCCACCAGCTGGCCCGTTTCGAGTGACCACTGTCCGGCTCATAATTCACGGACAACACCCAGCGAGAAGGGGTTGCGTCTGCCTGTTGCAAATGTTGCTGATAGATAAAAGGCGACATACAAATGATATATGCATGTGAGAAAATATACTATATACACAAATATATATACATACATACATATGTATGATATATCATATGCATATTCACATGATGTCTGAGTGCTGTCGGCGCTTGAATAAATCAAAGCTGCGAGTTGCATGTGCGTCGTCTGCCCAGTAGTGGGTCAGTTAAGCGATCTATGCCCCGCACACGTTTGGCCTCTGCCTCTGCCTCTGACTCTGCCGTGTGGCATGCCTCGGTGGCGGGCATTGCATGCCGCACGCCAGTTGCCACAGCCGTTGCTGCAACTGACCCACTTGTGGAAATCTTAGCGTTCCGTTATTTCTCACACCCAAAACTGGTTGAGACGCAACGCGAAAACTAGCGACAATTGTCGCTCGACAGAGGCAGCCGCGCGGAAAATGCCAAACAATAGGCACTTCTGAGTGGAGAGCGGATAGCGGAGACGGAGACGGAGACGCTAGCATCGCGGCAGATAGACATTTAGATTGCGGCTGCATTTCTAACTGGTTTTCCTCCGTCTGCTTTTTGTGTTGTTTTTTGCCTTTTTATTGCCTCGCCTTTGCCTTTTTATTGTCTCGGATTTTTCCAGTTTTTCTTTTCTTTTCGTTTCTTTTCTTTTTGTTTTTCTCTTCTGGCTGCGAACAAAAGAGTTTGTTAGACCAGCTCGGGCTCAGATGAGTTATAGACCTGGCCGCGGTGACCCCTTGCCTAGGACGCGCGGTGGTTGCTTTCTCCGTCCGCGGCTCTATTTTACATGCACTTTAATCTCAAGCATTGTGTCAGACCCAAATGGACTCTATTAAGGTAATGCGATACGCGGCGCATGAAAAATAAAAAAAAATTACCTCCTGCATTGATGTAGCCGTAGCTCAGCAGCTCAACAGCTCGGTCAGCGTGCGGTCATCTGGCGATCCGGCGATGATCAGTAAAACAGTAAAAATCAAATTTAAAGTTAACTATTTTTGGCATATTCGATTACATTGTTGCCCTCAGCAGCTGCCCAAATATTGTGTCAACATTTCCCTAATGGAAAATTGGTAGCGTGCAAGTTTTCCAGCTGCCACCCCCGCCCGTGGCTCGTTTGCCGAGGCATAGGCGGAGGCGGAGGCGGAGGCTGCCTGCCCTATTACAGGCTCTTTTCTCTAATGCCGCCGTCATGCGATAAACTTTTCATTTGCTGCTCAACTGTATATTTATCTACATATATAGTGTACACATATGTATGTATTGCTGTCTGTGTATACTAGTTCCATATCCCATCCCTAGCTCGGCTCGGCTCTGCCCTTTGTCTGTCGTCGCTCGGAGTGCGCGCGCGCGTTTTGTTTATTTTTATCTGGTGCTATTTCAGTAATGCGCCGCCGTTTGGCTTTTCATTTATTATTTACTTGAATTTGTTGTTGTTGTTTTGTCACACGCCCTGCGCCTGTTTGCATTTCCACGTCCATCTCCGGCTGCATATCGGCGGCAGCTCCAGCCTCGTCTTGCATCTCTGCCACCGGCTCCGGCTGACTTCCTGTCTAAATAATTGCGCATTCAGCGCAAACACATCCCAAGTAAGGGGAGACAGTGTGGATCCACATCTAAGCCGAATAATATATGCCCTATATACCCCACAGGTGATCATAGTCTCCATATGATTATCTTGAAATATAATATCTGTTTATATACATTTGTCAGCTAAGTACTTCTTCATGCTATCATATTGCCTCTGTAAAGGGTGTCCCAAAACTCACGCAAGACGTAAGTTTGATCGAAAACACAGGTTTATCATTAAAAATTGCAAATTTTTTGTTGATTTATATAGTGTACGTTGTTCGTTTGTGTAGCACTCCATTTGTAATATCCCTGAACTGTCAATTGTCGTGTTTTCTATAAAAATTACTTCTTGCGTGAATTGTGGGACACCCTTTATATGCCCTATGATAGCTACTACTTCATACCTATAGTTAGCTTTATCCATATAATATTACAATATACTTGAAGTACATTCTCTATATAGATATTTAGTTCCATTCATATCTATAATAATAATACTTAAAGTACATATAATCAGTATATGAAATTATGGATTATATTTCATAGCTATAATAGTTATAACATAAAACCATTGTCGAATTATACTTTCTATATATTATAGTATCTATTGTTATAGTCTATATATAGATATATATATAATAGGCTTGTAGGCTTATGACTCATATGAATCATTTCGTAGATCAAGTTAGTTCTTTTCTGATATTATAAAACAATGAAATTGTATTTATCTACAATTTATGGCAGTCCATAATTACTTAAGTGCCAATTTTGGTGTCAGCTCTATAACAACTAATCACATATAATATATATGTATGTATATATAGACATACAGAAGCCGATAGCACGAGTATACATACATATGTATGTATGCATATCTCAAGCTTGCAAGTCTGCAAGAATTACCGGACTGGCATAGTCGGCCAGTTAGGTGGACTGTATATATGTGTCCATTTAGTAAAACTTAGATAACTCCGATAGATGTGGATCACTTTCAAGAATCCAATTTATGCACTCGAATCATAGATAAGAGGCACAAAGAATGTGCCATTTCAGAAGAGACAGACTGTACACATACATGGGTAATTGACAGCCAAAGCAAGTTTATTACTTGCTCGCACACACACACACACACACACACACACACACACACACACACACACACACACACACACACACACACATATATATATATATGTTGTACCTAAATTTAGTATGCATCGTCTGTACATGTGTGTGTGTCTTTGTGTGTGCATAGCGAAAGCTTATCGCCAAATATTTAAAAATTGCAGCGAGACGAATCAAAAATAAACATAGCCCTAGGTAGAATCTTGCCGCTTGTTGGCTTTTGGTCATTCGTTCGCAATCTGAAAAATCAGAAATGAAACGATTTCAGCCACAGCTCTAACTGAATTTAGAGCGGGAACTTCTAATTGGAATCGTATTGACTCTTAGGTAGTAAAGTACATATATGTATATGTGTATACTTATATATTTGCATAAACAAAATTACAAAAAATTGATCATAGATTAAGAGTCACATACATAGCTGCCACATCTGCATTTCTCTCATACACGTACATACATACATACATTCTTATTCAGTTTTCCTGTAAACGTGTGGCTAATCACGTAAATTACGTGACGTAATGCCGCTGCACACACTTATACACACACACAGATACGATTCATTTGCTGTCACGAATTGGAGTAGCCGATAAGCACATCACTATTAAGGCATATGTGTATGCACATCACTAAGAAGTAAGAGTAGTACAGAGCATGTAAGAAAGGGAGAGTACGCTGAGGAGAATGCGTGAGCGGAAGAGTGAGTGAGTGGGAGCGGTAATTTATGACTCCCTCACGATAGGAAGATAATTAAAAATTAATTGATTTAAAATCTGCATCATTTCAAAAGAAATTACTTTGATATGTCTGTGTATGTATGTTGCTTATAAAATAATTATATTTAAATTTATATAAGACAAGAATTCATGGCTGTCTTATTTAGCTGCGTTCTTCTGACTAATTAGTGCGCGTTAGCATCAAAGTAATCTATGATTAAAATATTAACGGCCTATTTGAGATCTCGTTTTGTGGCTAATGCGGTCTATTCTCTTCCCGCTAATCGACTGCTTTGTACCGTTAAGTGGTGTTAAGTGCCACCACAAGCGAATGCGAAGAGAAACGCAACGAGTTAATCTGATTGAGTGCAGTGATGACATATCGCTTTTATCGCGATTCACACAGTGCCCGCTGCATTGACATTTTAATGACGTATTCTTTCGGCACACGATCGAATTTTGCTGGCATCATAAACAAAAGATCGAAAATTGCGTTTTATTTCCCTGCAATATGAGCGAGCAGCTGATGAATAAATATTTAAGATCATTTAGTTAAAGATGCGGGCTAATGACTTTTCGTCGCATCATCATGGAATTTCGAATTCGAGCTCAGCGTAATCGTTGACTGATCTATGGGGGCGGGTCTACGCTCTCATCGATTATCAACTGATAGCTTGGTTTGTGATTGTCTCTAAATTAACCATGTAAAGTAAAATATTGGCCCTCTATCTAAAGTATGTATTAATTGATTTGTATTTAAAATATACCTTAATAATTTGTATAATTTGTAAGCAACTTTTTGTTTATTGGGTATTCTTATACAAATTGTGGTTGGCAACACATTCAAGCACAGCACAAAGGTCTCTTCGATTATTTTTCATCGCTTTGCATATCGATAGTTGGTCGCGAGTCAGCTGATTTGCAGTGAGCAGTGCTGTAAAATGCATTTGTTGTTGTTTTATAATCGGTCAGCTTAGATTTATAAAATAGATTTGTTTTAAATAGAAATGATTCGCAAATTGCATTGCATACTGCGATTCCACAGCACAATTACTCAAAGCAGATGCAGTCAGCGGGCGCCAGCGCTTCTCTGCAGAAACTATGTAACGGATGATACAAATGCAAATCAAAACAATAACAATTCCAATACAAAGCGAGCAGGTGCTGCCGGCTCCTCCAAGAACCTGCCCTCTGTACGAAATCCATTTGCAGCCGCTCATGAGAAGACCAAAAACACCTACCTGACAATGGTGGAAATCTTTGAGGAACGCGACGTGCACCGTCGAAACCATGTAGAGTTCATCTACGCCGCACTGAAGCATATGCCCGAGTTCGGCGTCGAGAACGATCTGGAAGTCTACAAGGCGTTGATCAATGTGATGCCCAAAGGAAAGTTCATACCAACCAACGTGTTTCAGGCTGAGTTCATGCACTACCCGAAGCAGCAGCAATGCATTATTGATTTGCTCGAGCAGATGGAGGACTATGGCGTCATGCCCGACTACGAAATGGAGGCGATGCTCCTGAACGTGTTCGGCAACAAGGGTCATCCGCTGCGCAAGTACTGGCGCATGATGTACTGGATGCCCAAGTTCAAGAATCTGTCCCCCTGGCCAGTGCCCGATCCGGTGCCCGACGATACGCTGGAGGTTGCCAAGCTAGCCCTGGAGCGCATGTGCACGGTGGATCTTCGATCAAAGATCGATGTATTCGAGACAAGCGAGATCAAAGACTCGCTGGACGACACCTGGATTGTGAGCGGCATGAGTCCAGAACAGTCGAAGTTGCTGCGCGAGCATTCCCGCCAGAAGGCGCTCTACATTGAGGGCCCTTTCAATATTTGGATTCGGAATCGACGCATCAATTACTTTACTCTGCGCGCCGATGCGGACACTGAGTTCCTGGCGCAGTTGGACGAACGCCAGGTGGACGAGGATGATGTCAGCCAGATTGGCGTGCCCTTCTTTGGACGTGCGCCTCCACGTCGGCACAACCAGCTGGGCAAGGTGCGCTCCGTGCATCAGCAGGACGATGGGACAATATTCGCAATCTGCGCCACAGGCACCTCCACCAAGGACTCTCTGCTCTCATGGATTCGCCTGCTGGAGGCCCATGGCTATGCGTCGCTGGGCGAAATACCCGTGCTCTTCAGATTCACATCCACCGTGCCCGCCAAGGCCGAGGAGATCGAGGGCCCCTCCAACCTGCCAGCGCACTCCAGTGACACCAGCAGCAGTAAGGAGCACCCGGGCAGCAAAGTGTATTGAGTTGATTCAAATAAACTTAAATTGCTGAGCAATTCGCTTGTTGAGTTTATTTATCCTCTAGGTTTTATTAAGTTTGAGTGGGCGAAATCAAAATTCGTACATTTTCAATTTAAAATTGCATTGCCTAAAGAATCTGGTGTATATAACTGTACTGGAGATGTACGTATGTATATATATATATATATATATATATATATATATATATATATATATATATATATATATATATATATATATATATATATATATATATATATATATATATATATATATATATATATATATATATATATATATATATATATATATATATATATATATATATATATATACTGGATAAGTTGAGCTTAAAAGAAAAATCACAGAACTCAAACTAATCGTAAAGAAGATCTGCTGCAATCTCAGCTTACACTCGGTCGCGTATAGGCTAGTCGAAGTCTCTAAACTCTAATTGTAAGTAATATGTACATGTCTCTAGGTGTAGTCCGTGCTGAGATATATTGATAAGCTTTAAGTATCTATCTGCCGTGTGTCCAGGAGCAGAGCTGGTTCCAAATATGATCTACTTCGTGCGCGTCTTGTTGACGGGAAATACTTGGGTGACCACGCCTATGCCCTTGCTGGACATGCCCTCGCGGAACAGTATGCGCATGCCAGGGCGCACGTACTCCGGGTGGCCAACGAACTCGAACATGACGGAGGCGGAGTCGTTGGTGCCCAACTTCTCGCCTCCCATGATACCGCGAATGACAGCAGTCTGGCGTATGCTCCCGATGTGAACCGTCGTCTGAAAGCCCACATAAATGGCGGTTGCATGGAAGAGCACGGAGACCTTGGCCTGCAATTGAAAATGAGATGCGTTAGAGGTGTGTGTTCAGGTGGTCCGGGATCAGATCACTCACTTGAAAGAAGTAGGTGCCATAAGGCTCGTCTATATTTCCCGAATCGCCCAGCAGCACCATTCCACTGCGTAACGGCGGCAGCTCCTGGGCTGGCGTAAACGACAGCGATGCGCTTTGGCCAGCGCGCACCACTCGACATGGAGCCTTGTTGCGATGTATGGTGTGAACGGTAACTGAATGGAAGCTGCCGTTTGGCAGTGGTCCGATTTTCATGGGCATATTTTCGGTAAGGACACCCTGGACCAGCAGGCCGCCCACGACGGATCCTACGTCGGTGACCCTAAATATTTCATCGATTTGGAACTCGCACGGCTCCAGTTCCAGGCGATCCTTCTCGGCGTTGCTGATGCCCGGTGACAGCACGTAGAGAAACTTGGTGACCAGATTGAGGCCAGTTCCGGTCACGTTTGAGACACAAAATATGGGCACAATGTTCTCAGATACCTGATTCGAGCCAGCTGAAATGGCCTCATCGGTGTTGGTAACAATAAACGGCACTTTGCGGCAGCCAATGTTCGTGAGCAGAGTGCGCAGCTCCTGCAGAGTGGCGTCTGGCGACGTAATATCCGTTTTGGTAATCAATATAAAGAACGGCATGTCCAGAGCCCGCACAATGGCCAAGTGCTCCTCAGTGGTGTCGTTGCAGCCGCTGCCAGCGGACACCACGAGCATCGCGTAGTGGGGCGAGTACCCACTCAGCGCTTGGACCGTTGTGCGCATGTAGCGACGGTGGCCCGCCAGATCCATGAAGGTGACCAGCTTTGTCGACCGATCGCTGATCTCCTCGGCAGTCATCATTTCGTTGTACTTGTAGTTGACCACATTCCCCAGAGCGTCGAAGCCCAGAGTTTCGTGCGAAATGCAGGAGGTCCGACCTGAAAAGGAGACTTCCATTAGATACAGGAGACAGGAGTTGGGCTTGCTCCTTACCCGACTGGATCTCGTGCATGTGACGGAACATGTTGAGGCGCGCTCGTCCATGCCCATTGTCCAGCTCGTCCTGTGTGAGGACGCCCAGCAGAGTGGACTTGCCCGCATCGGCGCCACCTAAAACGGCGACGCGCACTTCGATGTTGTGCTGATCGTCGGGAATCTTGCGCACCAGCACTTCGGCAACAGATCGCCGCATGTCCACTGTCTTGCGGCGCAGCACGGATGTGCTGGCGCCCAGATGATGGGCCATGTGCTTGAGCGTGGTCAGAGAGGCATTCATATCCTTGTCGCTAAGGCCCTGCAGATGGCCCGCATCGGAGACACCGATTTCATAGATGGCCTCGCCTTGGCCCTCGCGCAGACGCCACTTCATTTGAGTGACCAAATGCTCGAAGCGCTGTTTTGAGGGATTTACCAATTTGAGCTTGTACTCCACGTTGCCCAGCTGCGGCTCCGGCGGCAGGACGCCCTGCTCAAAGTCAAAGATTAGATTGCTTTTGGCATTGTTGTTGCCGCCACTGATCTGGTTGATGTGGCGCCCAGTGACATGGCCATCCACCTCGTATTCGCTGCTGCCACTGCTGTTGCCATTCAGCTCTTGCTCCTCGTCGAATCCGTCGTCCGGCTGATTGGGGTCGAATAGACTCAAAAACGACTCCATATTGCGGATGTGAGCTGTGGACGAGCAGAGAACAAAGCAACGATCACATCATAATCTTGGCTAAATATTCTGGGCCAAGTGCGCCATTGAGCGAATACGCTATATTTTTGGCTTGTGGCCTCTTTCGCTTGCAGTGACCTTGAAACGCTTGTTTATGTTTTGTGCGCCATTGTCTGTATGTGTGTATGTATACACACACAGCCACACACGTGGACAGCTAGGGGTTGGGGAAGAGTGCGCGTATAGCTGATCCTATTTATGTACATATATACTTAGTTAATATGCCTACCAAATGTAACTCTTATATAGCGCGAATTCCACTAGATGCTGTGCTATGTGCGACGAATGTGTCACTGACACGAAAAATCGATTTTTGGGACGCTGGCGCTTTGGCCCACTCGAAATACAAACACACATGCACACTACTTATGCACACACGCACACATTTGGTTTGCTTGGGTAACCTGCTTCTGGGTCCGCTTCGCATCTTGCATGAATCTGAGTGCTTTCCGTTTTCAGTTGCCTTTCGATTTTGTTTATAACTTGTTCTGCTCTGTGGCAATCACACGTACACAGCCGTCGAAGAGCTTTTGTATTTCCCGTTCTCTACATTGCGGCACATTCGCAATGCCTTATCGTTTGTTCTCTTTCGCCTTGCTCTTCATAACAGCACATCGTGTAGCGCGCTCGGCAGTCCGTTATGCTGGCACTGCTCATTATTGGCTCGTGTTTTGTGTTTGTTTTTCGCATTTTGACGACGTTGGCGCTGCTCCTCGGCTTTCTATACAAATCGAGATTTAGGTATTTGTTTTGATCAGCTGCGACAGCTGAGTGAGGAAACCAGATAATGAATTTGCACTTCTGGCGTAATTATTATCATTTTTTTCTTTTCCTTTTGACTCATTTCACAGACAGCTTTCGATAGGAATTACGTGCTTATGTTTATGAGTGTGCGTACGTGTCAATTGCATATAAATAATGAATGTCAAATGCCACAACTGTTTATACGATTTATATTATAAACACAAGCTAACTTAAGACTTTTCATATCTTCTGTTTATTTGTTTATTAGTGAGATATGTTTTATATCATTTATTAGTCAAATAATGTGAATTACAGGCGTATTTACGTGCATATTTCGTCATACTTACATTTCGCAATGAGTTAAACCCGTTTGTCCAATGCAATTTGCGTTGAGTAATAATGTAATTGGATTGCGTGAGACGCTTGCCACTGTGTGTGTCTTTAGTTAACTGTAACAAATATTCGCGATTTCATCGACATTGGACACTGTGAACTAACAATTTGGAAATTTGGCGCCAAGAAACAAGCCAAACACAAACAAACTGTTTTCTTCTTACATTATTGTTTGTAAATAAACTTCAGCCAGGCTGTGCAAGTGTATAAATGAGAATGAGACACTAAGCGTATTCCATCTGTTCACATCGTTTTATTTGGCTTAAATTTATCGATAACAAATCAGCTGTTTCATCATTTGAACAAAAATAAGCTTGAATTATAATTTGTTTGAATCGATGTCATTTTAATTATAATTAAGGCCTATAATAAATCTGTTGTGAATGCATCGGCAAAAGAGAACTGTCAAAGTATGAAAATAATCGACTTAAAAATTTCTTAAGCGAATCGAAGCTTATTTGAGATTATTTGTGCCGCCAATCTTATTTTGGCATTTACCAACACAGGCTTCAGCTGGTGCTGCCAACCGCCTCAATGGGAAAGTCGTACTGATAATTTGAATACTTGTCTATCAAGCACTTCCATTTAGTTTCGGATCGTCGTCAGCTCAGAGACACGTTGATAGTAAACATGCCCATCGTATACCGCGGAACAATCGTGCACACGAAATCTTTCAATGAATTTGAATCGTTTAAGGAGGGCTTTCTAGCTGTAGAGCATGGCAAGATAATTGGCATTGGCAATAATTATGAGAATTGGTTGTCCATTGCGAACATAAGTGCGGACGCGATCACCGAAGTGAAGCTGTCTAAATTCCAGTTTCTCTCGCCGGGCTTTTGCGACGGTCATATTCACGCTCCGCAATATGCGCAAATTGGCCTGGGCATGAGTGTTCCATTGCTGGACTGGCTTAATGCGTACACGTTCCCCACCGAATCCAAATATGTTGACAAAGAATTCGCGCTCAAGATCTATAGGAGTGTTGTTGTGAGTACAGCCGTAATTTATAATCATTAATAGTTTATATTCCTTATCAGCCTACCCATTATACTGCTTAACTTTCGCGTCACACACTTACACACATACGCATACACATGCAATTTAATAAGTTTCGATAATAAATGTTTGCTGGCCGATCTCTGTTGCCATCGGTTTCATTCCCAAGCACACACACACACATACAACATCGTGTGTGCTGATAACTTGATACTCTATAGGAAGCAACGCTTCGCTGTGGCACCACTTTGGCCTCCTATTTCGCTACCAACAATTTGGAATCGACACTGATCTTGGCTGAGGAAGCGGCGCGTCAAGGTCAGCGCGCACTGATTGGAAAGGTCTGCTCCAATTGCAACAGTCCCAAGTTCTATGTGTGAGTGTGAAGCATGACAACTAATTGATCGCAAGTAATCAAGTATTGCGTGCTCTCCAGAGAGACGACGGAAGAATCGGTTAGCGGAACGGAAGCATTTGTTGCGGCAATTCGTGAACTGAACAATCCCCTGGTGCTGCCCACAATAACCCCACGATTTGCGTTGAGCTGCACCAAAGAACTGCTGCAGAAGCTAGGCGACATAGCCAGGCAGCATGATTTGCATGTGCAGAGCCATATCAGTGAGAACTTGGCTGAGATAGAGGTGGTAAACGACATATTTAAGACCAGCTATGCCGCCGCCTACGATGATGCGGGACTGCTAACTAAAAAGGTTTGTTCAATTTCATGATATCAGGTCACTGGAAAAACTAACAGGTATCTTCCGTACAGACTGTCATGGCGCACGGAGTGCATTTGCAGGATGATGAGATTGCGTTGCTTAGGGAGCGTGGAACGGCTATAATCCACTGCCCCGCTTCCAATACCAATCTGAATTCGGGCATTTGCGATGTTCAGCGGCTTATTAAGGCTGGATTGACTGTGGGCCTGGGCACGGATGTGTCTGGAGGAAATTCCGTATCCATCCTGACCGCCATACAGCGCGCTATTGATGTGTCCAAACATCTTGACTTCTTTAAGAAGCAAGATATCCTTGGCTCGGGTCCAGCAAAAACTGCAGACAACGACTACCAGCAATTGTCGTACAAGCAGGCTTACTATTTGGCCACCTTGGGCGGGGCTAAGGCATTGGCTCTAGATCATGTCACGGGTAACTTTTCCGTTGGTAAGGATTTCGACGCGCTGTTGGTGGACGTGAATGTGCTGGAGAAACCACATCGTGCTCTTACTGTCGACGAGCTCTTGGAGAAATTTATCTTTACTGGTGATGATCGCAACATTAAAGCCGTATTTGTGGCTGGAAAGCTGGTCAAGGGCTCAATATAATCTAATAAGAAAACTATGATTGCTAACAATAGCTCTTCGCAGAGAAATGCATAGAGAGTTTATTACAGATTTCAGTTTATATGCATGGGTCTATTTTAAATGCTGAAAATAAAGAGCTGTAAATCAAGCGTTTTACATTCTATTCTATTTAGTACAGATTAGATTGGTCAACCACGCAGATAATTTCATTTTTACAAACAGTTATATATGTACTCGGATATATGTATATATATAAATTTAATTAGATCAGCTTATTTAGTTTTCATAATTACATAGGCGTGTATCATAATCACATATTGGGCTGGGACCAGGTCATTATTGTTTTAAACGCCAATAATAATAATTGAGCTCTTCATGTATTGAGTATATATAGAATTGTTTTTCACAAATCATAGATCTATAGAGTGTACAGTTACAATTGCTTTAAGGATTGTATGATGCATTAATAACAGCCTAACTGCACACAAAATTTGTATTACATTTTATTAAATAACGTTTTTCTTCTCTCGATTTTGATCGTACACAATATTGATTTCGTGTATTTGTGGGAATGTGGTTGGGCACCTAAGATTTAGTTACAAAATTAAGTAAATTGTCCATAAATATTTTAGAATTTCAAATCGGGTTCATTTTGGGCTAACTAAAATGTGTATGCCTTCTGTGGCATACACAAATACTTTCACTTTACACATTAAAGCTTACACTCTTACATGGCTTTAAACTAGGTTTAGCTAATATAAGGATAGTTAAGACTATTTGTGTATATATTAATATATACTTATTATAGCTTTAGGACACATTTTAAGCATTGAACATATTTTGCTGAGTGGCGTCGTTCTCGAAATCCGTCCAAGCATTATTTAGTTCAATAAAAATCAGCTTGGCGATCTCCTCGTGCTCCGTTCCATTATGCTGTAATTATAGTGAAATATATATATACTAAAAGTCCGCATGATAATTATGGAATGAGCTCACCTTATCTGGATGGACAGCAAGACAAGCGCGTCGATAGGCCTTTTTTACCTCTGCCGGCGTAACCATGGTGGACATGTCGCAACGCTGCCATTTGGCATTTTCCCAGAGCACCATATGCATGGAGCAAAGCAGAGCACGTATATTGTTCTTCTTGCCGTCGGTCTGTAAATCGAATTTTATTACAGACTTTGCTTAGTTAGATAGCTAGTAATACTTACCCATTCCATAATGCGCACCTTCTTGGGGTCCATATCCTTTACCAGCTCCTCTTTGCGCATCTCGTTTATGGATCGTGGGCCCTGGTGCATTTTGCTACCGAACGAGTAGCCCTGCTGCCCCAGAATATCCGCAAAAATATCAGAGTTCTTGGCTCCACTACCAGCGCCCGGTTGTTGCGCTGACTTTTGCGCATCGAAATGCGTCCGGCTGTAGTCGGGACGTGATTGTGAAGCTTGTGGCTGCGGCTGTGGATGTGGCTGCGGTGGTGTCCTCACAAACGGTGGCTGTGCTTGCTGTTGGGGTTTAGCCTGAGGTTGCGTCTGAGGTGGACTAGGCGTATGTTTGTGCGTCGGACTCGAAAATTGCGTGGGCTGTGGACTGTGGCCAACGGGCGTGCTACCCGCCGACTTAGCACCAAGCGTGCTACGGTTAAAATTTATATTTAGGTCTGAAGCCAGGTTGGCAATGTCAGCAAATGGGTCAAGTGGCTTTTGTGGTTGCGTGGGGGATGGCTCCTTTCTGGCTGCAGCTGGCGTTGTCACGAAGGTCGGTACTGCGCCCATGAAAGGAGGTAGATTACTGGTGGTGGTTGGTTTTAGATTGGAAGTGCCGATACCACCGTTCTGTTCCATAGATCCAAATATGTCGAAAAGATCAGCATTGATTTGGGGCTGTTGTGCATGTTGCTGCAGCGGTGGCGGGGGCAGCACATCCGGAACGGGTGCTGACCCAATGCCTGTGGAGTCATCATCTCCAAAGGCTCCTAGCAGGTCGAAGCTTGCATCTGAGCTGGGCATGGCGCTTGCCAGTGGATCAGCAGCTGCTGCAGCACTTGCATTTGGTTGTTGATTCAGATTGAGCAAATCGATGGGCGGCGAGGGCTCCGGCATTGCTGGGGGCGTCTCATGAGCAATTTCAGTGACATCGGGCAGCACCAGCGGTGAACTTGACCGTTCCGGCTTCCTGACAGACGCTGGCGGAGAGGATTGTCTACTAGGCTTGGTCACTGCAAACACATTTACCAACATTTTTTATTTATCTCAGTTAAATCTTACCCAGACTTACCAAAATTATCCAGCATCTCCACATACTCCAAATCGGAACTAAATAAATTTTGTGCAGCACGTTTGGACTTAGCTGGTAACCATGGCGGCTTGTGGCTGGGCGGAGTTTCAGTGTCCGTCACACTTAACGAAAGCGACACACAAAAGTTTGGCGGCACCTGCTCCGGATCAGGCAGATCATCTAGATCATGAGCGTTGAATGTGATGAGTGTCTCTGGCTCGGGTACAAAGCCAGTGTTAATTTGAAATTGACAGATCTTGAGGCCTTGTGGCCGCACCATGCCCTTCAACGCGTTGCGCGCATGGTATAATATAACAGTCAAGTCCCCGCAAACTGTTAAGTTGATAGGCAACACAATTTTGCCAGGACCCGCTATGTATAGCCTGAAAGAAAGCAACATGAAATCGAGGTAATCCCTGAACACTTAGCTAAAGAGAGTTTTTTTTTTAGCTTACCGCATTTTTTCGTAGTCTTGCAGCGTAGTAAGGAGCAACATCTCGTTGCAGTAAACCTCCATGTAAAGGCGGCAGCCATCGCGAGCCTTGGTCATCCGCGGCACGGGCTGACAGCTGAGCGAAACCAGGTTGATATTCTTGTAGTGCGGCAGCAGCGGAGTGGGACGTAAAATATCACCGAAATAGTACAGATATCGAAATTCGGAGGCGCGCAAATTAATGGTGTGGCGTTTAACGGCAAAAACCTGCACCGCATCCTCCGGTTCATGCAGCAAATCTGCGTACATAAGCAGAGCGCAGATAACAGTGGCCGCTGTACATCCACCGGAGTCGCCAGTCTGCACAATGACAACAGATTTTGGATCTGCGTTGAGGAAGTTGTACATATCCGCTGACACAGTGAAGAGGCCCTGCAATATTGTTCAATTGTTAGAAAAGCTACGAGAATACATGTAAGTCTTCAGACATACCTGAAGATTGGGTGCATGTGCTTGAGCACAGCCATACACAGAGCCCGCCTCTACGGTGCGTACTGGTGGCGGAAGGCGAGGCACAGTCCGTGCTCCAAAGTTGTAAATGCTTATCTTTTGCGGTGCAAAGCGACTCTCCAACGATAGACGCACATCCTCAATGTTGTTCGTTTTGTAGGTAGACTCGAAGCCATCCGAGGGACACGGCATGACCAGAATGCGCGAAGTGATGTGACTTATGTCTAAATCGTTTCGCGCAATCGATTGCTGCATTGTTTGCATCACCTTAGTCGAAGTATCTTTAATGTTTTTGAACAAAGTGCCTGCACCACCACGCAGTGAGGACAACAGGCTACTGCTGGCATGGTTGGCCGCCGATGTGGACCCAGCAGAGCCCGGTTGTGGTGTATTGGCAGACACAGTCGGCGTTGGCGTAGGGATAGCCGCGGGATTTGGATTGTCGCAGTAGAACTCGGAGTGGCTTGTTTCGGGCATACTTCTTTCTGGACTTTGGGCTGGCGATGTTTCTATGGGCATGCCACGCAAGTCCAACGGCCCCTTAAGCGACCAGTTGTTTGTCTCAGCAATGGCTGCCAACCGCTCCAGCACCATAGAGATATCATAGCGTTCGGCTGGATTCACTTTAAAACAGCCTTTTATAATCTCACGAAAGCAACTATAGCGAGAGTCCGGTGGCATAATATAGTTCGCATTGATGATGCGCAGCTTGCCCCCATCCTCAAATGGATGCTTTTGGTAGCAAAGAAAATATAATATACAGCCAAGTGCCCACATATCGGCTTTGGGACCTATTGGATAATTCGACCACGTGTCCAGCATTTCGGGAGAACGGTACATAGGCGTGGTCACCGTGTTCAGCTGATCCTCAAGCATATTGCGTTGATGTGCAGTCCATTCAAAGGTGGGCGACAACACTTCCTTGCTGGCTGACCCAAAGTCGCACAGCTTGATTTGCTTATCATTGCCAATTAGGAAATTTTCAATCTAGCGATGAAATATATAGAATGATTTACATAGTTTTTAGTTGAATACCTTCCCTTATTTTGATTATCATGGATGCAGACATCGACGATAAAAACTGTCTAACATTATTACAAACATATATTGAATTCTATGCTCATTTGCTATAAATTGGTGAAGTTGCTTTTCATTTGATTCTAGTGGATTAATTACTGTTTCATATCACATAACGCATTCAAAATTCCCAATTACCTTTATATCACGATGGGCTATGGGCGGCGACTGTGTGTGCATGTGGGCAACAGCACGTGACATTTGATAGAATATGCGCAGGACAACAGGTGGATCGAGCGCTGAATTGTCTACCCTAAAGCAGTCCACCAAAGAGCCACCTTTCGAAAGTATATTATACATTATATAGTGTTCGATATTATGCCATCACTTACCCTTGCACAGCTCTGTTAGCAGCAAAAACTGGGCGCCATGATGTGACGTGGGGGGAATGCAGCTGGTGCCAATGCAAGTGACAATGTTGTCGTGCCCAGATAGTTGCTTATGGACGCTAATCTCATTGTTGATAGTTCGGCAGGCCTGCTGATCGGCGGCGATCAAGCGCTTGAGGGCGTATTCTGTGCCATTTTTCAGATCTTGTGCGACGTACACAAAGGCGTACCCGCCTGCAAATAAAAGGGGAAATGTTGATAACAAATGACACTGATAAGCGGGGGCGTTCAATTCCACCAACGAGCCGAACTCATTTATATAATTAAATATGCATTATTTATGAAACCAAAATTCAGAGAGTTGATACTCTTCTGTTCTGAATACGTGTGTGTGTGTGTGGCAATATGACTCATGGGTCAAGAGAACGGCTGAAGAACATTTGAACTTCAACAACAACTTGAACACCAATACTAATGCACGCGTGACTCTTAGCGCACATCTCATACTCGGTCGCTAACAAAGCAACAAGTTTTTCATTATATTTCAGCGCGAAAATCAGAAAGCGTAAACGAAGAGACCGTAGATGACGCTGTGGAGTCTTTGTCACCAGCATTGATTGCAATTAAAAAGTTTCTGATGAATACAGCTATATTTAACATACTATTTCCTATTGATTTTTATGCCCTTGCCTCTGGTTGAGCAATTGTTTTGTTTGTATTTTCCAAATTTGTCTAACCTTCGGCTATGACACATTTCGTGCGCAGCTTCTGCCCAGCTATTTCCACGTATTGGCCAACGTAATCATTGTCCATGCTGCCACTGTTCACTGTGGCACCAGTGGAACCTCCTCCTCCATTACCACCTGCATCGACCGAGCTGGATGTGGTGTTAAAGTAGTTGAAGTTCAGCGACTTGAAGAAATCGCCCATATTACTCGACTGTGGTAAGTAGTGTATTCAATTTGTTGATTGCTGAATCGCGAACTAATCGTAGGGTTTTTGTTTATTTTAACCGAGTTTAAACATTTTCGCAGCGGACACAACAAAAATTGCTGCGTTGGTCTAGTATTTATCACTTTTGTTCTGGTATTTTTTTGCTGAGTTGGATGAGCAAAATGGTCAGCTGTTTGCCTTAACACCGAGTTTAACAGTGGACCACTTTAACATTAACTGAACTCATATTCACAATAGCTACATTATTGCTGTCGTTGCTCGACGTTAGCTTCAAAAAGATAGCATTTAATTTTCAAATTCGGAAATTTAATGATATTAAATTGTGTTCAGCTATTCAAGACTGATGTGAAAATTGGCATATTTATTTACATAAGAAATTTGTGACTTTTGACTGAATTCGTTGCTGTAAAGTGGAGCGACATGTAAAGTGTGGAGTGATTATGTTAAGTCAAGAAAAATGTTAAAAATTTCGTAACGTTTTTCAGTATATAAATTTGTATATTAAACTAAATGATACTAAGTATATTTATTAATTGTTTTCTATAATAGAATAATAGAAAATTTGTATTAATTATGGTTTGTTGTTTAGCTATAAAAATATTGGAATATATTTTTTAAAATAACAAGTTAACATAATTACACTATCCAACATGTAAAGATTTTTAGCATCAAACAAGCAACCCATTTGTGTTCATTTCAAGTAAGAATTAAAGTTGGTAATTATTAATAATACGTTTTTTTTTTTAATTCATTATATCATTTTGTAAACACTTTACCGTTACAATTTTGTTATTATAAATTGTAAAAATCTTTAACTATTTTTGTTATTTATTAATATTTATTATTTAGAACAATTTATATATTTCTTATATCTAAGCTTTTCAGACTATTAAAAATTTATTTCTTATGAAGGGATATTAACCTTTAGCCTCGAAATAATTATCGGCAACAATTGGGGAGATTCCGTTGACCTTGCAGGCGGAGTTGCCCGCATCTTTAAGCTCTATATAAATATGTATAGTTGATTTCAAAGAGTATAAAACAAAAAAATGAATAAAAATTTTCCAAACATATTTTCGTGCCTTTGAACTAATACAAGGTCGCCTCGGCGTTTGTCAATTACATCTACGTCTGTACACATTGGGCTGTTGAAACAGTTTTCGATTTCCGCGCAGACTTATAAAAGACTTAAAACAAATAATCAACAAATCATCGAAAAAAAACACACAATTTTCAGTCTTTGTTTTCGTTAGCAAACAAATGTGAAATGCATGACAAAATAAAGAAAGACAGACCAAATACGATTTTAAAAACCCATTTACGGCTCGAAAAGTGTCTGTATCTGTATCTGTTCGAAAGCAAGGTACGTTACGGATTGCGATACCAATGACAATTTTATTTTGCTGCTGCTTTCTTTGTTGTTTTTGCTGCTATTGTTGTTGTTGTTGTTGTTGTCCATTGTCACTTTGCGCAAATTGAGCGTCTCAGGTAATTTTGACACATTTTGAAGTGTCAAGTGTGCAATTTTGTTACATTTGCATTTCTAGCGAACGTAACAAATGCCACACAATAATAAAGACGAAAAAGCGAAATATTGTGTAGAGATAATGTGTGTTTGGGCTTATCATTGGAGGCTCAACAAACGTGTTTCGCAATTAGCCAAATGAGTGCAGTTATTCTCGTGGCTCGGCTGCAGCCTTTGGGACTTATCACCAGCAATGCGATTCAGCATTGACACAATTTTCCTCCGTTGGCAATAATTGAAGTTAATAAATATTTTTCCACGCCATTTAGCGGCGTAACTAATGCGGCTAGAACTTATGAAATGAAACGAATTGAGGCCGAATTAAGTACACATTCTGTTTGGACAATTGTGCGGGAAAACACGTCCATAAATTCTGAGCCGACAACAATGATGAGTTGCCTTGCACCACTTTGGCTGCCAGCGGTATTGTGGATACATTGCGTATACGCACAGTATTACCAAGCGAAACCGAACGATTTCCTAACGTTTAGTCTCTTTGATCCTTCCAATGGCAAGCAATTGGTGCCGATTCGATACTTACTGTCACGCAACGTTAACGATAACCTAGTTGAGCTGCCCACGATGGGCACTCTGTGCTCCTGCCAGGACTACGCCTGCAAGTGCTGCCTAGGCCTGGGCTTTGGCACGATAAAAGAGGGCCTCTGCATCATGGTCGTATGCAGCCCCCGCAACCTCAGTGTGCACTTTGGCGCTGAGCTGAACCGTCGATCTTTGGCAAGTTTCGAGATATCGCCCAGAAATCTGCCGGATTTTTGCACGCCCTTAGTGCTGCCGATTCCCGTTTCTGCCTGCCTGCGACTGTATAATATACATCTCATCGACCGGAGCTTGTACGTGTGCATTTCGACGGTATTCAAGATAGTTTTCCAGCAGCTGGTTGAGTACAAACTGAATTGCTTGGAGCTGAGCCTCAGGGGCGTCGCTTTAGTTGGCGAAACGGACTGGAATAAGGAGGGAGACCGAATGCAGCTAAGGACGCATCAGAAACAATCCCCGAATAACAAGCTCGAAATCTATGCTGCATAAGCTCATTGTGGCACATGGGTAATCCATGCACACTCACTCATCCATCCTCTGCTCATTCTGTTTAACATTAAATCTAACAAAAGAAAAAAGTGAAATTTTGTTAATTAAAAAAAGCATTTTATTCAAAAGCCGCACCAACAAGAAACGACACAATAACGCGCTATGAAAATTGCGAAAATTGCTAATAAAAAGTTAGTCTAAGTGTGTGCGTGTGTGTGTTTGTGTGTGTGTGAGCATATGATGCGGCTGCCTTGGATTTGTATCTGTATCTCAGCATCTTAAACAAGGTACACAGCTCATTGGAACACACCTACTTCTGGCCACTTTCGTTTAGCCACTGCGGCACATAGCAATTATTTTTCTGCCCGCTATCAAACGGCATGCATCTGAAGCCGCCAAGACAGTGTGCGAGCTTACGAGCAAGCTGAGCATGACTCGGAGAAGAATTGGGGCTGGGGAGCGCCGTTGGCGCTTCAGCCTGATGGGCTGTCAAATGGCAATTTGTCACTTTAAGCATTTAACTAATCGCAGTTAAAGCCTAGCTCTGGGACTAAACAAATTTAATTAGCAAACTTGAAGTACAAAAGACACTGGCCAACACAACTGCGATGCTTTTTTCAAATGAGACGTAATCCTATGGATTGACGCATGTTTATGCTGAGCTGAAATCGATTGCCAAGAATATTGTAGAATATACCTATTGCATGTGGTGTTTGAGGTATTTGGACCTAACTGCTAAAAGCTATTGATTTTGTTTTCATTCTGATTCTTAATTGCTGGCTTGTCTAAACAAGCATTGCGATTCTGAAACTTTTGTTCGACTATTTAAAAAAAGAAAAGAAAATAATTATATTTCATTCTAGATTAATAGATGTTATGGATGCTTGCCTGTTTTATATGAGATGTTAAAAAATAGTTAACTTATATTTATTTTGATGCATAAATAAAAATTTAACAAGCCACTCAGTGTCGTACACTTTATATATAATTAATTTAAAAAAAAAAACAACTATACGTATTTAATTCAAATCGGAGTTTTAGATGAACAGTATATGTGCATAACTAAGAAGTTAATATTTAATAATAATCACAGTATATAATATAGAATAACCAGAATATGTTTACTAATATGCTCGTAATATTATTGCTTGCATATTGGCATCAGAAATAAAAGAAACATAATTATTCATATGATAAGTTAACGACAAACTAACTAATGAACTAACCGAAATTTATTTTTGAAGATATTTGCAAGTTAACAAAAGATTTTTTACCGTAAATTGGAAATATGATTGAAATATTCAGAGATAAATTACAGTTACTCAATCATCGAATCAACTGCACTGATGCGAAACAAACGTCGCTGACCAAAAAAGAAATGAAATGAAATATTGTGAGTAAAATTTGGATCTCTGCATTAGCTCGTATTGCTGCTGTGGATGTTGTTGTTGCTGGTGATGTTGCTGTTGCAATTGCGCAATTGTTCGCTGATTTTGGCCGTATTGTTGTTGCTTTGGTTTTTATTTGGCATGCTTTGCTTGAATGTTCGTCTGCCCTGCCGCTGCCCCTTCGATCCACATTTTGAGTGTGTTGTTGTTATTTTTGCTCTCAGCTCTTGTGTTTGCTTAGCTGTCTCAAGCTCAAGCTCCAGCCCCAGCTCCAGCTCGGTCTGGGTCTCTGTCTGAGTCCCAATCTAAGTCTCTTTGGCCAGCTGTTGCTGCTGCCGACGTCGCTGTCGGCGCCGCTGTCCGTCCGTGTTGGTGTGTGTGTGTGTGTGAGTTGGTGGTTGTTACCGTTGCCAACAGCGCAGTTACCTTCGCTGCGTTTGTTGGCTGCGGCTGCTGCTGTTGTTGTTAAGTTGTTGTTGGCGTCGGCCTCCAAACACACATAGATCCATGCATGTGTTCATACATACATGTGTGTGTGTGTCTGTGTGTATGTATGCATAATAATTTTTACTTTTTTTCTGTCGTTTTCCAGCTCGATGCTTTTTTACTTGCAAGCAAAAGTTTTTCATTTGCGTTCAGTTGTATTTCGGTTCGCGTTGCGATCTGTCGCACACTTCGTCTGGCTCGTTCGCAGATACAATAAAAATACCAATTAAGAGCCGTTTGTTGTTGTCGTTTGGTTAGCAAGGCGTCAAGGAGCAGCAGTCGGACAATTGGACTACTTGGCAAACAGGATTTTAAGTCGAGCGTCAAAATACAATGTGAGTTATTGTTGAGATTTAATGAAGATATAATTATAGATATTCAGTATGAAAATATTTTACATAAGTATTTCATGTTTATAAATCATAAGTTCTTCTGATTAGCTGACTCTAGCGCACTTGTATATATATATATATATTTAAAATATCAACTGTGAAGTATTTAGATCCACTCAGTCACTGATCTGTTATATATTTTATGACATAAAAGTGGGGGCTTAACAAATTTGACAGCTTGTCGCATTTGTGCGTGGGATCTAATGGGCTGAGGCAATGGCCTCATGTTTGTGGATAATATTTTAGGCGACAGGCCTTATCCGTCATATATGTGTATATATACGACCCTTTAACTCGGTATTGGATTGATGTGTCCGAAAGTAACGAAAATTTCACTTTCAGTTGCGACACTTGGGCGCAAAAAAAAACACATTCATTTGCATTCGTGGGCTCTTGTCGTAAGCCGGAAAGTGCTTGCCAATGCTGACTAACAAGCACGTGTAATTAAAGATGCTGGCGAAAAAAAGAGGAGAGATAATAATAAAAAGTAATAATAAAAACGAAAAAAAGCACATAAGTAAAAGCATTAATTTTAAGAAAAGAGCAGCCAGCAGCGGCCAGCAAGGGCTACAGCATCTTTAAACTTTACGATCTTTCAAATTTCACATTTCATAGTCGCACTAACAACAAAAAGTACAAATATGTTTAGGTAAAAAAAAAAAACAAAAAATCATGTAAAGTTTCTCACTTTTGGGTGGGAAATGTTAATCATAAAAAGTAAAAGTGAAATTAATACAAGCAAGCCGGCAAGCATCGCAAGCAACAGCAACAACAACAACAATAGCAGAAACAATAACAACAAATTACATTAACCGCACGGGCACATTTGCATTTTGCACATGACAACAACTGCAACAACAACAACAACAACACAACACCACACAAACATTACAACAATCGCTGATAACAGTAAGCAACGAACGTTCGATTGTTGACCCGACTACCAATGATCCAGTGATATCGGACATCGTTAATCGACGCGGCTCCGATTTGGATTCATTAAGTGCAGCGCGCAACGTGCGAATACTGAAACAAAAGAGAAGAAGCAGAAGAAGAAGAAGGCACTGCTGGCTGCTTGCTGCTTGCAGCTGCTGTTGCCCATAGGGGGGCGTATACGTAATTTGAATGCAGTCTTTGTTTGCCAGATCAATTGGAAATGCTCGCAACGTTGCCAAACGTAGCTGGGAAGTCGCTGTTGCTGTTGCCGTTGCTGTTGCCTTTTGATTGACAAGCTGACAGGCGAAGCGACCAAGGGCCCTAGAAGAGCAGCGGATGCGAGAAAAGTGAGAGTTTTGTTTGAGCTGCTAGAAGCTGACACAACTCGAACTCGAACGCGAACTCGAACTCGAGCTCAAGCTCAAGCTCAAGAGTCAATGAACAAGTCGACGATTTGTATCACAGTTGCCAGCAATTGTGCTCAATTGAGCTAAACGTAATACCCAATCAATGGCAAACGGCACGCCTTGAGTGAGAAAGCCCATCATTAAATGTGCCCCGTCGTCTGTCGCGTTTACTTGTTGTTCACATGTAAATGGCGAGTGGCTAGCTAGTAGATAGCCCCGCATAGCCATAGATTTAATTCCATCTAGCTTAGAGCTCAACTAAAACCCAAATTGCACACACATAATAATAATTGCAGTTTGCATTTCAACATAGTTATGCACATAATAGCAAAGCCGCAGGGCTGTGACTCTGACTTCGACTCCGACGCCGACGCAGGCCACGCGCCGTTAAAGTGTTTCAGTCGCATTTCCTGTCCCGCTTCGCTTCGAAACTTGAAGTGATGTAATTTTCATTGAACAAAAGTGGCCGAAAAAAGAGAGAGAGAAAAAAAGAAACAAAAATGACGCTACGAAGACGCAACGGCAAAGCTTCAAAAGGCAAAACACCAGGTGACGGCTACGAAACAACGCGTCGCTGCCGGCAGCGGCAGTGGCAGCGGCTGTGCCGTGACATTGAAGCCGAGCTCCGCTGCTGGCGTCGACGCCGCTGTTACCGGGCAGCGGCCTAAAAACGCTGGCCGACACTTAAGAAAAGGCTTATGGAAAAAGAGACCAAGCGCTCAATAGCAAGCGTTGACTTCTTTTTGACGTTTGGGGTTTTTTTCTTTTTCGTTTGATTTGTTGTTGTGCAAAAAGTAAAACTTGTTTTTGTTGTTGTTACAGTGCGCGATGATTGCGACGGTTTCATAACAACAAAAAGCACATCGCCAGCGGTAGCAGCCAGTTGAACTGGGAGCGCGGCGCACTCAGCCGCGTCGCCGCTGACTTCGAGTTGAAAGTGAAAGTCAGCAAGTCGCGAGAGGCGAGTGTGGCGAGTCGGCAGTCTGAGTTTGGGATTCGGCCACGAGCACCCAGATTGACCGAGTCGCAGTCGTGCCGTGAACTTTGCCGTGCGCATTTATTGAAATTGCAATTCACAATTCACAAATCACAATTCGCTTAATTGTTTTTCTCATTTTGTCGGCAAATTTTCACTCATTAGTGGCTCGTTGGCAGCGGCACGCGGCGTATGCGTAATATCGCAGTTCATTCAGCCCAATTATGCAGGCAATCAATAGGCCACGCTTAAATTGATCTGACGCAAATTGCGATAAATGGCACTGCAACTCGGCCATCAATCTCTCAAGCAGTTAGTTACTTATCAGACTGATTGGCGTGGGTTACGCCCTCGAGGCGTGATTGCAAATCAACATTAATCAGGCCGATCCAGTCGTGAGTCGGATACCAAAGTAAGCTAAGGGCGTCTATGTGGCTGAAGCTGAACATATCAGTTTTTTTTTAATGCTTTTCTTTGATTTTTTGGAGTTACGTCAAGTTTAAGTTAGGTCTCACTTCAACCAGAGACGAATATTGAATTCACATTATTATCTAAATCTCATTAGATAGAAATATAAACAAACCTCTTCGGCTAACATTAGAATGTAAACAAGTTAAATTATGACTCCGTCTTATCGGCGATATTAATAATTATCGTTCAATATGTATATATATATATATATATATATGTATATAATGTTATCTTACTTTTAATGAATGCAATTTCAATATTTGGTGGACACAATCTAAACAAATATTTCCTGATTACTTTGTGTTCAGCAAAGTTTATACACAGATAATATTTGTTTTTACTTCGACATCAACTCGATAAGAATTAGTTGATGAAAAGTTCACTTTACTCTGTTACATATTTAGTTCAAGTGCAGATATAGTGTGAGAATATGTGAGTATTTCACTTATATCAAATAATAATATATATTCAGATGTGACACGATTATAATATCCCGTCTGAGTGCATGCGAAAGAGTGAACTTCCGCCTTTAGCTAAGAGGGACAAACTTGAACTCACTTTGAAATGTGTTTCAGTTAAGTGTGTACTCCAGGTGCAAAAGTGAGTGCATAAGATTATTAAAGACGTTGTTGTTATTTCATTCATAGGCAAAGGCAAGGCATTGACTTTGACGGCATGGCAGCTGCTCAACTGTTGCCAATCAGCTCTAGTGTCCATTAGGGCTTAGCAGCTTAACGCAATTTCAGCATTTGACAACTATGAAAAAGGCGTGGCAGTTGCAATTTCACGCCAGGAGTTGTCGCATTGCCATTGAGTGGAAAGAAATGTTGTTGCCGGCAATCGACAACTGCGAACCGACAACCGGCAATTTCCTCATGCCACAGCGGCAAACGAAAGTTAGACATTGCATTTTTAATTGCTGTTTCGCTTTCTGAGCCCAGCTCACCAATACCAACAACATCAAAGCACACATACATACACATAGACACGCAGATGCAATAAAAATCCAAAATAGTTTGCAGATGCACTCAGCTTGGCTGCTTGACTGGTTGTCAATAATTAAATAAAGAGCAGCAAAACCACCAATAATGAGCCGAAATCCAACGAGGTGTTGAGAAGTATAACAACAAGAGTCAAGCCAAGGCTAAATAACCGGTGTGAAAATACAAACAAATATCATTTGAAGATCCGCATCAAGTTTTAACTAGATATTTTGAATAAAAAAAATACAAAATAAATAATTTAGATTTTTTTTTCAAACTTACTTACTTCAATTTCAATTTTATTATCAATTCAGTTATTTGAATTCATTGTAAATATACAAAAAAATATTAGAAATAATAGTGTTTCAATATGTATAATTTTGATTAGTTTTCCATTCAGCAAACACAATTAATAGAATAAGTTCTTCTAAGCTTATCCTTAATCCTTACGTTTCAATTATTTATTATTCATCAGCAGATCTACAGCAATTTATAATTTTGACTCATTTATCAATTTATTAAGTATTTAAAATAATGTTATCAATCAAGGGGGCTTTTCCAGCAGATTAGACGTGTTATCACTGGGGAAATCACAGTATTTTGTGAATATATATTATATATTAAATATTTCGAAATTTACATCATACAAGGTTCAACAAGAGGATCTTTCTCACGATATAATGTATATATATATACAGACCGCACTGACAACGCCCTTTTTAGGTTTGTTGCCAAAGAAATAATGAAATGTAACAAACTCAAACATAATTTATCTCCATCACAACTCGTTAATTAAGTTTAACCTTCAAAAAGGTAGAAAGCTGTGTTAAGCCCAATGGCAGGCATAATTTACGTAAGGCAACGATGCGACGTAGTAAGAGTAAAGATTCATTCCATGGGAACGAAAAGCTTCACTTTAACATGTTATAGATACACATATATAGAGCTCAGGAATACTACAACTAAACTAAATGTGTTATATATATGTAGAAACATAAAGTTCACTGCCTGAAATTGTCAGCGCAGAGTTAATTTGAAGCTGTTGGCTGAACTCGCAAATCGTCATAGCGATGAAAAGTTGTTGCATTTGCACACCCAGTCGAACACCACATACATACACATACATACATATATATTATAATTAGCTCTCACTAATTTGATACAATTTTGCATCAATTTCACAGCGTACGCACCAAAAGATGGCGACAGTGAGGACTCCAAGGGCAACCGCGGCAACGGGGCGGATGAGTGCTGTAACCATAATTACTTGTGCTGCGCTGCTGCTGGGCGTGACTGAGGGCAGCAGTGGTACGGTTAGCGGTGGCAGCAGCAGCGTCACCGGGAAACCTTCGCTGCTGCGCACCGAATTACGCTTTGGACGCAACCTGGATCCGTCAAAGGTGCGCGTGGTGAACGTGAAGTCAAGCCAGGGCGAGGACGTGGAGATTCTGGTGGGCAAGAACAGCCGCAAAGCACGAGCTGAGGAGGCAGCTGGCTCGTTCTTTGTGCGCAGCTCGGATGTCAAGCGCCCAGCGGTGCAAGCCAGGAATGCCAATCCCAGTGGCCGCCAGCTAGTGTTTGAGCATACGCCCACGCTGCTGAAGCAGAGCGAGCTGGCACTGCAACAGCAGGACTATCGTCAGCGCAAGGCCGAGGCAGAACAGCGACAGGCAAAGTTTATACAGCTGCAGCTGGCCAAGGCGCACAGCAAGGCATTGGAGCAGCAGGCGCTGGGCAGCGGAAGCAGCGCGCGAAGTGGACGCCAGCTGGGCAGTAACCCAACCTGGCAGCCGGTCTACTTCCAGGCACAGCCAACGGCATACAACAACAACTTCTCGTTCGCCATGGAGCGGCAGTGGCAGCCGTACACCTACGCTGCCCCAGTGGAAGCCCAGCCACGCGTGCTGCGTCAGGCTCAAGATACGCCGATCAGCTTCCCGAGTGACCTGCAGTACGCAGCCTCCGATCCGCTGGAGTATTTCAGCCGAGATGCGCGCGCTTATGCCAACCACAGATCACGGCCACCGCAGAACCTGATTACCAAGCACAACTACAACGCCTTGCCGCCGAAGTCAAAATTTGTCAGCTACATGCCCCACTCGGTGGTGGTGACGGCCAGCGCAGGCGTGGCTGCACCTTCGGCAACACCCTCACGGCGGCCCGTTCAGGCCAGTCCGCACCGCAACCCCATTGGCCAGAGCACGCACAGCGTCGTCGACGGGCCCGCCGTCACGCTCATCGAGGGTGTCCGCGTCCCAGACACTCCCGAGGACAAGGTGAAGACCTGGCGCAATGCGCGCGTGCTCAACAACCAGCTGGTGCCATACCCCGAGGGCTACACGCCGCCCCGCGTCCAGATGCCCAGCTTTGACAGATAGGCGGTAGCAGCTTGCTGCACTTAAATATTTCTATTCTATATTTATTGATTTGTTTTATTGTTAAGTTATTTATAAATGTTACATTAAACTCGAAAAGTATATGCCCGCAGCTACTGCATGAACTGATTCACTGTCCAGATATTGAAGTTCGACTTGCGCCAGATGCGTATGCAGGAGCTCGTCTCAATGGTCACGTGCACCACGTGAATGGGCGTGGTCTGCATGTAGCCATTCTCCGACAGCTTGTAGCGATAGGGCAGCTGCAGCTCCACGTAAACGAATACCGCCGGACGCTTCACGGTGATTGAGATGCTGAGGCTGTTCCGCTTGCCAGAGGGCGTCTCCACGCACAATTTCGACGTGAGCTCGAACTGTGAAAAGAATCTTCATTATATTCAAAGAAGACTAAAAAGAAATTCTCAAATCGAGACAGCCTGAGAAGATAAGGCATTAAGTTCAAATAAATCTAATGCCAGGAAAAGCTAGAGTTACAGATATATGCCTACATCTCGTGGATGACTGGTAATATAAAGAATAATCTAAATACTCATATAACCTGGCAGCCTGCATTAGTGTAAGCTAACTAACTCCTTACTCTTTCTCAGTATTGCTCATCGATGTAGATAGTAAAGAACAGAATTCATTGTACCAGGGGTTACTCACCTCAAGCTCCGGATCGGTAATGCCCACAGCACTGGCAATGCTACTGGGAAAGTAGTAGGTGCGGGAGAGCAGAGTTTCGCCGCGTCTCAGCTGAAACTCCAAATAGGCATTATGTGCATTGAAATCACCCGTCAGCAAATCGTTGATTGGAATGACCTTATCGTACTGCACTCCGTTGGGGCGCAGGGTGACCGACCAGTTGCTAGAGTTGCGTGGCAACAGCTGCGACCACAGGTGAATGTTGGCAACAACATTCAAGTTTTTAGTGTCGATAGTTGGTTTGTCGCAAACCAGGGAAATATTTAGAGATTTTGTGGGGGCATCGTAGAGCGCCACAATGGCAACTGGAGCAAGAAAATCGCGTGCCCAATAGTGCAGCAGCTAGGAGGGAAACGGCAGATGGAATTAAAAGCAGAAATTGGAGATTTAGCAGTGACCCACCTTCCAGTTGCCGTAGAAGTCGATGCCAGACCACGAGGGAGCTACCCAGACATCGTTCAGCTGCCAGTAGAGGGCGCCCATGGTGTTGTGCTCCGTATCGCGCATGGTGCGATACAGCTCCGTCTCCACCTTGGTGGCCATGGCATGCGATACTTGACTGAAGTAGATGAGCGCCTGGTTATAGTCCTTGTCCTCGGGCAACGGCAGCGGCAAATGGCGGTGCACTTGAGTGGTGATGGGTACCATGGCCAGTGGATGGTGCTGCCGATGGCCCATTAGCTTGGCCAGATCTACATCCTCTCCTTTGATGCGCTCCCAAGCGTAGGCTCCAGGAAGCGATTGAACACCATACTCGCTCGCGAAGCGCGGTCGTGGGTAAATATTTGCATCCCAAGCATCCTTGAAGTAGTCGTAGAAGTGAACTGAAGGCAAATAAGAATGTTTTGGATGAGTTTATCGAGATTATTGTCGTGTTCTGATAATACCATCGCCATTGTGATTATCCTGTGGATTCTCGGATATGTAGTTGTCCCTCTCGCTTGCCTTGCCATTAGAAGGCGAGGAAACCAGCGGCTCGGGGCGGCCGCTGTGTGAGACAACCTTCAGCTCGTGTATTACGCTGCCCAGGTACAGTTCCCGGTACTCGGCCTTAAAGCGATCGAGATTTTGGAACGTGTGATACCAGTTTTGCACGAGAGCCGCCTCATTCTCATTGTTGCCGGCGAAAATGGCAATACTGGCGTGGTGGGACAGACGCTTGGCATTCTGGCGCACCTCCTCGCGCACCGAGGCAAGAAACTCGGGGGTCGTCGGGTACATGGCGCAGGCGAACATCATGTCCTGCCAAATGAGTATGCCCAGGCTGTCGGCCATTTCGTAGAAATAGTCCGATTCATAGATACCCCCACCCCATACGCGTATCATGTTCATATGCGCTTCCTTGGCTGACTCGAGCAGGTAGGCAACTGCAAGTAAATTTTAAATGAATAAACATCTATATAGTCTATATATTAGGCGAATGAGAGGTTATCCTGTGCCCATAGGTGTTATGTATTGATTATGATCTATGCTATCTTGATTGATGTGAGTTAATATGTTGTTCTTGTGATACTTAGAAGTAGATGTATTACATTTATATTAAGTCTATCTGCAATGTATATTTACAAATCTATCTGTCTGCGACTGTGATTGATTTTTTACTTTGACTACATCTTGAATTGATTCTACAGAATAAGTTTTATCAGACGAGCCGTTGGCGGCATGGGTGTCCGCATGTCATGCACTTGACATTTTAGTAATAATTCTAAATAAATCTATTTATATCAGTTTCGCATTGCAGTAACTATCAGTGACATCAGTTAATTGAATGCATTTAAAAGTAATGGGTCAAACCCCAATCTTACATGTTAATGATTTATAAGTAAATTTGGATGGGATTTTCCCAAGTTGCAAATAATTTTGATTAGCTCGCGTTTGTGATTTGCCTTTGCCTATATTTACAATTATTTTATTTATTTATTTATTTATTTATTTATTTTATATATTATTTTTATTTTCAATTTTACTCATACTCACTTCTTTCTGGGGTTTGTTGCTCAGGTAATATATGGGATGGTATATAGTTGCTGCCCTTCATGAACATCTCCAGTCCGTTGACGCGAAAGAGAAACGTGTTGCCGCGACCATCCGGTGCTGGGCGCTCAATTAGCTCCAGTGTGCGAAAGCCGACGCGCAGAGACTTCTGCGACTTGGTCTTGGCACGCACTTCCGGTCCAGATGCGTCCAACCAGGCGTTCAGCGTGAAGTGTAGCGGATAGAGCTTCTGCTCGCCGTAGCCGTTGGGCCACCAGGCAACGACTTCCTCCTGCGCAAACAACAAATGCACTTGACATAGATGGCAATGGGCTCAATTGCCGGCCAAACAATTAGCGGGCGGTACTCACAATTGGCACAGCCTGATCAAAGACAATTACGGGTGTCAAGTAGCTGATCGGCGTGGAGGCGTATGTGTCTATGACCACCGTATGGTTGAGTAGCTCCCTGCAAGCGTTCAACCGTTTGACGTTTAGATAAAGTGATTGAGGGAACATTTCAAGGTCTACTTACACGGCATAGAAGACTAACTGAGCGTAAAAGTTCTCTTTGCCTTTGGAGTCCATGAAGCAGCTAATGTGCATGTTCCAGTGAGTTTTGTTGCGACTGACGTCCACATCGACGTCGCGTAGCAGCGCCACCTCGTACATCTCCAGTTGCACGCTCTTCCATAGGCCCATCGAGGGCACCGCCGGTCCCCAATCCCATGCGAAGCTGGCCTGCATCTTGCGCAGCATATTCACGTGACACTCTCCATGGTAACGCTCTGGCGGACAGGCTGGTGGCACACTGAGATCTTCGGAGTCGAGCGCCCGCGCCTTGGCCAGAGCTGCCCACACTGGCGATCTGATTTCCACCTCCAGCACATTCTCTTTCTCCAATAGCTTGGTCACGTCATACGAGTAGCGCACAAACATATTGTCCGTGCGCCCCAGGAGCTGATGATTCAGCCGGATCTCGGCTACTGTATCGACGCCATGAAAGGTCAGATTAAAGCAACGCACACGCTTATAGTGCTCCACGTCAACTGATCGTGTTTGGATTTAAATGGTTATATTATATCTGCACTGGCACTGGCTGTTCATGCTGCACTCACACTTGAATTCGTTTATATATGTCCAATTGTCGTAGGCCATCCAGCGAAGATTCACGTCGTTGTACGATTCCAACACATCTGGGTAGAAGGCGCTGTATATGCCGGAGGGAAGGGTCTGAGAGTTGAGGAGGGTCATAGCTGCAATATAAAATGAAACTCTTTAAAAAATACTTAAGAAATGGCTTTCATCTATCTGATAAGGCAATGCAAGTAACCAAATTCAAGACGCACAACAGGCGTATCGATAAGGAACAATCACTTAGTGCTGACTTTATGACCGAACATGAAACGTGTTGTTTTTTTTTTAATTCGATTAGTTGAATAATGATTGACAGCTGCCTAAATTATCTTGTACTTACACCCATTTTGATTAGATATACTCCAATTAGTGCCCAACTCGATTACTTCGACAGCGTCGCCTTTGACCCGCGTACCCATCAGCAGGTAGAGCAGCAGTCCAAGTCTGAGCAACTGACCGCAATCGGTGCCATAGGCAACCCTAAGTGGCCAACACCTCATTTTCGTATCTGTGCAGCCGCTGGCACAAACTTATTCCAAAATATTTCCGTACTTCTTTAAGGCTCCGGATGCTGTTACTCTGCTCAAAAAAGCAATAACATAAATTACTTATATATAAATACACTTTTCCATTTAGAACGTTGAATTGTCTCCGACGCTTCCCAGAGTCCAAATATTTCTACGTCTGGCACCGGGAAGGGCTACCAAGAGACTGCTGATTAAAGCCGGTCGGTCGGTAGCATTTGACGATCGCCGATCGTCGGCTTCTGGTGAGAGTAGAATCGCTGACAGAGAGGGTGAGAGAGAAAGATTATGTGTGCTGATAGCACTAGCTCACACACGAATGTTTTCATTTATTTACTTTTATTTTTGTTGACTATGTTTATATAATAAATATATACAGAATATATCAATATAGCTACTATATTTTGTGTACCGTGGGAAGCTTACAGTAAGTATTATTTTTCGCTAGTAGGAGTGCTCTAGTCGAGAGTGCTCGACTTGGACATACCCAGAACCCGAAGCATACAAAACTTGTTGTATCACATTTTTTGGCATTCAAATTATATTGATTTATTTACGATTTTTCTATAATATTATGTTATAGATAAAAAGACGGTATAAGAAAATATGTATTTCAGATAGCAAGTGACATCTTCTTTCTGCTACGTTTTTATACCCTGAGCCCATTGAAAATGGGAAATCAGGGTATAATGTTTTTGTTGAAATGTATGTAACAGGCAGAAGGAGGCGTGGCAGACCCCATAAAGTATATATATTCTTGATCAGGATGACAAGCCGAGTTGATATAGCCATGTCCGTCTGTCCGTCTGTCCGTCTGTCCGTCCGTCTGTCCGTATGTATGAACGCGTCGTTCTCAGAACTTACAAGAGCTAGAGACTTGAAATTTTTTATGTAGGTTCCTGTATAGCACGAAAAGATCGAGTTTGTTTCAGAAATTCGATAACTTTTATCGTTTTATTGTTATCGATTAAAAACGAAAATCTAAATTAAGCAATAAAATTCTATATAATTCATCTTTCTAGATAGAGTCTTCAAATTTTGCATTTAGTGTTATGTGAGCCTTACGCAATTTCGGTTTTTGTTAAATTTTGGGTGCCACGCCCCCTTCGCCTCAAATTTGTAACTCCCGTATATCAAATACTAGAGACTTGTGCTTTGGCACATACATATATATGGATGACATGATTACGCCCAACAAGTTTGATCAAAATCGTTCGTCTAGAAAAAAAGTTATTAAACATTTAATTTCCCATAACATTGCCATGCAAAGCAGCCAAAGAACAGCTGACGCAACGACTTGAGCTTGTGTGTGCTTGCGCCTGTGTATGTGTGTGTGTATGTTTTGAAGAAATGAAGAATGCTTGGAATAGCGGATCTTCGCAGGGTTCAGGGTATACCCTAGTCGAGCGGTCTCGACTAGAGTTTTCTTACTTGTTTTTAACTAAATTCACAATTTGAACTGTATATCCTAAACTCCCATTTCCAGTTATAGTTTCATTAAATAATAATAAACATTTTTAAGTGCCCTCGACTGAAAGATACCCATTATCTTGGTATGTTGCGTTCCGAAATTTAAGCAAATATATATAATTGCCTACAAATGGGTTTTGCAGGAATTCTGAAGTGTTTCTTATCAACATCGTTAGATATGTTCGCTTATGAATAGAATAGGAAATATGTCTGACACGTATAACACTAGATATGAAAATGTTCTTTTCGTAAACAAAAATGTAGGATTTGTTTATATAGTAAATGCTATATTCCAGTAATATTACGTTCATCTGCAGGTCAAGACATTATCTTTACACATTTCGTATTGAGAATCAAAGCTATCTATAGTGGGGGCGTGAGCACAAAGATTGAGAAACTTTTTATGTTAAATTTAGACATTGCATTTCGGATCAGATTCTTGGGTGAGCTTTAAAATCTTTATATAAAATCGTTTGTAGATTGCATAGTATAATATGAATATATGTATATATATTTAGCTCAGAGCATATATTGATTCATGGTCTTCACTGCGATGTTCTCAGACTTGAGTTTGATACACGACGAATCAGTGTCGAACTTCAAGTAGATGTTTTGCACCGGCACCGTCTGAGTGAACCCATTTTTGGAGAAAGTGTGTGTGTGATTTGCATGCTCAAGACTAGTCAACTCCAAGAAGACGAACAGCGCTGGGTATTTGACAGTAATTCGCAGGCTGAAGGTGTTCGCATAGGGCAAGTTTCCACTGGTGCAGCCGCTATCGACGACTTCGAGCTATTTAAACGAAATATCGTACTTATAAAGGACCCTAAGAATTTTGATTAGGTACTTACAGTAAGTTCTGGATCTCTCAGGCCAATAATATCCTTAATGGGCACCGGGTAGAAGTAGTTCTTGGCCACAACATGATCGTCCTCATCCTTCAATAGAATCTCCAAGAAAATTTCCTGCTTGGAATGGTGTTCGTATAACACTGACTCCAGAGGTATGGTCAGCTGATCTATCGAACTCGAGCGCTGAAAATAATTCAAAATTAATTCCCTGATAATATCTATGAGTTTGTTTGTCTTCATGAGTCCTACCAATCCGATGGCTCGCGCTATGGCCTTTTTGGAGAATATGTCTTTCCACAGAAAAGTATTAATGAAAATATTATATAGCTTCACGTCGGGATTTTCATTATAGTCTTCGCGGGTGACAGTTATGTTGAGCTGATCTTGGGCTTCGTTATAAAGTATAATGATATTGGTGGACGCCAAAAAGTCTATGGCCCAGTAGTAGACTATCTTGTAGTTGCCAAAGAAGTCAATGCAGGACCAAGTGGGCGCTACCCAAACGTCGTTCAGTTGCCAGATGAGAGCACCCATTGTCTGGTGGTCGCCGCGCCTGCTCCGAAACACGTCAATGGCCAGTTTGGTGTTAATAGCCTGTGACACCTGACTGAAGTAGATAAACTCGTCTATGTTGTCCTCCCAGTTTTGAAGATTGAATGGCAGCTGGTAAGCTATTTGCCGCAGTAGCGGTATGAAGCCTTTGGGATCATGCTGACGCTGGCGTATTAAAGCCGCAAGGCTCGCCTCACTCGTGTCCTTGCCAAGGAGACGCTGCCAGGACGAGCGCATGGGCAGGCTGGCATAGCCAAACTCACTGACGAAGCGAGCCTGGGGATAAACATTCTGTGCGAGCGCGTCTCGCTCATCTTCATAGATGTGTACTGCAAGCAGGAAATAAAATTATTATATTTACTTGAAATTCGTCTGATAACAATTATATTTACCGTCGCCATAGTCTGGACTCTGCGGATCCTTGGCTAGTTCTTTGCCAGGCTCCTCCACGCCCAGCGAAGGCGTGGAAATCATGGGGCCTGGTCGCGGGCTAAAGTCATTCCGCGAGATAATGTCTAGTTCGCCAAACAAATTGCCCATGAAGAGCAGCTTGTATTCATCCTCCAGTCGCTTCGCTTCGGACCCGAAGTCCGTTCGATTTTTCACCAAGTATAGTTCGATCTCATTGTTGGTCACAATCAGGGCCAGACTGGCATGGTAGGCGAGTCGCTGGGCGTTTTGCACTGCCTCTTGCCGCATGGAAGTCATGCTCTCAGCATCGATGGGATAGGTTGCCTTTGTGAAGGTCATGTCCTGCCACACCAAGAACCCATAAGTATCAGCCAGGCTGTAGAAAGAGTCCGACTCATAGAGGCCACCGCCCCAGACTCGAATCATATTCATGTTTGTCTCAAAGGCCGACTTCAAAAGATGTTTCACTGCCCATAAACAGATTTTTTACTGAATTCAGTCGACTTAAATGAAAGTCAATCACTCACGTGTTTCCGTGTCGGCTGATATCTCAGGCAAGGTGCTAGCTGGCACATAATTCACGCCCTTCATGAAGATGGGGTGACCGTTGACACGGAAATAAAAGGTTCGTCCTCTCTCTGAAGCAACACAAATGTATTAAGGATGTATTTAAACTTTAAAGACATTCCTCATTATTTTCCTACCATCTTTGTCCTCCACCAGCTCGATGGTGCGAAAGCCAATGTGCAGCAGCTTCTGCGAATCAGTTCGAGAGTTCAACCTGGGGCCCTCCTTGCTGCGATAGCTTTTTACGCTAAACATCACAGGATATAGCTGCTGCGCGCCATAGCCATTTGGCCACCAGAGCTTGACTCTCTCCTAGGCATTGTTAATGATCAAATAAAGCACGTCTAAGGCATAAACTACGTACTTTTGGTATGTGAATCTGAAACTCCAGTATGGGTGAGGCAGAGCTTAGCCTTTTCTCTTCCAGGACAAATGGCTTATCCATCAGTTCGCTACAGATATAAGTAAGAAGGATATTCTCATAACTTCATACGATTTGCTGCTTACCTGGCAAACACTGAAAGTTCCACATAGAACTTCTCTGAGTCGGGTGTATTAAGAAAGGCACGACAGTCCATTGTCCAGTGGGTCTCATTGCGTTTGATTGCCACATCCACGTCTCGTAGTATGGCCACTGTATAGTACTCGATAGTAACCGGCTTCCAGATGCCGGATGACAGGGCCGCAGGATTCCACTCGCCTCCAAAACTCATCTGCATCTTGCGCAACATGTTGCGATGGCATTCGACGTCGCCGCGAGACAGCGGACAAATGGCTGGAGCACCATTGCCCTTTTGCTCCAGCTCCAGAGCTCGTGCATTTGCCACCACCAGCGGGGAGAGTATCTCGATCTCTAGTTGGTTTTGTTTGGGACTGAAATGCAGCAAATGGCCCACTGAGTATGAGTACCGGACGAACATATTGTCCGTTTCGCCTAGGAGCTCGCCATTTAACCTAATCTTGGCCACCGTATCAATACCATGGAACGTCAGATTGACCAAGCTGTCCTGGCCCACTTCACCAGCTAATTAATAAATTTAAAAAAATTAATAATAAATAAATATATCATCTGAAAGGCTGTGCCATGTACCCATGTCAAATGTTGTGCTGTATATCCACGTCTTGTTCGCGATCCACCGGAGCTCCACATCGTTGCCCACTCCCAGCAGATCTCCGTAGTGGGCGCTGAGATCTGTGTAAACGCCGGAAGGTACTTTTGACACCTTAAATTGCTTCGCTGAAAGCAGAAAACAAACGTTCCCAAATCACAGAGGTTGCAGTTAAGGAAATTTACAACCAATTAATTGCCACAAGCGCTGATACCGACAAATCGAAGTCGACGTCAGATACATTATCTTATCGCACAAATACGACCGTTAGTATATCTCTGGGGAGGCCGGGGACTGTGCGAAATTCAATATTTAGCGCTGAATCAAATCAATTTTGGAATTACCCAGTCACACAACACAGTCATGCAGACGAGAAGAGGCCCTGATCAAGCTCTAACTATAGCCACTTACTGGAGTCTGCCTCCCTCAAGGTCCAGCCCTTGGACAACTCATCGACTTGCACCTTCTTCGCGTCCAGTGCGAGTATTAAAGCACACAAAAAGTTTATTATTCTGAGCATGACTTCTTTGTTTTCATTCAGTTTATTGACATCTTTTGGTGCGCGCTTTGTTGTTGCTTGAGTCTTATCACTTATCACTGATGTGAACGCTTCATGTATTTATTTTCCACACTTTTTAGGGCACAATGTATCGGGTCGGAATCACGTTAATAACTAAACAATTGGCAAAGTCTACAAACTTTCCGACCCACTTATGGCCAGGCTTATCAGCCCGATTGGCTGTGGTGAGATTGGCTCAGCACAATCATCTAACCACGACGTAAGCGCTGAGCATGTGGTGAAGTTGAAGTGGCCAACAAAATATTTTCTTTTGATGCCTGACTGCATCCAATGTTAATGGAAGTAATTCAGTAAACAATTTATGAATACATTTTGAATATATTTTACGTTTAATCACATTAAGAAAAATATACATCGTTATTTCTTAGCTATGATAGAAATTGATCATTTTCATTATTATTATTCTATAAAGAAGTTCATTTTAAGTTTTTGATTCTAAAGAATTGGTTTAAGTATGTTAGGTTCATAGCAGCTGACTGCATAGTGCACATGGAATTTGAGGATCAGGCCAAAGAACTTCACTAGATTCTAACAGTTAATATTGGTATTTGCTTATTGTTAGTCCCGGCTTCTCTCTTTTAATTGCGTAGCTAACTAAGACTATTTAATTACACCCAGCCACATATACAAGCACACACAAGCACACCCACACACATACATACACACACGCACACAGAGTTATCTAGATCTCGCATTTATAGATGCCACTTCGAGTGGATGAATGCTATCATGATCATCAGGGCCATCGTCAGCGCCAGCAACGGCAACTGCGAGTGGTGGTGGCTGTGGCAGCCTCCGCCCATCGCCGCCAGGTACTCGTCCTCGGTCAAGTACTCTCGCACGTGTCGCGTCTTGTTCATCATCCAGTAGAAGGCCTTCATGTTGCCAAGTCTTTTGAGCTCGCCGCCAATATACTTGCGTATTTTGGCATTGTACTTGTTGAGCATGCGCTTCTCGTCCGAGCTCAGCATGGAGCCGTCGATGAGCTTCGGCTCGTAGGGCACCAGGGTGACAGGCTGGAATGCTAAAAAGTGCTCGGCGCTGGTCGTCGTCTTGCCCGTGTCCAGCACCTCCAGCACGTTCTTGATGCGCACGCCATAATCATCGCGCTTGTAGTAGCCAGACTCTAAATCAATGAAAGACTCCTTAGAGGGATGTCAGAATGGGAGATTTCTCAGCCACTTACCACTGGAGAAAAAGTAGCCTTGCTTGAAGTGGAAACTGCTGTTCTGTCCGTAGGCCACTGAGATAGGAGCTGTAGGTCAAACACATGGATTAGACAGATCAGAGATTAATACTAGATCGATTTCACACTTACGCTCCTCGACCGAGCCGTAGGCGCCAATGCCATGCCCAGTTGCCTGCGGGTAGTCGGTCATCTCGTGCCACACCTTGGCGCGCACTACGCTGTCCAGCCCGGATGGCTTCACCGAAGCGGGGAATATCAGATCCGATATGTGCAGAATGCCCGCAAGCACAGCCGTATACGCTCTTTTCATATCGCGCGTCGGCTCGCCGAAAATAAAGGTGCGTGACACGTCCGTGGTGCCCTCAAGGTACTGTACGCCGGATTCGATGACCAGCAGACTCTGATCGGAGACCTCAATGTCTGTCATGTTGTTCGATATGTAGTAGGGCAGGGCTGAATGCTCGCCGTAGGCTATCACGGTGCGCAGCGAAAGGCCCTTGGCATGGTTCTGCGCGAGCAGCCACAGCTCTACCTCGTACTTAATCTTCTCCTCAGTCCACTGCTCCGTATCGAATCGGGCTTCCAAGTTGCTCATTGCCTCGCAGATGGCGGCGCCATCACGGATGTGTGCCATGCGCATGCCCTCCTGTTCCTCGGAGTTCTTCTGCGCACGCATAAAAATTATCGGCGAAATGTGCTCCGCGACAATCCCTGTGCCTGCACCTGAGCCTGACACCACAGCCGAGTAAATGGCTTCCGAGGCACCCGGCTCTTGGACACATGGCGCTGGCACCAGAATACGCTTCCAGATCTGTGCATAGGTCCTTATATCGCTCCAGATGTGTTTGTACTCCTTAATCCTGAAGAGAAGAAGGTCAGGCATAAATTAAATTTAATATTGACTGTAATTTTCTTTCGCTCTCTAACTCACCTGACGCAGTTGGCGTTGTAGCAATCGGTGCGCAGATGCAGGTCAATGCCCAGACTGATCTTGCCATGGTCAACATAGAAGAAAATGTCCTTCTGGCTGACAATGGCAAACGACTGAAAGGACAAAAAAAGTTTAGTTCTCTTAGGTACATAACACCTAATGATAAAGGCCTACCTTCACCACGGGTGTGTAGGGAATGTCTGTGCCTCGAATGTTAAATAGATACGCGATTTCGGTCAGCGAGGTGACAATCATCGCGTCGCAGTTCAGGTGGCTCAGCCGGCGGCGCAGCTCGTTCACTTTGTCCTCCCACTTCTCGCCAGCAAAGTCGCGCGCTTGCACTTGTATCACATGGTGCATGGGTGTCTCTGGGCGCTCCGAGCCCCAGATCATATCCACGAGATTGCTATTGATTTTGATCAGCTTCAAGAACTTGTCAGCCAGTTCCCGCTCCCAGCTGATCCATTGATGGTGCGGCACCAGCTGCGGATCGGCCCCAATGCGCTTATTCATGCGCAGCTGACTGCTCAGCCAGCTGGCGATGCTGACATTGCCGCCAGCCAGAAAGATCTGCCAATCACAGTCCAGCTCTCCGTCCGCCTGCTGCACGAACCGTTTTTCCAGCCAAATGGCGGCACCACCCTGAGTAACGGCCGCTACGGCTCGATTGCCCGTATAGCCGCTCAGATAATGCAGGCGCTGATCGCGTACCGCCACCTCCTGGTTCAGATGCTCATCGGTGGAGGGCAATATATAGCCATAGATCTCCGGCCCCTCGAGCGTGGCGCGAATCAACATTTGCTCCCGCATCGCCAGCAAACGGCTGCGAAACATGTGGACGGGCTGCATCTGCAAATAAGAGAAGCAGATCGTTAGCACTGATGGGGAGGTAATCTAGCTTGCGGTTCATACGCACCGGCCTGCCCTTGCGATGCTCGCAAATCTCACGTCGATAGCCGACGGGTGCCTCTGCAGCAGCGGCGCACAGAACTATCAAAAGAAAGAGCAATAAAAAAAGTGTTAAATACGCTGAAGGAATGTTGATAAATAACGTTAAAATTATCGCTATTTTTTTGAAATATGTTTGGATATCTCTTAATGGCCCCACTAGGCCCCACTAACTGTAAATGGCTAAGAATAGCAACAAGTGCGTCACAATATTCTTGTTTGTGATCCAAACGAATTTCCCACGCTCGCTAAAAATTCGCATGGCCGCGTCGGCGTGTGTTTATTTTTGGCCAAGAGTGAGATGTCGAGGCAAGCGTGATGGCTTTAATGCAGCGCTAAATATTCATACATATATTCAAATTAATTGCAATTTCAATTTCGCTTTCAACACTGAGTATTTGTGCTTCGTCCACCTGCCGTCCGCTTGAGTCACCCAGTGACCACGCTGCGTATGCGTAATATGAAGTGCTCAGCGTGTGGGCCCCAACAATTGCCCAGCGAGACTTCCGCCGTGACAAGTGACTGACGGCCATTCCATTGCCAAAATATTGTCCAACCTCTGACGTGCGATTTGTCAAAGCAACTGAACAGTTCTCTGTGGCTTCTATGGCCTAGTCCACAGCATACTTATATACGCATGTATGTGGCGCATGTATAATGGATTGATTTATGGCCCCTCCCACAGACAGGCTGCGCCTCAAATGCTATTATTAAACTGTAGCTCGAGAGGCATGAGAATGCTGCTCATGCTGTTTGCAATGGGCCTGCCTTTAACTCAATTAAGATGGCCAAAGCCAAAGGGCTCTTGAGCGCAGCTTAAAGGAAATCATTTAAATTGTTTGAAAATTTCTAGCCAAAGATATCAGTGCCTGTAAACTGACTTGTTTAATAATGATTATAATCACAATTTGACCACAAAGCGAAGCAACTGTATAGAAAGTGTATTTATCTCTCATCGCATTCTTAAGCAGAAATATATGAATTTAGTTTTCTTGTTAATAGGCGCATATTCATATGTACCGAATTAGTTCTTGGCGATTGAAGAGAATTATGTGGAAAGTATATATCAATACATATATCTGCACTCAGTTATGCTCATGTTTGGTTTGGATACGTTTTATGTTATGTTTATATTTAGACATTATGGAATCGATTGATGAAGCATCTGTAGTTCTAAAATCATGAAATTTTTTGTTTGAGCGCCGAAGGTCGTCGCTAGTTTTACGAATTTTCAAGTTTAAATAGTAATGGCCGTAGCTGTAGCCATGTGCAATATGGAATTTGCTTTTTCAATGGCTAAAAACATAAAATAATGTAAAGTCCATAAAATTGTACAAGTACTCACCCAGCAAGATGCTCAGCGCCAGGCGGCAGATCCGAACCCAAATCCAATTCCATTTGGCTGTCGTCATTGTTGTTTGTGTTTGCACTTAAGATTGCCCAGAGCATAAAACTAGTGCTCCGACGGTCGAGAATTGTTTGTTTTTGGCCAGCAAAAATTAATAGCGTTCTTCTTCTTTTTTTTTTTTGGTGTAAACAAATCAAATGGTTGCAATTAATGAGCATGAACTATGGTCTAGGGAAGTGGAATGCACTGGAAGCTTGGCATCTTTAATGGCCATTTGTCAGTGCGCTGCACTTTTCCGGTTAATGACCGGAAAGTGCATGCGTCTGCGTGTGTGGGTGTGTGTGTGTGCGTGTCTGTGGGTGCTTTCTTTTCACTTTCATTTAATTACTTGGCTTTTTCCCTACGTTCTAGTTTCAGTGCGCAAGTTGCGGTGGGCGTGGCGTTGACAACAATGTCTCTTGCTCCTAGCCATCTGGGTGTTGGCTCTGGCGCTTTCTACTAATTGATATGCGACTCGTTGCGACACTGCAACTTCTAGCTATTCCCTCAGCGGCTCAGCGGCTATAACTCATTCAGCTGTATGCGGAGTGGTACGTGCATATATGCAAAAATAACTATGATATCAGGCCATTTATGTATTTATAACTTCCGCTCTTTGCCGATATGCTGGCCTGCCTCTGTTCATTTCATTTCATTTCTTTTTTTTTTTTTTTGTGTTTGCGTCTCATTTTTCAGTTTTGGAAAACCGAAAATTTGGCAACTAGTTTTGTTTCCTTTCGGTTCTCTGCTTTGTTTAGTTCTAATTTTGGTAGTTTTGACGAAACTTTTAATTGTTTTTCCCAATTGATCATGCGTAGAGGCAGAAATTAAAAAGAACTTGCCACTCACGCTGGAAATGAGCCAAGCTCTGTGTTTACATATCCATAACAATCCCACTCACACACACACTCTGTCGGTGTGTGTGTATACATATTTTATTCTATTTTATTTTTATTTTTTTAGCCAATCATTCATTTGGAACTGAAATAGGCTTGCGCCAAGTTCCACGTGCCGTAGAAGGCAACTCAAAGGGAAGCGCAACTCTCGTCATCTGCCGATCCGGTGCGATCTGCCCGCCAATCACAAATGGCAAGCAGCTTGATTGATAGTGATTGACGGCGATTAATGGCTATTGCTGTTCATCAAGTTCAATTCAAATGCTGCGTGATATACATTTTAAAATTCTAATAAATCGACAGAATAATTTGACAATTTGATAAGCTTAATAGCGGAATGGATCAGATAATTCCGGGCGTGTTTTGCATGTCAAATAAACTTGAATTGACTGCCTGGGCGTTGTTATATGGCCATACTGTTGCGTTTATTGTAGTTGCCCTTGTTGTTACACAATTGGCACGCCTCACAGCGAATGCTGCCCACAACCAACAACGATTCCAGCTAGCTTGCATTGAAGGCAAAATGCCATAGAGAAATTGCTATTAATTATAAGTAAAACAAATGCGAACAGCTTGTGGGCGCGCACTTCATAACTGCTTAAATGTGAAAGCCCCAACTTTTGTTTATGTCGCAGCGCCCCCGCTTGGCAATTATATGCTTCAGTTTGGCATCGAAGCCAAGACTTATCATGTGGTTACATATATATACCATATATATATATATATATATATATATATATGCATTTATATAACTCATACATTATGTGTGCTTATCCTTGAGTACATGCTAAACAGTTGCCAGCTTAACAACAATATACACAATTGCCATGATAAATGCGTTCATATTACACTTTGACTGCCAACTGGGAAATGGAAAATGGGAAATGGGCACTGGGAGCTGGTTGACTGCCTCTGCCCTTAGAAGTTCACTGCGGTTAGTTGTTAAGAAAAATATAAACTACAAATAAAACATAACAAGCTAAACGAAAACGAAAACAAAAACAAAAACTACAACTAACATAGGTGGGCCGAAGATGAAATGCTCTTAACCATAGAATTTAAAAGTCTCTGAGTAAATATTTATTTAATATTCTTATATTTGTATGCCTCTTAGACAATTATCAATATTGGAGTTAACTCGGCCACTATTGCATATATATATATATATATATATATATATATATATATATATATATATATATATATATATAAATTATACTCCTCCGAAACGGCTAAGTGATAAGGGTAAATATAATATTTTTGTGGAAGAAATAATGACAGATCTTTAAATATATACAGGAGACAAATATATCACGAGATACATATATGTATATATATAAGGAATAAACTGATTTCATGTATGGCTATCATGGCTGCCTACTTATCAGTCTGTCACTGAGTCTGTACATCTCTCCTCTGTAACCGAGCTGACTGAGCAGCAGAAGTGTTTCAGATGCTTGCAGCAGCAGCAGCGAGCCTTTCCATTTGTCACCCACTGATCGAGTGGGAAAACTAACGCAAAAAAAGGCTCAACAATTGAGTGTAACTGGAGTGGGCATCGCGACCCCTATAAAAAGGCGAGCCTGCGCAGCGCTCCTTCAGTTGGTTTCCTGATCTTGTGCTATTCATTCGTGCAGTGTGGTGGTTCTCCTCTTTTTCTTTTGGCCATGTGTGGTAAGTATTTATTTAGTTAAATATAATTCAAAATTTTTCGTTATAGTTAATAATTTTATTTTTGTTTATATATAATTGTAGAAATGTTTATCATTAAGCTAAATGTAATTATGAAATTGTACTGCTCTATGTATTTATGTTTGTAATAATATAAGCATAGAGTTGGCCTGCAAACTGTGCTTGCTCTAGAGCCAAACTCTCCGCCGCTCTCTGAGGAATGTGGAATTTGAAGAAGTCATCCAGCAGCAGAACCTACGCAAACCGGCACACAAATACTTATATCATCAGTAATTGTGTTAGCTTTACATGGATATAAAAAAGGATAGACGTCCATATGTGGCTACATCAACTCGACATAAAAGAGTATATTCCCTTTCTTTTATGCGTTGCACATTTAATGAGATAATCATATTACCCCACTGTCATAAGGAGCGCAACACACCTGCACTACAAACAGGCCAAAAAAGAAACTGAAACAAGGCAGATAATTTATGTGCGCGCTCTGTTTATGTGGTGCAGGGGCATTGTGTTGAAGAAGCTGCATGCGCTGTTTATTTTATGCTTTGTTTGTTTTTTAGTTGTTAATCCAATGCATTTCGTTTCAATTTCAATTTCTATTTCATTGCAATGCCGCGACCGCGACCGCGACCAACAGCCAAGAACACACTCACAGGTGACTCACGCGCATAAAGCTAAGAAAACATTGTGCCAAGAAAACAAAATAAAGTATATATATAATGTTGAATATATGTGTATACAACATAAACATATATGAACTCATTTAATTTAATAAATTCTTTAAAGAAGTCACTATAAATATTGAAAATGCAGAGAATTTGTGTTTTTATGCGGAACAAAGGCATATTAGCATATATATGTACTTAAATGGATTATAACTTTGAGCCCTATCGACAGCATTAGATTATGCGAAAAGTTCAGAATGAAGTTGGCGGAATCGAAAGTGTGTTTTTCTAAGAATTTATCCAGCCTTTGAGCCCAAACCATAATATTTCTGCTAGTATATATATATACAGTTAAGCAATTTTATACACTTTATGTTTAAGAAATTTATCTAGCCCGTTTTAAGCTTAGTTCTGAATACGCTCAAAAGTTTGTAAATAAATATAAAATACATAAAAGAACTACAGAAATATTTATAATTAATTTAATTTTGTAGCAAGGATTGCTCTTAATTATATTAAATATATTTAATTTTCTTTAACACTTTTGGATATATTTCTGATTTCATTATAATATATTTATTGTATCTTTTGAAAATGTTTTAGCATTTTGTGAGAAATTTCTGCCTTCTTTTTGAATATTTCAACTTTTGCACTTTAAATACTCTGAATGAAGGACCTTTTTCTTAGATCTTAACTTTCAATCAAAGTTTAGCCACAGTCAAGCACATCTTGTAAAACACACGAAAGACAAATAATCAAGTAAAGCGCTAAAAACCCACCACACACTGTTTATTTTATGAATTCTGAATTGTAATGGGGATATATAGTACGTATACGCCGCGTATGTCCACTTTGCACAGCTGTTTAAAATAGCAACCGCATTTCAGAATATATGTAGTATTCTACCTTTAGTAGATTTTACAGAATGTGCTCGCGCGACTCGCTAGAAGAACGAGCAGACGGAGACAGAGACAGCAAGAGATAGAGACAGAGACAGAGAGAGAGAGAGAGCGAACGAAAAACCAAATGCGAACCGCACGCGGGCAGAGCAACAAGCAAACTGAACAACATGTTTCATGTTTGCTATTTTCTGTGCTTTCAAATGTGAAAGATGAAAAAACGCTCATACTAGAGCACGCACACAGTGCTCACACACACACCCATACATCCTCACACACACATGCTCATGCATTCATGCATACCACTATTTAATTCGTTTCAAATAGAATTTATTTTGAACGCACGCAACAGTGGGAGAGAGATATAGCAAAAGCAACAACCACAGCAACAACAAGTTGAGCGAGAGGCGCGTGAGCGAGAGCTTTGGGCAACGGCAGACGCGCATTAGACGAGCAAATGACAATGCCGCTGGCGTCGATGCCGCCGGGATGTGGGTTAAAAAGCAAATTGTAAAAAAAACACGTCTCTCCTTGGCTGCAGCACAGTGGTTGCATTTCTTTTATGCTCAGCGTGCCCTTTTGTTTGTGTTTGTGTTTGCGTAACTTAATCTCGACTATTATTGTATGTGCTTATAACTTTTTTATGTGGTTTACATTTCGCCTCTGACTGACAGGCCACATTGGCGTATCGTCTGTCTGCTGGTCTCCGGACTATTTTCAACAATTTTGCAATTGCCAGCGCCAGAATTCGAGTTGTGAAAATTATGCTGTCAATTGACATTTTATTGCTTTTAAATTGACAATGATCGAGGCAATAGTTGAAAAATCGAAAGTTCTTTACGTTCTTTACGGCAATTAAATAATTCAAGAACCACTGTGCAGGCGATTGCATAAGATCAAATAAACAAAAACTTAACACGAAAAGACTTGCCCTCCGAAGACTCTTAATCTCAAAATGAATTTGTTTATTTCATTTCAGTCACGATGCCGTTGCCGATGTTAGTGGCAATGCTGATGCGCGCGCCTCTTCATTTCGCCCATTAAGCTCATTAAGCTCATCAGACAACTACAACAAGATCGCTAACACAGAAGACTCAATCAAATGGCATCGAAAGTTCTCCTTTCCTCTCCTGTCATCTCTCTCTGCCTCGTTGCCGTCAATATTTATGGAAATGTTCCGTATGTGCCTTATATTTATTATGCTGCAGCCATCGAACATCAATTGTGGTTGCCCTCGAGCTTTCTTGCTCTCTTGATTCTCTATGGCGTCGTGCTCCCATTCGTTAGTTAATTAAAATACGCCTTTGATGCGCCGATGTGGCAAAGCTTTTAATCCAATGCAATTAGTCGCATTGATGCGTTGGCGGATTTTTGAAAGTGGCGAACTTATCAATCATTTCTGGTTGACCTCTGTAAGTTTTTATTGGGGCAGACGATGATTTGGCTTTTGTGGCTTAATAGATTTTTTAATTGAAGCTGTTGGCCAATATGGAATGTTGGGCTGCATTCGAAGTGCATAAAGAAGTTTTTAGTGGGAAATCAATAGTATTTCCCATTGGGAATTTATTATAAAAAAAAATAATAAGCAAATAAATCTTTATTTATGAAACTACATATTATCCACATATTTATTACGTACATATATCTATGTCTCTCCGTCTTAGAGTGATTTGATCATATATCATATGAAATATTGTATATAAAAGACATATACGTCTAACAAAAATATATTTGACCAATATTTTGCATATTTAAAATGATAAACTAAACAGAAAATAATGTTCAGAAAATTCAAGAAACTATAGTTTTTTTAATTCAAAATAACGTGCTGTAAGTCGCTCAGTGTTTTTAATGCAAAACGTGTTGCATACTCTTAGGCCGTTAGCTAAAATATTTCTCTCATCTTTATCCACATGGAACATTTATAAGCTGCAAAGTTCTTTGTTTTCAAACGTCGTTTATTAATAATTCAAAGATATTTATTTGTGGGTTTTCGTAAATCGAAAGTATTTATTCTGACTTCTTATCAGAGTCTCAATAAAAGTGTTCTTAAATCTAGATCAATGGACTAAAGATAAATAATTTTGTATTGTCTTGAGCAGAGAAAAACTTATAGAATATCGGGAAATTATAATTAAACAATATGGCAATTAATTTGTTTTTTTCCTTTTGCTTGTTTTCGTTTTGTCATTTTTTTACGCATTTTCAGCATCATCAAGCAGCTGGGTCCGGGTGCTCGAGGCTGCTCCATTTGATTAAAAAAAGCTCAATCTCAAAATTTGAAAATATTTACAATACACCAGAATCGGTATGAGTAGGAGACTTAGAGACACTCGTCGGTCTCCTCGTTGCCCATGGCAATTATTACGGGCGGTGCGAGCTCCACATCGAGGAGCTTCATCTGTGCATCCTCCTGGTCCAGATCATCCTTGCCCAGACGCTGCTCCTGCATCTCAATGTCTAGTGTGCCATGCTGACGTTGGAACGACAATACGAATATGACCAGCGAGATGACGATAAATAAGACGGCGGTGCCAGAGCAAAGTGCGATGATTAGGGTGGAGCGGCTAGTGGATGCCAATGAGAGGTGAGCGCTGCGCTCGTCGGCCAAATTGCTATCAAAGGTTTGCCCCGCATTGTGCGGCGGATAGGAGACGAGAGGCGTTGCGGTACTATCCTCAGCCTTGGCCTTCGGCTCTTCTTCCGACTGCTCTTCAGATTCCTCGGATGAGTCCTTTTCAACTGGCTCAACTACGACGCGTTCCGTTCCCGATTCAGTTCGTTCGGCATCGCTCTCATCCTTACTCTCATCTTCGATAGACTCATCAACTGTCTCAGCTTTAGGCTCAGCTGGAGAGGCTGTTGAGCTGGATTCACTTGGTTGCACGGATTTTGGGGAGCTGGGCTCCGGTTGCACTTCAGCTGCATCCGGCTGATCTTTGTTAGCTTCCGTGGCCTTGACCGCATCTTCAACTGATTCCTCAGCTGGTTCTTCAACAGACTCCTCAACAGATTCCTGAACTGATTCCTGAACTGATTCCTGTTCTGATTCCTGAACTGATTCTTCTACTGATTTCTCAACTGTTGCCTCCGTTGATGCCACATGAGCGGGTTCAGCAGTACTTGGAGCTGTAGTCTGTGCGTTCGATGATTTCTCTTCGCTTTCAACAATGTTTCTTTCCATTTCATTCTGACCAACTGATTGAACTGGCTCATCAGGCTGAGCTGATTCAACTGCTTCAACTGGTTGAACTGCTTCAACTGACTGAACTGATTGAACGTATTGAACGGATTGAACAGATTGAACAGGCTGAACTGATTGAACTGCTTGAACTGGCTGAACTGCTTGACTTGATGAAGCTTGTTGAACGGGCTGAACTGATTGATCCGGTTGAACTGATGTAACCGCAGCACTATCCACAACACTTTCCACATTTTCCTGATCATTGGTATTCTCCACTAGCTCAGACTTTGGTGTGTCAATTTCTTTTACTTCTGGAGCTGGCTGTGGCTCCTCTTGTTTTTCTGCAATCTCCTTGGATAGCTCGATGGGCAGCAAGTCTTTAACACCTTGCTTTTTGGTCACCTGGTGCTTGGGAACTTCAAATGTGGGCTCTGGGGTAGCCAGCACCTTGTTGAATACTTCGTGCTCCTTTTCCAAGGCCAACAGATTCGTTTTTGTTATGGGCTGTTCAGTAATCGCACGATTCTCGTCAAAGATGACGGCCACCAGATCGCTGGTTACACTGGGCAGTGGTCTGCTCTCTGATCCCACCAAGTCGCTCTCAACTGCTGTTTGTGGCTCGGTTGACTTATCAGCCTGCTCAGCTTGCTTTGCTGCTTGGCTTTGCTCATTACTTTCCGACTCATTTTGAGTCTCAACTGCTGGCTCAGCCTCAGCTGCTACTTCCTCCTTTGCGGTCTGCTCCTCCTTAGCCTCTTCAACTTGTTCAGGCTTCTCGTTATCATCGGCATCTAGAGTTTTTGGCTCGCGTACACCTTGAGCTGCATCTGCAATTGAGAATCCATTCAGAACTTTTAGCACCAATGTTTTGCTTCTTTTGTTTCAGTGTGAACTCACCTGTTTGCTCATTGTTGTTGTCTGTTGCTTTGCGTTCATTCACTGCAGTATTAACCTGTAAAGTTTCCACCAGAACAGAGGAGTCTGCTTCGATTTCCGACTCCACTTCGCTCTTCACCGCATTGCGTATGCCCTGCTCGAGACCTTCGCCTCCAAGCGCAACAATGCCGTTACGTTCAACATCGTCTTCAACTTCGGCAGCAACCGCAGCTGCAGCAGCGGCTTCTTCGGCCTCGAGCCGAGCGCTCGTCTCGTTGACAGCAGCAACAATTGTCGGATTTAGATCAGCATTGGCTGCGTTCGTCGGCAGCTGTGGTGGGTTTACCGTGGTGACTTCATCAATGTCAACAGACAGCAGGGTTGTTGGCTCGGCTAAAATTGAAGTAGAGAAAATAAATAAATAAAAGTTGCTAATATTTATATTTGTTGTTTGATCTTGATTGTTATAATTAATACGCTATCATAATAAATTCATATTGGAAAAGTATCGAGAACTGCATTTCACCAGCTCAACTTTCACTCCGCTCGAATCAATTCAAGATCCAGAAATATTATGAATAATAGAAATGCACGAAATGCATTCTCATATTCATTTCATTAATAGCTGAGACGCTACAAACTTGATAAACATGCCATTTAACCAAATCGTAAACTAATATAACTGCCATCACATACGCGCGATGATCATTTTATGGCCACGACAACCCAACCCAAACCATTCAGACAAATATATATATGTATATATATATATATACATTTTTATATATAAATGCATGCATATATACAAAGATTTGTATGCAGCCACAAAGCTATAATCGCCGTCATCAGCAGCTCACATTTTCTCACACATTTCCATTCAGAAATTGTTCGGCTGACGTTCCCCATTCCGCTGCAGTGCCCATCTGGATGGATACATATGTCCGTGTCTATGGCGACGTCACGAGCGAAGCAACCCAAATTCAGGTCCAGAAAAAACGCCCGCGCCTCATAATTCAAAATGCGTCCAATTGTCCACGATGCAGTGATTAAAATTCCAAACACACATGCGACAACAACAACTACAACTACAGAAAAAAGCCGAGGAATCCCAAATTAGTAACACAATAAACAAACCAACGAGACCAGGCAACAGGCGACCCCATCCAACCGGCAGTCGCCCAAAGTAGCTGCTTTATTTATGATTCGATTGTTCTTCCCCGACGCACACACACACACACACACACACACACATACGCATGGATGCAACTGCATTCGTGGAAGTTGAAAATTAGTTATCTACTGCCCTGCACGAGATACGCATCTACGTCGGGCTCAATGACCATTTCTCTGCCACATTCACATCCACTCAAATCCCTTTGGGAACGCCTCGCAACAGAAATAACAAGAACAGCGGCAGCGACCAAGTGTCTAAATGTCTTAAAATGGGACAAACCATGCGGCACAAACAAAAACAAAGACACAACAGAATCCAAATGAAATGGCATTTACACAAAATAAAAGAAATCGATTTTCGACTCAGTTTTCTGTGCCTGCTGCACCGCCCGCTGATGCGACTGCAGCGACGGCAGCGGCTGCTGCAGTTGCCCAAACCGGAGCAGTGTCATCTGCCTGCTCTAGTCTAGTCTTTTATAAATGCATATAAATATATATATATTTTTTTCTATGCGTGTGTGTGTGTGTTAAAAATTATCTTTGTGACCTCATGTTGTGTGGCATGTTTTATAGGTGGGAAAACACTAGTTCATACATATGTATGTTCCACAGCTAAAATGTGTTAAACATAGAAACATCCTGACTCCTATGTAATTGACATAAAGCATTGAATTATCCACAATGACAATCATTATAAGTTAGCCAGCACGCTTTTAGCTCGTATATTTCAAGCTAATTTCTTTAGAAATAGACATGCGTGGACCATTAAAATTTTCTATAATTAAGTAATAATTGAAGGGAAAAAATACTCTCTATAGAAAAACAAATATATATTTGAACACAAATTTCTTAAGACTTCAATTCTTTAGAAGAAGGAATTATAAGAGCTTCAGCTGGAATTTTTTATATTTATTTCTTAAGACGTCAGATTTAAGTCTCTCAGCAAAGAATCGAATGGAAATTTTTATAAAAATAATTTTGAGCTCAAATAAGTATCTTAGGCTTTGCATTCTTTATTCGAGGAATTATACGAGCCGAATATTCAAATTTTTGGAAACTCTTTTGCTGAGTTCCGTTAGTTCTTAAATTGATTGTAATTTTGATGCATGGAAGCGGAAGTGAAATGCAAAAAATGTTGCTTCGTAAGCCGCATATCAATATATGAAAGCATATCTGTAATTGCGCTTAACTTCCGCATATATGTGTAGGCTGACTGACTGATTAGCAAGGATATACATACAGTACGCAAATGTATATAGTCTGACCTAAGCTGAACATCAAGGCAGTGAGTTTGCTGAGTAATAGTAGAAGAAAAAGTACAATTAATAATAAAGAATTCCTATAGTAATATGACATGCACAATGACGATTATAAATAATCTAATCACATTCGTATTTATATATGAAAAATATATATACATGAGTTCATAGACATCTGTCCTTTAAGAGTGCGCTTAGCAATCAAATCGTTTTATTGCATTTGATTCCATTGTTCAAGTCGCTGGCTGCCAGAAGCTTCTTTACACAATGGGCCTGCTTCCTCTTGTGTGTCAAAGAGTCTAGATTTAACTAAATATTATATTCAGCACTAAATTTATCTGTTCTTAGAATTCACTTTTTACTCAGAAACAGTCTCTTATGAACCATTTGCTGACCCCTTCCCAGGGAGCTAATCAAACTCAATTATCTGAACTCGGCTCGGCTCCTCTTATCTGCGTTTTATCGCAACATAAGTTGAGCCCGCGGGGATCGTCTCAATTGGCCTGTTACTAAACATTATTGAACTTTCGCACAGTGGTGCTGGGGCGCTGGGGTTGGATCCGATTGGATTGGATTGCGGTTACCGAGGGGCCATTCATATGACACCCAAAAGCTATCGGAGTTTTGCTGCGGCTTTGGCGGCGCCTCTTCCGTGGCACAATTACACGAACGGCGCACAGACTCTTTTGAATTATACCACCAACAAAAGCCTAAAGGAGGAAAATGCCAATGATGCCACTGCTGCGGCTGCTACTGCGACTACTGCAGCTAAATAAGTCAAAGGCCTATAGCAACAACAACGGCAACAACGACAACAAACAACTACAACAACAAGTTTATTACGCCAACCATAATAATGATGATGAAGATGAAGTAGCTGCAAAGTAGAGATGCAGCCGCAGCCGATGAAGTTGGCGTATCTGATACGAGTACTTACAAGTCAGTGCCAAGCACGAAGTGGGCATCGCAGCCAGCAGCATGAGGAGCAGCGACAGCGACAGCAGCAGCAGCTGAGACGACGACGCATGTGCGGGGGCATGTGGCCTGTTCCTGTTGTAGCATCTGCCAGGAACGGCTTTGCAGCTGTCCAGTGGATGGCTCTTCGAAATGGCCATGTTGAATGAGTGATTGATTATTCTGTCGCTTCTCGAACAAAACTGGCTCAGAGCCCGGCCGACACGCACACGGCGATAGTAGTGAATATCAGATAGAGAGAGAGAGAGCGAGAGAGAGTGTGTGTGTTCTTTTCCACTTTGTATTTAGCAGTCACTTTCACGTTTTCTTTCTTCGACTTCGACTTGGACTCGGGCCTTGCAGCGAACCGAACGCGTTGGCCACTCACAAAGAACTAAAGTTGAGAACGCGTGCGCTCTGGAATTTTGTTGCCTCTGCCTGTGTGCTGCCAGGCAATGCACACCACACACCACACCACACACAAGAGTCCGTCCGTCGTTTATTGATGACGCTGACGTTGTCGTGTAGGCCTCTGTCTCTATATCTGTCTCTGTCGCTGCCGCTGTCTCGGTCTCTGCCATTGCCTCTGCCTCTGCCTCTGCCGTCTGCCCCTATGCCCGTCTGCCTGCCAGATCCATCAACATGCGACCATTTGGGCGAAGCTGCCTTGCATTTATTTGCTTTTGGATAATAATAGGGCATAGGCAGGCAGGCATACGGCTTCTGCTTCTACTGAGTGGGCCTACTGTGCATGTGTGTCTGTGTGTGTGTGTGTGGCTTGTGTTGGTCTGATAAGTGCCCATAAGCGCCATAGAACTCTGTGAACCCCTCCGATCAAGCTTCTGCGTGGGGTGCACCAACATTTTCGCTGGGCTCTAGCTGATATGCTTTACTTCATCATCATCAGCTTCTTCTTCTTCTGCTTCAGCTTCGTAGGTAGCCAGCTCGCTGTTACGCACTTCGGGCTGGACACTTACGTCTCTGCCTCTGCTGCGCTGTACTCGCATTGTTTATGGGACACAATACCGAAACCCCTCCACACAAAGGAGAGCAGGAACAATGAGAGAAACAGCTTCAGCTGTGGCAGCAATCAACCAGGAATGGAACGGTAAACGCAAGAGCCACAAGGTACGCTCGAGCCACATAATATAAATACATCTCTATATACATGGATGTGTATATATACATGTATTCAAAGCGTAATGCTAATTCATTTTGATTAAATCCATTATTTAGCCTTAACTAAATTTTATTTAATGGCCAGTGAGTGAGAGACCAGTGAGCGTTACACAAATTTTCAAAATCATTTTTTTGATTATCTAGCTCTGTGCTATTTTTGTGCCCTTGTGGAGAGTGTGTTAATAATGTCATTAAAGCGTGATCTATATACATAGTACATCCATGAATGACCCAATAAAGCCAAATCTGACTCTTTGTCTGCCCATTTGCCATTGAAATAGTTTTTTTTATGAAAAGACATATTCTTAAGTTATTATGGAATTTGAGTGTAAGCTTATTAGGTCTAACTGCTGTAGAAACTTTCCATAGAGTTTTTTTTAATATTTCGAAAACTATTTATATTATGTTTAAAATAATTAAGGAACTCGAAGTCAAATATGAGAGTATCTTCGATATGCTTCATATTTCATTGAGCAGATTAACCACAAGATAGTTTTGTTGTGAGTCCACTTGGTTTATCGCAAGATACTTGACTCAGTGGCGAGCAACAAGCAACGTGCAACATGCAACATGCAACATGACAACGGCAACCACAAAATGACAAACCACACTTCAGCCAGCTGGCAGATGTCCGATTATGGACTTGTTAAGAGTACATATGTAAATGCTGAAAACAATTTAGTATTTTGAAGATTTTTCAATTACCTTAGCCAAAATCAATTGGCTAAAATCTCACACGTGTAAACATCGTAATTGAATGCATAATAAATGGAGTTCGCATAAAGAGATGAACTTCAGATTGCACTCGACTAGCTCCAGCCCAAGCGACTTCAGCTCGAGTCTCTATCAATGATCTGGTTCGAGTTGCCCGCTCAGGGCCAACAAAGCCAAGCAACCCAGCTCAACTCGGCTGCAAGCTGTGGTCCAGGGGGTCTCTCTCAGTGCAAGCTGACTGAAAGGCCGGTCCATAGACTGACTGACTGACTGACTGATTGACTGATTGACTGAATGGTCTGACAGAACGGCCTAACGAAACTTCTTGATAAGCTGTCGACAATGACGACAAAGACGATGACGTTGACGACGAAATGTATGGAACTACTCAAATACACTTTAAAAAATTAAGTATTATATAAATTATTATATTATATAAATGAAGCATATATAAGACTGTGATTAATAATTTATTGAAATAGTATCTAAAGTATGAAACTAAATTAATGTCTATTTTTAATTGTAAAAATTAAGATTATAGGTGATATCTTGATGTAGTAGAAGGTTCTGACTTTTATCTCAGTGTAGTCAAAAATGTATTTACATACATTTGTTGTAGTTATATAGTGTTTTTCTTTCTTTTTTTCTGTTTGTGTGGTTGCTGATGTTGTTGTTTGAGTAGGTTTTCCTTGTAACATTTGCCGTTACGTGATGCGGCCAGTTCAAGGGGAGTCGGGACTCTGCTGCTGTCCCGACTTAACTCGACTCGACACTGCTTGTCGGCCCACTGTTTATGTTTTATTGATTATGGCGGCAGCAGGTAGGCCCGGGTCGTGGCATGAAAAATTTGACTAATGTGAGCGCGCCTTCAGATTCAATTTAGTCGTTAAATATTTAGATTTCTTGTGTGTTTTTCTTCTCTCTTTTAGATCTCTTGCAAGCAACAGGAAGGAATCAATTGGTTTTCCTTAGTCATGACGACTGGCGACCGTTCGACCGTTGGCCACTTCCTCCCCAGGCCTTACACTATTCCTTTTGTTGTTGTCTATGGCGACGGCGGTGGCAGGCGCGAGCTGCTGTTGTTGTTGCTGTTTTTATTATTTTTTATTGTTGTTTACTTTTTGCTTTACGATCGGCAATTGCCCAGCTAGACGGCGGGCTGAGGCATTGCCGTGCCTCATGAGTCACGAGTCAGACCGATGCGGGCAATACCTCGGCAGTTCCAGTGGAACAAGCGTAATTAGAGACGGCCAAGATGGACAACATGGCTAAACGGTTCTTGGCAATTGCTATCCGCTACCTGGTCTTAGCGCTTGACTCGGACTCATAAACACATTAAGAAACAATTAGCGGCAGATTAGCGCAGCGCTTAGCCATTTTGCTGATTATTTGCTGCAGCCAAGGCCTGGGCCCAGGCCTAGGCCTGGATCGGGTCTTTTCCCAAGCGGCATCAATCACTTTCATTTTATGACCGGCGCGGCGGCAACTGCATGTTGCCCCTGCTGCCCTTGCCGCAACTGATAAGCTGCATCGGATTATGTATGTATGTGCATACAAATGCAGTTACACATACATATGTATGTAAATGTATGTAGCAGAGGCAGCTCTGCGGCTGTTGCTGATGCGATAACCGAGTAGAAGGGCTAACCCTGGCCGGAAATGCGTCGAGTCGCATTGTCTCCAGCTGAAAATGACCAAAGTAAATATTGGATTAAAGAGAAGAAGAAATGGTTAAGTTTATCGGACAACAAGACCACTTGCAATGGAAAGTGAAATGTCAACTCATTGGCCCAGGGAAAAGTTGGATCGCCTTTGATTTATACCCGATATTTCGGGCTGTGTGTGCGTACATTATGCAGATGTACAGCATTTCCAATTTCGAATTTCGTATTTCGAATTACGAGTTTCAAGTTCAAAGCAAAGCTTACAAAACGGCAGTCCGAGTCAATTAAAAAGCGAAAGCATATCCAAGTCTTTCATTACTCTTTCTCTGCCCATCGTCAGCCAGAGCAAATAAGATGGGTATACTGGCCACTCACATCGAGAAACTCGAGCGTTACAGTAACTCCATTTTCATAAACTGTAAACTAAGTTTTGAAATGTTTCACTTGCACTATAAGTTTTCATATGATGAACTCAACTCGTTGGCCAAGTTATGATTCAATTGGATCTCGATCTGCACGAAGAGGTCAGGCTTTCAGTTCAATGATCTGATAAAAAGATGAATTATTTTTGTTTTTATTTCACTTTTGATGGAATGTATTTTTTATAAGGCTAAAACAGTGTATGAAAGTGGCCGGGCAAGCCGAGTTCCATTACATAATTATCACACGTGCGCGTTAATATTATGTAGGAAGAGCAAGGCAAATATGTTGGGCAATCGAGCGAGCTTGGGGTACGACGAGAGCGCAAGTGCCTATTACATAGAATCCATTAGAAAGCCAACCAACCAGGTGATAAATGGCTAAATGGTTGGCCTCTAGCTACAGCCGGCGCCTCGTCTGTGCCCGTGGCCCCAATCCCTTTTAATTACCGGCACTCGTAGGTTTAACTGTCGAACCTTGTTGTCAACTGTTTGCCGACTCGGACGCTGGCAGCACGCGTCAAACTTGACGGATGTGTCACAATATTTAAATTAGCGTAAACTGTCTTAACGCCAAAAAAACAGGCACTGCCCACTGGGCTTGCCCAATGCAATGTAAACTACACACAATATTCATCGTACGTGAACGTATGGCCAGCCAAACAGTCAGACAACCAGACAGACAGACAGACAGTCGACGAGGGGGTC